>CM035150.1:14231512-15431512 GCA_020205605.1 Panax ginseng
TGATTTCTTATTATTTCATTCTTTATTATTCTGTTCGAACATCCCAGCCGATTGTGAATTTCTTTGACACGGTTCCGTTATTTAGTATTACATTGGAATAACTTTATCTATGGCACCGCATGCATGGTGATTTCTTTTGTTATTCCATTCTTTATTATACTCGGTTGGTTAAAGTTTTGACTTCTATACTCCATGAAATTAGTGGAATATCCTTGATATTTGCGCTTCATCCGATATCTCTTCATGGAAATATTCTTACGAGCATTCTTGAATTTTTTACTCTACAAAGTAGTATCATGTTGACAATTTGGACATTATTAGTTCTGGATAAATTAATTCTTGAACTTGTTTTATTGAATTCTTATATCATTGTCATCATCCTCATGTTTATATTTTTTGAAAGTCATCGTGGCTCTGAGTGCATAGATGGACTCGGTATGATTATGACCGAGGATTATTGATTGTAATCATGGTAGTAATATTACAAATGATGTGGTAAAAGTCCTCATTGGCCCGTAGTGTAGGGGTGATTCGATGATGTGGAATATTTATTAAGCTAAGTCTCAGCGATAACAGTGATGAAAAACCTTTTAAATCATAGAAGATAGTAGATTTTATTCTCTACATGACTCTTTTAATGGATTGCTTGTTCCAATCGCAGGTTAAACTTGATGGTTGTTATATTGTATCGGTTTAACACATTGAAGGCTAACGATAATATATTACGCATTATCTTAGTCATAATATTCCCCTCTTGGGCTAGTTGAGCTCACCCTTTTACTTTTATTGTTCTCTTGAGGAAATGAGAGCGTAGCGAGGACTAGTCGGGAAGCAGAGTAGCGGACGGATGATAGCATTAGTAGTCCTCACTATTACGTGAAATAGTGTGATAATAATTGTAATGAGGACTCCTTTTGAGTTTGTATAATCTCTAGTAGATAATATTTGTATTCAAACTCACAGTTTATGTTTTGTCGTATTGTACACGACAGTTGTATTAATAAGTTGTATTTGAATTTATGTACCATGTAAGTGGCGACCCAAGATGGGTGACGTATACCTAATTTTGGGGGCGTCACAGCTGTCAGTCATCTTCGAGACGGCTCCACAACAGGTTGAAATTATGTGTAAATTTTATGTAGTGAATGTGGATTCGGCCTATAATGCCATTTTGGGAAGACCCACCTTGATAACTTTTCAGGAGGTGACATCGATTCCCCATTTCAAGATTAAGTTTTTGACGCCACATGGAGTTGGAGAAGTGACTGGAGATTTAGACTTGGCAAGGAGGTGTTATCATAATGCTTTGATCAATTCAGGTGTAGGGGTCAGCAAACAGAAGCAAACCATGGCTATTGAAATCGAACCATTTACAGAGAGCAACATGGAGCCATCGGTTATGCCAGCTGGAGAAACCGAAGAGTTTGAATTAATTCCTCGAAAGAAGAAAAAGACGGTGAAGATAGGTTCATGTCTGCCGGAACCTTTCCGGAATAACCTGGTGGAGTTGCTTCGGTGTTATGCTGATATTTTTGCTTGGGTTCCAAGTGATATGCCTAGAGTAAGTAGAAAGGTTGTTGAGCATCGGTTACAAGTGGACCCAACAAAGAAGCCAGTTCGCTAGAAGAGGCAGATATTTGCACCAGAACGACAGAAGATAATCGACGAGGAGATTGCAAAGTTGCTGGCTACAGACTTTATTTTTGAGATCGACTATCCGGAGTGGATGGCGAATGTAATCCTAGTGCAGAAGTAGAATGGGAAATGGCGAGTTTTTATAGACTACACGGATCTTAATAAAGCATTTTTGAAGGACTTTTATCCTCTACCTCACATTGATCAGCTCATCGATGCAACTTCGGGATATGCTTTACTCAGTTTTATGGATTCTTTCGCGGGGTATCATCAGATTTCTATGTGCAAAGAGGACATCCCGAAGACAACATTCATTACTCATCGGTCAGTATACGCCTATAAGAAGATGACCTTCGGCTTGTTGAATGCAAGAGCTACTTATCAGGGGATGATGAATTATGTGTTCACAAGGCAATTGGGAAGGAATATGGAAGTTTATGTTGATGACATGATTTTCAAGAATATGTCGGTCCAAGGTCATCTAGACGATTTGGAGGAGTGTTTTCAGACGGTACGTCATTACAATTTGAAGTTGAATCCAACCAAGTGTACCTTCGGACTGGGGGCAGGAAAATTTATGGGTTATCTGGTTAGTAAAAGAGGTATAGAGGCGAATCCAGAAAAGATCCAGGCTATTATGAATATGAAGTCTCCTCAGACTTACAAAGGCGTTCAACAATTGACAGGTCGGATCACAGGTTTGAGGAGATTCTTGTCTAAATCGGTTGAGAGGTGTGATAAGTGGATTTAATTTACACGAATCGATGTTCATTTCAAGTTTAAATTCGTAGTTATCTTCTTGTTTTGTGTTCGTTTTCACTCGTTTCATGTTCTTTTATGTGTATGGTGGTCTTGGAGGCAAGTGGTGAAGAAAGGCGGTCTTTTGGAGCAAAGTTAGAAAAATGATTGAAATGAAAAAAATTCTTTAACAGTGAGCATGCCGTAGAAGGTAAGGCTATAATCTATATACCCTCTCACCGGTATGGGTCTGCGAATTTCTGCGATCTCTGATTAGCTTTGAACTTCTCTTTGGGACTTAGTTTTTGGGACTTTTGTGATGCGCATGGACTCTAATAAGGAGGGACTTCGGCCAGAACATAAGTAGAGATATATATTACGTTACAAACAACAAATCGATATCACGAAAAGCATTATACATAGATAAATTCCAGGATTTGAGTGCAAGCTTTGGAGGAGTAATTTGAAGAGATTTTTGTGACGATTGCAATTCTAGGCTACGTGAAGGGTGTTCATTGTAAGACCCCAAATTTTATGAAATAAAAGTATTCAATTTTCTTATAATTACTATTCAGTAAATGGTTAAATTGATAAAAGTTTAAAGTTAAAGGTGATATATGTAAATATTTTAAATAAGAAAATGGTTATAAAATACTCATTGTTGTCGGGGAATATTCGTTTGGTCGTGGAATATTATTCCTGTCGGAGAATATTCGTACGACGGCTCAGTCTTTTGTGGGCCCCATAACGGAAAGCGATTGGATGAAGAAAACAACAAGTATAAGTTGTTTATAAATAATGATAAGTAGTTTTCTGGGTGTTAATCTTATTAGAATAAAATTGGTTAAAACACGATGTCGCATTGTTGCACAAGATGGCTGCGGTATTGCACCAATTATTGATTCTTACGTAAGAAGACACTACTCAATAATTATTAATAATTCTTGTTCAATATTTATTTTATTGATTCAATAATTGCTATGTTGATATTTTATATTACTGTTGTTTCAATAATTGTCACTACACAATATTTTCCATTATCGAAGAAATAATTTATATTATCTGAATAATATTATTAGATAACATTATTGGCAATGTCTAGAAAGTTCTGTCTAAGGAGAGGTTTTGTCACCTTATGCATTGCGCAAGAAGAGAGAGATCCTTATGGAAAGCCCCTCTTTCTGGAAACAACACTGGTTGTCAATATTGTGATTCGGTAATATTATTTGTGAATAATTAATTATTGATTTATATGATAAGGAAAATATTCATTTTATAATGGATATAGATGGAGAAATTTTTAATGTGACAATTGTTGAAAATTGATATTTTATCTTTTTCGATAAAATAATTCATTTAAATATATTATTATATTTTAATAATATAATAATGGTGATATTTTTATAATGAATGTGTGATATATGAGTAAATGAGGAGGAGGAGTATTTTTGTTACTAAAAATATTTAAAACATGTTTTTCATATTTGTGGACCCCATTTCTTGACTGAAATTTGATTATAGCATGTAAAATCGTCCGTATGTGGATTTCGGTCAATTTCTGTTTGGAATTTGGAAAAACTTAAACTTACAAAGTTGTATAGAATTGAATTTCCTATAGAAGGACATAATATTCAATTTTTTCTGATAAAAGGGCTATTTATTATGAATTATTGAAGTTTCAAAATAATTGATTTTTGAAGTTGTAAATATTTTTAAAAGAAAAAACATTTTTTTTCATTATTGGTGGGCCCCACATGAGTGGTAAACATGCTGAATTCAGAATTCAAGAGGTGGGCGTGAAAAGTTTTATATAAATATATTATTTTATTAAATTTTTTGCTTTGGTGTTCTAAGCATTTTCCTATAAATAGGGTGCTTAGGTTAGAATTAAAAATCACACCAGAAACTAAAGTTTTCTCTCTCTTTCTCTCTCTATATTATCGAGCGTATTCTTGTGAGTATTTTGATATTTTGAGTGTTGCTATACGGTGCAAGTTCCCTCAACAATATATCCAGTATTTCAGTTAGAAGTACTGTCTTTTTGAGGTAAGGGATAGTAGGGGATTGTAAGGGATGATAAGTGATAGTAAGGAATGTTATTTTTTTCATAATGATGTTATTCTTTCAATATCATTATACCGAAATATTGGTATGGATTTTATTGTAGAATTTCTACCTTTTTCATGTCGGGGTTACTATTCACGTATACGATACTATTCACGTATACGGCACTATTCATGTATATGACACTATTTACGTATATGACATTATTTACGTATACGGTATTATGTATGAATACAGAGTACTATTTACGAGTTACTATTCACGAGTTACTATTCACGAGTTACTATTCACGAGTTACTATTCATGAGTTACTATTCACGAGTTACTATTCACGGGTACTATTCATGACAAAATTGGTTTCTTTTTCTAACCAAATTATCGTTGATTTATGAATATTGCTCTTGAAATGAAATGTAGTTGTTGACCCTATTGTTTTTATTATCATATATAACATTTTTATAACCCTGGTGATGAAATTTCTCTTTGACTTGAGTGTAAAGATGGGTAAAGTATTGTGATCGTGACTATGGGTTCTCTTTGGCCAGTAATGCAAAGTTGAATCGTTAACTAGTATGATCATGACCATTAAATTTACAATTGAATATTTTTAGCTTAAGTGCAAAGGTGAATTGATCAACATGGTTATAATTATGGTTTATATAAATTCTGAAATGATTATGTATTTCTTTGAGATATTAATATCTTTGGCCTGTAGTGCAAAGATGACATGTTGTTGAATATCTTTGGCCTGTAGTGCAAAGATGACCTGTTGTTGAATATCTTTGGCATGTAGTGCAAAGATGAACTATTGATGAATATCTTTGGCCCGCAGTGCAAAGATAAATTTATTAGTATAATTATGAACAGGAATTGTGATTTGGTATAACCAAAATCTTTGATGTTTCAGGTAAAGACAGGTGATGAAAATTATCTTCGTCCTGAATGCGAAAAGGAATTTAGAACTACAATTATGATTATGAGTTATTCACATGATTGTGGATAGGAACTGTTGATTGATGTTACAGGGTTAAAACATTGTTGGTGGACTTTTAACATGGAGAAGATAGACTTTATGGTCTATTTGACTCTTCTAATGGATTGCTCGTTCCGCTGCAACTATGGTTGAAAAGTTTATCATCTACCATATGTTCTAAATCTCTGATTTATTATTGATGAAGGCTATTGAAAATTTAATTATCTTTAGTCATAATATTCTTTACTGAGCTAGTTGTACTCACCTTTTTGCTTCACAATTCCTTTCAGGTAATAAGAGTGTAGCTGGGTCGAGCGGGGGTAAAAGGAAAATAGAACGGTTGTAAGACCCCGATTTTTTTTTTTTTTTTTATAAATAAAATGAAATTTCCTTTATTTATTATTTTGAAATAGTAAGGGTTGATTTGATTAATGTGGTTAGTTATGGGTAAAATGCGCAAATTTTACAAAATAAGCAAGTGGTTATAAAATATTCATTGTTGTGGGGAATATTCGTTTGGTCGTGGAAAATTAAATGCTGTCGGGGAATATTAGATACGGCGTGGCGTATAACCATGTGTGGGCCCCATAACGAAAAGCGATTGGAGGAAGAAAACGACAAATATAAGTTGTTTAAAAATAACTGGCGTAGTTATTCTGGATTTATCTTGTTGGAATACACGGTGGTTAAAATACGTAATATCGTGGTCGCACAAAGAAGACACGGTATTACCTGTATTGTTGAATTATTGATCCTTACGTGAAAGGCACTACTCAATAATTATTACGATGAATTCTTATTCAATATTATATTGATTCAATAATTCTTTGCGTTGATATTTTGTATCATTTGTTGTTTGATAATTGTCATTTACAGTATTTTCCATTATCAAATCAATAATTCATATTATTTGAATAATATTATCGAGATAACATTATTGGCAATGTCTAGAAAGTTACATCTAAGGAGAGGTTTGGTCACCTAATTGCGGCGCGATAAGGAGAAATCCTTATTGGAAAGCCCCCTCTTTCACAGGAACGGCACGGTTGTCGATCTTGTGATTACGTAATATTATTTTAAAATAATTAATTATTGATTATTATGATAAAGAAAATATTTATTTTATGTGGATATAGATGGAGAAATTTTTTAATGTGACAATTGTTGAAAATTAATATTTTATCTTTTTACGATAAAATAATTTATTTAAATATATTATTTTAATAATATATTAACGGTGATATTTTTATAATGAATGTGGGATATATGAGTATATGAGGAGGTAAGAGTATTTTGTGGCATTAAATGTTTAACACATGTTTTGTGTGTCGGTGGACACAATTCTTGATCTAGAAAATTGATTATAAAGCTGTAAAATCGCTTTCATTTATGGATTTCGAGATAATTTCATTTGAAATTTGGAAAATCTTCCTTCCGTAAAGTTGTAGAGAATTGAATTTCCTATAAAAAATTAAGAGATTCAATTTTACGACAAAAGGGCTATTTATCATGAATTATTGAAGTTAGGAGTTCAAATAATTGATTTTTGGAAGTTTTAATTATTTTATATAAGAAAAACGTTTTTTGTGGTCATTGGCACATGGGTGGTGATGTTTTTGACCAAAGAAGGCATGCTAGAGTTTTCAAAACATGTGGGTAGGAATTTTGAATAAATAATAATATATTTTATTAATTTAGTCTCCTTTGGCGTTCTAACATTTTCCCATAAATAGAGGGCTAAGTTAGAATTGAAAATCACACGAAACTAAGTTTTTCTCTTTCTCTCTCTATATTATCGAGCGTATTCTTGTGAGTATACTTTGAGTGTTCTTTATACGGTATGAGTTTACATCGACTATATCCGAAATTGATCAAGAAATACGGTTATTTTGAGGTAATGGATATTATTTCTTTTGCAAATGATATTATTTTCTTCAATATCATTATGCCAAAATCTTTGTTGAACTTTTTATCAAATTTGGAACTTTTTCATGTCTGAGTTCTTATTCATGAGTTCTTATTCACGAGTTACTATTCATGAGTTACTATTCATGAGTTCTTATTCACAAAGCGTGAAGATATTTTTTATGAAATTTCTATCTTTTTTGTGGGGAGTTACTATTCACGTATCGACACTATTATTCACGATACTCAGACTTTATTCACAAATACGGACTATTCACCAAAAAATAAAAATTTTTCTTTTTGTCCAAGATGTCTATTTCATTTACTATCTTTGATTGTATCCATGTTTTGATCGTTATTTTTGAGTTACGCTTCAAAATCGTTTATTATGAAGTATTATTGATCTTGGATAAAAGCTGTTATGCGAATCCCTAATATTTGTCCTTCTATATCCTTTGGATTCGTTCTTAAAAATGTTTTTCATCATCCTCGGTCCTTAATGGTTATACTTGATGAATATCTTTGGCTTTTGTAGTGCAAAGATGAATGATTAAAGCGATGAATCTCTTTGGCGTAGTGCAAAGATGAGCAGTGTTGAGATGAACATGACCCATTTGGTGATACAAATGAATATTTGGCTTTGTAGTGCAAAGATGATTAAAGATGTATATTGATTGTTATTCTGAGGGATGAAATATTGATGATGGACTTTTAAATCTTAGAAGGCAGTAGAATTCATTCTCTACGTGACTCTTCTAATGGATTCTTTATTTCCATTGCATTTGTTGATCTAAAACTTGTTGTCTATTATATTCTATTAGATTTTTTCCTGTTGAAGACTAACGATAATTTGTTGTATATTATCTTAGTCATAATATTCTTTCTTGGGCTAGTTGAGCTCACCTTTTCCTTGTTGTTCCATTTTTTCTTCTCGGGAGGTGAGAACATAGCGAGGATCGAGTCGGGGTATGGAGTGAAGGTTCTAGAGAGAGTTGTTTAGTAGTCCTCACCATTTTTGTAAAATAATGTATCAATAAATGTGATGAGGATTTATTTGAGTATAGATATTGTCTAGAAGATAATATTTGTATTCAAACTCACAGTTTTATTGTTGTAATAATAAAGTTGTAGTAATTTCTGTACCATGTATTTGGCGACTCAGAATGGGTTGGGTGGAATGGACCTATTTTGGGGGCGTCACAGTTGGTATCAGAGCTTAGGGATATGATCTCTGGCGGAGATCGGGGAATAGAACTAGGAGGGGAGAGACGAGTAAATCCTTCGCTAGTGTGTCCTACCTAAGCTTATTTGTTGGTCAGGTCATAATATAGGGACATGTTAATTTGTTTAATTAACCCTTGTTTTATGACATTATTTGAGAATGTCGACTGAGAATATTAACAGTGGAGTAAATGAGATCGTGGAGACGCCGGTACTCACCAACGAGGAGAACGTGCAACAGGCTGACAATGTTCCTCCTGTGAACAACGCCTAATTGGCGAGATGATGAACGCCGGGATGTTTAGAAGCTTTTTGCGAGTTCATGCAAAATCGAACGAGGAGACTCGTGTACAAAATACTGGTGGAAATAATAATAATGCCAGCGGTTTGTCACGGCGAACAATTCAAAGAGTTGGGACCACCATATTTCCATGGAAAGCCGGATCCGATCAAAGGCGAAACGTGGGTCAAGCAAATTACCAAGATATTTGATGTCTTGGGATGCGGCGGAGAACAGAAGGTTCCATTCGCCACCTTTATGTTTCGTGGTGAAGCAGATTCTTGGTGGGAATCATGAAGCGTACTGACCGGATGCACTCAACATGTCTTGGGAAAGATTTGAAGCTGTTCAATGACAAGTACTTCCACGAAAGTATTCGTCATATGAAGGAAGTGGAGTTTATTAGGCTGGAGCGAGAGTAACATGGCGGTGTCTCAAATCTGGCGAAGTTTCATGAGTTGTCGAGTTTACACCTCATTTGGTGGAAAATGAGGAACGATATGGCGTATGTTTACGAGGGTTTAAAACTCGAAATTAAATCGATACCTCATTTCTCATAAATTTTCTCTATATTAGGATGTTGTAAATGAGGGCTCAATTATTAGAGCGAGATAATGAGTCCATTCAACCAAGGCGACCAACAACACGATAAAAATCATCTTTGGTGGCGGCTACCATCGGGACAATGATAACCATCGTGAAAGAAATTATCGAGCAAGAAATGGTAACCACTTCGGTGGTAATCATGACCAAGATAATAGAAGAAATAATTCAAGTGGAAATTTCAAGAAGAGAAGATTAAGCGATGGCGGGAAAGGCGTCGGCGTGACATCAACACCAATGAACAAATTCTGGGGAGAGAAACGACCGCTAGTTAGATGTTACAAATGTGGAGAGGAGGGACATATAAGTCCAAAGCGTTTCACTGACCTTCAAGGTATGTTTTAGTTGTGGAAAAGAAGATCACATAGCTCGATTTTGTCTTGTAGCAAAATCAAGTCCGGTGAGCAAGTGGCACCAAAGGCGGATCTGGGAAAAGACAAAGTCAAGCGGTTCTGGAAGAAGCGTTTGTCGTGGCCGGTCATTAAAATGCGCTGAACCCGAACGAAGTTAGCGCAGGTTAGTTAATTATAATTCTTGCGAAGTTTATACCTTACTAGATACCGGTTCTACCCATTCTTTTATCTCTCTTGCTTGCGCTCAACGTTTGAACTTGACTACGGAGAAATTAGACTTTGACCTATTATTGGAGACTCCGTTAGGAAAAACTTTCATTACATCCGTTGTTTAGAAATCTTGTCTGATCCAAGTTGGCACCATCACATTACCTGTTGACCTTATTTCTTTAAAGATACTTGCTTTTGATGTGATTTTAGGGATTGATTGATTAACTACTCATCATGCCAAATTGATTGCTTTTGTAAGGTTGTTAGTTTTCATATTCCTAAGCAACTTTTTGTTATTCAATTTAAGCAACCAAACCATTGAAGTCAAACACTTTGTCATATCAAACCACAAAGCTATTTGTTTATTGAAAAAGCGAATGTCAAGCTTTCTTAGCCATGTTATGGACTTGAACAATAATACGTCGATTTGAATGATATTTTTGTTGTTAGTGAATTTTTCGGCGTATTTCGAGGAATTTCTTGGCCTACTCCCCGAGCATGATATTGAATTTGTATCAACTTTAAATCCCGGTACAAAACCCATTTCTAAAATCTCATATCGAATGGCTCTATTGAACTTCGAGAGTTAAAACCCAACTATAGAAGTTGATACGAGCCTCTATCTTATGACTTCCTTTGTGGAATACACCAAAGCCGGACTCTCCGTGGGGACGCCTATATTTGTGCGATAGTAAAGCGATAAGGTGCTATTGTAACATGCTTTATCCAAGGTTGGGATATGAGTCACGATTGAGAACAACCTAAGTCAGTAATCGAAATACGTAGCTTTCTAGGCTTAGTTGGTTATTATCGGAGATTCGTGGAAAGATTTTCTCAAATTACTAGTCCATTAACTCAGCTGACTCATAGAGATACAAAATTCGAATGGAGCACGAAATGTGGGAAGAGCTTGAAGAACTTAAGAAGAGACTTATTTAGGCACATGTTACGACCATGCCATCCCGGAAAAGCGAGCGTGGTAGTGACGTGTTGAGTAAAAGATCGTTATCTGAGTCTGAGTACGATATTGTCAAAGACTCATTTTGTATAACTTACAAATATTAGAGATGGGGATGAAAACTCTAGGTATCCACATTGATGATATCTTGAGTATAATCGACTTTTATCGATAAAGTTAAAATCGCTTCGGAGACTACACACCGAGTGATGAATTTGAAGAAGGAGGTGCAAGAAGTTGTTATTTCAAAAGCAAGAATCGGTGAGGTGAGGAAAGCTCAAACCTTCGATTTATTAATCCATTTGAAATTCTCGATCGAATAGGAGCTATGGCCTATAGACTCGCTTTTACTACCAAGTATGTCGCGTGTTTATAACATTTTTACGCATGGAGATGTTACGTAAATATGTGGACGACCGAATAACATCATTGAGTTAGAACCGACGAGATAAAGTGAAGACTTAACGTCTGAAGAGGTACTGTCAAGATATTAGATATGAAGGAGCATGTCCTATGTACCGAGGTTATACCACAAGTTAAAGTTTTGTGGAGAAACCATGCTATTGAAGAAATGACTTGGGAGTTGGAAATAGAAATGAAAGCGAGGTATCCTCAACTTTTCGAAACATCAGGTACGTACGTCAATTTCGAGGACGAAATTTCATAAGGAGGGGAGGTTGTAAGACCATTTATTTTTTTTTTTTATAAATAAAATGGAATTTCCTTTATTTATTATTTTGAAATAGTAAGGGTTGATTTGATTAATGTGGTTAGTTATGGGTAAAATCATAAATTTTACAAAATAATCAAGTGGTTATAAAATATTCATTGTTGTCGGGGAATATTCGTTTGGTCGTGGAAAATTAAATCTTTGTCGGGGAATATTAAATGCGATTTGGTAGCGACCATATGTGGGCCCCATAACTGGAAAAGCGATTGGAGGAAGAAAGCGACAAATATAAGTTGTTTTAAAATACTTGGCAGTAGTTATTACCGATTTATCTTATTGGAATACACGGTGGTTAAAATACGATAATATGCGTGGTTGCACAGTAGTAGTACGGTATTGCATAAAGATATTGTTGAATTATTGATCCTTACGTAAGAAGGCACTACTCAATAATTATTACGATGAATTCTTGTTCAATATTATATTGATTCAATAATTGTTGCGTTGATATTTTGTATCATTTGTTGTTTGATAATTGTCATTACACGATTATTTTCTATTATCAAATCAATAATTCATATTATTTGAATAATATTATCGAGATAACATTATTGGCAATGTCTAGAAAGTTACATCTAAGGAGAGGTTTGGTCACTAATTGCGGCGCCAATAAGGAGAAATCCTTATTGAAAGCCCCCTCTTTCTGAGGAGCGGCACGGTTGTCGATCTTGTGATTACGTAATATTATTTTAAAATAATTAATTATTGATTATTATGATAAAGAAAATATTTATTTTATGTGGATATAGATGGAGAAATTTTTTTTAATGTGACAATTGTTGAAAATTAATATTTTATCTTTTTCTGATAAAACAATTTATTTAAATATATTATTTTAATAATATATTAACGGTGATATTTTATAATGAATTTGGGATATATGAGTATATGAGGAGGTAGAGTATTTTGTGGCATTAAATGTTTAACACATATTTTGTGTGTCCGGTGGACACAATTCTTGACCGAAAATTGATTATAGGCGTAAAATCGCTCATTTATGGATTTGGATAATTTACATTTGGAATTTGGAAAATCTTCCTTACGCAAAGTTGTAGAGAATTGAATTTCCTATAAAAATCCGAGATTCAATTTTTTACGACAAAAGGGCTATTTATCATGAATTATTGAAGTTAGGAGTTAGAAATAATTGATTTTGGAAGTTTTAATTATTTTATATAAGAAAAACATTTTTGTGGTTGTTGGCACATGGGTGGTGATGTTTTTGACCAAAGAAGGCATGCTAGAGTTTTCAAAACATGTGGGTAGGAATTTTGAATAAATAATAATATATTTTATTAATTTAGTCTCCTTTGGCGTTCTAACGTTTTCCTATAAATAAAGGGCTAAGTTAGAATTGAAAATCACACGAAACTAAGTTTTCTCTCTTTCTCTCTATATTATCGGCGTATTCTTGTGAGTATACTTTGAGTGTTGCTATACTGGTGCGAGTTTACAAGACTATATCTAGAAATTGATTAGAAATACGGTTATTTTGAGGTAAAGGGATGTTATTTCTTTCGCAAATGATATTATTTTCTTCAATATCATTATGCCAAAATCTTTATTGAACTTTTTATCAAATTTGGAACTTTTTCATGCCTGAGTTATTATTCATGAGTTTCTTATTCACGAGTTACTATTCACAAAGCGTGAAGATGTTTTTTGTGAAATTTCTATCTTTTGTGTAATAGGGGTTACTTATTCACGATACTGACCTTTATTCACAAATCTTCAAGACTATTCAATAGAAAAATAAAAATTTTTCTTTTTGTCCAAGATGTCTATTTTACTACTATCTTTGATTGTATCCATGTTTTGATCGTTATTTTGAGTTCGCTTCAAAATCGTTTATTATGAAGTATTATTGATCTTGGATAAACCGTTGTACAAATCCCTAATATTTGTCCTTCTATATCCTTTGGATTCGTTCTTAAAATGTTTTTCATCATCCTCAGTCCTTAATGGTGATACTTGATGAATATCTTTTGGCTTTGTAGTGCAAAGATGAATGATTAAACTAATGAATCTCTTTGGCCCGTAGTGCAAAGATGAACAGGTGTTGAGATGAACATGACCAACTGGTGATACAAATGAATATCTTTGGCTTGTAGTGCAAAGATGATTAAAGATGTATATTGATTGTTGTTACTGAGGATGAAATATTGATGATGAACTTTTAAATCTTAGAAGACGAAGTAGAATTCATTCTCTATGTGACTCTTCTAATGGATTCTTTGTTTCATTTGCATTTGTTGATCTAAAACTTGTTGTCTATTATATTCTATTAGATTTTTCCTGTTGAAGACTAACGATAATTTGTTGTATATTATCTTAGTCATAATATTCTTTCTTGGGCTAGTTGAGCTCACCCTTTTCCTTGTTGTTCCATTTTTCTTCTCGGGAGGTGAGAACATAGCGAGGATCGAGTGGGGTATGGAGTGAAGGTTCTAGAGAGAGTTGTTTAGTAGTCCTCACCATTTTTGTAAAATAATGTATCAATAAATGTGATGAGGATTTATTTGAGTATAGATATTGTCTAGAAGATAATATTTGTATTCAAACTCACAGTTTTACTATTGTAATAATAAAGTTGTAGTAATTTCTGTACCATGTATTTGGCGACTCAGAATGGGTTGGATGGAATGGACCTATTTTGGGGGCGTCACAACGGTGGTCTCTAGCTGTGGAGGTTCTCCCGAAACAGTATAGAAAAGTGTGTTGTATTTTATACATCATTTAGTAGTTATATTTGGTGAACCAAATAGGGTGAGGCTAGCCCAACGTTGGAAGGGTATTTTGCCACTATCATACAAGATGTCTAATGACATGCGACTTCGTGTTATCATAAGACAAGGTTGTGCACATCCACTTGCTGAGTATATCTACAAACACTACCTATATGATCTTGGAGTTTGGTTGAAGTATAATTCTCAATTAGAGACGGTGGAGATAATGATATGTCAAGAGAAGACTCACCATTAGAAAGAATATTATAGTAATCTTCTCGTTTTTCTTTGAGATTTATTGGGTCAACCAAGGATAATTCTATGGGCATATGATATCTATCATAACCTAGACGCATGACCTCCCATGTACGAAGGTTTCCTTGAGCACTTCCCAAAGATTTTAATTTTTAAAACAGTTATTGACTGTACCTTTATGTAAGGTGTCATTGTGACGTACTATCCAAGGTTGGGACATGAGTCATAGTTGGTATATATTGGTATTAAAACTCATAACATATGTGTTGTTGTATTTTGCACGACAATTGTAGTAATAAAGTTGTAGTTATTTTTTGTACTATATTTTTGGCGACTCAGAATAGGTTGGTTGGATTGGACCTATTTTGGGGGCGTTACATTCATCATTCTTCTTCTCTTTAGTCTTTTATTTGTAATTGCAAGGATGTTTTCGTTAGATTATTCAGTTTTTAATTCATTCGTTATGAACTAATTCACTTTTTAGGCTTGTGATGGATCTTTGGGTGAAACGATGATTTTATAACTTTGATTTCCAGTTCAATAAAATATTTCCAGTTTATCTATGTTAATTCTAGCATGAATTTATGAATTGCTTGATCAACAATTCTTTGTGGATTTGTATAGAATCGAGAGAGGATATTCAAATCTAGACTTAGTTAATATAACATGTGTCATGAATTTTGTGAATAGCAGATTCTTGATTATTGTTAAGGTAGAGATATGCCTGACATCGCATGTAATCGGATAGAGAACTTAAGCTTAAACCTTCTTTAACTGCAGTTCACATAGAGATATAGTGAGTTGGTTGAATTAGGTGTTTAACTTGTTTCTATCTTAATTGTGGATTTAAGTTAATATGATATTAGCGCATCGAGAGGTGGCTAGTATTACATTAGTGTTCTTGATTAATAAACTGGGATATTGAATTGAATTGGAATAAAGGTTTGAAAATCAGAGTGAAGCTTAGGGTGAAATCATAAGTCTAATTCTCCATTAATTGTTTGAAACTCCGGATTTTGATATTTGTGATTGTTTTGTGATAATTTAATTAATTGTTAATTTAGTTTCTATAATTAAAAACCATTGAATTGAGTAGTTTAATAGAATTAGGATTAATAGAATATTGATAATTGTGAAGTTAAATTTCTTGCTAATTTGTCTTCGTGGGAACAATACTTTATTCACTACTATATTACTTGTTGACCACGTACACTTGCGTGTTTTGCATACATAGATTTTGCCCAACAAGTTTTTGGTGCCGTTGCCGGGGACAATTTAGCCTAAATTTTAATATTTTTACGATATCAGTTTAATTAGTCCAGTTTTACTTCAACATTTTTTTGTTTTTGTTTTTGTTCTTCCTATTTCAGGTTTTTGACATTGGTTTATGCAAATACAATCCAAACATCCAGACTTGCTTCCTTTTGAGGACGACATTGAAAGAAGATTTCAGAGGTTAAGTAAGTGGATCAAGGAAACGAGGAACGAATTCGAAAATTATGATAAGGAAGAAACAATGGCTGCCGAAGACCAGAAAGCGTTGAGGGATTTTGCAACACCTAAGGTGACTGATCTGCAGTCGAACATTACTAGGCCTGCAATAGCTGCGAATACTTTTGAAATCAAGCCTAGGACCATTCAGATGATTCAGAATTCAGTTCAGTTTGGGGGAATGGCAAATGACGATCCGAATGAGCATTTAATCAGTTTTCTAGAAATGTGCGACACTTTCAAGTACAATGGGGTATCGGATGAGGCAGTGAGACTTCGCTTGTTCCCGTTCACTTTACAGGACAAGGCGAAGAGTTGGTTACATTCTCTGCCATCGGGATCGATTACTACGTGGGAAGACTTGGCTTAAAAATTTCTTGCCAAATTTTTCCCACCGGCGAAAACTGCTAAAATGAGGAATGACATAACGATGTTTGAGCAGCAGAATGGGGAGTCGCTATATGAGGCATGAGAGAGGTACAAGGAATTACTTAGAAAGTACCCACATCATGGATTACCCAAGTGGCTGTAAATGAACACCTTTTATAATGGACTACATGGGAATGTCAGAACCAGTATTGATGTAGCGTCGGGTGGAGTATTCATGGCTAAGAGTTACGAGGAAGCCTACAATTTGATTGAAACCATGGTGGCAAATAACTACTAGTGGCCCACAACAAGAATGACACAGGCAAAGGTGGCTGGGATTTTGGAAGTAGATGGGGTGATAGCTATACTGACACTGATTGCTACATTGTCCAAGAAGTTGGATTCTATGTGAGGGCTCGAAACAAAGAGTTGCGGTAGTATGTGAATTGTGTGCGGGTGATCATCCTACAGATCAGTGTGCAATTAATCCAGCATCTGTCTAGTTCATAGGTAACTATAACAGAACTCCGCAGAATATATACCAAAACACCTACAACCAGGGGAATCGGAACCACCCAAATTTCTCGTGGAGCAATAACCAGCAAAATCAAGCTCCACGACCATTATATCCCCTAGGTTTTTAGTCACCAACAACTGGTTCAACATCAGGAAAGGAAATCAGATTTCGAGGAAATGGTATCGAAGTACATAACTGGCAATGAGGCAACAATGAAAAATCAAGCAATGATAATGAAAAATCAAGAGATGGCAATGAAATCACAAGAGTTGGCTATCAAGAATTTAGAAAATCAGATTGGATAGATGGCGTTAGCATTGAATAATAGACCACAAGGAACGTTACCAAGCGACACTGAGAGAAATCCGAAGGGTAGTTATGAGCAATGTCAAGCAGTTATGTTGAGAAGTGGAAAATATCTCGGGGGTAATAATGCAGAAAATTTAGCGACACCGGAGGAAAAAGTTGATGACAATAACGTGGTTGAAGGTAACAAGGGTGAGGATAAGCAATGTGAGGAAATAAAAGTAAACAATAAGCCAATGGTTTATCCTCCACCACCGTTTCAGTAGAGGGTTCAAAAACAGAAATCAGATAAGTTGTTCGCAAAGTTTTTAGAAGTGTTCAAGAAACTCCAGATTAACATCCCATTCGCAGAAGCCCTAGAGCAAATGTCGAGTTATCCGAAGTTCATGAAAGGAATTCTGTCGAGGAAAAAGAAATGGGAAGAATTTAAAACAGTGGCACTAACAGAGGAGTGTAGTGCGGTGTTACAACAGAAGCTACCACCAAAACTTAAAGACCCGAGGAGCTTTACTATCCCATGCACAATCAGGAACATGTCGTTTAACAAATGTTTATGTGACTTGGGGGCGAGTGTGAACCTTATGCCATTGTCAGTATACTCAGAATTGGGTTTGCCCGCGCCAAAGCCTACGAATATTTCATTGCAGTTGGCGGATAGGGCAGTTACATACCCGAGAGGTATAGTAGAGGACATTTTGGTTAAGGTGGATAAGTTTATATTCCCAGCGGACTTTATCATTCTGGATTTCGAGGAGGATAAGAACATCCTGATTATCTTAGGGAGACCTTTCTTGGCCACGGGAAGGACGATCATAGACAAGCAAAAAGGAGAACTTACTATGAGAGTCCAAGATCAAGAAATCAAATTTAATGTGTTCAAGGCCACGAAATTCCCTACGGATGAGGAAGAATGTTTTCAGATGGATTTAATTGAGCAAATCATCAGTGAAGATATGAGCAAGAGTTTGGTCAACGATCCGTTAGAAACAACCTTATTGGGGGATGAAGAAAACGACGACCTAGAATTTGTGGACTACTTACAGATGTTAGACTCATTGCCACGAGTTAGTCGTTTCAGAGCACCGTTTGAACCTTTGCACACTGAGGAGATAGCTGCAGAAAAACTTAAACTGTCATTGGAGGAGCCACCAACATTGGAACTTAAACCACTCCCTAAACATCTCAGGTATGCGTACTTAGGCAATTCAAATTCTTTACCTATAATTATTTCTGCTGCACTTAATGAATTGCAGGAAGAAAAGTTGCTGAGGGTGCTTAGGGAACACAAGTCAGCGATTGGTTGGACGATTGCATATATAAAGGGAATTAGCCCGTCATTTTGCATGCATAAGATTCTGATGGAAGATGATGCAAGACTGTCGGTGGAGCATCAACGTCGACTTAACCCTATTATGAAGGAAGTGGAAAAAAAAGGAAATTCTAAAATTATTGGATGCCTGTATCATATATCCGATTTTCGACAGTAAATGGTTGAGTCTGGTTCATTGTTTGCCAAAAAAAGGGGGAATGACTGTGGTACATAATGAGGACAACGAGTTAATTCCAACAAGAACAATGATAGGTTGGAGGGTGTGCATCGATTATAGGAGGTTGAATAAGGAAACCCAAAAAGATCACTTCCCGCTACCCTTTATTGATCAAATGTTAGATAGATTGGTGGGACATGACTACTATTATTTATTGCATGGATACTCGGGCTATAAGCAGATCGCCATCGCTCTTGAGGATCAAGAAAAGACAAAATTTACATGCCCTTACGGCACATTTGCATTCAGGAGGATGTCATTCGGGTTATGCAATGCACCTGCAACCTTCCAATGGTGTATGATGGCCATTTTTTCAGATATGGTGGAGAAAAATGTTGAAGTCTTCATGGACGATTTTTCGGTCTATGGAGACAACTTTGATACTTGCCTAGGGAATCTGGCTATGGTATTGCAGTGATGTAAGGATACAAACCTCATACTTAATTGGGAAAAATGCCACTTTATGGTTGAAGAAGGCATAATTTTGGGCCATAAGGTGTCGGCTCAAGGATTGGAGGTGGACAAAGCAAAGCTGGAAACAATCGAGAAACTGCCTCCACCAAGCTCAGTTAAGGGTATTAGAAGTTTTCTGGGGCATGATGGGTTCTATAGGAGGTTCATAAAGGACTTTTCTAAAACTGCAAAACCTCTTTGCAGACTTTTAGAGAAGGATGCTACTTTCAGATTTACTGCGAAATGCGAGTCAGCGTTTGAATTATTGAAGAAGAAATTAACTACAGCCCCCGTGATAGTCGCACCGGATTGGAATATGCCATTCGAGCTAATGTGTGATGCGAGCGACTATGCGGTTGGGGCTGTTTTGGGCCAACGTAGAGACAAGATGTTGCACGCCATATACTATGCAAGCAAAACACTCATAGAGACTCAAATGAATTATACAACCACGGAAAAGGAATTGCTTGCAGTGGTGTATGCGTTTGAAAAATTCCGGGCATACTTGATCGAGACTAAGGTGATAGTCTACATGAACCATTCGGTGATTCGGTTCCTAATAGCGAAAAAAGATGTTAAGCCACGCCTTATCCGATGGATTCTCCTTCTTCAAGAATTCGATTTGGAAATCAAAGATAGGAAGGGTACGGAGAATGAAGTTGCCGACCATTTATCAAGGCTGGAAAATTCGGAGAAAAAGGAAGAAGATAGATGTGCAATCAACAAGTCATTTCCAGATGAGCAACTATTTGGGTTAAATGCAGAATTTCTTTGGTATGCGAATTTCATGAATTATCCACAGTGAGTAACATGCTTTTTAGCCCCCGATCTTACACGACAACAAAAAAAGAAGTTTCTTCATGTCGTCAAGTGGTACATGTGGGATGAGCCTTATTTATTCAAACAGTGCGCCGACAAGATGATTAGAAGGTGTATCCCCTACAGTGAAGTGCACAACATACTGCATGAATGCCACTCATAGGCATATGGGGGACACTATGGGAGTGAGCGCACCGCGGCAAAAGTGCTTCAAGCCGGGTTTTATTGGCCGACATTGTTCACAGACGCCCACCAATTTGTGAAAACATGTGATAGATGTCAAAGGGTGGGGAACATCTCTAAATGGAATGAGATGCCCCTACAAACAATTCTTGAAGTGGAAATCTTTGATATATGGGGCATAGATTTCATGGGGCCATTCCCTTCGTCTTTGAGCAATCAGTATATTTTACTCGCGGTGGATTACGTCTCGAAGTGGGTAGAAGCTACAGCACTACCATCCAACGATGCCAAGGTGGTCCTTAAATTCCTACAGAAAAACATTTTCACAAGGTTTGACACGCCAAGAGCAATAATCAGTGACGAAGGTAGTCATTTCTGCAATAAGGCATTCACAGCTCTTTTGACACGGTATGGGGTTAACCACAAGGTAGCGACATCGTATCACCCTCAAACAAATGGGCAGGCTGAGGTCTCAAACCGGGAAGTAAAGAAAATATTGGAGAAAGTAGTAAATCCGAGTCGTAAGGATTGGTCACGCCGGTTGAGACGATGCATTATGGGCATACCGGATTGCATACAAAACACCAATCGGGATGTCACCATATCAACTCATCGTGACGGAAGGCATATCACTGCAAATTCGAACTTCTGACAAAGACAAGGCTTATTGGGCAATTCAAAAACTCAATTTCGATCAAGCAGCTGTAGGGGAAAAAAGACTACTTCAACTGAATGAGCTCAACGAATTCCGCCTTCACGCCTATGAGAACTCCAAATTATACAAAGAAAAGGTAAACAGATGGCACGACCAAAAAATTATGCATTGAACATTCGAGCTGGGTCAATCAATCCTCTTGTTCAACTCACGGCTGCGATTGTTCCCAGGAAAGCTTAAGTCGAGATGGTCGGGACCATCACTATAAAGCGAGTATTCCCTCATGGCGCCATTGAACTCTACAGTCATAATCCATTAGAGACGTTCAAGGTCAATGGTCAACGGATAAAGCATTACTAGGGTGCCGAGTCAAACTGGGATGTCGTCAACATCACCCTCACCGATACACAGTGAAACATGGAGTAGTCAGGCTGAACGACTTAAATCAAGCGCTAATTGGGAGGCAACCCAATATTTTATTATTTTTTTTGTAAATTCATTTATAATTGTTAGAATATAGTTTTTATTAAGTATTAGATAGGTATTATAGAGTAAAAGTTTTGTTGAATCTCTCAATCATACTCCAAGTCATCAATAATCTAACATCTTGCATGTTTATGGTTGCAGGAGGAGTCAAAAGTGAGTAAGAGCAACAACGGGCAAGAAAAGAAGGAAAATAAGATAATTTTGATCTGCACTATTGGAAGCCAAAAATCCGAAGTCAGTGGGCATGTCCATTGAAGTGAAGCTAAATTGGTTTGCACACTTCGGCCGAAGGCGATCCTTAAATCTGGGTACTAATTTCGATTACATACATACCGGGTCGGGTTTTCTTCCCACTACATGCCCACGTCCCTTGCCGTCTTCCTCACCTAAACTACCCACGACAACTTCTACAAATCCCCACCCACGACTTAGCACATATCTTCATTATCTCACCCCATTATTACCCATAAACCCATTACCACCATTCTATTACTTCAAACCCTTCTCTCCACACACTATCTCTATATATATTCACACCCTCTCAACATAATTTCCTCACAACCTTGCACATACTGATCACACAGCCTCGAATTAGAGTTTCAATTGGGAGAATTAAGCTTGCATCTACAAGTGAGTAACAATCCTACACATTCTTCTTCTTCTCTTGCAATTCCTACCACAAGAGTTGACAAAGTTGGGGGAAGTAACTTCTGGGCACACCAAGTGTTTACGAAATTGTGTGAACCAAGTTTGAGGGAACGGTAGGGTGTTGACAGTGAGTTCAGACAGTCGGATTTGATGGCTTCGCAACCGACATCCAAACGCCAAAGGGGAGAGAGTTCAAGATCCGCGCAACCGACACGAACCTATGATCACCGAAAATTTGTGCGTGCCACCGCCGCCGACCGGTATGAGTACATGCTAACCAAAGCCCTTACGCCGGAGCGGGGATTGGCCCTCGAGGGAAATGATGGGGAGATGATGCCTCAAATCTATCAAAAGGGGTGGATCAAACTCACCGAAAATCTGGAACCTGCCGTTGTCAACATTGTCAAGGAGTTTTATGCAAACGCCGAAGACAAAGCCCCATTCAATGTGTTTGTACGGGGTCGCATGGTCACGTTCAGTGCTGATGCCATTAATTCATATTATCAGTTATGGGTGCCACGACAGTGTCAGTATACACATTTGAGGGATTTTGACCTTGACTACGAGGAGGTTATTACGAACATGACAAAGCCGGGAACATCTTGGATTAAAGGTTGGAAGGGAGGTACAGTGTTCCATAGCAAAGACCTTAGGCGGTATGGAAAAATATAGTACGCATTCTTATGCACTAAATTGCTTCCGTCCCAACACACTTCAGACATCACCAAAGAGAAGGCGTTGCTGTTGTACGCAATTGTGCAAGATTTCATTATTGATGTCGGGGCTATTATCAGTTTCTCCATCCGCCGGTGTTTACATGGAATTTTTTCGGGCGGCTTGCCACACCCATCACTCATATGTGGGTTGTGTCGCAATGCAGGGGTGAGATGGTCCGACGATGAGCCCATACAAATGCCGCTCGCTTTGCTTGATTCTAGCATGATAGCGCGGTATTCTGCATATGGGGGGGAGGAAGCAGTCACATCCACGAGGTCAGGATTTATTTTTCCATCGGCGCCGGAAGACGAAGTTGATGCGTAAGATACCTCGGAGGATGAGGATGAAGCTATGGGAGATCAAGGACAAAGCGGTGTATCGCAGACCGAGGCAATATCGATCCTCGCCTTGAGTTCCAAAATTAGATGATCTGCAAGACAACAAAGCAAAGACGACGCGGCGAAATGCGGCGATTGGCATTGCGACAAGATCACATGTTTGATGCTATGAACGCATCATTCGCCTCACTCAACACAACCCTTCAAAGTTTCAACCCGGCGGCTCAATTTCCATATCAGCAACCCGGACCACTGCCGACATTTTCGCCAAGTGATTTAGATGACGAAGAGCACCAACCACCTCCCCAGGCTTAGGCGATTTCAGGGAAGTCCTCATGCACTTAATTTTGTTTTTTATCCAATGAGGGCATTGTGTTACTTAAGTTTGGGGGATTTAAATTCTTGTTTGCATGCATATGTTATTTTTGTTTGCATTCTAGTTTGCATAGTAGCTTAGGTTTTTGCATAGTAGTCTAGGTTATTTTGTTGCATTGTTTTCATTTATGTTATTATCATATATTAATAATAATAATAATAATAATAATAATAATAAAAAATAAAAAAATAAGTTAAATATTGTGTTTGCATATGTCCAATAGTGCTGCAGTTTATGTTATTTGTGGGCCAATGATGAGATTGTGAATAAGTTAAGCAATATAGTATTGATTATTAGAACTGTGATATAATTTATGTTATGAATCGAATCTTGCACTTGTTTGAAACTGTTATAAAAAGGTTAGCACATTAATAACATCTTTGTTGATTGATTAGTTCCAATTGATACATAAATAGTTTCTAAAGGATAATGCTAGGGTGAATAAGAAAACGACAAGGATAGGATAGGCAGTAAAGGCTAAAATTAGGCAAGAACCTAAGTTTGGGGGAGTATATATGGGGTACATAAGCTTAAATAAATAAAACAATATATAAAAAAAAAGAAGAAAAAAATACATGAAGAGAAAAAAAAAGGAGAAAAAGAAAAGGGTATACATTGTGACTAGTCTTGTTTCGGGGCCTTTGTTACTTGAGCAAGTACGCCTGAGGGGATTGTCTTTACACCTAGCGCCCTAAGGTTTTTTATGGTCTGGGAGTCGTTGGTCGAATGCTTGCTAAGGGGTAGTGTAAGACCCCAACTTTTATGAATAAAAATGAATTTTTCTATAAATATCATTTTGAATATTATGGAATGAATTTGATATTATGTTATAGTTGTGGGTAATATTTATAAATTTTGCAAAGTCATAAGTTGTTATATAATATTCGATTGGTCTGGGAATATTCGTTTTAACAGGGGAATATTAAATACTCAAGACAATCATTGATGGACCCCACTTGGAATTATTGCGGATTGAGAAAATGACAAAAATATTTTTATGAAAATAACTACGAAAGTTTTACAGATTAAAAGCTGTTGAACTACTCAGTAGTAAAAAACAAAGATGTCTGGCGTGGTTGCATAGTAGCACACGGTATTAATTATTGATGCTTACGTGAGAAGTCACTCAGCTTTGTTCAATTATTGCTATATTAATTGTTGAAAATTTTGCTTATTATTTGGATTCTCATATACCCATTTTTCAAAATAATCGGTAGAAAGTTATATATATATATATATAATATTGTGTGTGAGTGGGTGGATTAATGTGGGTGTGTGAGTGGAATAATGTGGGTGTGTGAGTGGAATAATGTGGGTGTGGTGTCCCGTGAAGTGTGAAATGTCTACATAATTATTTGAATAATTTGTTTACTTTTTGCTTATATCATACAAAGTTACAAAAAGGTGCAAAGTTTTTCAATTATGATAACTGTACTGATTGCTTTAAGCAGAAGCTTATGGCCATATTTTGAAAAGACTGGAAGGTTGCGTAGCTTGTCTCTAGTGTCAAGACAAGTTGAGAAAATGTTTTGGTGCTTGTAAAATTAAGTCGTGTTCAGTATTATATATATCATGGGTACTGATATAATATATATATATATATATATTATATAAGTTTTGTTTTATTAGACTATAAATAGAATATATTATATTTTATTTAAAAGATTTTGCTTTAAATATGGACCGTCCGATTAAAAGTAAATCAATCTGGACCGTTTATGAATTAGTTACTATGCAGTCCATTCTTCTATAAATAGAAGCTCATTCCTTCATTATTTCTTACGAATTCACTAAAACTCTAGAGAGAGAAATTATAGAGAAACTATAGAAAAGTATTCTGCTACTTCCCTACTCTTATATCCAGTTTATTTTACGGTAAGGGTTATTATTTCTTTTGTATTCATGAAGAGAACTTCTGTTATTCCATTATTTATTATTCGGTTGGAATAACTTTGATACGCTGAGCTACCCTATACTTGGTGAAATTCTTCTGTTACTCCATTCGTTATTATTCTGTTGGAATATCCGTCGTCTGTATGATTTACGTCGGACCTAATTTCGTCTTTATTATTTTGTTGGAATATCACATGCATGCGCTTTTACGCTGGACTCGATTCCGTCTCTTTATTATTCTCGTTGGAATATTCTACATGCATGCATTTTACGCCTTGGGACTGGATCCGTTAATTATTATTACATTGGAATAAACCTTTTGTCTTGATCTATCGCATACCGTAATTTCTTTTGTTATTCCATTCCTTATTATACTCGGTTGGTTAAAGTTTTGACTTCTATACTCCATGAAATTAGTGGAATATCCTTGATATTTGCGCTTCATCCAAAGATCTTTTCATGGAAATATTCTTACGAGCATTCTTGAATTTTACTCTACAAAGGTATCATGTTGACAATTTGGACGTTATTGGTTCCTGGATAAATTAATTCTTGAACTTGTTTTTATTGAATTCTTATATTATTGTCATCATCCTCATGTTTATATTTTGTTGAAAGTCATCTGTGGCCTATAGGGCATAGATGGACTTGGTATGATTATGACCAGGGATTATTCGGTGTAATCATGACCGTAATATTACAAATGATGTGGAAAAAGTCCTTTTGGCCATAGTGCATTGATGGAAAGTTGTTGGCATGATCATGACCATTGATGAATACACGAATGTCCTTGGCCCGTAGTGCATGGATAATTTGTGGTCGCGATACTAAAGAATATCCTTGGCCGTAGTGTAGGGGTGATTCGATGATGTGGATTATTTATTAAGCTGTGTCTCAGCGATAAAAGTGATGAAAAACCTTTTAAATCATAAAAGATAGTAGATTTTATTCTCTACTTGACTCTTTTAATGGATTGCTTGTTCATTACCGCAGATTAAACTTGATGTTTGTTATATTGTCTCGTTTAACACTTTGTTTAAGGCTAATGATAATTTATTCTGCATTATCTTAGTCATAAAATTTCTTACTAGGCTACTTAAGCTCACCCTTTCTTTCACTGTTCTCTTCAGGAAATGAGAACGTAGCTGGGATGAGTCGGGGAACGGAGTGATGGTCCGGATGATAGTATTAGCTAGTAGTCCTCACTATTCTGTTAAATAGTGTGACAATAAATGTAATGAAGACTCATTCTGAGAGTGGATATTGTCTAGAGTACAGTATTTGTATTTAAACTCACAACTCTCTTGTTGTATAATTAAGATTGTATTTATATTATGTACCATGTATTTGGCGACTCAGAATAGGTGATGTATACCTATTTTGGGGGCGTCACAGTTGGTATCAAAGCTTAGGGATATGATCGCCAGATGTGAGACTAGAACTAGGAGGGGAGAGACGGGGAATTCCTTCGCTAGTATGACCTACTTAAATTTATTTAGTATTTAATTGGTTGGTCAGAGTTTAGAGATAATATGTTACATGTCAAATAACCCTTGTTTTGTGGCAGTATCTAAAAATGACATCCGAGAATGTTGAGAATAGCAATGGAGCACAAGAGACCGTTGAGTCTCCACATATCAATAATCAGGAGAATGTGTATCAGGAAGGCGACAATCCTCATGCAAACAACAACACTAACCAAATGATGAATGATGGAATGTTTAGAGGCTTTATGCAATTCATGCAACATCAGGCGAGAGCGGCTCCTGTCCAAAATGTAGGTGAAAACACTGGAAACTCTCGGACGGTCACCACTATACAGTTCAAAGAGCTGGGACCACCGGAGTTTATATGAGAGCCAAAACCACTTAAGGCGGAAGCATGGATAAAGCAGATCACCAAGATATTTGATGTCTTGGGATGCTCCGAGGAGCAAAAGGTTCCCTTTGCCACCTTTATATTGCGAGGAGAGGCAGATTACTGGTGGAAATCGGTAAAGCGTACTCAACCTGCCGTACTAAAAATGACTTGGGAGAAGTTCCAAGAATTATTCAACGACAAGTACTTTCCCGAAAGTATTCGTCACAAGAAAGAAGTAGAATTCATCAAGCTGGAGCAAAACAACATGATCGTATCACAGTACGAAGCCAAGTTTGCCTAGTTGTCCCGGTTTGCGTCCCATTTGGTTGATAATGAGGAGAGAATGACGCGAATGTTTTTAAGAGGTTTGAAACCGGAGATACGTTAATATCTTATTTCTCATAAACTATGTGTGTATTCAGATGTTGTAAATAGGGCTCAGTTATTGGAGCGCGATAACGAGTCAATGCAATTAAAAGAAAGCAGTCGGCAAAATGATAATACCAGTGAGAGCAGTCATCGAAGCAGTGACAACAAGCGTGGAGGGAATCAACAGGCCAGAAATGGTAATCACTTCGGTGGTAATGAGGGCCAAAACAATAAGAATGGACATTTCAAGAAGAGGAGATTCAACAATGATGGAAAGACGTCAGCACCAGCACCCATTGTTAAGGAAGGAGAACGACCACCCATCATATACTTCAAATGCGGAGGAGAGGGACACATCAGTCCAAACTACGCGATGCCGTCCAAAGCATGTTATAATTGTGGAAGAGAAGGTCACCTAGCTCGATTTTGTCGTTCACTGAAGACAAGTTCAGCTAGGATGGAGGCACCAAAGGCCGTCCCAGAAAAGTCAAAGCCAGTAGTGCAAGGGAGAGAGTTTGTAGTGACCTCCCAGAAAGTAAGGAACCCGAATGAGATCATCACGGGTAAGATTATCATAAAATCTAGCGAAGTCTATACTTTATTTGATACCGGTTCTACCCATTCTTTTATTTCTCCTACTTGCACTCAACGATCAAATTTGACTCCAGAGAAATTAGACTTTGACTTATCTATGGAAACTCCATTGGGAGAAACCTTCATTACATCCACTGTTTATAAGTCTTGTTTGGTTCAAATCGGTACCCTCACATTACCTGTAGATCTTATTTCATTAAAATTACTTGCATTTGATGTGATTCTAGGGATTAATTGGTTAACTACTCATCATGCAAAAATTGATTATTTTCGTAAGGTTGTTAGCTTTCATATTTCTAACCAACCTATTATGCGAATTCAAGCAACCAAACGATTAAAATCAATCACTGTCATCTCAAGCCATAAAGCTATTCGTTTATTAAAAAATGGATGTCAAGCTTTCTTAGCTCATGTCACAGATCTAAACAAAAATACGCCGCTTTTGAATGATATTTCTCTTGTTAATAAATTCACGACGTATTCACGAAGAACTTCCTGGCCTACCCCAGGCGTGAAATTGAATTTTGTATCGACCTTGAACCCCAGACAAAATCCATTTCTAAAGCCCCATATCGAATGGCTCTATTGAACTTCGTGGAGTTAAAGACCCAATTGCAAGAATTATTAGATATTGGTTTCATTCGCCCCAAATCGTCTCCTTGGGGTGCTCTGCTCTATTTGTGAAAAAGAAAGATGGGAGTATGCGACTTTGTATTGATTATCTGGAGTTGAATCATGTCACCATCAAAAATAGGTACCCATTGCCACGTATTGATGACTGTTTGACCCGGTTGCAAAGGCGCCAAATTCTTTTCAAAGATTGATCTTCGTTCCGGATATCACCAATTGAAAATTAGAACCGATGACATTCAAAAGACGGCTTTCAGAACTCGGTACGGGCATTATGAATTCCTAGTCACGTCCTTTAGATTGACTAATGCTCCTGCTGCCTTCATGGATATGATGAACTGAGTATTCAAGGAATATTTGGATCACTTTGTGGTCGTCTTTATTGATGACATCCTTATTTATTCCAAAAGCCGTGAAGATCATGAGCAACACTTGAGGCTGATACTCCAAAACTTCGTGAATATAAGCTTTATGCCAAGTTGAAGAAATGCGAGTTCTGGCTTGAGGAAGTAGCATTCCTTGTGCACTTGGTATCAAGTCATGGAATATCTGTTGACCCAGCAAAGATTGAAGCTATTCAAAGCTGGGAGCAACCTAAATCAGTGACCGAAGTACGTAGCTTTCTCGGTTTAGCTGGTTATTATCGGAGATTCATGGAAGGATTTTCTCGAATCGCTACTCGACTAACTCAGCTGACTCGGAAAGATAAAAAGTTCGGTTGGAGCAAGGAATGTGGGAAGAGTTTTCAAGAACTCAAGAGGAGACTCATTTCAGCACCTGTTCTGACAATACCATCTGGTTCGGAGGGATTTGTCATCTACAGTGATGCTTCGAGCAAAGGGTTAGGATGTGTTCACATGCAACATGGGAAAGTCATAGCCTATGCCTCATGACAACTCAAAGAATATGAGAGGAATTATCCTACTCATGATCTAGAGTTGGCAGCTGTTGTCTTCGCACTTAAAATTTGGAGGCATTACTTGTATGGGGAGAAAGTGGAGATGTTTACGGATCATAAAACCCTCAAATATTTCTTCACTCAAAAGGAACTCAACATACGACAACGACGTTGGCTTGAACTGTTGAAAGATTATGATCATACCATCCAATACCATCCTAGAAAAGCGAACGTGGTAGCTGACGCATTGAGTAGAAGATCATATGCGGGTACGAGTGCAATATTGATAACACAAAAGCCCATTTTGTGTGACTTTTAAAGGATGGAGATAGAGTTAAAGACTCCAGGGACCCATGTGATGATGGCGAATATACGAGTAGAACCGACTTTAATTGATAAAGTTAAAGCTGCTCAAGCTACGGACTGGAGCCGATGATCATTATGAGGAAGAAAGTGCAAGAAGGTCTTATGCAAGGAAGCAAGAATCGATGAAGAAGGAATACTTGAGTTAACTCCGGACTTTGTGTTCCTAACGACCCTAATTTAAAGCATAAAATCATGATGGAGGAGCACAACACACATCGCTTTTGCAATTCATCTGGGAGTACCAAAATGTATCGTGATCTTCGTCATACATTTTGGTGGAGCAATATGAAGAGAGAGATAATAACATTTATCTCAAGGTGTCTAACTTGTCAACGAGTCAAGGCGGAGCATCAAGTACCAAAAGGTCCATTGTAGCCACTTGAAATTCCAGAATAGAAGTGGGAACACCTTACCATGGATTTCGTTACTGGTATTCCCAAGGTTTCTCAAGGCATAGATGCAATTTGGGTCATTGTTGATAGATTGACCAAGTCTGCTCACTTCTTACCAATACGAGAAACTTATACACTTGAACGCCTTGCTCGTATGTACATAAACGAGATTGTAAGACTGCATGGTATGCCAGTATCCATAGTTTTTGATTGAGACCCAAGATTCACTTCAAGGTTTTGGGTTAGTTTGCAAAAAGCTATGGGCACGGATTTATGATTTAGTTCGGCGTATCATCCTCAGACGAACGGGCAGTCGGAGAGGACTATTCAAACTCTTAAAGATTTATTAAGACTCTGTGTCCTTGACTTCAAGGGAAGTTGGGACAAGTTCTTACCATTGGTGGAATTTTCCTACAATAATGATTATCGTGCAAGTATTGGCATGGCTCCATTTGAGGCGTTATATGGAAGAAAGTATCGTTCAAAGTATCTTTGGGATGAGGTGGGTGAAGCAACGTTGTTGGGACCGGAGTTGTAATGCGATGACTACGGAAAAGATTCAAATGATCCGACAACGTATAAAAACCTCACAAGATCGACAAAAGAGTTATGCTAATCTTCATCGAAAGGACGTGGAATTCAATATTGGAGATCATGTGTTGTTACGTGTTGCTCCATGGAAAGGAGTTACAAGATTTGGAAAGAGAGGAAAGCTCAATCCTCGATTCATTGGCCCATTTTTAATCCTCGATTGAGTAGGAACTGTGGCCTATAGACTCGCTTTACCGCCAAGTATATCTCTTATTCATAACATTTTTCACATATCCATGTTACGTAAATATGTGGAAGACCCGAACCACATTATTGAGTTTTTTAAGAACCGGACAAAATAGCGAAAGATTTAACGTATGAAGAGGTTCCTTTTCAAATCTTGGATAAGAAGGAACATATTCTACGCTCCAAGATTATACCTCAAGTCAAAGTTTTATGGAGGAACCACGATGTTGAGGAAATGACTTGGGAGTTAGAATCTAAAATAAAATCAAGGTATCCTCACCTCTTTGACATACCAGGTACGTACCCTAATTTCGAGGGCGAAATTTCATAAGAAGGGGAGATTGTAAGACCCCAACTTTTATGAATAAAAATGAATTTTTCTATAAATATCATTTTTGAATATTATGGAGTGAATTTGATATTATGTTATAGTTGTGGGTAATATTTATAAATTTTGCAAAGTACGCAAGTTGTTATATAATATTCGATTGGTCGGGGAATATTCATTTTAACGGGGAATATTAAATGCGACCAAGCACAATCATTAAGTGGACCCTAGCGGAATTATTGTCGGATTGAGAAAACGACAAAAATATTTTTATGAAAATAACGGCAAAAGTTTTATAGTTAAAACTGTTGAACTACTTGGTAGTAAAAGTACAGTAATATGCATGGTTGCATAGTAGCACACAGTATTGATTATTGATGCTTACGTGAGAAGTCACTCAACTTTGTTCAATTATTGCTATAGTAATTATTGAAAATTTTGCTTATTATTTGGATTCCCATTTACCCATTTTTCAAAATAATCGGTAGAAAGTTATAAAGTATATATATATATATATATATATATATAATATTGTGTGTGAGTGGGTGGATTAATGTGGGTGTGTGAGTGGAATAATGTGGGTATGTGAGTGGAATAATGTGGGTGTGGTGTCCCGTGAAGTGTGAAATGTCTACATAATTATTTGAATAATTTTTTTACTTTTTGCTTATATCATACAAAGTTACAAAAAGGTGCAAAGTTTTTCAATTATGATAGCTGTACTGATTGATTTAAACTGAAGCTCATGGCCATATTTTGAAAAAAAGATGGAAAGTTAAGTAGCTTGTCTCTAATGTCAAGACAAGTTGAGAAAATGTTTTGGTGCTTGTAAAATTAAGTCGTGTTCAAGATATATATATATCAAAGGCATCGATATATATATATATATATATATATATATATATATTATATAAGTTTTATTTTATTAGACTATAAATAGAATATATTATATTTTATTTAAAAGATTTTGCTTTAAATATGGATTTGTCAGATTAAAAGTAAATCAATCTGGACCGTTTATGAATTAGTTACTATGCGGTCCATTCTTCTATAAATAGAAGCTCATTCCTTCATTATTTCTTACTTAATTCACTAAAACTCTAGAGAGAAATTAGAGAAACTATAGAAAAGTATTCTGCTACTTCTCTACTCTTATATCCAGTTTCTTTTACGATAAGGGTTATTATTTCTTTTTTATTAATGAAGAGAACTTCTATTATTCCATTATTTATTATTCGGTTGGAATAACCTGTATACGCGGGCTACCCTATACTTGGTGAAATTCTTACATTATTCCATTCGTTATTATTACATTTGGAATATCTGTCTTTGCGATTTACGTCGGACTGATTAGTCTTTATTATTACATTGGAATATCACATGCATGCGTTTTACTGTGGGACTGATTCAAATCTTTATTATTACATTGGAATATCTCGTTACATGCATGCGTTTCTGGCTGTGGGACTGGTTAGATTAATTATTATTACATTGGAATAACTCGCACTGTCTGATCTATCGCATGCTGGTGATTTCTTTTGTTATTCCATTCCTTATTATACTCGGTTGGTTAAAGTTTTGACTTCTATACTCCATGAAATTAGTGGAATATCCTTGATATTTACGCTTCATCCGATATCTTTTCATGGAAATATTCTTACGAGCATTCTTGAATTTTACTCTACAGCGCAAAGTATCATGTTGACAATTTGGGACGTTATTAGTTCCTGGATAAATTAATTCTTGAACTTGTTTTACTGAATTCTTATATTATTGTCATCATCCTCATGTTTATATTTTGTTGAAAGTCACCTGTGGCCTATAGAGCATAGATGGACTTGGTATGATTATGACCAGGGATTATTCGGTGTAATCATGACCGTAATGTTACAAATGATATGGAAAAAGTCCTTTTGGCCATAGTGCATTGATGGACAGTTGTTGGCATGATCATGACCATTGATGAATACACGAATTTCCTTGGCCCGTAGTGCATGGATAATTTGTGGTCGTGATACTAAAGAATATCCTTGGCCGTAGTGCAGGGGTGATTGGATGATGTGGATTATTTATTAAGCTGAGTCTCAGCGATAAAAGTGATGAAAAACCTTTTAAATCATAAAAGATAGTACATTTTATTCTCTACTTGACTCTTTTAATGGATTGCTTGTTTCGCTGTAGTTAAACTTGATGTTTGTTATATTGTATCAGTTTAACACTGTTTAAGGCTAATGATAATTTATTCTGTATTATCTTAGTCATAATATTTCTTAATGGGCTAGTTGAGCTCACCCTTTCTTTCACTGTTCTCTTCAGGAAATAAGAACGTAGCTGGGACGAGTCGGGGAACGGAGTGATGGTCCGGATGATAGTATTAGCTAGTAGTCCTCACTATTCTGTTAAATAGCGTGACAATAAATGTAATGTGGACTCATTCTGAGAGTGGATATTGTCTAGAGAACAGTATTTGTATTTAAACTCACAGCTCTCTTGTTGTATAATTAAGATTGTATTTATATTCTGTACCATGTATTTGGCGACCCAGAATAGGTGATGTATACCTATTTTGGGGGCATCACAGGTAGCACTGTTATCCTAATGGGATGAGACATTGCACAGTCATTTATGTATATTAAAAAAAAACGGAAAAAGAGCATAAAGCCCCCGTGGGAAAAAAATGAAATAAAAGAAGTATTAGTACCTTGCATGAACCCTTGAATTTGGTATTGCGTAGTTTTAGTTTTAGTTGTAATATGCCTATTTTTGACATTTTTAAGTTTGCACTGTATGATCCCTTCTAAGAAATTACTTATGTGTTGAATTGGAGTCCGTATCAGTTTTCATTGTTGTTGAACACACACACACACACACTATATCAGTGATAATGGCTCATGATTTGAGAATTAATATGAAACCGTGGATTGGTTTTGGTAATTCATATTATAGAGTTGTTTGTTTTCTCTGAGGCCGATGGAATAATTTAGTTTCTGCGATATTGTTGGATTCATAGGCAGTTAGATTTTATTTATTTCATCAAATTGCATTGCATATCATGTAGTTTGTTTTGTACTCGAGGACTAACACGGTTTAAGTTTGGGAGACTTTGATAAGTGGATTTAATTTACACGAATCGATGTTCATTTTAAGTTTAAATTCATTGTTATCTTCTTGTTTTGTGTTCCTTTTCACTCGTTTCATGTTCTTTTATGTGTAGGGTGGTCTTGGAGGCAAGTGGTGAAGAAAGGCGGTCTTTTGGAGCACAGTTGGAAAAATGATTGAAATGGAAAAAATTCTTTAACAGTGAGCATGCAGTTGGGATGAGCTATAATTACCTTGTACCCCGTAGGAAATGGGTGCCAAATCTACTCGATCTCTGATTAGCTTTGAACTCATTGGGACTTGGTTTTGGGACTTTTGTGATGTGCATGGACTCTAATAAGGAGGACTTGGCGAGAACATAAGTAGAGATATATATTACGTTACAAACAACAAATCGATATCACGAAAAGCATTATACAGAGATAAATTCCAGGATTTGAGTGCAAGCTTTGGAGGAGTAATTTGAAGAGATTTTCGTGATGATTGCAATTCTAGGCTACGTGAAGGGTGTTCATCATTCTTCTTCTCTTTAGTCTTTTATTTGTAATTACAAGGATGTTTTCGTTAGATTATTTAGTTTTTAATTCATATGTTATGAACTAATTCACTTATTAGGCTTGTGATGGATATTTGGGTGAAATGATGATTTTATAACTTTGATTTCCAGTTCAATAAAATATTTTCAGTTTATCTATGTTAATTCGAGCGTGAATTTATGAATTTCTTGATCAACAATTCTTTGTGGATTTGTATGGAATCGAGAGAGGATATTGAAATCTAGACTTAGTTAATATAGCATGTGTCATGAATTTTATGAATAGCAGATTCTTGATTATTGTTAAGGTAGAGATATGCTTGACATCGCATATAATCGGATAGAGAACTTAAGCATAAACCTTCTTTAATTGTAGTTCACATAGAGATATAGTGAGTTGGTTGATTTAGGTGTTTAACTTGTTTCTATCTTAATTGTGGATTTAAGTTAATATGGTATTAGTGCATCGAGAGGTGGCTAGTATTACATTAGTGTTCTTGATTAATAAACTGAGATATTGAATTGAATTGGAATAAAGGTTTGAAAATCAGAGTGAAGCTTAGGGTGAAATCATAAGTCTAATTCTCCATTAATTGTTTGAAACTCCGAATTTTGATATTTGTGATTGTTTTGTGATAATTTAATTAATTCTTAATTTAGTTTCTATAATTAAAAACCATTGAATTGAGTAGTTTAATAGAATTAGGATTAATAGAATATTAATAATTGTGAAGTTAAATTTCTTGCTAATTTGTCTTCGTGGGAACGATACTTTATTCACTACTATATTACTTGTTGACCACGTACACTTGCGTGTTTTGCGTACATAGATTTTACCCAACAATGTGTTTTCCATTTTTTGATACGTTGAAAGAGCCAAAGAATGCTAAGACATTTCAATGGACTTCTGAGTGTGAAGATGCATTCCAGGGGATAAAGAAATATTTATCTTTGACACCTTTGTTGGTGAAGCCAGTTCCTGCTGAGCCTTTATACTTGTATTTGGCGGCAAGTTCGTTGGCAGTAGGAGTAGTGTTGGTGCGGGAGATTGGGGGTAAGCAGCACCCAGTTTACTATGTGAGCCATGCCTTATGGGATGTAGAGACAAGGTATCCAAACCTTGAGAAATTTTCCTTTGCTTTTATAATAGCTAGTCGAAAGCTTCGACAATATTTTTAAGGTCGGTTGATAATAGTATACACGGAGCAGCCACTAAAGAAGGTTTTGGGTAAGCCAGAAGTTTCGGGGAGACTCGTTGTATGGACAATGGAATTATCTCAATTCTTCTTAGAGTATCATCATCGGACAGCTATTAAAGGACAAGAATTGGCTGATTTTGTGGTTTAATGTTCATTTTCGGAAGCTGATGATAGTTTGGGAGAAGCTGAAGGGTCTGAGAAAGCAGTTTCCATGCTTCAGCAGGTGCAGAGCTCATGGACGTTATATGCTGATGGGTCTTCTACTTCGGATGTCAGTGGAGCTGAGATTATCTTGACGAGTCTGGAGGGATTAAAGGTACAACAGTCTATCAGATTTGTGTTCAGGGCAACAAATAATGAGGCAGATTATGAAGCAGTATTAGTAAGGTTGCGATTAGCAAAGAGTCTGGAAGTTCAGAGATTGATCATCTACAGCGACTCTCAGTTGGTCATCAAGCAAGTTTCAGGGGAATATGAAGCTCGGGGTTCAAGAATGGTTAAGTATGTAGCCGAGCTAAAGGATCGACTTCAGTATTTTAGTTCTTATGAGTTTTAGGGGGTCGATTGGAATGATAATTTAATTGCCAATGCGTTGTCAAAGTTGTATACAACTAAAGCAAACACCTTTGATGGTTCAGTATATTTAGAGACTTTGAAACAACCTAGCATCCAACAAGAAGTAGTAATGTGTGTAGAGCGCTCTAATTATTGGATGACCCCTTATTTGGATTATTTTGCAGATGGCGTACTCCCTTCAGATCAGATGTTAGCTAAGAAAGTGAAGTATAAAAGTGCAAACTTTGCGCTTATTGATGAGGATCTTTATCAAATGGCTTACTCATCTCCATTATTGAAGTGTTTGATTCCTTCTGAAGCTGATTATGTCCTTCGAGAGGTTCATGAAGGTATCTGTGGTGACCATATGGCTACAAAGTCATTAGCATATAAGGTGCTTCGATAAGGATATTATTAGCTAACAATTTTTAAAGAAGTTATTGAGTGTGTGAAAAAAATGTCAAAAATGCCAGTTAAATAGTCCGATCCCACATCAGCCACCATAAGAGTTATACTCGGTTTTATCTCCTATACCTTTTTCTGTATGTGGGGTAGATATACTGGGTCCATTGCCCAAAGCAAAAGGGCAGGTTAATTTTGTTATAGTGGCGATTGATTATATGACCAAGTGGGTCGAGGCGAAGCCACTTACGGTGTTCACGGAGCAAGAATGTTTAAAATTTATGAAGGAATCTGTAGTGTTTCTCTTCGGTATTCCTATGGCAGTAGTCTCAGATAATGGACGCCAGTTTATGGGCTTACAATTTGAAGCATTTTTAAAGGAGTTGGGGATTCAGCATAGAAAGACTTCAGTTGCTCATCCACAATTGAATGGGCAAGTTGAGGTAACTAACAAAACACTCCTGAATGGGATTAAGAGAAGATTGGATGAAGCGAAAGGAAGATGGACTGAGGAGTTACTTAGTGTGTTATGGGCCTATTGAACTACATCGAGGACTACAACTGGGGACTCGCCTTTCAGGCTAGCTTATGGTTTGGATGCATTGGTACCTGTGGAGATTGGGTCTACTAGCCTTCGGGTCAGTCAGTTTCGGGAGGTGTACAATGATGAGGCGCTAAAGGTCAACCTGGATTTGCTTGAAGAAGTCAGAGAAGCAGCTTGGTCAAATTGGCGGCATATCAACGACGTGTAGCTAAACACTACAATAAAGGGGTGAAGCTTTAATGATTTGAAGTGGGAGATTTTATCCTTAGGGAAGTTGAAGCTTCTACGCCTCAGAATTTGGGAAAGCGGATGTTGAATTGGGAAGGTCCTTATGAAGTTGTTGATGTACCAAAGCCAGGGACTTATCGGCTGCGAGCATTAGATGGGTCTGAGATAAAGAATAGTTGGCATGCTAGAAGGCTTCGAAAATATTTTCAGTAGGGCCAGTATCAGTGTACAAAAGTTTGTAATTATGTCAACGGTTATCATCAATAACAGAAGCTTTTTTCTCCAATGTCTCCATTGAAGTTTTATCTAATGGTTGATTGGGGGTTCAGTGACCTGTTCATCCTATAGGCGGTGAACAAAGTCCAGATTAATGATGTTTTATCTAATGGTTGTTTGGGGGTTCGGTGGCTTGTTCATCCTATAGGCGGTGAACAGGGTCCATATTCGACCTAAAAATGGTGATTTGGATTTTTTGGAGGTTCGGTGGAATGTTCATCCTATAGGCGGTGAATAGGGTCCAAATTCGACCTATATATGGTGAACTGGATTTTTTGGAGGTTCAGTGGAATGTTCATCCTTTAGGTAGTGAACATGGATTATTCGTCCTCATGATGGAAAATAAGTTTAATGAGAGATTCGGTTTGATCTATTCATCCAATAGATGGTGAATAGAACCTGTTCATCCTAAAGATGGTGAGTGGGGTCCTGATTTGACCTGAAAATGGTGAACTAGATTTTTTGGAGATTCAGTGGAATGTTCATCCTATAGGCGGTGAACAGGGTCCAGATTCGACCAATATATGGTGAACTAGGTTTTCTGGAGGTTCGGTGGAATGTTCATCCTTTAGGTGGTGAACATGGCTTATTCGTCCTCATGATGGCAAATAAGTTTAATGGGAGGTTCGGTTGGATCTATTCATCCAATAGATGGTGAATAGAACCTGCTCATCCTAAAGATGGTGAGTGGGGTCCTGATTCGACTTGAAAATGGCGAACTGGATTTTCTAGAGGTTCGATGGAATGTTCATCCTTAAGGTGGTGAATAGAACATGTTCGTCCTCAAGATGGCGAACAAGCTTATTAGGAGGTTCGGTTGGATCTATTCGTCCTAAAGATGGCGAATTAGATTATTGATGATCTGTTTCACACTTTGGTAATGAATAAGTAATACTTTACATCATTACTTTATTTTATTTGAAGTGTTGAGTTCAGATTACATTATTACTTGCTTTTATTTGAAGTTCAGATTGCTTGATTATTTACTAACATATTCAAGCTAAAGTTAAAAGGAGTAAGAAAGAAGTTAATTATATTTCATTGAAAATAAATAAAGTAATTACAAAATATCGTAGAAATGTTTACAAGTTTCTAAAGCTAAGGTTGAGGAGGGTTGTCTTCTGCATTATCCTCGTCTTCGTCTTTAGAAGAGTCGAGGAGTGTTGGGTTTAGAGAGGCAGCATCTAGTTTACTTTTACCTTTGCTTCGGGCTACTTCATAACCTTCAGCATACATCTGAACTATTTCATTGGTCAATTCGGGTGATCGACGGTATTCGAGTTGAATTTCTTTACGGAATTCTTCGGTAAGTGGGGGGCCGAGGGCTTTGAGTTCTCAAAGTTCATTTTTAATTTTGCACCGAAGATCGAGATGTCATTCTTCGGAGATTTGGACGTCATTAATTTGTTTAGCCAAGATTTGATTGTCTGTTGCAAGAGTTTTGTTCTTTCGAACTAGTTCTTCATTCTGTACGGTGGTGGATTATCATTGGTCAGTTCGGGTGATCGACGGTATTTGAGTTTAATTTCTTTACGGAGTTCTTCGGTAAGTGGGGGGCAGAGGGCTTTGAGTTCTCGAAGTTCATTTTCAATTTTGCACCGAAGATCGAGATGTCGTTCTTCGGAGATTTGGACGTCGTTAATTTGTTTAGCCAAGCTTCAATTGACTGTTGCAAGAGTTTTGTTCTTTCGAACTAGTTCTTGATTCTCTACGGTGGTGGATTATTAGAGGGCTTCGATTGCAGATAGGTGATCTTTTAATTCATCGAGATCTTTTCTAAGGCAATCAACATTCCACAGGGCATCTCCATGTTGACTTCTTTCCCTCGCCAGAGCAGACTTCAAAATAGCATTGCATTTTCGGGCAACATCCTCTTCGGCTTCAATTTCTTTATACCTCTGATGGAGTTGCTCGAAGATACCATTTGTCTGTAGTTATTCAGAGTTAGTCAATAAATTTCAAATGGATCTTTATGAATACAAGTGGATAAGCAATAGACAACTTACTCTAGCTTGGTGAGTTATGCTAGCTTCGATCAAGTCCGTGATAGAGCTGTTACCGAAGCGGTGGTCATCAGTGTTAAGAACGAAGGAGTTGTAAAGGTACAGAGGGAAGTCTTCATTGTTATCAGGCCATAGGGTGGGTGATCGTATGACTTCAGGCATGGCTTCAAAAGTGGATGGACGTTGAGGAGAAGGTATTCTTTGTTCAGGTGGAGGTGGGGCATAAGTTGTTGAAGGTTCAGTTGTTGGTGGTGGTTGGTTGTCTGAAGTGTGTTTTCTTTTGCGGACTAGGGGAGAAGGTACTTTGAGTTCCTTGGCAGAAAAGGTGGTTATTTTGGTTCTTCTCTTTTTGGAACGAAGGATCTTGGTACGTTCGACAATGGGCATATCTAACAGACTTTCGTTAAGAGTGGGAACATGGACATGTTTTTGTTTTCTAGCGGCTCTTTTCTTCCTACGAGAATGGCTTGTCTCATTAGTGGGAGTTGGTTCGGTGGTTTGAGGTTCAGAGGTTTGGGGTTTAGAAGTTTGTGGTTCAGGGGTTTGAGGTTCAGTGTTTTGGGGTTCGGTAGAAGTTTGAGAAGATTTACCAGAAAGAAAATTTTCTAAATCCTTTTGGTCAATGGAGGTAGGCTTGATAAGAGATACTGGAGAAGATGAAGACATTATTTCAGAATAATTACAACAGAAAATTTAAGAAATTACATAAGTATTGGGTTCAGGACTTACATTTGTGGTTATATAACCACACTTGATTGCTTAGGAGTCCGAAACTCCATTCCTTTATTGGGATCATCTATAGAAGCTTCGTCATCTCTCTCACACGTTACTCAAAGATATCACCGAAGTCTGTAGAGATATGCTTGGAAGTAGTCCAATTAGGAAGGGAAGAAATTTAGGTCCTTTGACGAAGAACCACTCCTTATGCCATCCTTTGTTGCTCGAAGGAGTGTCCATCAAGGAGCGTTTCTTGAACCAAGCATTGGGTTTGGGGGATTGCTTACTCAGGATTTTGAAGCCCCATTCTCGAGATTTACCAACTGTGTATAGAGTGAAGAAGAAATCAAGAGTAGGTGTAATCCCTATCTCGTGGTAGAAAGCGATGAAGGCGAGGATGTTAATATATGAATTAGGGAATAATTGGGCAAATCCAACACCCACGAACCTTAAAAGGATAACGATGAAAACATGGAGGGTAAAATGAATTCCTTTCTCCAGGAGGGTCAAAGGCATAGCAGTCCAGCCTTCGGGACGCTGGTACATTCACTCAGTAGGAGCAGGCATTCTCACGAGGTGAGTGTCTGATATCTGATAGCGTGTTCGAATGTTCCGTAGGTCAATCTCTGAAAGTACAGAATGAGTATTGGCATGGGGAAATCATTATTCATTGTTGAAAAATAGAGAAGGGTTTGTTTCCAAAGACACATTGGTGGGATTTTTAGCATGAGGGATGGAGGAGATGGGTGTTACAGAAATTGGGATATCATTTTCTGGATTTTGAGAAGCCATTGCTAACAATTTGCAGAGAAGAGAGAAATCGAGAGGAAGAAGAAAGCCAAAGCATTGAGGATTCAAAATGAGCAAGTAAAATCGTCAAAATTGGGTGAAATTGGTTTTTATAGTGGATGTCCCTTCAGTTGATTCCGAAACACGAGGCAGGCGCATTTAATGTGGGTAATGATGGTGAATTTGAAGAGTTATCCTTTGAATTTGGGTTTTTTATCGATTGGGCCTCGATCAATCTCATTTGGGCCTTGTTCAGTCTCATCCGAATTCCTTTATTGTTTGGGCCAATTTTCCGTATACTCTTCCATCAAACATTCTGTTTGATAAAAGACTGGGGGAAATGTTAGGCCATGAATATTTGGACCTATTGGGCCATATTTGTTTGGGCCTTTGGAGTATTGGGCCATCATTTAAGTGAGGGTATTTGTGGGCTTGGGTTGATGGGTATTGGTTGGATAAGTATTAACTGTTGACACAACATATTAATGAAGATTTTGCTTAATCTTAATTAGTGGGGAACATGGATGTGACCAACAGGTGTTTTTGCATGTAGTTAGCTGAGATCACTTGGGGTGAGTTGCATGTGAGGCGGTGAGAGGAGTATATGAGCACAGGGCACTTCACAGACAAAGGTAACATGCATATTTTACACCCAACACTAGAGCACACAATCTCTGTTGTTAACCTTATGTTGGCCTGCACTGACTCTCACGCCGAAGCTATCCCCCGACGGCCCAAGCCGTCAAGCTTTCGGTGTTGATTTGTTTTCTGTGCAGGGTTGGACGCACTTTTCGGTGATTGAGGCGCACAGAAAGATCTTGGCGTTAACAAGTACGAAATTTTATGAGAAATAAATAGCAAGAAATAATGTTAGATGGAAAAAACAGCTTTATAAACTCAATAGATCAAATTAGCTTTAGTTTTAAACACCAAGGTAAATACAGAAAATCATACACGTAATACCACCAATGAATGATCAAATTCTTGAGTACAAGAGTACATATATTCAAAAAAAATTCAAGTACTGGGCAACTTGACAATAGCCTATGAATGAACTTCTCATCCAAAAAATCAAATTAAACCAAATAGTAGGACTTTGAGTGACTAAAGATACCAAGAAGAAACAATAATAACAAACTCAGTGGCTAGTTTAATTCCACCAAAGTTGTACCAGTAAAGAGCTCACAAGATAGTAACAAAGGAATGAAGAGGTCCAGTTTTTGAACATGATGCATATGTGTTGCAAGAATCTATGCATAAACAGCAATATATTATAAGCCCGAGTACATCTAAAATTCAAAGAACGGAAATGCAATTCATTAACAGCACCCAATTGGCGAAATTCACAAACCTAATCTTGACCAAGGAATCTTAAATATTCTCTTGATGAGGAAGTAAATGTAGCTCATCATAGAAATCAAGAATGTGATATATGTGCAAAGTTTCTTCTGTAAGGTGAATAAAATGTTTGTTTTCGATGGCACGTTTCGTAGGGAGAAATAAGAGGAAGTAGCCTATGAGTTTTCCTTCAACACACTATGTTTCTTGCTATTTATTTATGCGAAATAAATAGCAAGAAATAATGTTAGATGGAAAAAACAGCTTTAGAAACTCAATAGATCAAATTAGCTTTAGCTTTAAACACCAAGGTAAATACAGAAAATCATACACGTAATACCACCAATGAATGATCAAATTCTTGAGTACAAGAGCACATATGTTCAAAAAAAATTCAAGTACTGGGCAACTTGACAATAGCCTATGAATGGACTTCTCATCCAAAAAATCAAATTAAACCAAACAGTAGGACTTTGAGTGACTAAAGATACCAAGAAGGAACAATAATAACAAACTCAGTGGCTAGTTTAATTCCACCAAAGTTGTACCAGTAAAGAGCTCACAAGATAGCAACAAAGGAATGAAGAGGTCCAATTTTTGAACATGATGCATAAGTTCTGCAAGAATCTATGCATAAACATGCAATATATTATAATCCCGAGTACATCTAAAATTCAAAGAACGAAAATGCAATTCATTAACAGCACCCAATTGGTGAAATTCACAAGCCTAATCTTGACCAAGGAATCTTAAATATTCTCTTGATGAGGAAATAAATGTAGCTCATCATAGAAATCAAGAATGTGATATATGTACAGAGTTTCTTTTGTAAGGTGAATAAAATGTTTGTTTTCGATGGCATGTTTTGTAGGGAGAAATAAGAGGAAGTGGCCTATGAGTTTGCCTACAACACACTATGATATCTTCACGGTTTTCCTTAATTTCGAATGCATCAGGTCATCAGCGAGCTAAACCCATGATTTCTATCTCTAGAAGAAAAGAGACTAAGGTGGTGTTTGATAAAACTAAGTGTTAAGATCTAAAGAGTTTAGATATCTGAATAATATAGAGTCTCTGTACAATTGAAAAAATGTTGTTTGATAATTAATTTTTTCAAAATGTCTGAACAGTTTAAGCAAAACCTGTTTGATAATCAGAGAGGTCTGAATAGTTTTTTAAATACATATTTATAATATTTTGACCACAATATGATGCAACAAAATGTATCATGTTCAATGAACGCAAATCATTATATATGTAATATTGGGGCTTAAAACGAATTTGAGAGCTTCATCTCGAAAGATCGGATTTAAGGCCCCGTTATAATGAAAATTATGATTATGGGTACTTAGGTCTATCGAGATGGTTTTCATGCCCAGAGATGGCTCGACCTTTTTTGATGCTTTCTTTCATGTATTATCATAAAAAAAATTCAAACAAAACAACAAAGAACGTTATAAAATAACAAAGCCCTTCTGGGTTAGACAAATCTAAGTTTGGTAACTGGAAGTATCAAATTATCTTGATTCCTATTTAGCGGAGGATTTGAAAACCTTGTTTTCCCAAAATGTCACTTTTGTCTAAAAAATAACTTTTGTTTAAAATCAAATCCTTCGTGCATATGTCGAAAGAGGTACAACACTACTTTCAAAATAACGTCGCTCCCAAGTTAAATCAAGGCTTATAACAACTGTTAAAACTAAAACACTTAACATAAATCAAATAAATATAAAAAGCATTTCCAAAACACACACACACACACATACTTTATGCTTAAAAAAACAACAAGATGTGGTAATCGTGTTTTCACAGAAGTTGGGGGGGGCTAACATGATGCCCCAAAAATAGGTCCATACAACCCATTTTGAGTCGCCAAATACATGGTACAAAATTTAAATACAAACTTCATTAATGCAATTATTAACTGTCGTGTATAACACGAAAAAACAAAAGCTGTAAGTTTTAATACAAAATTGTCTCGTAGACAATATCCAAACTCAAATAAAGTCTTCATTACAATTATTATCACACTATTTTATAGAATAGTGAGGACTACTATAGCAACCATCTTGGACCATCACTCCATTCCCCGATTAGTCCCGGCTATATTCTCATTTCCTGAAGAGAACAATAAAAGAAAATGGTGAGCTCAACCAGCCCAGTAAAGAATATTATGACTAAGATAATGTAGAACAAATTATCCTTAGTCCTCAATAGGGAAAAATCTGATAGAATACAATAGACAACAAGTTTTAGATCAACAACTGCAGCGGAATAAACAATCCATTAGAAGAGTCAAGTAGAGCATGATGTCTACTATCTTCTATGATTTAAAAGTTCATCATCAATATTTTATCCCTATAACACCAATTAATAAATATTTTACATCAACAAATTATCCATGCACTACGGGCCAAGGATATTCGTTAGTATCACCAGTGGTCATGATCATGCCAAACAACTGTTCATCTATGTACTACGGGCGAGAGAGGACTTTCACCACATCTTTTGTCTGTAACATTACAGGTCATGATTATACCAATACACAATTCCTGGTCATAATCATATAAATCAACAGTCCATCTATGCACTACGAGCCAAAGATGACTTTCAGCACAATATAAGCATGAAGATGATGACAATGATATAACGAATCAATCAAGTGAGATCAAAGATAAATATTAGAGATTTATAATTCAATTTTTCAAGAGTTCAAAAATGTTCAAATTGTCAACATGATAACGAATTGTGGAGTTAAATTCAAGAATGATATTCATGTATCAAAAACAATGTGGACAGAAAAGAAATCAATTTGTCGTGAATAGTACCATGTGAATAGTACTGTATGAATAGTATCCATGAATAGTACCGTGAATAGTACCGTATGAATAGTACCCATGAATAGTATCATATGAATAGTACCCATAAATAGTAATTTGACATGAAAATATTGAAATTTAATAAGAAATTTCAGACCAATATTCCAGTGAAACGATACTAGATGAAGCACAAAACTCAAGGATATTCTACTAATTTCAGGGATTATAGAAACAATACTTATTAAAGTAAGTATAAATTTAGGAATATGAAATAACATAATATTACTTACATAATATAGAGTATGAAAGAAAATAATATTTCTTACGAATATTGAACGAAAATAATATCCCTTACGAATATTGAACGAAAATAATATTCCTTACGAATACGAAAAATAATATCTCTTATGAATATGAAATAAATAATACCCTTACCTTAGTAGGAGACTAAATCTGACTGGTATAGCGGAGATATTCTTGAGGAAAACTTGCACTATTTGCGACACTCAAAGTATCCTTATACTCAAAAGAAATACACACAATATTATAGAAGAATAATTATCTGATTCTGGTGTGATTTTCATTTCTTAAATAAGCATCCTATTTGTAGGAGAAGGACAGAGTACTATTTAAGAAATCACGGATGCACAAAAAAATAATTACAGGCGAAGTCACGGAGAATTCACGCGATTTTCTGATTTTTATTATTCATCACTGTGCAATAAAATATTCTAATAAAATAAAAACTTTATATAAAATATAATATATTCTAATTATAATCTAATAAAACAAATAACTTTATATATAATATAAAAAGTATTCTGTTTTATATAATTTTTTTTCTATTTTATTACTATTATAATAATAATAAAACAAAACTGAAAAAACTTTCTACCGACGATTTTGAAAAATAAGTAAGTGGGGGTACATTTAATAAGCCAAACTTACAACAAATACTTCATGACAAGTGTGACGCCCCCAAAATAGGTCCACACAACCCATTCTGAGTCGCCAAATATATGTTATATAAACAACTTCAAACTTTATTATTACAATTGTCGTGCAAAATACGACAACACATATGCTGTGAGTTTAAATATAAATATTGTCTTCTAGACAATATTCAAACTCAATTAAGTCCTCATTACAATTATTGATACATTATTTTACAAAATAGTGAGGACTACTAAAATAATTGTCTGGACCCATCACTCCACACCCCGACTAGTTCCCATTATATTCTCGCCTCCTGAGAAGAAAAATGGAACAAAAAGGAAAAGGGTGAGCTCAACTAGCCCAGTAAAGAATATTATGATTAAGATAATGTAGAACAAATTATCGTTAGCCTTCAATAAATTAGATAAAATATAATGGACAACAAGTTTTAGATCAATATTCGCAGCAAAAATAACAATTCATTAGAAGAGTTAAGTAGAGAATTAAGTCTACTTTCTTCTATGATTTAAAAGTCCATCATCAATATTTTATCTCTGTAACATCAATCAATATACATCTTGAATCAAATATTCATCTTTGCACTACTACGCGTAAAATATATTCATTCGTATCCCCGGTTGGTCATGTTCATCAACCCCGAACACGAAAAAAAAGGTAGAGACACTCGAATTTTTTATACTACTATCATCGACATTGCGGGAGGAATGATTAAGTCTTTTAAGAAGAAACCACGAAAGATAATCCATATCCATCAGGATACTCTAGGAAGTTGACATCAACCCCGAACACACACTACGGAGTAACAATTCCAACCTCGGAAATAACCCCGAGGCGTGCGAGATCAATATTAGAACACACACCTAGGAAGGCCGATTAATCTAGGAGATAACCCCGAGGTATCCGGTCTCGGTCCCAATCATAGGAATAGCCACCAACCTTGGTGATAACCCCGAGGAATGCGGTTTGGCGATAACCCGGAAATGCTTGTTTCAAATCACGACCGACTTCAATCTCGGCGCTCACTGACGAGATACTCTGTACCAACCCGGAGATAATACCGGGAGGGCGCACACCTCAAAGATGACAATGAGGACCTTCAACAAATGCGGCGGTCAATCTCGGTGAAACTACGAAGCAGCGTCGCTATCATTAATCCGCGATAAACCGGTGAGGGCAACATCATCATCTCGCCCAACACGATGCCATGCCACGTCGTCTCAACATTTCATACACATCTCATAGCGATGTCCCCCAAGAATCAAAGATAACCAATCCGGTGACTATTGTGTGGGGGTAGCGGATGGAATTTGAAGCTTGAAGGCCAGGAGGGCATCGTCCCATCTTCAATGACTTCGTACAAACTCTAATCCTATGCCATTGTACAACTCTCAACAACAGCGGCGGTCCGAAATAGGTCTGTATACCTCAATCGGATGCGGATTGTACTTTTGAAAGTTTGAGTGGACATTACGATTGCACGAGTGCACGTCTTCTGAGACGATGATGGAAGAAACCGGGCCCACCGGGTTGCCTCTCTAGTACACACTGCGGCTCGGTAGCGGTACACTGCTGACTCCACCCTCTATAAATAGAGGGCTTGGGGTGCCATTTTGCAAGAGAAAATGGCGAGGAAGCCACCTTGATTTGCTCTGCACTCACCCCATACGATTGTACTTTCTCATTTTAAAACACTGTGAGCTCATATATAGCTTCTTTTGTACCTACAAAAGCCGGTGTTTACCCACTTTAAAGATATAGAAGTCTTCTTTGGCGGTCATTGTAAGTCTTCTCACACACTTTAAAGCCTTTTCTTCATCTCTACACACACACCCTTCTTCACGTTGAGAGTCGTGTTGCGGCGCATTTGCAGGACTTGGTCAGTGTTTTTATTTGGTTTATATATATATATATATATATATATATATATATATATATATATATATATATATGGACTAACATTATCGAGTTATGCCTCGATTGAGCCTGAACTTGATGCAGGCGTTTATTTATATATATATATATATATATATATATATATATATAGCGTGTATGTCGAACTTTGTTCGATGAGCCTGAACTTGATGCAGTGCGTTTATTGCTTTATATATATATATATATATATATATATATATATATATATATATATAGCGTGTGTGTCGAGACTACATTTGATGAGCTTTGGATTTTACATCAGGGCGTTTACTATATATATATATATATATATATATATATATATATATATATTGTCGAACTACATTCGATGAGCACAGATTTTACATCAAATGCGTTTACTTAGCTTTATATATATATATATATATATATATATATATATATGTGTGTGAACTTCATTAACTGAATTTTACATTCGATGAGCCTATATTTTACATATATATATATATATATATTGCTTATATATATATATATTTCATCCCACAGAGTTTCACCGTGGTGGTTGATACGCTTTTCTGACTTTCTTTACGTTTACGTCACCTTTGGAGTTTACTTACGTGGCAGTTGATTGCTTTACTGTACTTTATTTACATTTTGTCATTTACAGTGGCGGTTGATAATTCTGACTTTATTTACGTTTTGTCACTTTGGAGTTTCCTCAAGTGGCGGTTGATAACTTTTCTGACTTTATTTACATTTCGATCCCCCATGGAGGTGCTTCGTGGTTGGTGTCATGTCATATATATATATATATATTTATAGCTTTATATATATACCTACTACTTACTTTCATACAAATTACTTGCGGTATCTTATGCGCTAGGAATCATGTGATCACAGATTGACCTATTGGATCTAGATTCGGTTCCGTGATGGACATTTTAATTTATGGCGACTTGTAAATTATTCTGCGATGTGCGAATTTCCTCGGATGGTTTCCATACCCATGAGGAAGTCGGCATTATTTTTGTACATTATTTTTAAATACGGATGCCTCGCATCGTAAAATAAAATCAATCAATAGAACACTTAATAAAATGGGAGTGTAAAGGTCTCAATTACTATTGAGCATCGGGGTTTGAAAAACCTCTTTTATAAAACATCCTTGCCATATCTTGCTTAAAATTGAATTTTACATAAATTCAAACCACATGTGTATATAAGTGCGAGCGAGGCCTCGCACTACTTCCAAATAACAACACATTGACCCACACACACACACATTTAGGATAATAGTTTCTTGAAAAGAGGCGGTCTTAGTGGTAACACGGATGTCGAGGGGTGCCTAACACCTTCCCTCATAACCAAGTCCCCGGACCCTAATGAATCTCGGTTTCCAGGCTTGGTTTATGATGTCACATCTTTGGGTCGATGTACAAAACTTTTTTCTCGGTTGTGTTGGTACAACCATTTTAAAAAAAACCAATGGCGACTCTTAACGGTCCATAAATCGACATTATACATATCGGACCTTTTTCACTTGTTTTTTCAAACAAATCTCACCTAAAATGAGAACACAAAAAAGAACAAGTAGCGGAAAGGGACATCTAAAAATCCCGGCGTCGACGGTGGCGACTCTCTGCTTGGGGACTCAGTAAGAGGACTTAAGCGCTATTACAATCTTTTTCAAAGCTATTATCTACGCTTGTGTGTGGATGTTGCATTTACATTTTGATGAATGTATGCGAATGCATTTTCTGATTGCACTTAGTGCTTCGCACCATATCTTGCTTGTGATATTAGTGCGCACCACCATATCTGCTTGTGATATTAGTGCTTCACACATGTCATCATTTTCATACGGTGAGACGCGATGTATGTGAATGTATGTTGTGTGGTCCCTCCACCGGGAGGCTATCCGTCGGTGTTTGATTCTTTGGACTCGTGAGAAGACTAATTCTCAGAGGCTCGGGGAAAGGCACCACCCAAATTCGCTCAGTTGAAAGGCCAGGATTAATTTCCGTTGAGTAAATTGCGATGATTTGGGAACCTTCATGCCAAAAAGCCGCGAGAGTAACCTAAGATAGAGTTGACCTCGATAAACCCAAAGCGGAGGAAAGTCTCTTCATGCTGCTCTCATTTCAATTACTTGTAAACATAATTACTTATAATTACATTCCATATATATCTCCATGTAATGAGAAATATGAAGAAATATGTACACATACATATTTTAATTAACATCTATAAACGGTGACATCCATTTTCTTTGGATAAAATTCCTAAAATGGACACATCACATAGCATGTTATTATACACATTCCCTAAAGACTAAACTATGCAAGTCTTTCGCGAGGGAACCAATCGGACCTCTACCGGTCAAAAAATCCAAAAAGGCTACGAGGCCTACGATCGATCATGTCGTCATCGGCCGGTGAACTTAATCCGATTTCTACAAAAAGAATTCGACGGATTAAGCAAACAAATTATGATTTGGTACATTTCTACTCAAAAAAACTACACCGGTCAATCGGGGTCCAAAAATACCCGTACATCTTTGAATCCTCCACTGAGGGAACCCGGTCATTACAATACGAGCTGCGGTTGGATCGACCAACAAAACTCATGATCTTGCCCATCCCCTTTGGAGATCCGAACCTTTGGTGACATCAAAAGAAAGTCCTCAAATGGAAGAGACCCGCCCGTCTTTATCGAAGGAATTGGAACACTGCAGGGAGTGTTTCATATCTTGATCTTTGCATTTTCCACTGGTGTTCATTATCTAGAAAAGTTTAAAACTCGACTTTGAAAAATATGATGGGTTAGGAGATCCTTACACACATTTAAAGGTGTTTATTGGAGAACTTGGATCTTATGCGAGAGAGGACGAAAAACTCGAGAATGCAATTGTTCGAGAAAAGTCTAAGCTGGAGAAGCTTGGTTAAGTGGTACACAAGATTAGACAATTCAAAGATCCATGTTGGGAAGAGCTAGCATGCTTTCCTCACTCAATATGACTTTCAATCTCGGATGGCTCTGATCGGTATCAAATTACCAAGATCGAAAGCGATCTAATGAGTCTTTGAGAGAGTATGCTCAAAGGTGGAGGCGCTTTGGTTGCCCAAGTTAGTCCTTCCATGATGAGAATCGAGAGATGGTCATGACTTTCATATGAACATCTGAAGCTCCTTTCTATGAAAGAGTTTTAGCGGCATCGGCAAACCATTTTCTGAAATGGTCAAACATGGGGAGATGGTGAGATGGGATTGAAGTCAGAAAAATTCAAGACCTATTTTGCCCTCAAAAGGCATTATTCTTGATCACATCAATCAGGAAATTATGGAAACAACCCCGGAGAATCCATAAAAAGAAAAGGAAGATGTTTCCACGATATCTACGGGTCAAAAAAAGCAATCAGAACATGCCTATTCAAAGGAGAAACTACACTCCCTTTCAAGCACACGTCTGCGAACCCTCAATACCAAAGGTGGAAGTCAAAAAAGCCCTCGAGTGTTACACACCCTTAGGGGATACCCTCGAGAACATTCTCAATCTTACGACAACACGAGAAGAAAATTACATCTTCTTCCACCGGCCGAGCCCTAATGGCCGGGGTTTCAATCTTTGCTCGAAAATGTGCTTTATCATGGGGGGGCACTGGACATGATACTCGAGGATTATTGGGCCTTGAAACACAAGATCCAAGACACGATAGACAATGGTGAGATCGTGGTCACCAAACGAGATCGACCTCACGTTCAAGACAACCCTCTTCCTCGACACTGAAGAAGAAGAAAGTTAACATGATAAATTGGAGTAATGGACGAATTCCAATTTCAATTTGTGAATCCTCCCGGACCCTCAAAGGCGGTGATGACAAATGGGATTATGCGAGTTCGAGTTCACAATGGAATGAAAGATGAAAGCTTTATGCAAGCAAATTGAACAATTGGCGAATTGGTGACTTATCGACATCAAGTGACTCGTCGATTAATCGACCCGAGGAGCATGCGGTCTCCTACCTCTTGTCATGAATATTTCCTCGTCACTTTCGAGAAAATGAAATCTTTGGAAGACAAAGTGACAAAGAGAGCAAATGCAAGGCCCGTCGGGATTTTGCCAACAAAAAGGAATTCACCTATTTGGGCCAACCTATGGAGGAAATCCTTCGGATGTTAATCAATGAAGGAAGGATCGGTTCCTTCTACCTCCAATCAACCCAGATTCGGGGTGGTACAACTACGATGGAGTATGTCGATATCACTCCCGATCTCGTGGTCACGCCGCGGAAGAATCTTTGGGCACTCGCTCACACTTATCAAAATCTAATTGGCGGTGGTGTCACTGCACCTAGCGGACGATGATCTTGTGTTACGTGCTGAAGTGAGAATTGAGGTCCTACTAAGTGGAAGAGTGTGGTAGCGATCATATCCACTTTGGCCTGATGGGGTTAACAAATCACTCACAATGCCAATAATTGACTCGAGGAAGCAACAATCCTTTGAAAGTGGCGCTCAGAGGCAATCAACTTGTAAGTTGAGCCTGATATCCTATTGTTAGCTTGCTTGCAAAGTTCGTGGAATTATGGAGAAGGTGAAGGATCCACCTCACATACAAAGCTGCTACGATTGTCGAAGGAAAATCCTTTATATCTTCCCCAGCGGGTGATGAAGTCTACCATCAAATCAAAGGGAAAATACCCATGGAGAAGATTGAAAAATTTCCTCGCTTTTATGGGTCATATATGAAGCCACGGTGGTTTTAAGCTAAAAAAGAAGCTCCACAACAAATATCAATTTTGGACTTGGTCTAACCCGAGAATCGGAAGGTCTTGTTGAAGGTTTTAGAAGAAGCCTATCTACCGACATCGGTTGATACGGAAAAATTTCAACATCTGGTTGATCACATTTTCAACAACAATGTGATATCCTTCTTTGATGATGACATATCTGCCGAGGGGATAGGTCATTTCAAGCCGTTGCACATTGCGGTCTTGTCCTCGGATACATGCTATTTGGAGTCTTGATAGATGGAGGTTCATCTCTAAATATATCATCCATATGCTACCTTGGTGAAGATGAATATCAATCTCAATCGAATTCGGAGTAGCCATACTATCATCAAAGCTTTTGATGGAGCCGTCGGAATTCGGTCGGAGTAATTGAAGCCAATCGAAATTGGTCCTCATACATTCTGCGTATCTTTCCATGTACTCAAGATAGATTAGGGATACAACTTTGCTCTTTGGGGCGACCATGGATCCATATGGTGGGAGGCGATCCCTCCACTCTTCATCAATAATTGAAATACATTATCAACAATAGCACAGTCGCGGTCGATCTTGAACGAACGAGAGTGTCCTCAACATGCGGGGACATGCCATTCATTGATGCCAATCACGGATGTTGAGCCGGTCGGTTTTCATGCCTTGGAAGTAAGCAATACCCAATACCATGCTATTGGAATGCCATTACCGAACCCAAGATTTCTTAGAGGTAATGTAAATTTACTTTCGAGAAATGATGTCATTGGGTGCATAATAAGCGGGACAAGGGTTGGGTAAAGATTGCCGGTATCAAGTACCCAATTCGATTAACCAAGCAAGCTGGAGCAATTTGGGCTAGGCTATTACGCGATTCTAGTCATAGGAATCCTCATAAGCATCGGTGATTCCTTGACTTCAACCATGCGGCGTTTATCTTCGCCTTCAAACTCTTGAGTCGCACAACCTCCTGTAAAGGTGCCGACCAATGTAATGGCTATGTTATTCCCCAAGCAGATGTCGGTAAAGGAGAAAAGAAGTCTTTGTTCCAAATCCGCAGTGGAAGAAGAGGAGCGAAGAATCAAGCAAGGCGTCATCCGAATGATGTCGGCATCACATCATCGTTCATGATGAACATACCAATGAATACACCTGAGGCGATGATTGCCCGGACATAATGGCCATCATTCGGGACGGGGAGGATGATGACAATCCCTCCATCAACTGCGGTCCACCGGACTTTGCCCTTGCCAATTGGAACAACACTCCTTGCATTGGTGCGTCAAGGGTAAAGCGAGGGAGAAACTCTTTACGCCTGTGTAGATATAATAGCTTGCTTACTTTTTTTATACAATATTAGCGGTTTATTTTGCCGATATATGCTAACAACTTATGTATGATCAACACATTTCATATATACTAAGTGAAAGCATATTTTGTTTGAGGACTACGAATTTAGATGTTACTGTACTTAGCGTCTGATTGCCTCTTCTCCACAAGAGATTGTACCTTTGATGTAGAGATGAATTGACCTTGATGGAAATCTGAGGATGACATTGAGGTGCCTCGGAAATTCAAGAATGGGTCAAAGACAAACCTAAACCCAACCTTGATCAAACCACTTCTTTCGATCTCGGAACCTTAGAAAGCCCTAAGTTAATCCAGTTGGTTCGGACCTTACCCCAAACCAGCGGAATGACATGGTTACGCTATTAACCCAATTTCAGGATGTGTTTGCATGGTCTCATGAAGACATGGTGGGTTTGTCCTTGACATTGTCCTTCATCGCCTTCCCATTAAAGAGGATTTAAGCCCGGTCGAAGCAAAAGCTCGGCGATTGAAACACGAGTGGAGTTTAAAGGTGAAAAAGAAGAAATTGTGAAACAATTTCAAAGTGGCATCATCATGGTGTCTACATATCACGAGTGGATATCAACATTGTGCCCGTGCCTAAACACGGAGGGAAGGTGCGAGTTTGCGTGGATTACGGGACTTGAACAAAGCTTGCTTAAAAGATAGCTTTCCGTGCCATTTATCCACATTCTTATTGACAATCTTGCATAATCGACATGTACTCCTTTCTTTGATTGCTTTGCTGGGGTACCATCGGATCATAGTTCTTTGAGGAAGATCGTGAGAAAATTGCTTTCATCACGCCTTGGGGAACCTTTTGCTATAGAGCGGTTGTCATTCGGCCTCATCAATCAATTTGGAGCCACCTATCAAGCGAGCTATGATGGCTCTTTTCCATGACTTAATGCACAAAGAGATCGAGATCTCGTGGATGACATCATTGTCAAGTCCGGAAGGAGGATGACCATATAGACCATCTCGAAAGTTATTCAGCGAGGTTGCGCGTAAGTACAACTTGAAGTTGAATCGACTAAATCGCCTTTGGCGTTAAATCGAGCAAGTTGCTAGGATTTCTAGTCGACCACAAAGGATTGAAATTTGGATCTGCCAAAATCCAAGCCATCACGGAAATGCCCATTCCTCGAGACGAGAAAAGAAATACGGGGATTTTTGGGAAGAATCAACTTCATTAGCGAGGTTATCTCTCGACTCACGACAACTTTGTGTGAGCCGATCTTCAAGCTATTAAGGAAGAACTCCTCCATGAAATGGAATGATGAGTGTCAAAATGCCTTCCTCACAATCAAAAAATAGCTAGTCAAAGCTCCGTGTTGGTACCACCCGAGGATGATGTTCCCCTGTTCATGTACTGTCCATAAGTGACAATGCCATGAAATTTGCATCTTTGGGACGAGAGAAAAAGCGATAGAGGCGAAGCGAGCTATCTATTACCTCGACAAAAGATTGATTGACGGTGAACACAAGTACACTACGATCGAAAAGGCGTGTTGTGCTTTAGCATGGGCTTCCATGAGGTTACAACATTACCTCCATGGTCACACAACCCATCTCATATCCGCGTGGATCCTCTCAAATCGTGTTCAATAAACCCATATTAAATTGCCGGTTTGTCCGGATGGCGGTTGATCCTACAACAATTTGACATCATATATATGTGACTCAAAAAGTCCATCAAAGGTCGAGGAATTGCGGATCGGCTGGCGCCGCACCTTTTGAGGATTTCAAACCCTTGGAAACATATTTCCCCGATGAAGGAGTAATGTGGTTCAACAACACCATCGATCGATACGCGCCAATCATGGAAGATGTATTTTGATGGGTACATTAATATGGAAGGTTACGGGCTGGAGTAGTTCTAGTATACGATGCAGGGGAAGCGATATCCGTCGTCGTAGTCAAATTGCGGTTTATCGGCACCAACAACAAATGTGAGTATGAAGGTTGTCTCATGGGGCTAAAACTTGCCGATTCGATGGGCATCGGCGATTCTTGTCTTTGGAGATTGAGTTGGTAATCGAGATAATCCACGGAATCTATCAAACCAAAGAACTACATTTCTTTGCCCTACCATCGGCAGGTTTTGAAGATGGCTTTGGAGTTCGAAGAAATCTCCTTTCTACACATTACTCATAATAGGAATGACTTTGTGGACGCATTAGCTACTTTGGCCTCCTTGATTCGTATATCAGATAAGGAACACTTGCCAAGCGTCACAATTTCCCTGCACAAGGCCCCAGCCTATGGGAATTACGTTGGAGGAGTATCAGATGAGCTACCTCCCATCCAACATCCTTGGTATCGACATATCGAGGAATATCTACGAGATGGATCTACACCATTTGAAGCGAGCTTTGGCCGAGAAAAGGCGGATCCATCGACTTTTTATGAAATTCTACGAGTGTGGAGATCGCTCTACAAAGAGATGCGAGGACTAGGTCTCCTCGGATGTTTAGACAAAGATCAAGCCCAAAGGCTTATGGATGAAATCCATGGTGGAGTCTGTGGCCCCCCATGAGTGGCCCCCTCCTTGTCAAGAAAGTCCTCGGGGCCAGGACATTATTGGCTATCTCTCAAAGTGATTGATTGCAATGACCACGTTAGGAGATCTTATCGGTGCAGATTCATGGGAATGCTATACCGCCCTCACGGGAACTCCTGATATGAGTTCACCTTGGCCCTTCTCAATGTGGGGAATGGGCGTTATCGAGGCCCATTGAGCCTAAAGCCGATAATGGACATCGATTTATCTTCACCATGATCGACTACTTCACCAAGTGGGTAGAAAGCGACCTCCTTCCCCGGGGTTACTAAAGAAGTCATCATTGCTTTCATCGAGAAACAATGTCGTTTGTCGATATGGACAACGAGAGGTGATTGTGTGAGACAATGCTAAGAACCTCAACAACAAAATGATGGAGGAATTATGCGATAAATTCCACATCAAACATCTTAACTCTATCATCTATCGTCAGAAGATGAATGGTCTTTGTTGAAGCGGCTAACAAAAACATCAAGAAGATTATGCAAAAGATGTCCCTTGACCACAAAGATTGGCACGACCTATTGCCTCTTACTCTGTTAGCCTCTGAACCTCAATGCGCACTTCTTTTGGGCAACCCCTACGCATTAACCTATGGGATGGGCGGTGCTCCCCATAGAAGTTGAAATGGAATCCCTCGAGTGTTGATAGGCGCTTTCAATTTGGATGAAGACCAATGGGTACAAGGCGGTATCACCAATTGTCTCTAATAGGCGAAAAGCGAACCGCGACTATCTTCCATGGTCGATTATATCAACAAAGGATCGCGGATCCTACTGACAAAAAAAAGTCCGACTCTGGCGGTTTAAACAACATGACTTGGTTTTGAAGAAGATCCTTGACAACGAAGATCAATCTAAGGAAAATTCGCTCCCTAGCTGGGAAGGCCCATTTATTGTCAAGGAAATATTGACGGGAGGCGCTCGGAGTTGCAAGAAATGGATGGCGATGAATTTCCACAACTCATCAATTTGGACGCCGCAGTGAAGCGGTACTATATGCGAAGTTGCCATCAAGCAAACATCCACGGTATTGGACCATCGGATCACCAGTCATTCCGGTTCTTTAACCCTTTACCACATACAACTTTTCCACACTTTGCCCCTCAGGGAAACATACTTTTCAAGCCAGCATCCTGGCTCTTCTGCGTTCTACGACTTAGGTCATCCCACTACGGGATTGAACCTCTCGCGTTTGCAGTTTGGCTACCCATACATGGGATCAAACTTCTCATACCTGCAGTTTATCCTCAACCTAGGATTAAACTTTCTCCTCCCGCTTTTCGACTGCGCATGGGATTAAGATTTTCCATCTGCATACGAGGGGCAAACTTCGTCGACTTTGATCTCCTCTTCATATAGTATGCGTAGGCAACCATTTCATATGGCGGTCATAATAAAACAAAAACAACAAAAACATTTCTACCCTTTTCTCCTCACAAAAAACAACAAAAATATTCCTACACCATATCTACCATATACAACGTTGAACCTCTTATACGAGGTTGAACTACATGAGACTTGATCTCTCTTGATAGATGCGTGGCGACCATTCATGGTTCGGTCTCACCCCTACCAAAACACAAACCCTTGTCGGTTAGTATTGGGATCATCCTTCAAACCACTACATTTCATTGGCTTGGACAAAGGGATGGAATTACGAACTCCTCCCAAATAGGAGATTTGGCGACCATCTAAAATTGCGGTCATACCTTGAAGTGCAACACCAATCCATAAGAGATGGAATTAACTAGGCTTTTCTAAATAGAAGTATTGGCGACCATCGTAGTGCGGTCGATCTCGAGAGAGGAAAGCCACACTCCTCTCCACATTTTCATATAGAAACCGGTCCCAAGACACCAAAGATGGTAGGGATACATACGGATCGATGATCCATTACGAACTATCGAGAGACAACTCAATGTCCATCCACCGGGAGGAATTGAGAATACATCAAGATCACAAGCCACAAGCGGCGAGGCAAAATATCAAACAAGTAGCAAAGCATATCTAAAAGGGAAGTGATCCAAAAATATATTTCATTATCATATATATAATGCTGTTTGATATATACAATGTAAACTGTACATAATAAAATGGCTAAGCTAGTCTATGCAGGTAAATACAAGCTCATCTACAGGTCAGGGTATATGCGAGCTAACAAGCCCAACATGGCGTCCCTCTCAGAAGAAGGAGGCGAAGCTGTGGTCTCCTGTACGAGAATATCCACACGACCCAACAGATCTGCAGCCATCTGCATGGTGACCATATGATCATCAATGTATGCGCTTATCTCTGCGATCGCCAGTGGTAAGGGACCTCATTGCAGTACTATCTGTGATGGCTACATCCCGAGCAGATATGGCACTATCTCGCTCAACTATCATTGCATCTATGGCTAATCTGATCTCATCCCGCTCAACAACAGCGATATCTCTGTGAACTAATGCCTCGTCTCTCTCTAATAGAGCTGCGTCCCTCCCATCAAGGGTAGTCAACATCATAGATCGAGCATGATCTCTCTCGAAGGTCATCAGATGAAGACTCGCTCGACATATAGATTGAGTCTTTGAATCTCAAGATCTTGCAAGGAGAATCTAAAAGAGAAGACAGACTGGCTCTCCTCGATGTAGGAATCAATGTCCTCCATGATCATCATCATGACCTCGCAATGAGGATGGAGTGATTGAGTTGGGATGAAATCTAAAGAATGCCTAAGGTAACCCGAGGGGACAACGGCGAGGAAGGATGAAGAAGAATGCCACAATCCCAATCATGCACTCTGATGTGTAATTAGGATGAAGAGCACGATACATGGAGTGTATACTAAACCAATTCCCTCGAGGCTATATGAAGCCGGGAACCTGCATGAAATGCAGATCAACATCAGAACCCTTTAATCCTCATCAATAGGAAAAAAGGAAGATCAAAGTCTAATGCCATACCTCGTTAGCATGCAAATACATCAATGGATGTCTGCTCATATCACCCAGAAGCTCTGGGTTTGCCACCTGAATACAAGGTAGCTCCCTACGGGGAACATGTGCAGCAGGAGCGGGATCCTCAATCTAAGATATATCCTCCTCCTGCGTCCTCAGCGTCGCAGCATCTGCCTGGATCGATTTAATCACGAATCCACGGCCTCCACTAATCAGCGAAGGGTATCGTAAGCAGGGTCAAGGCACTTCAGAAGCCCTCCTCCGTATACCAGAAGTTGTCCTACGGGAACTACTTGGCTGATCCGGATCCATAATATCTGGACAACAAGTCTCCAAATCACCTCAGAAAGGGTGTGGTATTTCCTTACCTGGAGCTTTCTAGAATGCATTTTATGACTATATGCATGCATGCATTTACTTTAACATAGAATGGAGTTAAAATGCATGACTACCCAATGCCTACATTTGGAAAATTTTTTCCATAGTCCCCTTTGAAAATAGGACTATCCACATGCACATAGGAATGTCTAGGTGGCCATTCAGTAGCACACCTGCCCCAAAGTCATATACATAATATATGTATTAAAAATCAAAATCATCCATGCATAAGGTTAACCTCAATATCATGAGTACTTTGCCTTTCTACCTTTTGCTCATTGGACCTCAAATAGGACAAAAAATAGCAGAAAAGGGTGCTAATTTGACTGTCTCAAAAGTCAATTTTTTTCACATCATTATATTCAGCATGGTTTAATACTAACATTTACTATGTTGAATATTTTTTAGCAAGTCATTTGTGCATACATAATCACTACTATGTGTTTAGATGCATTTCATGCTATAACTCAAAATCAACGGATAAAAACTAGAAAAAATACATGCAATACGTTACCAGGATAGTGTAGAACACTTGTACGGTGACAAAATTTGCAGAAAATAGCCCGAACTCAGCAGATCTGAAGGAGGCTCACGGATTTCTCTTAGCGAATCAAGTTAAAAATGACATGTGAGACCAACCTGCTGGATTATTTCATCCACGGTTGGTGTGAAGCTTATCTGCTGACTCTGATGGGGTGTACTGTGGCACTTATGTGGGCCCCACCCCTCCGGCTCGGTCCAGTTTGAGTTGTAAAGGAGTTCTTACGGACTAGAACAGTCAAATTGAGAATAAAAATGCCACGCGATTGAGCAAAACAGCGTACAATCTTGGTCTTGTCAGATGAAACTTTGAGTCTGTACATCACTCATTGGTAGTCACCCGAAAATGAGGTATACCCTGCCAATGATCTCATTTGTTACAAATCACATCCAGCAATACCTTGTACAGGTCCGATTCCGCCAACTCCAGGTCATTACTCTTAAAGATCAATGTGAGTCCCCGACGAGGGTTACAACGTGAGTCCCCGACGGGGGTTACAACGTGAGTCCTCGACGGGGGTTACAACATGAGTCCTTGATGGGGGTTACAACGTAGATCCCCGATGGGGGTTACAACATAGGTCCCCGACAGGGGTTACAATGTAAAGCCCCGACAGGGGATTACAACGTAAATTCAAGCCATTGACACACATATCAACGAAGGTCAAGTAGCCTTGACGTTATCTCAGCCGATAACGATTAACCCTATCAGAGCTCTAGAGTTATTCGAGGGTTTCAGGCTCGATTACTCATATTCCCCAGCGGATCCCCGGCGGGGGTCACAACGCTATCTTCCGTTGATTCACACGTTAGCGAAGGTCAAGCAACCTTGGCAATTTATCCACAGAGTATCAGCCGTTGATTCACACGTCAGCGAAGGTCAAACAACCTTGACAGTATATCCCACAGGATTTTTCAGCCGTTGATTCACATGTCAATGAAGTACACGTTAATAAAGGTCAGGCATCCCTGATAGCATTTGCTGTTGGCAGTAAATCCAATAGAATCTTGACATATCCTAGCGATACCAACCAGGAAAGGTCAACGTTATCAAAGAGGATAGATGATGGAATATGCTATACACATCCTTAAACAGATCAATCTTTATCCCCATAGATCTCTCACACATAAGAGGTACATCTTCAGGATCAAGTTGTTACCAAGAACACAAGAATTTGGTGATAACTCCAACATCAACATCCTAACAGATTCGGATTACACATCAAATTTGGTCGTCATTGCCAATCCCCAGTTGAAGCAACAGGGAGCCAACAATCATCCCCAACATGTTGGGCTACAACCCCGTACACATGCATCATACATTTGCATCATTTTGCTACATATAGTACCATGTTTGTCTTGTTGCGTTTCAAGTGTCTAGGATTCTTTATCTTACCCATGCATCACCATGCATGAGTATGATAAAGAGGGGCATCTGTAGACACTCGAAATTTTCTGTACTACTATCACTGACATTGTAGGAGGACATATTTGTCTTTTAAGAGGGAACCCTAAAAGACAATCCATATCCATACCGGATACTACCAGAATTTCAACATCAACCCAGAACACACACTGGGAGTAACAATTCCAACCTCGGAGATAACCCCGAGGCGTGCAGATCCAATATCGGAACACACACTGGAGAAGACAGATTAATCTTGGAGATAACCCCGAGGTATCTAGTCTCAGTCCCAATCATGGGAATAGGCACCAACCTTGGTGATTACCCCAAGGAATGCAGTTTCGGCGATAACCCCGAAAATGCTTGTTTCAAATGCGACCAGCTTCAATCTCGGTGCTCACAATGGGATACTCTGTGCCAACCCAGAGATAATACCGGGAGGACATGCACACCTCAAAGATGACAATGAGGACCTTCAACAAATGCAGTAATCCAATCTCAGCGAAGCTTTGAGCAACGTCTGCTTTATTAACCCAATCCGGCGATAACACCGGTGAGGGGCAACATCGTCATCTCATCAACACGATGCCACGCCACATCGTCTCAACATTTCATACACATCTCTACGCAACGATGTCCCATAAGAATCAAAGATAACCAATCCCAAGTGACTATTGTGCGGGGTAACGGATGTAATTTGAAGTTTGAAGACCGGAGGGCATCGTCCCATCTTTAATGACTTCGTACAAACTCTAATCCTATGCCATTGTATAACTCTCGACAACGGCAGTCTGAAATAGGTCCTGTATACCTCAATCGGATGCCCGGATTGCACTTTTGAAAGTTCAAGTGGCCATTACTGATTGCTCTGAGTGCACGTCTTCACGAGACGATTCGACCAGGCAGAAACCCGGGCCCACCCAAGTTGCCTCTCTGCACACTCGTGGCTCTACCCTCTATAAATAAAGGGCTTGGGGTGGCCATTTGCAAGAGAAAAGCATGAGGAAGCCACGCCTAATTTTGCTCTGCACTCACCCCATACAAAGATGTACTTTCTCATTTAAAAACACTGTGAGCTCATATATAGCTTCTTTTGTACCTACAAAAGCCAGTGTTTACCCACTTTAAAGATATAGAAGTCTTCTTTGGCAGTCAACTGTAAGCCCTCTTATACACTTTAAAGCCTTTCTCTTCATCTCTGCACACACCCTTCTTCACGTTGAGAGTCGTGTTACAAGACATTTGTCCAGGACTTGATTCATGATTTTATTTCAGTTTGTATGTATATATATATATATATATATAAATATATATCTAGACTAACATTATCGAGTTATGCCTCGATTGAGCCTAGACTTCGGTTTGGAGCGTTTATTTGCTTTTATATATATATATATATATATATATATATTTATATGTATGAACTGTGTGTCGAACTTTGTTCGATGAGCCTAGACTTCGGTCTGGTGCGTTTATTGCTTTAATATATATATATATATATATATTTATATATATTAACTGTGTGTCAAACTCTGTTCGATGAGCCTGGATTTTACATCCGGAGCGTTTACTTGCTTATATATATAAATATATATTTATATATATGAACTGTTGTCGAACTTTGTTCGATGAGCCCTAATTTTACATCAGTGCGTTTACTCATATTATATATATATATATATATATATATATATATATATATATATATATATATATATATAAGAACTGCTGTCGAACTCATTCGATGAGCACAAATTTTACATCCGAATGCGTTTATATATATATATATATATATATATATATATATATATATATATATATATATTCGTCCCCACGGAGTTCACTTTCGTGGTGGTTGATCGCTTTATGACTTTCTTTACGCTTCATTCCCGCTTAGAGAGTTTACTTCGTGGCGGTTGATTGCTTTTGTATGACTTTATTTACATTTTGCCCTTTGGAGTTTTTCTCCGTGGTGGTTGATAGCTTCTGACTTTATTTACATTTTGTCCCTTTACCGAGTTTCCTCCGTGGTGGTTGATAGCTTTTACATCTTTATTTACATTTCTGATCCCCCATGGAGGTGCTTTGTGGTTGGTGATCATGTCTGTATATATATATTTATAGCTTTTATATATATATACCTGCTTACTACTTTCATATAAATTGCGGTATCTTGTGCGCCTAGGAATCATGTGATCACAGATTCAGCCTATTGGATCTAGATTCGGTTCCCGTGATGGACATTTTCAATTATAATGACTTGTAAATTATTCTGCGATGTCCGAATTTCTCGAGATGGTTTCCATACCCACAAGGGAAGTCGGCATTATTTTTGTACATTATTTTCATACGGATGCCTCGCATCTCAAAATAAAATCAATCAATAGAACACTTAATAAAATGGGAGTGTAAAAGGTCTCAATTACTATTGAGCATCGTGGTTTGAAAAACCTCTTTTATAAAAACATCAACGCCATATCTTGCTTAAAATTGAATTTTTCATAAATTCAAACCACTGTATATATAGGTGCTAACGAGGCCTCACACTACTTCAAAATAACAAAGACATTGACCCACACACACACATTAGGATAATAGTTTCTTGAAAAGAGGCGGTCAAGTGTAGTAACACGGATGTCGGGGTGCCTTACACCTTCCCTCCGCATAACCAAGTCCCGGACCCTAATGAATCTCGGTTTCACCAACCCGTTTAGCGATGTCACATCATCGGGTCAATGTGCAAACCTTTTCTCGGTTGTGTTGGTACAACCATTTAAAAAACCAACTGGCGACTCTTAACAGTCCATCGTCGACATTATACATGTCAGACCTTTTTCACTTATTTTTTCAAACAAATCTCACCTAAAATGAGAACACCAAATAACAAGTAACGGAAAGGGACATCTAAAAATCCCGACGTCGACAGGTAGAAATTTCACAAGACAAATCATACTTCGTGAAATGTACTCGTGAATAGTACCGTATTTGTGAATAGTGCCGTATACGTGAATAGTGTCGTATACGTGAATAGTAGCCCCGACATGAAAAGGTAGAAATTTCATAATAAAATTCATACCAATATTTTGGTATAATGATATTAAAAGAAATAACATCATTTACGAAGAAAATAACATCCCTTACCTCAAAAGAACAGTACTTGTGACTGGAATATCGAATATTTTGTTAAAGGAATTTTGCACTGAATAACAACTCTCAAAGTATCTAAATACTCACAAAAATACACTCGATATTTATAGGGAGAGAAAACTTCAGTTTCTTGTGTGATTTTCAATTCTAACCTAAGCACCCTATTTATAGGAAAATACTAAAACACCAAAGCAGACTTAACCTGCTACCTGATGGCTTTACCTGCCGCTATTCATGCACACCACCATTGAAAAAAATTCTCAGCACACCTATAAGGATAAGAGTGGGGCCCACCCATTCTAGAAAATTTCCAAAAATATTTTAAATTTAAACAATATTCAGAAACTTCAATAAATTATAATAAATAGCCATTTTATCAAAAAAATACGAATTTTATGTCCATTCCATAGGAAATTTAATTCTCTACAACTTTGTAGAAGAAAGTTTTTCCAAATTTCAAATAGAAAATGACCGAAATCTATATACAAATGATTTTTAATACCTTTATTCTGACAAAATACTGATAAAACACCTCAACATTAATTTCTTCATTTATATCCACATAAAAATAAATATTTTCTTATCATATAGATTAATAATTAATTATTCATAAATAATATTACAGAATCACAATATGACAACCAGGTCGTTTCCAAAAAAGAAGGGGCTTTCCGATAAGGATTTCTCCTTACTGGCGCGCAATTAGGTGACCAAACCCCTTTCCTATACAGAACTTCCTTAGACATTGCCAATAATGCTATCTAATAATATTATTTAAATAATATAATTATTTATCTAATAATGGGAAATACTATGCAGTGACAATTATTTAAACAACAATAATATAAAATATCAACGTAGCAATTATTGAATCAATAAAATAAAATATTGAACAGTAATTACTGTAACAATTATTTAGTAATGTCTTCTTATGTAAGAATCAATAATCCAAAAATACTGTGCAATACCGTAAATTCTTTATGGCAACCACGCCAGACATCGTATTTTTAACCACCAGGTATTCCAACAGTGTTAACGGTAATACTATGCCGTTATTTATAAATTCTCAAACTTGTCGTTTTCTTCATCCGACCATTTTCTGTTATGGGCCCACAAATGGCTGCGCCATCGTATGAATATTCCCCGACAACAAGAATATTCCACAACCAAACAAATATTCCATGACAACAATGAATATTTTATAACCATTTGTCTATTTTGCAAAATTTGTATATTTCACCCTTGACCAAAGCATTATATCAAATTAACACCTTATTATTCAAAATAATAATTAGAAGAAATTCAATTTTATTTATAAAAAGTTGGGGTCTTACAACAAGCCCCTCTATTTATATCAAAAATTGAATATATATTTACCACAAATTACTTATCTTCAATAAACACATTTTAATCTTTCAACAATTATTCACCATTAATATTATAACTCACATATTGACAGCTAGATCATTCTCAGGAAATAGGGGGCTTTCCGATAAGGATTTTTCCTTATTGGCGCACAATTAAATAACCTAACCCCTTTTCTCGATAGAACTTTCTAGACATTGTCAAAAATGCAAATTATAATATGAATAACTGTGTCGTCTCAATTATTGATTTAATAATATAAAATATTATGTAGATGATACTGTGACGATAACTGAATCAATAAAATGAGATACTATGCAGCAACTACCGTGGCAATTATTAAATGAATTGAGTGACTTCTTACGTAAGCATCAATAATCAGAGATACTGTACAATACTGTGTGCTACTATGCAACCACGCGTATTACTGTACTTTTATCACCGAGTATTTCTACAGTTAACGGTAAAAGCCTTGCCGTTATTTTATGAAAAGGTTATTTCTATCGCTTTCTATATCCGACATTCATTCTATTGTGGGGTCCACCAATGATTGTGTCGTCGTACGAATATTCTCCGACAAAAAGAATATTCCCCGACCAAACGAATATTTTATAACAAATTGCTTACTTTGCAAAATTTGCACATATCACCCATAACTATAGCATTATATCAAATCAACACCTTATTATTTAAAATAATACTTACAGAAAATTAAATCTTTATTCATAAAAAGTTGGGGTCTTACAACCTCCCCTCCTTATGAAATTTCGTCCTCAAAATTAGTGTACATGGTATGTCGAAAAGGTGATGATACCTTGTTTTCATTTCAGATTCTAACTCCCAGGTCATTTTGTCAATATCATGGTTTCTCCATAAAACTTTGACTTAAGGTATAATCTTTGAGCGTAGAATATTTTCATTCTTATCCAAGATTTTAACAGGTACCTCTTCATACATTAAATCTTCCGCTATCTCATCTGGTTCTAATTCAATAATGTGGTTCAGGTCTTCCACATATTTACGTAACATAGATATGTGAAAAACGTTATGAACACGAGACATACTTAGCGGTAAGGCGAGTCTGTACACCATAGTTACTACTCGTTCGAGGATTTTAAATGGACCAATGAATCGAGTGTTGAGATTTCCTCTCTTCATCGATTCTTACTTTTTGAATAACACCTTCTTCTTCATATTCATCAGCACTAAGTCTGTAGCTTGAGCAACTTTAACTTTATCAATTAAAGTCGGTTTTACTCGTATATTTGACATCATCACGTGGGTCCCCAGAGTCTTTAACTCTACCTCCATCATTTGTAAGTCATACGAAATGGGTATTTGTGTTTGAAAATATCGCACTCGTACCCGCATATGATCTTCTGCTCAACGCGTCAGCTACTACGTTCGCTATTCCAGGATGGTATTGTTAGAACAGGTGCTGAAATGAGTTTCATCTTGAGTTCTTGGAAGCTCTTCTCACATTCCTCGCTCCATTTGAATTTTATATCTTTACGAGTCAGCTTAGTTAATGGAGTGACGATTTGAGAAAATCCTTCCACGAATCTCCGGTAATAACTAACTAAGCCTAGAAAGCTACGTATTTCGATTACTGACTTAGGTTGCTCTCAACTGTAACTCATATCCCAACCTTGGATATCACCTCATAATGGAACCTATCAGTTTACCACCGCACAAATATGTCATCCCTTACAGAGAGTCTGGCTTCAGTGCATTCCACAAAGGAAGTCACCAGATAGAGGCTCTGGTACCAACTCTTGTAGTTGGGTTTTTAACTCTTGAAGTTCAATAGGAGCCATTCGATATGGGGTTTTGGAAATGGGTTTGGTACCTAGTTCAAGGTCAATATAAAATTCAATTTCACGCTCTGGGGGTAGGCTAGGAAGTTCTTCGGGGAATACGTCAGGAAATTTATTAACAATAGAAATATCATTCAAATCTGACGTATTTTTGTTTAAATTCGTGACATGGGCTAAGAAAGCTTGACATCTATTTTTTAATAAACGAATGACTTTATGGCTTGATATGACAGTGATTAACTTTAGTGGTTTGGTTGCCTGAATTCGCATAATAGGTTGGTTAGGAATATGAAAACTAACGACCTTACAAAAATAATCAATTTTAGCATGATGAGTAATTAACCATTCTCTCCTTAAAATCACATTGAATGCACGTATTTTCAAAGAGATGAGTTCAACAGGTAATGTGAGGTTACCGATTTGAATCAAACAAGATTTATAAACAATGGATGTAATGAAGGTTTCTCCTAACGGAGTTTCAATCTATAAGTCAAAGTCTAATTTCTCAGGTGTCAAGTTCAAACATTGAGTATAATTAGGTGAAATAAAAGAGTGGATAGAACCGGTATCGAATAAGGTATAGACTTAGCAAGAGTTTATGATTATCTTACCCGTGATAACTTTGTTCGGGTTCCTCGCTTTTTGGGAAGACACGAAAAATGCTCTCCCTTGAACCACCGACTTTGACTTGTCCGGGACAACCTTTGGTGTCACCATCCCAGCTGTACTTAACTTTGCTGCATGACAAAATCGAGCTAAGTGACCTTCTTTTCTGTAATTAAAACACACTTCGGGTTGCTGCGTACATATTGGACTGATGTGTCCCTCCTGTCCGCATTTGTAGCATACGACCGGTGGTCGTTCTCCTTACTTAAAAATGGTTGCTGGTGCTGCTGCCGATGTCTTTCTGTCATTGTTGAATCTTCTCTTCTTAAAATTATTCCCACTTAGTTCACATCTCCTATTATCTTGGCCATGATTACCAACGAAGTGGTTACCATTTTTGGCATGATAATTTCCTCCACGATGGTTATCATTGTTCCAATGGTTGTTTCCACCGGTACGATTATTATCGTGCTGTTGATCGCTGTCTTTCGGTTGAACTGACTCATTATCTTGCTCTAATAATTGAGCCCTATTCACAACATCTGAATACAAATAAAGTTTATGAGAAATGAGGTATTGGCGAATTTTAGGTTTCAAACTTCTCAAAAACATTCGTATCATTCGCTCCTTATTATCCACCAAATGGGTTGCAAACCGGGTTAACTCCGTAAACTTGGCCTCGTATTGCGATACAATCATGTTGTTCTATTCCAGTTTGACGAATTCCATCTCCTTCATGTGACGAATACTTTCAAGAAAATACTTGTCGTTGAACAATTCCTAAAACTTCTCCCAAGACATCTTAAGTGCGGAAGGATGAGTACATTTTACAGATTCCCATCAATAATCTGCCTCTTCACGCAACATAAAGGTGGCGAAGGGAACCTTTTGCTCCTCTGTGCATCCCAAGATATCAAATATCATGGTGATCTGCTTAATCCATGCTTCTGCCTTAAGTGGCTCTGGCTTTCCCAAAAACTCCGGCGGTCCCAACTCCTTGAACTGTTTAGCAGTGACCAGCTGTGAGTTACCATTGTTTCCACTTGCATTTTGAACAGGAGTCTCTCTCATTTGGTGCTGCATGAATTGTAGAAAGCTCCTAAACATCCCATCGTTCATCATTTGGTCGGTGTTGTTATTTACCTGAGGATTATTGCCTTCCTGATGCACATTATCCTGGATATTGATTGGCGATGACTCAATGGTCACATGTGCTCCATTACTTATCTCAAATTTTTCAGATGTCATTCTCAAATACTGTCACAAAACAAGGGTTAATTAAAGAAACTGACATGCCACATATTATCCCTATATTCCCACGGACCAATTAAATAACAAATAAGCTTAGTTAGGACACACTAGCGAAGGATTTACTCGTCTCTCCCTTCCTAGTTCTAGCCTTAGATCTCCGCCAGAGATCATACCCCTAAGCTCTGATACCAACTGTGACCCCCCCAAAATAGGTCCATACAGCCCATTCTGAGACGCCAAATACATGGTACAAAATTTAAATAAAAACTTCATTAATACAATTATTAACTGTCGTGTAAAACACAAAAAAATACAAGCTGTGAGTTTTAATACAAATATTGTCTTGTAGACAATATCCAAACTCAAATAAAGTCTCCATTACAATTATTATCACACTATTTTATAGAATAACGAGGACTACTATAGCAATAATCTTGGACCATCACTCTATTCCCCGACTAGTCCCGGCTATATTCTCATTTCCTTAAGAGAACAATAAAAGAAAAGGGTGAGCTCAACCAGTCCAGTAAAGAATATTATGACTAAGATAATGTAGAACAAATTATCCTTAGTCCTCAACAAGGAAAAATTTGATAGAATACAATAGACAACAAGTTTTAGATCAACAACTACAACAGAATAAAAAATCCATTAGAAGAGTCAAGTAGAGCATGATGTCTACTATCTTCTATGATTTAGAAGTTCATCATCAATATTTTATCCATGTAACACCAATCAATAAATATTTCACATCAACGAATTATCCATGCACTATGAGCCAAGGATATTCGTTAATATCACCAGTGGTCATGATCATGCCAGACAACTGTTCATTTATGCACTACGGCCCAAAGAAGACTTTTACCACATCATTTGTCTGTAACATTACAGGTCATGATTATACCAATACACAATTCCTGGTCATAATAATACCAATCAACAGACCATCTATGCACTACGGGCCGAAGATAACTTTCACCACAATATAAACATGAGGATGATGACAATGATATAAGGAATCAATCAAGTGAGATCAAGGATAAATATTAGAGATTTATAATTCAATTTATCTAGAGTTCAAAAATGTCCAAATTGTCAACATGATAACTAATTGTGGAGTAAAATTCAAGAATGATATTCATATATCAAAAATAATTTGGACAGAAAAAAAATCATTTTTTCGTGAATAGTACCCTGTGAATAGTACTCATGAATAGTAACCCGATATGAAAATATTGAAATTTAACAAGAAAGTTCAGACCAATATTCCAGTGAAACGATACTAGATCAAGCACAAAACTCAAGGATATTTTACTAATTTCAGGGATTATAAAAGTAAATACTTATCAAACTAATTGTAGATTTAGGAATATGAAACGAAATAATATTACTTACATACTATAGAGTATGGAAGAAAATAATATTTCTTACGAATATTGAACGAAAAATAATATCCCTTACGAATATTGAATGAAAATAATATTCCTTATGAATACTGAACGAAAATAATATGTGTGACGCCCCCAAAATAGGTATACACAACCTTGTCAGAGTCGCCAAATACATGGTACAAAATTCAAATACAAACTTAATTATACAATTGTCGTGTAAAATACGTCAAACATAAGTTGCGAGTTTTAACACGAATATTGTCGGGTAGACAATATCCAAATTAACTAAAATGGAGTCCTTGTGACGCCCCCAAAATAGGTATACATCACCCATCTTGGGTCGCCAAATATATGGTACAGAATACAAATACAAACTTAATTATACAACAAGAGCTGAGAGTTTTTACACGAATATTGTCTCATAGACAGTATCCAAACTCAAATTCAATCCTCATTACATTTATTATCACACTAAATAGTGAGAATTACTAAAACATCCATCTCAGACCATCACTCCATTTCACGACTAGTTTCGGCTACGTTCTCATTTTCTAAAGAGAACAATGGAAGTAAAAGGGTGAGCTCAACTAGACCAGTAAGAAATATTATGACAAAGATAATGCATAATAAGTTATCATTAGCCTTCAACAATGTTAAACTGATAGAATATAATCGACAACAAGTTTAACTGCAGCGGAATAAGCAATCCATTAGAAGAGTCAAGTAGAGCATGATATCTACTATCTTCTATGATTTAAAAAGGTTTTCATCAACTTTATCGCTGAGACTCGGCTTAATAAATAAACCACATCATCGAATCATCCATGCACTACGGGCCAAGGATACTCATGTAATCATCAATGGTCATGATTATACCGAAAAATCCCTGGTCATAATCATACCAATCAACAGTCCATCTATTTGACCTGGCAACCAAGTAGGTCGCCGTAAATGGCCGGTAAAAAATAACGGGTTTTGTTTTTAAATTTGCAATTGTGTGGCTCGTGGTTGGTTACAAACTAAGCCTTCTACCTACCATGCTTCTTCCTTTATTTAATTTTTTTTTTGCAAAATCTTGATACACCAAAAATAGTAATAATAATAAATATTAAAAATAATAAAATAATTTATAATAAACAATAATTCTAATTACTTAAATTAACTACATATCTCAATCAATTAAAATTTTAATAGTATTATAATTTTAGATATTATTCTAAAGGCATGATTTGGGATAATGATTGATTTACTTTCCAAATAAGTAGGGGAATGCATAATTAAGGGATAATGATTGATTTACTTTCCAAATGTACTACAATAAGTAGGGGGATTGCATAATTAAGGGATAAAATTATCTATATTATTGTGTACAGATTTTGGATTTGCAATCTAAAAAATTAGTGGTTGATTCGGATTATATATTGCTAGTAATTCAAAGTATATAATCAAATTTGATTCTTTAAAATTAATATAATTTATTTAACATTTAAAAATAATAAATACTGTAATTAATACTAATATATAGATAATTTTTATAATTAATACTACATATCTCAATCAATTAAAATTTTAATGGTATTATAAATTAGTATTATTAATTAATTACCTACATATCTTAATTATAATTTTCATTTATAGTTAAAATATATTGAAGATTGAATTAAAAACAAATAGTTGTTGTAGCTTAGTTGGTTTGAACTCTTATTTATTTACTTACAAGTCTTGTGTTCAAGCCTCACAACCCACAAGTAGTAACATTTTATTTAAAAAAAAAAAGTTCACGGGCCACTTGGGTGGTAGGGCCTTCTTGGTCGGGCCAAAAGGCCCTAAGTTTTTATGAACTAAAAACTACTACTAAAGCCCGGTTTTTTTGGTATGAGGCCCTATTTACTTGGCGGCCTAGGCCATCTTTGCCAGGTCTACAATCTATGAACGTAAGCCAAAGATGACTTTAATCACAATATAAGCATGAGGATGATGACACTGATATAAACATTAAATTAAATGAAAGGAAAGGATAAATTTTAATGATTCATAATTTAATTTATCCAGTATTCAATAATGTCCAAATTGTCAACATGATACTACTTTGTGGAGTAAAATTCAAGAATAATATCCATGTATCAAAAATATTTTGGACAGAAAAGAAATTAATTTTTCGGGTTAATAGTAATCGGGTGAATAGTACTTCGTGAATAGTAACCCGACATGAAAAGTACCCCAAATACCCGAGTGAATAATATTATAGTGAATAATAACCCGTGAATAGTAACTCGTGAATAGTATCCCAGCATGAAAAGTGTACCGAATACCCGAGTGAATAATATTATAGTGAATAGTAACCGGGTGAATAGAAACCCGTGAATAGTACCCCGGTGAAAATATTGATAGTTAATAAGAAAGTTCAGATCAATATTCCAACAAAACGATACTGAATGAAGCGCAAAACTTCAAGGATATCCCACTAATTTCAGGGATTATAGAAGCAATACTTACCATAGTAAGTTTAGATTTAAGAATATGAAAAGAAATAACATACAAAACTGCAAATAGATTTTCACCCGTCATACGGTACGTAATCCGCGTAGACAGGTTATTCTGACATATTAAAGGATGAATACGAAAAAAATAGTATTCCTTATGAATACAAAAGAAATAATACCCCTTACGAATACAACAAATAATATCCCTTAAGAATACAACAAATAATATCCCTTACGAATATAACAAATAATATCCCTTACGAATACAACAAATAATATCCCTTACGAATACAACAAATAATATCCTTTAAGAATACAACAAATAATATCCCTTACCTTAGTAGAAGACTGGATACTTCAATAGTGAAGTAGCACAATACTCTTCTTCTTGTTCTCTATAGTTTCTCTTTCTATAGTTTCTCTTGTGAGTTTTAGTGAATTGGTGAGAATGAAAGAAGAATTAAGCTTCTATTTATAGGAGAAATGACTAAATAGTAACTAATTCATGAACGGTCCAGATTGATTTACTATCAGAACGGATGGTCCAGATTGATTACTATTAAAACCATAACTGACGGTCCAGATTGATTTACTTTTAAAACTACCACCGACGGTTTAGATTGATTTACTATTAAAACCACCACCGACGGTCCATATTGATTTACTATTAAAACCACCATCGACGGTCCAGATTGATTTACTATTAAAACAACCACCAATGGTCCAAATTGATTTACTATTAACACCACCACCAATGGTCCAGATTGATTTAACTTATTACACTTTAGTACCCCTAAAGTTTTCCAAGTTTGCATTATTCCCCTCTAACTTTTATAATTCACTTATCTTCAATAAACACATTCTTAATACTTCAACAATTATTCATCAATAATATTATAACTCACAATATTGAACAACCAGACCATTCCCAGGAAAGAGAGGGCTTTCCAATAAGGATTTCTCCCTATTGGCGAGCAATTAGGTGACCAAACCTATCCTCGACAGAACTTTCTAGACATTGTCAATATTGCAAATAATAATATGAATAACTTTGTTGTCTCAATTATTGATTTAATAATATAAAATATTATGCAGATGATAGTGTGACAATAATTGAATCAAATAACATGAGATATTATGCAATAATTACTGTAGCAATAATTGAGTAAACTGGGTGGCTTCTTACGTAAGCATCAATAATCAATACCGTGTGCTACTATACAACCACGCATATTACTGTATTTTTACCACTAGGTATCTCATAAGTTTAACGGTAAAACTTTCACCGTTATTTTTATAAAAAAGATATTTCTGTAGTTTTCTAACTACGACAATTATTCCGTTGTGGGGTCCACTAATGATGGTGTCGTCGTACGGTTATTCCCTGACAAAACGAATATTCTCCGACCAAACGAATATTTCCCAACACAACGAATATTTTATATCCACTTGCTTACTTTGCAAAATTTTCAAATATCACTCTTAACTTTAACCTTTTATCAATTAAACCATTTATTAAATAGAATAATAATTATAAGAAAATTGAATACTTTCATTTCATTAAATTCAGGGTCTTACAATCTCCCCTCCTTATAAAATTTTGGCCTCAAAATTTACATACGTACCTGGTATGCCGAAGATATGAGGATACCTCGTTAGATTCTAACTCTTGGGGTATAACCTTTGAACATAAAATATGATACTTCTTATCTAAGATTTTAATAGGTACCTCTTCATACGTTAAATCTTCCGCTATCTCGTTCGATTCTAATTCAATAATGTGGTTCGGGTCGTCCATATATTTACGTAACATAGATATGTGAAATACGTTATGAACATAAGACATACTTGGCTGTAACGCGAGTCTATAAGCCACAGTTCCTACTCGATCGAGAATTTCAAATAGACCAATAAAATCGAGGGTTGAGATTTCCTCTCTTCGTCGATTCTTTCTTCTAGAATAACGCCTTCTTGAACTTTCTTCTTCAAATTCATCAGCTCTAAGTCTGTAGCTTGAGCGGCTTTAACTTTATCGATTAAAGTTGATTCTAATCGTATATTCGCTATCTTCACGTAGGTTCTGTAGTCTTTAACTCTATCTCCATCTTTTGTAAGTCGTACGAAATGGGTCTTTGCGTTAACAATATCGCACTTGTAAACGCATACGATCTTCCACTCAACGCGTCAGCTACCACATTCGCTCTTCCACGATGGTATTGAATGGTGTGGTCGTAATCTTCAACAGCTCGAGCCAACGTCTTTGGCGCATGATACGTTCGTTTTGGATGAAGAAGTATTTGAGGGTTTTGTACCAGGTTTAAGGTCGATACAAAATTCGATATCACGCTCTGGGGGTAGGCCAGGAAGTTCTTCAGGGAATACGTCAGGAAATTTATTAACAATGGAAATATCATTCAAATCTGACGTATTTTTGTTTAAATCTGTGACATGGGGTAAAAAAGTTTGACATTCATTTTTCAATAAACAAATAGCTTTATGGCTTGAGATGACAGTGATTGAATTTAGTGGTTTGGTTGCTTGAATTCGCATAATAGGTTGGTTAGGAATATGAAAGCTAACAACCTTACGAAAACAATCGATTTTAGCATGATGAGTAGTCAACCAATTAATTCCTAAAATCACATCGAATGTAAGTATTTTCAAAGAAATAAGATCGACATGTAATGTGCGGTTGCCGATTTGAATTAAATAAGACTTATAAACAATGGATGTAATAAAGGTTTACCCCAACGGAGGTTCCAAAGATAAATCAAAGTCTAATTTCTCCGGAGTTAAATTTAAACGTTGATCGCAAGTAGGAAAAATAAAAGAGTGGGTAGAACCGTTATCTAATAAGGTATATACTTTGCAAGAATTTATGATTAGCTTACCCATGATCACCTCGTTCGGATTCCTCGCTTTTTGGGAGGTTATGACAAATGATCTCCCTTGAACTACCGGTTTTATCTTGTCTGGGATGGCCTTTGATGCCTCCATCCCAGTTGGAATTAACTTTGGTGCCCGACAAAATCGGGCTAGGTGACCTTCTCTTCCACAATTGTAATATGCTTTGGACGGCTGCGTACAGTTTGGACTGATGTGTCCCTCCCCTCCGCATTTGTAACATACGACTAGCGGTCGTTCTCCTTCAACAGGTGCTGGTGCTGACGTCTTTCCATCATTATTGAATCTCCTCTTCTTGAAATTTCCACTTCTATTATCTTGGCCATGATTACCACCAGAGTGGTTTCCATTTCTGGCATGTTGATTCCCTCCACGTTTTTTGTCACTGCTTCTATGACTGCTACCATTGGTATTATCGACTTGTCGGTTGCTGTCTCTGGGTTGGGTTGACTCATTATCACACTCCAATAACTGAGCCCTATTTACAACATCTGAATACAAACACAGTTTGTGAGAAATTAAGTATTGACGTAACTCGGGTTTCAAACCTCTTAGAAACATTCGCGTCATTCTCTCCTCATTATCAACCAAGTGGGGCGCAAACCGGGATAACTCAACAAACTTAGCTTCGTATTGTGACACGGTCATATTGTTTTGCTCCAACTTGATAAACTCCACCTCCTTCATGTGACAAATTCTTTCGGGAAAGTACTTATCGTTGAAAAGCTCTTGGAACTTCTCCCAAGACATTTTTAGTACGGCAGGTTGAGTACGCTTTACAGATTCCCACCAGTAATCTGCCTCTCCTCGTAATATGAAGGTGGCAAAGGGAACTTTTGCTCCTCAGAGCATCCCAAGACATCAAATATCTTGGTTATCTGCTTTATCCACGTCTCGGCCTTAAGTGGTTTTGGCTCTCCAATAAACTCCGGTGATCCCAGCTCCTTGAACTGCTTAGCGGTGACCGTCTGAGAGTTGCCAGTGTTTCCACCTACATTTTGGACAGGAGCCGTTCTCGCCTGATGTTGCATAAATTGTATAAAGCTTCTGAACATCCCATCGTTCATCATTTGATCGGTGTTGTTGTTTACCTGAGGATTATTGTCTTCATGTTGCACATTATGCTGGGTATTGATCGTTGGTGACTCAACGGTCTCATGTGCTTTATTGTTGATCTCAAATTTCAGATGCCATTTTCAAATACTGCCACAAAACAAGGGTTAATTGACATATCACATATTGTCCCTATACTCTAACCGACCAATTAAATACCAAATAATCTTAGGTAGGTCATACTAGCGAAGGAATTCCCCGTCTCTCCCCTCCTAGTTCTTATCTCACATCTCAGCCAGGGATCATATCCCTAAGCTTTGATACCAACTGTGACCCGCATCCAGGACCTGGATAGCACCTCACAATGATACCTATCAACTTGCCACCGTTACACACGGCGTCCCCTACGGAAAGTCTGGCTTCGGTGCATTCCAAGACTTGGAAGTCACCAGATAAAGGCTCGGGGCTCCTTTCTATGGCTTTGATACCAACTGTGACGCCCCCAAAACAGGTATACATCACCCATCTTGGGTCACCAAATACATGGTACATAATATAAACTTAATTATATAACAAGAGCTGATGTGACGCCCCCAAAACAGGTATACATCACCTATTCTGAGTCGCCAAATACATGGTACAGAATACAAATACAACTTAATTATACAACTGTCGTGCAAAGTATGACAAAACATAAGTTATGAGTTTTAATACAAATATTGTCGTCTAGACAATATACAAACTCAAATTCAATATTATTACATTTATTTTCCCACTATTTCACTGAATAGTGAGGACTACTAATGGTATCATCTCGTCCGTCACCCGCTTTCCGACTAGTCCCTACTACGCTCTCATTTCAAGAGAACAATGAAAGTAAAAGGGTGAGCTCAACTAGCCAAAGAGGGAAATATTATGACTAAGATAATACGTAATATATTATCGTTAGCCTTTCAACAAAGATGTTAAACCGATATAATATAACAACCATCAAGTTTAGCTGCAAGCGGAACAAGCAATCCATTAAAAGAGTCAAGTAGAGAATAAAATCTACTATCTTTTATGATTTAAAAGGTTTTTCATCACTTTTATCGCTGGGACTCAGCTTAATAAATAATCCACATCATCGAATCACCCCTTCACTACGGCCAAGGATATTCTTTAGTATCACGACCACAATTATCCATGCACTACGGGCCAAGAATATCTGTGTTTTCAATAATGGCCATGATCACGCCAACAACTGTCCATCAATGCACTACGGACCAATGAGGACTTTTACCACATCATTTGTAACATTACGGTCATGATTACACTGAATAATCCCTGGTCATAATCATACCAAGTCCATCTATGCACTACATGCCACAGATGTCTTTCAAAAAAATATAAACATGAGGATGATGACAATGATATAAGAATTCAATAAAACAAGTTCAAGAATTATTTTATCCAGGAATCAATAACGTCCAAATTGTCAACATTACTTTGTGGAGTAAAATTCAAGAATGCTCAGAAGAATATTTCACTGAAAAGATACTAGATGAAGCGCAGATATCAATGATATTCCACTAATTTCATGTAGTATAGAAGTCAAAACTTTAACTAACTGAGTATAATAAGGAATGGAATAATAAAAGAAATCACCAGGCATGCGATAGACCGCACATGCAGGTTATTCCAACTGAATAATAAATAACTGAGATCAAGTCCCACAGAAACGCATGCAGACAGGATATTCCAACAAAATAATAAAGATGGAATCAGGTTCGGCGTAAAACGCACAGACAAGATATTCCAACAGAATAATAAAGACAGAATCAGGTCCGGCGTAAAACGTACAGACATGATATTCCAACAGAATAATAAAGACGGAATCAGGTCCAGCGTAGAATCCACAGACAGGATGTTCCAACAGAATGATAAAGAATGGAACAACAGAAGAATTTCACCAAGTATTGGGTAGCAGCGTGATACAAAAGTTATTCCAATGTAATAATAAAGAATGGAATAACAGAAGTTCTCTTTATGGATAAGAAAGAAATAATACTCCCTACCTTAGAAAAACTGGATACTGGAATAGTGAGGTAGCATACTTCTCTTCTTCTTTCTCTTTATAATTTCTCTCTATAATAATCGCTCTAAAGCTTTTATGAATTGGTGAGAAATGAAGGAAGAATGAGCTTCTATTTATAGAAAAATATAGTTTCGATAATTGCACGTTTTGGGGCTTAAAAAATTACAGTACAATACCTCCAACTTTTCTTTCATTTTTAATTTAGTCCTGTAAGTATTATCAAACTTGCACCACCTCCCCTAATAGTAAATAATGTGAATCAATAGTTCAATCATGTGAATCAATAGTATAATCATGTGAAAAATATGAATTACAGTATAGTTCCTCCATCTATACCTTCATTTTTAACTTAGTCATGCAAGTATTATCAATCTTGCACCAACTCCCCTAATAGTAAATAATGTGATTCAATAGTACACACATGTGAACAAATAATTATATAAGCATGTGAATTAGTAGCAATTAATTGCTCATTTATTCGATAAATTACCCGATTTATCAATATAACCCCTAGACATCAATTATCATCGGAATAAATGTCGATTTCCACTAACAATAATAATCTCAACACAATGGAACTATCAAAATTCATTTTTAATCAACACAACTTATTCATCATTAATATTATAACTCACAATATTTAACAACCGTGTCGTTCCTGTGAAAGAGGGGCTTTTCGATAAGGATTTCTCCTTATTGGCGCCGCAATTAGGTGACCAAACCTCTCCTCGATGAACTTCTAGACATTGTCAATATTGCAAATAATAATATGAATAACTTTGTCGTCTCAATTATTGATTTAATAATATAAAATATTATGCAAATGATACCGTGACAATAATCTGAATCAATAATATGAGAGATATGATACAACAACCATCAGAGCAATAATTGAGTATAACCGAGTGACTTCTCACGTAAGCATCAATAATCAATACCGTGTGCTACTATAAAACCACGCCAGACATCGTACTTTTAACAAGGGTGTTTCAACAGCTTAACGGTAAAACTTCCGCCGTTATTTTCATAAAGTATTTTTGTCGCTTTCTCAATCCGACAATAATTTCGTTGTGGGGTCCACCAATGATTGTACCATTGTGCATTTAATATTCCCTGTTAAAACGAATATTCCCACCAATCGAATATTATATAACGACTTCATGATTTTACAAAATTTGTAAATATTACCACAACTATAACATTATATCAAATCCACACCATAATATTAAAAAATATATTTCGAGAAAATTTAATCTTTATTCAAAAAGTTGGGGTCTTACAGCTGAGAGTTTTTACACGAATATTGTCTCATAGACAGTATCCAAACTCAAATTCAATCCTCATTACATTTATTATCACACTAAATAGTGAGGATTACTAAAACAGCCATCTTGGACCATCACTCCGTTTCCCGACTAGTTCTGGCTACGTTCTAATTTCCTGAAGAGAACAATGGAAGTAAAAGGGTGAGCTCAACTAGCCCATTAAGAAATATTATGACTAAGATAATGCATAATAAGTTATCATTAGCCTTCAACAATGTTAAACTGATAGAATATAATCGACAACAAGTTTAACTACAGCGGAATAAGCAATCCATTAGAAGAGTCAAGTAGAGCATGATATCTACTATCTTCTATGATTTAAAAAGGTTTTCATCAACTTTATCGTTTGAGACAAACATTTTTAATAAATAAACCACATCATCGAATCATCCCTGCACTACGGGCCAAGGATATTCATGTAATCATCAATGGTCATGATTATACCAGAAAATCCATGGTCATAATCGTACCAATTAATAGTCCATCTATGTACGTAAGCCAAAGATGACTTTCATCACAATATAAACATGAGGATGATGGCAATGATATAAGCATTTAATTAAATGAAAGCAAAGGATAAATTTTAAAGATTCATAATTTAATTTATCCAGTATTCAATAATGTCCAAATTGTCAAAATGATACTACTTTGTGGAGTAAAATTCAAGAATAATATCCATGTATCAAAAATATTTTGGACAGAAAAGAAATCAATTTTTTGGGTGAATAGTAACAGGGTGAATAGTACCTTGTGAATAGTACTTTATGAATAGTAACCCGACATGAAAAGTACCCCAAATACCCGAGTGAATAATATTATAGTGAATAGTAACTCGTGAATAATATCCCAACATGAAAAGTGTACCGAATAGCCGAGTCAATAATATTATAGTGAATAGTATCGGGTGAATAGTAACCCGTGAAGAGTACCCCGGTGAAAATATTGATATTTAATAAGAAAATTCAGATCAATATTCTAACGAAATGATACTAGATGAAGCACAAAACTTAGAGGATATCCCACTAATTTCAGGGATTATAGAAGCAATACTTACCATAGTAAGTTTATATTTAGGAATATGAAAAGAAATAACATACAAAACTACAAATGGATTTTCACTCGTAATACGGTACGTAATCCGTGTAGACAGGTTATTCCGACATATTAAAGGATGAATACAAAAAAAATAGTATTCCTTATGGATACGAAAAAAATAATACCCCTTACGAATACAACAAATAATATCCCTTACGAATACAACAAATAATATCCCTTACGAATACAACAAATAATTTCCCTTACGAATATGACAAATAATATCCCTTACGAATACAACAAATAATATCCCTTACCTTAGTAGAAGACTTGATACTGCAATAGTGAAGTAGCAGAATACTCTTTTTCCTGCTCTCTATAATTTTTCTCTCTATAGTTTCTCTTGTGAGTCTCAGTGAATTGGTGAGAATGAAAGAAGAATTAAGCTTCTATTTATAGGAGAAATGACTAAATAGTAACTAATTCACGAACGGTCCAGATTAATTACTATTAAAACCACAACCGACGGTCCAGATTGATTTACTTTTAAAACCACCACCGACGGTCCAGATTGATTTATTTTTAAAACCACCACCGACGGTCTAGATTGATTTACTATTAAAACCACCACCGACGGTCCAGATTGATTTACTATTAAAACCACCATTGACGGTCCAGATTGATTTACTATTAAAACAACCACCAATGGTCCAGATTGATTTACTATTAAAAGCACCACCAATGGTCCAGATTGATTTAACTTATTACACTTTAGTACCCCTAAAGTTTTCCAAGTTTGCATTATTCCCCTATAACTTTTGTAATTCACTTATCTTCAATAAACACATTATTAATACTTCAACAATTATTCATCAATAATATTATAACTCACAATATTTAACAACTAGATCATTCCCAAGAAAGAGGGGGCTTTCCAATAAGGATTTCTCCCTATTGACGCGCAATTAGGTGACCAAACCTCTCCTCGACAAAACTTTCTAGACATTGTCAATATTGCAAATAATAATATGAATAACTTTGTTGTCTCAATTATTGATTTAATAATATAAAATATTATGCAGATGATACTGTGACAATAATTGAATCAAATAACGTGAGATACTATGCAATAATTACTGTAGCAATAATTGAGTAAACTGAGTGGCTTCTTACGTAAGCATCAATAATCAATACCGTGTGCTACTATGCAATCACACGTATTACTGTATTTTTACCACTGGGTATCTCATAAGTTTAACGGTAAAACTTTCTCCGTTATTTTTATAAAAAGATATTTCTGTCGTTTTCTAACTACGACAATTATTCCGTTATGGGGTCCACTAATGATGGTGTCGTCGTACGTTTATTCCATGACAAAAAGAATATTCTCCGACCAAATGAATATTTTATATCCACTTTCTTACTTTGCAAAATTTTTAATTATCACTCTTAACTTTAACCTTTTATCAATTTAATCATTTATTAAATAAAATAATAATTATAAGAAAATTGAATACTTTTATTTCATAAAATTTGGGGTCTTACAGTCCTCATTAAAATTATTATCACACTATTTCATAGAATAGTGAGGACTACTATAGCAACCATCTTGGACCGTCACTTCATTCCCCGACTAGTCCCATATATATTCTCATTTCCTGAAGAGAACAATTGTGACGCCCCCCAAATTCAGATACTTGAAACCCGAACTCGGTGCTTCACGATACCATTTTTATGAGCGGAATAATACTAATAATAATAACAATAATATAAATACTAAACTTAATTTACATATCAGAGTTTGAATGCCAGGTACGCGACCTTTAAACATTACATTACATGATAATAATAAATGTCATAGTCTTTCTAAAGTCTAGTTATTACATATAATAACATAGAACTTATTCTGCAACCTTTCCTTTTACTTTGTTCTTGGCAGAGCTTTCTGGTTGATCACGCTTAACTGAAAACATTTAAATTAAGCAAGGATGAACATTTGATTTCCCAGCAAGTAATAACAACATTAATTATTAGGTGAAAGAAGTAAATGTTTTCTTTGAATAACACTCCTACAACGAATCAACAGTTGTGAAGTAAGCTGAACCAATAATAACGACATATATATTCTATATCAAATTTTTGAAACTACATACTGACTATAACTGGAGATCAGTCGACAGACTATGAACATTATTTTTAATTTTCGATAAGGTTTAACAGAACTTCATCTGCAAACCGTCATAACTTACAGGCATGATGGGTGATCAACCCGTTATGCCCTGTATTGATCAATACTACGTGCAAGAATGATATTATCGTTCATCTTATCCGCCTTTGGCGCACAAAAGTTTCCCATGTACGAGATGTTCATACTTAGTCGGGAATCCGAACCAAAACAATCTAGTTGGATACAATAAAGTTCTATCTTGTCCAACAATATTTTTAAGTTTATGTCTAGTTGAATCAAATAGCTTAGACGACTTTTTAATTCAACGTATACATACTAGAAACCAATAAGTATGTATCAACATGTGATTAAATATAATGATTATCCAAGTGAGGACACTTGTCTAACCATATTTAGAAACTAACGAACAGAATAAATATCTAACTTATATAGTAATACTGTGTTGATAAACAATGATCGGATAATTTAAGAACTTGTATTAATACAAAGATTGGATACATAATCGATAACAATAGAGTTAATAATCTGGCATAATGATAATATAATTCTAAAACTTTCTTACTCGTGTCCATTGCATAAAGTAAATGCAAAGTTAGGATACTTGCCTAAGCTGCTGCTTACAATAACGCAACTTAGTTTTATCTTTTATATCGAAACATATCATTAATAAGATCATTCGTTCGATTAGAATAACATACTATAACACATAGTACTGCTATTTGCAGTCAGCACATAACCTAATCACATTGTCACATATGTTTAACAGTCATTGGATCACAAACAAACACATATCTAATTAAATTATCTAAGTCCAGATCAATTTCTGAAATATTTCGGTGTACCGACGACTTTATCGGGTAATTATCGAGTCTAAAACTCTATTCTGTATTTTAATAAATATAAATATCAGTCATATTATTTTTCATAGCCTTATAATAATTTTTAAATAATTATTATAATTTATCATGATTTTTCAAACAGTGGAATCATTTTAAAATGAATTAAATATTAAATAATTCTATTATCATTAATATTAAATTATTAATAAAACCATTGCCAAAATATTAAAGTTATTTATAATAACTTCAAATATTTTTATTACCCTCAAATGATTTTTAAAACAATTTAAATCATTTTAAATAATTATCATAAATATTTAAGTATTAATTTATTATTTATCAAAATATTAAAAGTCATTAATTATAACATAAAATATTTTTAATTCATTTATTTCCTTTTAAATGATTTTCAAATCAATAAAACCATTTTAAAATTATTTATTTAATAATATTATTAAATAACTCTAATATCATTTAATATTAAATTATTAATGAAATTTACCTTTAAATATTAAAAGTTATATTTTATAACTTAAAATATTTTCAAACTATTTATTTTTATTTAAAATGATTTTTCTAATATTAAAATCATTTTAAACTAATTTATTTAATATAATTATTAAATAAATCTAATATCATTAATATTAAATAATTAATGAAATTTGCTTTAAAATATTAAGAATTATATTTTATCATTTAAAATGATTTTTAATATAATAAATGATTTTTAATAAATTTATTTAATGCATTTATTAAATAAATTAATACCAATAATATCCAAATAAATATTAATATTTATGAAAAATATTTTAAATTATTAAAAGTTAATTTTCATAACTTAAATAATTTTTAAAACTATTTTTGGAATTTTTAATATTTAAAATTTAAATAAAATTAAAAAGTCTATCGCTATAGCCTTTAGCGACAGAAAGCGTCGCCTTAGGTGTTCTTGAGTCCTCAAGAACATTCATAGGACAATTTCTGTGTACCTTGTTTGACCAAGTCTAGATCATTGATCTTCATGTTTCAGGGCTTGCTAAGGGTTAGATATTGTAGTGCTAGTGTAATACTACACCATCAAGCAACAAACAAAGTCATACTGCATCACAATAAGGAGATCTAAGACTTCAAAATAGTCTGTCAGAGTTGTTCTTCATTTACAGGTTACCCGAAATGAAGAAATATTCAACAACCGCCTCATGTAAGTTCGTATCACTGATTTCATATCATACTACAACTACCAACATTCAAAACACAAAAATCATTAACGATCACTGAGATATGAGATTTGACATTCGATGCCAGACAACTAAAAAAATATTTTCCAGATTTTTGAAAACATCAAATCCGAGCCTATAGATGTTATGGATCTAACATCTATCAACCCATATCATCATTATACACTACATATAACATGTTTAACACAAAAAAACTAACATCAAATAGAGGATCAAGGTCAGATTTTTGTTTAGGGTTTATACCTTCTATGAATAAACTTTTGATTCTTGGCTACTGATTTGCTATAGGTGATAGTGAGGCTTTGTTTTGGGTCTGATTTATCAAAGACATTTCGTGAGCTAGAGAGAGAGGTTCTTAGTGGAGTGAATGTTGGGTAAATGTTATAAAATGAGCACTTTATGTAAGACCCCTAATTTCTTTAATGAATAAAATCGAATTTTCTCTAATTATTATTGTGAATAATAAGGTGTTAATTTGATATAATACTTTGGTTATGGGTAAAATGTGCAAATTTTGCAAAATAAGCAAGTGGTAATAAAATATTCATTGTGTCGGGGAATATTCGTTTGTTCGTAGAATATTCTTTCTATCGGGGAATATTCGTACGACGGCGCATCCATTTGTGGGCCCCATAACGGATAACTGTCGGATGAAGAAAACGACAAAATTTTGGGTTGTTATAAATAATGGCATAGTTGTTACCGTTAACACTGTTGGAATACCCGGTGGTTAAAATACGATGTCTGGCGTGGTTGCATAAAGAGTAGCACTGCGGTATTGCACAATATTGTTGAATTATTGATCCTTACGTAAGAAGGCACTACTCAATAATTGTCACGATGAGTTACCGTTCAATATTTTATTTTATTGATTCAATAATTCTTTGCGTTGATATTTTATATTATTGTTGTTCAATAATTATCACTGCCCAGTATCTCTATTATCAGATCAATAATTCATATTATTTGAATAATATTATTAGATAACATTATTGGCAATGTCTAGAAAGTTCTGTCAAGGAGAGGTTTGGTCACCTAATTGCGCGCCAGTAAGGAGAAATCCTTATCGGAAAGCCCCCTCTTTCCTGGGAACGGCCTGGTTGTCATAATTGTGATTCTATAATATTATTTGTGAATAATTAATTATTGATTTATATGATAAGGAAATATTTATTTGATGTGGATATAAATGATGGGTTTATTTATGTGGTTATAAATGAAGGAGTTAATGTTGAGGTGTTTTATCAGTATTTTGTCGGATTGGAGTTATTAAAAGATCAAATCGGTGTTATTACAGCTTTATTATGTGAGTTATAATATTTAATCCGACCGTTGAATTGTTGTAATTTTTGGATATGTTATACATATATAAGTTGAGTATATGTCCACAAATTTTGAACCGTTAAAATGAGCGTATAATTTGTTATGAATTTTAAGAGGTGGTGATTAGGAAATTAGGTTATAAATGATTTTGGTGGAAAATTCTAGAATTGGTGGGCCCCACTTTTGGTTGGTGAGAAATATGCTCAATTGAATTTTCAAATGTGGTGGGTGGGAATAGTAGCGAGTAAAGCCATCAAAGTTGCTTAGTTAAAATGCTAAGCGTGCTAACATTTTCCTATAAATAGAGGTTAAGTTAGAATTGAAAATCACACGAAACAAGTTTTCTCTCTTTCTCTCTCTATATTATCGAGTGTATTTTGTGAGTATTTAGATACTTTGTGAGTTTCTAATTAGCGGTGCAAGTTCCTTGAAGACTATAACCCGATATTCAATCGGAAATCTTGTCTTTTTGCAAGGTAAGGGATGTTATTTTCTTCGTAAGTGATATTATTTCTTCAATATCATTATGAATATTGGTTGGAACTTTTTATCAAATTTGGAACTTTTCATGTCGGGGTTACTATTCATGAGTTACTATTCACGAGTTACTATTCACGAGTTACTATTCATGAGTTACTATTCACGAGTTACTATTCACGAGTACTATTCATGAAGCATGATGATTTTTCTTGTGGAATTTCTATCTTTTGGTGTCGGAGTTACTATTCACGTATACGGCACTATTCACGTATACGACACTATTCACGAATACGACACTATTCACCGAAAAATAAATTTTTCTTCTTTTTGTCCAAGTTGTCTATTATGGTTACTATCTTTGATTGTATCCATGTTTTGATCTTTATTTTGAATTCTATTTCATAATTGGTTATTATGAAGTATTTTTGAACTTGGATAAACTGTAATATGAATCCCTAATATTTGATCTTTTATCTCACTGGATTCGTTTTCTTTAAGATATTTTTCATCATCCTCAGTCCTAAATGATGATATTAATGATGAATATCTTTGGCCCTGTAGTGCAAAGATGAATGATTAATCGATGAATATCTTTGGCACGTAGAGCAAAAGATGAATGATTACCTAATGAATATCTTTGGGCGTAGTGCAAAGATGAGCAGTGTTGAGATGAACATGACCAATTTGGTGATACAAATGAATATCTTTGGCTCAGTAGTGCAAAGATGAATATTTGATTCAAGATGTATATTGATTGATGTTACTGAGTGATAAAATATTGATGATGAACTTTTAAATCTTAGAAGATAGTAGAATTCTTTTTCTACTTGACTCTTCTAATGGATTGCTTATTCCATTGCAGATTGTTGATCTAAAACTTGTTTTCTATTATATTTTATCGATTTTTCCTGTTGAAGACTAATGATAATTTGTTGTATATTATCTTAGTCATAATATTTTCTTCTTGGGCTAGTTGAGCTCACCCTTTCTTTCACCGTTTCTTCTTGAAATGAGAATATAGTTGGGACTAGTCGGGGAATGGATTGATGGTCCGGATGGTTGCATTAGTAGTCCTCACTATTACGTGAAATAGCGTATCAATAATTGTAATGAGGACCCTTTTGAGTTTTTATATCATCTATTAGATAATAGTTGTATTTAAACTCACGATATATATGTGTTGTCGTATTTTGCACGACAATTGTATTACTGAAGTTGTATTTGTTTTTGTACCATGTATTTGGCGACTCAGAATGGGTTGGATGGAATGGACCTATTTTGGGGGCGTCATAGTTGGTATCAAATCTTAGGGATATGATCGCTGGCTGAGGTGTGAGACAAGAACTAGGAGGGAGAGACGGGGAATTCCTTCGCTAATATGACCTACCTAAGTTTATTTGGTATTTAATTGGTCGGTCAGAGTATAGGGATAATATGTGATATGACAATTAACCCTTGTTTTGTGACAGTGTTTGAGAATGACATCTGAAAATGTTGAGATAAGCAATGAAGCACATGAGAGCGTTGATTCAGCTCAAGCAAAAGGTAACGACCAACAACACGATAATAATCATACCGGTGGCAACGACCATCGGAACAATGATAACCATCGTGGAAGAAATTATCATGTCAGAAATGGTAACCACTTCGATGGTAATCATGGCCAAGATAATAGAAGAAATGATTCAAGTGGAAATTTCAAGAAGAGAAGATTTAACGATGACGGGAAGATGTCAGCAACAACACCAGCACCAACAACAAATTCTAGGGGAGGAGAACGACCATCAGTTAGATGCTACAGATGCGGAGAGGAGGGACATATAAGTCCAAGCTGTTCATAGCTTTCCAAGATATGTTTTAATTATGGAAAAGACGGTCACATAGCTCGATTCTGTCCTATAGCGAAATCAAGTCCAGTTGGGAAGGTGGCACCAAAGGCGAATACAGACAAAATAAAGTCTGTGGTTTCAGGGAGAGCGTTTTTCGTGACTTCTCAAAGAGCGAGTAACCCGAACGAAGTTAGCACGGGTTAGTTAATTATAAATTCTTGTGAAGTCTATACCTTATTAGATACCGGTTCTACCCATTATTCAATCTCTCCTGCTTGTGCTCAACGTTTAAATTTGACTCCGGAGAAAATAGACTTTGACTTATCGGTTGAAACTCCGTTAGGAGAAACCTTCATTACATGTGCTATCCAAGTCTTGGATGAGGGTCACAGTTTTGAATGATATTTCTATTGTTAATAAATTTCCTGACATATTCTTGAAGACTTCTTAGCCTACCCCTAGAGCGTGAAATCGAATTTTGTATTGACCCCAGTACAAAACCTATTTCTAAAACCCTCAAATATTTCTTCAACTAAAACGAACATATAATGCGCCAAAGACGTTGGCTCGAGCTGTTGAAGATTACGATCGTACCATTCAATACCATCATGGGAAAGTGAACTTGGTAGCTGACGCGTTGAGTAGAAGATCATATTCGTTTACGAGTGCGACGTTGTTAACACAAAAACCCATTTTGTATAACTTACAAATGATGAAGATAGAGTTAAAGACTCTAGGGACCCACGCGAAGATAACGAATATACGAGTAGAATCGACTTTAATCGATAAAGTTAAAACCGCTCAAGCTACACACTGGAGCTGATGAAAATAAAGAAGAAGGTGCAAGACTGTGTTATTCTAGAAGTAAGAGTCGATGAAGAGTAGAAAGCTCAAGCCTTTGATTTATTTAAAATCCTCGATTGAGTAGGAACTGTGGCTTATAGACTCGTTTTACCGCCAAGTATGTCGCGTGTTCATAACGTTTTTAACGTATCGATGTTACGTAAATATGTGGATGATCCAAACCACATTATTGCGTTAGAACCAGATGAGATAGCCGAAGATTTAACGTACGAGGAGGTACCTGTCAAGATATTGGATAGGAAAGAGCATGTCCTATGAACAAAGGTTATACCACAGGTTAAAGTTTTGTGGAGGAACCATGCTAGTGAAGAAATGACTTGGGAGTTAGAATCAGAAATGAAAGCGAGGTACCCTCACCTTTTCGAAACACCAGGTACGTACGTCAATTTCGAGGACGAAATTTCATAAGGAGGGGAGGTTGTAAGACCCCGAATTTTTTTAATGAATAAAATCGAATTTTCTCAAATTATTATTGTGAATAATAAGGTGTTAATTTGATATAATACTTTGGTTATGGGTAAAATGTGCAAATTTTGCAAAATAAGCAAGTGGTAATAAAATATTCATTGTGTCGGGGAATATTCGTTTGGTCGTGGAATATTCTTTCTGTTGGGGAATATTAAATGCGACGGCTGTGACAATTTGTGGGCCCCATAACGGATAACTATCGGATGAAGAAAACGACAAAGCTTGGGTTGTTATAAATAACTTGGCGTAGTTATTACTGAATTAACATTGTTGGAATACCCGGTGGTTAAAATATCTGATGTCTGGCGTGGTTTTAAAGAAGCACTACCGGTATTGCACAATATTTTGAATTATTGATCCTTACGTAAAGAAGGCACTACTCAATAAATTGTCACGGTGAATTCTTGTTCAATATTTTATTTTATTTATTCAATAATTCTTTGCGTTGATATTTTATATTATTGTTGTTCAATAATTATCACACACGATATCTCCATTATCGGATCAATAATTCATATTATTTGAATAATATTATTAGATATAATTATTGGCAATGTATAGAAAGTTACATCAAGGAGAGGTTTGGTCACCTAATTTGCGCCAAGAAGGAGAAATCCTTATCGGAAAGCCCCTCTTTCTGAGGGCAGTGCGTTGTTATCATAATTGTGATTACGTAATATTATTTGTGAATAATTAATTATTGATTTATATGATAAGGAAATATTTATTTGATGTGGATATAAATGATGGGTTTATTTATGTGGTTATAAATGAAGGAGTTAATGTTGAGGTGTTTTATCGGTATTTTGTCGGATTGGAGTTATTAAAAGATCAAATCGGTGTTATTATTGAAGCCTTTATTATGTGAGTTATAATATTTAATCAAACCGTTGGATCGTTGTAATTTTTGGATATGTTATACATATATAAGTTGAGTATATGTCCACAAATTTTGAACCGTTAAAAATGAGCGTATAATTTGTTATGAATTTTAAGAGGTGACTGATTCGGAAATTAGGTTATAAATGATTTTGGTGGAAAATTCTAGAATTGGTGGGCCCCACTTTTGGTTGGTGAGAAATGTGCTCAATTGAATTTTCAAATGTGGTGGGTGGGAATAGTAGCAGGTAAAGCCATCAGGTTGCAGGTTAAGTCTGCTTTGGCGTGCTAACATTTTCCTATAAATAGAGGGCTAAGTTAGAATTGAAAATCACACCAGAAACAAGTTTTTTCTCTTTCTCTCTCTATATTATCGAGTGTATTTTGTGAGTATTTAGACACTTTGTGAGTTTCTAATTAGCGGTGCAAGTTCTTTCAGCACTATAACCAGTATTCCAGTCAGAAGTACTGTCTTTGCAAGGTAAGGGATGTTATTTTCTTCGTAAGTGATATTATTTCTTCAATATCATTATGTCGAAATATTGTTTGGAAGTTTTTATCAAATTTGGAACTTTTCATATCGGGGTTACTATTCATGAGTTACTATTCACGAGTTACTATTCACGAGTTAGTATTCATGAGTTACTATTCACGAGTACTATTCACGAAGCATGATGATTTTTCTTGTGGAATTTCTATCTTTTGGTGTCGGAGTTACTATTCACGTATACGACACTATTCACGTATACAACACTATTCACGAATACGACACTATTCACCGAAAAATAATTTTTTCTTCTTTTTGTCCAAGTTGTCTATTATGGTTACTATCTTTGATTGTATCCATGTTTTGATCTTTATTTTGAATTCTGTTTCACAATTGGTTATTATGAAGTATTTTGAACTTGGATAAAGCATAATCTGAATCCCTAATATTTGATCTTTTATCTCCTTTGGATTCGTTTTCTTTAAGATATTTTTCATCATCCTCGGTCTTAAATGATGATATTATTGATGAATATCTTTGGCTTTGTAGTGTAAAAGATAAATGATTAAGCGATGAATATCTTTGGCTGTAGTGCAAAGATGAATGATTACCTAATGAATATCTTTGGCCCATAGTGCAAAGATGAGCAGTGTTGAGATGAACATGACCAATTTGGTGATACAAATGAATATCTTTTTGCCTGTAGTGCAAAAGATGAATATTTGATTCAAGATGTATATTGATTGATGTTACAGTGATAAAATATTGATGATGAACTTTTAAATCTTAGAAGATAGTAGAATTCTTTCTCTACTTGACTCTTCTAATGAATTGCTTATTCATTGCAGTTGTTGATCTAAAACTTGTTTTCTATTATATTTTATCGATTTTTCCTGTTGAAGACTAATGATAATTTGTTGTATATTATCTTAGTCATAATATTTTCTTCTTGGGCTAGTTGAGCTCACCCTTTCTTTCACTTTGTTCTCTTGAAATGAGAATATATTTGGGACTAGTCGGGGAATGGATTGATTGGTCTAGATGGTTGCATTAGTAGTCCTCACTATTCTGTGAAATAGCGTATCAATAATTGTAATGAGGACCCCTTTTGAGTTTTTATACTGTCTATTAGACAATAGTTGTATTTAAACTCACAGTATATGTGTTGTCGTATTTTGCACGACAATTGTATTACTGAAGTTGTATTTGTTTTTGTACAATGTATTTGGCGACTCAGAATGGGTTGGATGGAATGGACCTATTTTGGGGGCGTCACACTTTCTGTAAGACCCCAACTTTTTAATAAAGATTATTTTTCTATAAATATCATTTTTGAATATTATGGAATGAATTTAATATAATGTTATAGTTGTGGGTAATATTTATAAATTTTACAAAATATTCAAGTTGTCATATTATATTCGATTGGTCGGGGAATATTCATTTTAGCAGGGAATATTCATACAACGACACAATCATTGGTGGACCCCACAATGGAATTATTGTCAGATTGAGAAAACGACAAAAATACTTTATAAAAATAACGGCGGAAGTTTACTGTTAACTGTTGAAACACCCGGTGTTAAAAAAAAAGGATGATCTGGCGTAGCTACTACGAGAGCTTTGCATTGTATTTATTATTGATGCTTATGTGAGAAGTCACTTTCGGTTTTGCTTATTTTATAGACACCCATTTACCCGCTTTTTCAAAATAATCGGTAGAAGATTATCTGATATATATATATATATATATATATATATATATATATATATATATATATCATACGTGTGTGAGTGTGATGTGTGTGCATGTGGATATGTGTGTGTGTAAAGAAGAACAAAATGAAGATGGTGGGTGAATTATTATGCTGGGATGATATATATATATATATTTGGAAAAGTTGACAAAGTGGAATATATATATATATATATATATATATATATATATATATATATTAAATGTGTGAGTGGGTTTTGGTGGAGGAGTTTGTCAGCAAATTCAATGAATGATTTAGTAAGCCTTTGCCGAAAGGCAAAGGTTATTAATATATATATATATATATATATATATATATATTTATAAGTTTTGTTTTTATGAAAAATAGAATATATTTTATTTTATTTAAAAGATTTTGCTTTAAATCTGGACCGTCCGTTTAAAAGTAAATAAATCTGGACCGTTCATGAATTAGTTACGATGCAGTCCATTCTTCTATAAATAGAAGCTCATTCCTTCATTATTTCTTACGAATTTACTGAAACTCTAGAGAGAGAAATTATAAAAAAAACTATAGAAAAGTATTCTGCTACTTTCCTACTCTTATATTCAGTTTCTTTTACGGTAAGGGGTATTATTTCTTTTGTATTCATGAAGAGAACTTTTGTTATTCCATTATTTATTATTCTGTTGGAATAACTAGTATACGCGGACTATCCTATAATTGGTGACATTTTTTAATATTCCGTCTTTATTATTATTTTGTTGGATAATCTGTCATGCATGCGTTTTACGGCGGGACAAGTTATTCTGTTGGAATATCTCTGTCGCATGCGTTCTGGCCGGACTGAATTCATCTTTATTATTTTCTGTTGGAATATCACATACATGCGTTCTGGTGGGACTGGTTTAAATCTTTATCATTCTGTTGGAACATCCTGTCGGTGCGAATTTCGCATGACCTAGTTCCGTTACTTATTATTCTGTTGGAATAACCGGTCTATGCGAAGTACCGCATGCATGGTGATTTCTTTTGTTACTCCATTCGTTATTATACTCAGTTGGTTAAATTTTTGACTTCTATACTCCATGAAATTAGTGGAATATCCTTGATATTTGCGCTTCATCCAGTATCTTTTCATAGAAATATTCTTCTGAGCATTCTTGAATTTTACTCTACAAAGAAGTATCATGTTGACAATTTGGACGTTATTAGTTCCTGGATAAATTAATTCTTGAACTTGTTTTATTGAATTCTTATATCATTGTCATCATCCTCATGTTTATATTTTGTTGAAAGTCATCTGTGGCCTGTAGTGCCTAGATGGACTTGGTATGATTATGATCAGGGATTATTCGGTGTAATCATGTCCGTAATATTACAAATGATGTGGTAAAAGTCCTCATTGGCCTGTAGTGCATTGATGGACAATTGTTGGCATGATCATGACCATTAATGAATACACAAACATCCTTGGCCCGTAGTGCATGGATAATTTGTGGTTGTGATACTAAAGAATATCCTTGGCCGTAGAAAGGGGGGTGATTCGATGATGTGGATTATTTATTAAAAGTGAGTCCCAGTGATAAAAGTGATGAAAACCTTTTAAATCATAGAAGATAGTAGATTTTATTCTCTACTTGACTCTTCTAATGGATTTCTTGTTCACTGCAGATTAAACTTGATGTTTGTTATATTTTATTAGTTTAACATCGTTGAAGGCTAATGATAATTTATTCGCATTATCTTAGTCATAATATTTCTTACTTGGCTAGTTGAGCTCACCCTTTTGCTTTCATTGTTCTCTTGTGAAATGAGAGCGTAGCGAGGACTAGTCGGGAAGCGGAGTGAGCGGTCGGATGATAGCATTAGTAGTCCTCACTATTCGTGAAATAGTGTGTTAATAAATGTATTGAGGACTTATTTTGAGTTTTAATACTGTCTAGAAGACAATGTTTGTATTGAAACTCACAGCTTATGTTGTATATTTAAAGATTGTATTTGTATTCTGTGCCATGTATTTGGCGACTCAGAAGAGGTGATGTATACCTGTTTTGGGGGCGTCACAGTTGGTATCAAAGCTTAGGGATATGATCCCTGGCTAAGATGTGAGACTAGAACTAGGAGGGGAGAGACGGGGAATTCCTTCGCTAGTATGATCTACCTAAGTGTATTTGGTATTTAATTGGTCGGCCAGAGTATAGGGATAATATGTTATATGTTAATTAACCTTTGTTTTGTGGCAGTATCTGAAAATGACATCCGAGTATGTTGAGAATAGCAATGGAGCACATGTGACCGTTGAGTCTCCATAGATCAATAATCAGGATAATGTGCATCAGGAAGGTGACAATCCTCAGGCAAACAACAACACTGACCAGATGATGAATGATGGATTGTTCAGAGGCTTTATGCAATTCATGCAACATCAAGCGAGAGCGGTTCCTGTCCAAAATGTAGGTGGAAACACTGAAAACTCTCGGACGCTCACCGCTAAACAGTTCAAGGAGCTGGGACCACCGGAGTTTATTGGAGAGCAAAAACCACTTGAGGTGGAAGCATGGATAAAATAGATCACCAAGATATTTGATGTCTTGGGATGCTCCGAGGAGCAAAGGTTCCCTTCGCCACCTTCATGTTGCGTGAAGAAGAGGCGATTCTTGGTAGGAATCAGAAAGCGTACCGACTGGCGACGACTCAAGATGTCTTGGGAGAAGTTCCAAGAACTATTCAACGACAAGTACTTTCCCGAAAGTATTCGTCACATGAAAGAGGTGGAGTTTATCAAGTTGGAACAAAACAATATTACCGTGGAACAATACGAGGCTAAATTTGCACTCATTAACTGTGTTTGTACTCAGATGTTGTAAATAGGGCTCAGTTATTGGAGCGCGGTAACGAGTCAACGCAACCAAGAGAAAGTAGCCGGCAGCATGAAATACCAGTGGTATCAGTTATCGAAGCGGTGACAACAAACGTGGAGGGAATCAACATGCCAGAAATGGTAACCACTTCGGTTGTAATCATGGCCAAGACAGTAAAAATGGACATTTTAAGAAAAGGAGATTCAACAATGATTGAAAGACGTCAGCACCAGCAACCGTGGTTAAGGAAGGAGAACGACCACCTATCATATGCTTCAAATGCGGAAGGGAGGGACATATCAGTCCAAACTACGTGATGCCATCCAAAGCGTGTTATAATTGTGAAAGAGAAGGTCACCTAGCCCAATTTTGTCATTCACTGAAGACAAGTTCAGCTAGGATGGAGGCACCAAAGGCCATCCCAAAAAAGTCAAAGCCGGTGTTGCAAGGGAGAGCATTTGTTGTGACCTCCCAGAAAGCAAGAAACCCGAACGAGGTCATCACGGGTAAGCTTATCATAAACTCTAGCGAAGTCTATACCTTATTTGATACCGGTTCTACCCATTCTTTTATTTCTCCTACTTGCGCTTAACGATTAAATTTGACTCCGAAAAAATTAGACTTTGACTTATCTGTTGAAACTCTGTTCGGAGAAACCTTCATTACATCCACTGTTTATAAGTCTTGTTTGGTTCAAATTGGTACCCTCACATTACTTGTCGATCTTATTTCATTGAAAATACTTGCATTTGACGTGATTCTAGGGATTGATTGGTTAACTACTCATCATGCAAAAATTGATTATTTTCGTAAAGTTGTTAGCTTTCATATTCCTAACCAACCTATTATGCGAATGAAAACAACTAAACCATTAAAATCAATCAATGTCATTTCAAGCCATAAAGCTATTCGTTTATTAAAAAACGGATGTCAAGCTTTCTTAGCTCATGTCACGGATCTAAACAAAAATACATCAGTTTTGAATGATATTTCTGTTGTCAATAAATTTCCTGACGTATTCCCCAAAGAACTTCCTGGCCTACCCCCAGAGCGTGAAATTGAATTTTGTATCGACCTTGAACCTAGTATAAAACCCATTTCCAAAGCCCCATATCGAATGGCTCCTATTGAACTTCAGGAGTTAAAGACCCAGTTGCAGGAATTGTTAGACATTTATTTCATTCGTCCTAAAGTACGTCTCCCTGGGGTGTTCCTGTTCTATTCGTGAAGAAGAAAGATGGGAGTATGCGACTTTGTATTGACTACCGGGAATTGAACCATGTCACCATCAAAAATAGGTACCCGACCTCGCATTGATGACCTGTTTGACCAGTTGCAAGGAACACAATTCTTTTCAAAGATCGATCTTCATTCTGGATATCATCGGTGAAGGTTAAAAGCGAGGATATTCAAAGGCGCCTTTGAACTTCGATACGGACACTATGAATTTTTAGTCATGTCTTTTGGATTGACTAATGCTCCTGCTGCCTTCATGGATATGATGAACCGAGTATTCAAGGAATATTTGGATCACTTTGTGGTCGTCTTTATTGATGACATCCTCATATATTCCAAAAGTCGTGAAGATCATGAGCAACACTTGAGGTTGATACTCCAAAAGCTTCGTGAAAACAAGCTTTATGCCAAGTTGAAGAAATGCGAGTTCTGGCTTGAGGAAGTAGCATTCCTTGGGCACGTAGTATCAAGTCATGGAATATCTATTGACCCAGAAAAGATTGAAGCTATTCAAAGCTGGGAGCAACCTAAATCAGTGACCGAAGTACGTAGCTTTCTCGGTTTAGCTGGTTATTATAGGAGATTCGTGGAAGGATTTTCTCGAATCGCTAATCCATTAACTCAGCTGACTCGGAAAGATACAAAATTCGGTTGGAGCGAGGAATGTGAGAAGAGTTTTCAATAACTCAAGAGGAGACTCATTTCAGCACCTGTTCTGACAATACCATCTGGCTCGGAGGGATTTGTCATCTACAGTGATGCTTCAAGCAAAGGTTAAGGATGTGTTCTCATGCAACATGGGAAAGTCATAGCCTATGCCTCTCGGAAACTCAAAGAATATGAGAGGAATTATCCTACTCATGATCTTGAGTTGGCAGCTGTTGTCTTTGCACTTAAAATTTGGAGGCATTACTTATATGGGGAGAAAGTGGAGATCTTTACGGATCATAAAAGCCTCAAATATTTCTTCACTCAAAAGGAACTCAACATGCGACAATGACGTTGGCTTGAATTATTAAAAGATTATGATCATACCATCCAATACCATCCTGGAAAAGCGAACGTGGTAGCTGACACATTGAGTAGAAGATCATATGCGGGTACGAGTGCAATATTGTCAACGTAAAGACCCATTTTGTATGACTTGCAAAGGATGTAGATAGAGATAAAGACTCCAGGGACCCACGTGATGATGGCGAATATACGAGTAGAACCGACTTTAATCGATAAAGTTAAAGTTGCTCAAGCTACAGACCTGGAGCTGATGCGTATGAGGAAGAAAATACTACAAGGTGCTGTGCCAGAAGCAAGAATCGATGAAGAAGGAATACTTTGAGTCAACTCCAGACTTTGTGTTCCTAACGATCCTGAGTTAAAGTATAAAATTATGATGGAGGCGCACAACACACCATTTGCAATCCATCCTGGGAGTACCAAAATGTATCATGATCTTCGACATACATTTTGGTGGGGCAATATGAAGAGAGAGATAATGCTGTTTATCTCAATGTGTTTAACGTGTCAACGAGTCAAGGCGGAGCATCAAGTACCAAAAGGTCCATTGCAACCACTTGAAATTGCAGAATGGAAGTGGGAACACATTACCATGGATTTCAATTCTACGGTCTTCCCAAGGTTTCTCAAGGCATAGATGCGATTTGGGTCATTGTTGATAGGTTGACCAAGTCGCTCATTTCTTACCGATACGAGAAACTTATACACTTGAAAGCGTCTTTCCGTATATACATAAACGAGATTGTAAGATTGCATTGTATGCAAGTATCCATAGTTTTTGATCGAGACCCAAGATTCACTTCAAGATTTTGGGTTAGTTTGCAAAAAGCTATGGGCGCAGATTTCTGATTTAGCTCTCAAGATATCATCATTAGACGGACGAGCAGTCGGAGAGGACGATTCAAACTCTTGAAGATCTATTAAGACTCTGTGTCCTTGAATTCTAGGGAAGTTGGGATAAGTTCTTACCATTGGTGGAGTTTTTCTACAACAACAGTTATCAAGCAAGTATTTGCATGGCTCCATTTGAGGCGTTGTATGGAAGAAAGTGTCATTCTCCAGTATGCTGGGATGAGGTGGGAGAAGCAACGTTGTTGGGACCGAAGTTGGTACGTATGACTACGAGAAAAAGATTCAAACGATCCCAACAACGTATAAAAACCTCACAAGATCGACAAAAGAGTTATGATGATCTTCATCGAAAGGACGTGGAATTCGATATAGGAGATCATGTGTTGTTACGTGTTGCTCCATGGAAAGGAGTTATGATATTTGGAAAGAGAGGAAAGCTCAATCCTTGATTCATCGGCCCATTTTTAATCCTCGATCGAGTAGGAACTGTAGCCTATAGACTCGCTTTACCGTCAAGTATGTCTCGTGTTCATAACGTTTTTCACATATCCATGTTACGTAAATATGTGGAAGACCCGAACCACATTATTGAGTTAGAACCAGACAAAATAGCGGAAGATTTAATGTATGAAGAGGTTCCTGTTCAAATCTTGGATAAGAAGGAACATATTTTACGCTCCAAGGTTATACCTCAAGTCAAAGTTTTGTGGAGAAACCACGATGTTGAGGAAATGACCTGGGAGTTAGAATCTGAAATGAAGTCAAGGTATCCTTACCTCTTCGATATACCAGGTACGTACCCTTATTTCGAGGGCGAAATTTCATAAGAAGGGGAGGTTGTAAGACCCTAACTTTTTAATAAAGATGATTTTTCTATAAATATCATTTTTGAATATTATGGAATGAATTTAATATAATGTTATAGTTGTGGGTAATATTTACAAATTTTGCAAAGTATGCAAGTTGTCATATTATATTCGATTGGTCGGGGAATATTCGTTTTAGCAGGGAATATTTGTACAACGGCACAATCATTGGTGGACCCCATGAACGGAATTATTATCAGATTGAGAAAACGACAAAAATACTTTATGAAAATAATGGCGGAAGTTTACCGTTAACTGTTGAAACACCCGGTGTTAAAAGTACAGTAATACGTGTAGTTGCACACTGTATTATTTAAAAGATTTTGCTTTAAATCTGGACCGCCCGTTTAAAATTAAATCAATCTGGACCGTTCATGAATTAGTTACTATGCAGTCCATTCTTCTATAAATAGAAGCTCATTCCTTCATTATTTCTTACAAATTTATTGAAACTCTAGAGAGAGAAATTATAAAAAAACTATAGAAAAGTATTCTGCTACTTTCCTACTCTTATATTCAGTTTCTTTTACGGTAAGGGGTATTATTTCTTTTGTAGTCATGAAGAGAACTTTTGTTATTCCATTATTTATTATTCTATTGGAATAACTAGTATACATGAGACTATCCTATAATTGGTGACATTTTTTAATATTACATCTTTATTATTATTACATTTGGAATATCACATGCATGCGTTTTACATGGGACCGGTTAAAATCTTTGTTATTATTACATTTGGAATATCACATGCATGCGTTCTGGGGACTCGGTTCTGTCTTTACTATTTTTCTGTTGGAATATCACATGCAATGCGTTTACTGGGACTGGTTTAAATCTTTATCATTACATTGGAACATCACGTCGGTGTAATTTCGCATGACACAGTTCCATTACTTATTATTACATTGGAATAACCAGGTCTATGCATACCGCATGCATGGTGATTTCTTTTGTTACTCCATTCGTTATTATACTCAGTTGGTTAAATTTTGACTTCTATACTCCATGAAATTAGTGGAATATCCTTGATATTTGCGCTTCATCCAAGTATCTTTTCATAGAAATATTCTTCTGAGCATTCTTGAATTTTACTCTACAAAGAAGTATCATGTTGACAATTTGGACGTTATTAGTTCCTGGATAAATTAATTCTTGAACTTGTTTTATTGAATTCTTATATCATTGTCATCATCCTCATGTTTATATTTTGTTGAAAGTCATCTGTGGCCTGTAGTGCCTAGATGGACTTGGTATGATTATGATCAGGGATTATTCGGTATAATCATGACCGTAATGTTACAAATGATGTGGTAAAAGTCCTCATTGGCCCGTAGTGCATTGATGGACAGTTATTGGCATGATCATGACCATTAATGAATACACAAACATCCTTGGCCCGTAGTGCATGAATAATTTATGGTCGTGATACTAAAGAATATCCTTGACCGTAGTGCAGGGGTGATTCGATGATGTGGATTATTTATTAAGCTGAGTCCCAGCGATAAAAGTGATGAAAAACCTTTTAAATCATAGAAGATAGTAGATTTTATTCTCTACTTGACTCTTCTGATGGATTGCTTTTTCCGCTGTAGTTAAACTTGATGTTTGTTATATTTGATCAGTTTAACACTGTTGAAGGCTAATGATAATTTATTCTGCATTATCTTAGTCATAATATTTCTTACTGGGCTAGTTGAGCTCACCCTTTTGCTTTCATTGTTCTCTTCAGGAAATGAGAACGTAGCAGGGACTAGTCAGGGAACGGGGTGACGGTCCAGATGATAGCATTAGTAGTCCTCACTATTCTGTGAAATAGTGTGTTAATAAATGTATTGAGGACTTATTTTGAGTTTTAATACTGTTTAGAAGACAATGTTTGTATTGAAACTCACAGCTTATGTTGTATATTTAAATATTGTATTTGTATTACGTACCATGTATTTGGCGACTCAGAATAGGTGATGTATACCTGTTTTGGGGGCATCACACTTTCTCTCTCTTGATCTATATATATAATGGATCCAATGAATTAGCTGAGTGTATTGGCTGATATGTATGTATAATTTAGTCATATTGGGAGTCAAAGGTGGTTCACCAGCTAAAGTGTTGGCCAATTTTGCAAGTTAGCTTCAATTATGCAAGAGGGGCAATTTGGTCTTTTGGCTTGAGAATTTAATGGCATAAATGTAAACTTGGAAAACCCTTAGGGTTTGACCCTAAGGTTTTCCAAAAATAAGATTTCTAGGATTTCATTTAGGGTTTAAAAAAAATAAAAATTAGCTTCCAAAAAATGAAATTTTGAGTTTTCCTAATTACATTATACATGAACATTAGGGTTTAAAGTCCACTAATTAGCATTAGGGCTTACAATTAACAATTAGGGTTTTAAATTGGAAATTAGGGTTTTTAATTTACAATTAGGGTTTCCCATAATTAGGATTTCTAGTAAATTAGGATTTTACCCAATTAAGTATAATACCTATAATTATTTACATTAACACGATTAGTAAACAACTTAAACAATTCTTAAAGTCGTAATTGACTTTTTGAATTAGGGTTAACAAATTAAAAATAGGGTTTTGACATGCTACACCATAATTGACCAACCATCATCAGTCTATGCATACAGTACATATTTATAGCACTGAAATAAAAATAATATTATATTATTATTCTCATTCCTTGATAAAAATCCAAAATTAAGGTTTGGATTCTATATCTGACTTATCTTGCATATATAACATTATTAATTGAGTTAAAATAATTGACTTAACTAATCTAAATAAATTTACATAATAAAATAGTTATTATAATAATACTAATAATCATTTCATATATTATTTAAATAATATAATGATCATATTTTCATGGAAAATAAATAATAAAAATAGTTCTACTATAAAATTAATTACTATAAAAATATAGTTATAATGATTAATAATTCTTAAAAATTTATTTGTAATTATTCAGGAAATAAATAAATTTTTATTTATCACAAATATACCTACATATTACTTGGCACATATTCCCACCTTTAAAATAAATAATAATAAAAAATTTATATGCAAAATTTCTTATTTATTTATATAGAAAATATAGGTTATTACATTCACCCTCCCTTATAAAGATTCTATCCCCGGAATCACCATTTTAAAACTTATACATATAAGGGTATATAGTATACACAATCATTTCAAGTAGATCTTGATCAGATTCGATCGGATTGATCTTTAACTATTTAACACAAAGCTTGCCTATCTGATTAAACGGAAATTTGATTTCCAAAAGAACTCAAATTCCTCCTTCAAAATTTCTTTATAAAATAATTTATTATATATAAGGAAATCATATATACGAAAATAGAAGTTATACGAATAATACCTGGAGTTCCATCACCAGCTGCCATGGCATCCTGAACCGTCATGTTGAAGACTCTTGCGGTTGATTTTGTTGGTTTGTTTGATGAAGTCGGTCCTATGATCACCAGAGTCCCGCTGCCTTTACCCATAGTCACACTCCCTGCATCCATTTTCCTTTTTGGACAATCCTTAACCTTATATTTCATCGATCCGCATAGAAAACACCCACTGTTCATCCTTGGGTTGGGGCAGTTGGGAGAGATATGGCCCTCCTGCCCGCACTTGTAGCATACAAACTTACCTTTTAAACATTCACCAGAATGGTTCTTTCCACAGTTCCCACACTGCACAACCTGCTTCTTAACACCTTCTTGCTTCACTTGAACATTTCCAAAATTGCTCCCTTTTCTTTTCACATTTCCACTCCTACTCCCACTATTAGTTTCCACCTTCACAGCTCCTTCGACCTTACATTTGCTCCTTTTTTCCTTATTGTAGAGTCTCATGACCTCACTTCCCTCCTCGGCTATAATTGCCTTTTCCAAAAGTGCTGCGAAAGTAGAGATCTGCAACACCGCCACCTTGTTATAGAGCCAGGGTTTTAATCCCAGCTCAAACCTTCTCACCTTCCTAGCCTCTGTATCAACTTGATGCGGAGCGAACCTAGCCAACTCATTAAATTTTGCGGCATACTCCACAACAGTCATGTTATCCTGCTTTAACTCCAGAAATTTCACCTCCATCCTTGCCTGCATACTAGCTGAGAGATAGTTTTCAAACAATAGAGGTTTAAACCTAGCCCATGTAACTACACCTTCTCCTGCCCTAGCCTATTTTGCCTCTCACCAAAAGTTCGCCTCCCCTTTCATCATATAAGTGGCAAAAGCTATCTTTTGCCCCTCGTCTACCCTAGCTATCACAAACGCTTTTCAATTTTCTTAACCCAAGTTTGGGATTCTACAGGGTCAGTTGTACCTCTAAATTCTGGCGGTCCGACCGCTTTGAAGTCCTTGAAGTTCGCCAAGTGATTGTCTGGCTGGTTCCCTGCGGCTGGTATTCTCTGCTACATGGCTTGAGCTACCATGTTCGTGAAGTTCTGCATTGTGTCTGGTTGTTGTCCCCCAACGTTGTTGACAGATTCTTCGGCCCTTTGATTTCGAGTTCGACGTCTTGACGACATTATCTGATTAAATAAAATCATAAATTTAACTTATATTCTAAACCTTACTGTATATAGTTTAACATATAACACAAAGTTTTATACAAAACTTATTTCATTAATCAAACATGGATTCACATTCATTCAACTAAGTCATAGTACTTTTCATAACATAGCACATACTGCTATCCCTTAGTGATAACAAAAGTCAGGATTTACTGTTATAACTTATACAGAAGTTGAGAATATTACATTACACAGACATACTTATCATAGAATACGCATTGAACACGTATAATCTAACAGTACTTATACTACTGGTTCACTACGCCTTTTTCTGGATCTTGGACAACCTTTAGCCTGATGACCTTCTATCCCACAAATAAAACAGACACCTTGCTTCAGATTGGGACAATGAGGAGAGAAATGTCCCTCATGTCCGCAATTGTAGCAAACCTTTTCTCGTTTTCGGCACATTGTGACGCCCCCGAATATGGGTCCTCTGACCCAGGTTCGATCATCACGATAAAATACAAACATCCACCTCTAAACAACATACAATAACTAAAATGAAGAAAATAATAAACGTATGTCGTTCATTCAAAAGGTGTTACTAGTCCCAAGATTCGATAACCTTAATACAATCTTTCAAACATACCCTATAATAGTACTTAGGGTTCATATTACATAACAGTAATTTAAATTAAGCATAAGATAATTTCTACTCCTGACGACTATCCTACATCTTTCCTTTACCCTTGTCCTTTCTTGAGGTCTCGGGCTTAGCTGCAATATAATTCATGATATAACAATGATGAGCAACAAGTTTGCTCAACAAGTTTAAATATAATAATAAGGATATATAATGATGAATGGAAAATATATGCAAATGAATTCATAATATGAATATCTGAAGGAATCAACAATATGAATATTAGAAGCAAAGATAATGATTGCTTTTAGAATAACTGCTAGTCGAGTAGACTTTGAACTATAACACTCCAATGGAATCAATAGCTAATTGACCCTTTGGTTACTGGCTACAAAATAAGTACTTGAGGGGATCAGCCTCGCCTACACCATGTATATGCATAACATTTAAATTTGTTTTTTGTATCATATACTAGATACCTGGGGTACTCCCCTATGGGGTGTTCTTTAAGTCTAAGAATCCTTACCATCAATTAGTTTGGATAGATTTTATAAAACTTCATATACTTGTCTGACCAAACAAAGGTTCAGACTCTATCTGACACAGTTCAAGAATTATAGAACTTTAAATGAAGTACAAGTCCAAGACTGTACGAACTCAGGTGCAATAAGTGCGAATATCAATAATATCGATGTGGAATAATTTGAAGGTAATTAAACCACTTAATAGCATGCTTGGAAATAGAGTTCAAGATGAAATGAATAACTTTCAATTTAACAATAACCTGCTCAAATACAATATGAGAAGGATAGGAAACTTGCAACACAATAAAAATAATGTTCGAATACTTGCTCAATATAAATTGGACTAAGGTTAGGGAACTTGCACAATCAAAGAGTGAAGTTCAAGTAAACTTTCTCAATATAAATTTGAGTAAGGTTAGGGAAACTTGCCTGTTTGCTCATCTACAATATAATTCTAGCTTTAGTTAACTTGCGTTGAAACGACCTAACATTAACAAGTCGGTCTTTCCAATTAGTACGTGTAAACTAATATGAGTCCACACTTAAAAGAATCAAATCATCACCTATCATGCTTCTATACATGTGTTATTACATTCCACGATTAGTTTCTAACACACTAAGTCATAGTTGAAATCACTATTTACTTTAAAGTGGTAAACACTAATTCATCATAAGTCCCTTTCAATATCATGCTTATTATCACACGAATACTATTCTGGACAAGTATTATAGATCAGGGTAATCATATAAGCATACATCAGTTCTCAATTTATTTACAGAACTTAGACCTCACTGCAGGATGGCGCGGCCGCGCCTGATTTGTACTAAGGAGACGTGCGGTCGCGCGACTCCTAGTTCAAACCAGGGTTGAGCAATCACTTGCTTGGCTTAGCCTGCCCATCCTTACACACATAACAAATATTAACATGTCAAGGGTCCCTTCGTACCTCTCAAGTTCAATCTAGGTTCCTTCATTCATAATATAGTTCTAAGTTTGAATATCTCATGTTAGTCTACCAAGCATGCAAATTCACTTCATTTACTAAACATCATGCGCTCATATATACATACATGTTAGACATCAAAAGCATACTTACAAGTCCTCAATTCAATATATATATATATAGTTTATCAAGTTCATTTTCAAAACTTTAAGTTTCTATTAGTAAAAATTTCTTCAAGCATGCAAGATATGTCTATATTGTCTAATTCATGCTTTCATATGCATTTGTGCACATACTCAAGTTATTTACATATGTTCACAAAGTCAGAATGTATATTACTCCATGTATAAAATTTCTAGTTTTCAAATCTTTAAGCCTTCTTTGAATAATCGAGTCAAAACGAACCTATTATGGCTTACTATATACATAACTACCTTAGTCCACAGGTTCAGGTCATTTGTATGCATATAATAATCAAAGTAGCATGATTGTCCTCTTCATCGAGTCATTAAAGCAAGACTCAAGAAAAAAACACCTTGCTACGGTCATGCAGTAACAAACTATAAAGTGGCGGCGCCACTGCTCGATTCAGAAAACAAAATAAATGGCTCGCTCCGCAGAGCCTTAACATATGTTTGGCAATTTCCAAAACCAGACTATCTGAAACACTACCAAGCATTCATACCTACTCAAGTAACACAGATACATGCTAATTCATACTTCTTAACAGAGATTTCATGAGAATTCCAAGAATTTAACAAAACCCAATTCAAGAACAAAATAGGAATTATACCTCCTTTCAGCTTAGATTGATTAATTACTCCCTTCTGAGATTGCTAACCTCTTCTTTGGACCACAACTCACTCAATGCTCAGACACACCCACTCTCTTTCTACACTTATCAGACAAATTCTGTAGCAACTAAGAAATGAAGAAGGAGGGGTTATATATAGAGAACTCATTGTCCAGACATTGCTCTTACACCATGGTTTGATTCAATAGAGATTGTGAATAAATATTGGGTATAGAAGGGTTGGCCAACTGCCAAATCCTAGCCATCATCACTGCTAATGCTATGAAGCTGGAGTTTTGCGCAATGAAGAAAGTAGCACATTGTTTATGTACTAGTGGGACTCTCAATTTGGGACAAGAGTAATAACTCAACATTAAGCTTAGTTTGGACACTAAAATCCCCAAAATGTAATATTAATGTGTTAATGCTACTACACATGGAAAGTTGGGAATTAATTATGTACTCATATGAATACAATAAATCTTACTATATAGTCTATATATATATATGGGTAATCATCCGTGGCAAACGTTTGTTACAGACACTGTTCAGCAAACAATCTCTCATCCGTTGATCTAGACATTTAATGACTTAGATTGGTCAAAAATTCCACTTGCCGCTATAGCTTGTAGCGGCAGTCCCTTTTTCTCTGCCTCTACCGCTACAGGCTGTAGTGGCAGTGTGGGTCTCAGCCATATGGCTATAATATAAAGATGAGTTTACATTATGTATTTATAAAAATAAATTTATCTTTTATTTTTACATTATGTATTTATAAAAATAAATTTATCTTTTATTCAGACTTATCTTATTATTATTTTTTATTTTTACATTATGTATCTTTACATTATCTTTTATTTTTACATTATGTATACCTAAAAATAAACTCATCTTTACATTATAGCCATATGGCTGAGACCTACACGGCCGCTACAGGCTGTAGCGGCATGCATGTATTAAGTAGGGGCAGTTATGTAAAAAGCCTAAAGACAAAAAGGAAAAGGGGCTACCGCTACAAGCTGTAGCGGTAGGTGGAATTTTTGACCAATCTAAGCCATTAAATGTCTAGATCAACGGATGAGAGCTTGTTTGCTGAACAGTGTCCGTAGCAAACGTTTGCCACGGATGATTACCCTATATATATATATATAATATACATATTAATGTGCCACCTTGTACCATATAAAATATATAGTTAACTACCATATAATAAAGGTTTACTATATTGTACAAATTAATCAAGTAAACATATAATCATTTTATAAATTATTAATCTTTTACACATTAATTATTATTTATTCATAATAATTATTAATTAACACATTATCAATTAATTACTATAAATGTAATTAATCAATATGTTCAACTCTTGCTACTATATTCAAATAATTTAAATATTTAATTATTAATAATCCTATCAATTCTTTGATATCAAACTCTTAGGGTTAGTACACTAATTTAAATAACTATTAGTGACTCCCTTTAATCATTTCATAAATTCACATAACCACATAAGGTTTAAATAAACTCACAAAACTAACTCATTAAAAATTAAATCACATATTTAATTAAATAAGGAGTTTAAAATTCACGGTTATTACACACATGCCTTCATGTTTCTTATCACAATTGGTACACTTTTCTATTCGATTAAGGTTCCCTTGATTGTTAACATGATTTCCTAAGTCACGGTCTTTCATCTTTCTTTTTCCCTTTCTTGTTCGGAGCTGCACCCGACTTGTTGCGTCTGGCTCCTATTTGATCAATTTGGATTTTAAGCTTATCTTTTTCTTCCATTGTTTCTATTAATGCTTTTCGCAATTGATTATGTGACGCCCCCAAAATAGGTATACATCACCCATCTTGAGTCGCCAAATACTTGGTACAAAATTTAAATACAAACTTCTTTGATACAGTACGACAAAACGTAGCTGATAGTTTCAACACGGATAATGTCTCGTAGAGAGTATACAAACTCAAATAAAGTCCTCATTATAATTATTATCACACTATTTCACATAATAGTGAGGACTACTATAGCCACCTATTTGGACCGTCACTCCATTCCCCGACTAGTTCCAGTTATATTCTCATTTCTTGAAGAGAACAATGAAAGCAAAGGGTGAGCTCAACTAGCCTAGTAAGAAATATTATGACTAAGATAATGCAGAATAAATTATCGTTAGCCTTCAATAGTGTTAAACTGATAAAATATAATAAACATCAAGTTTAACTGCAGTGGAACAAATAATCCATTAGAAGAGTCAAGTAGAGCATGATATCTACTATCTTCTATGATTTAAAAAATTTATCAACAGTTTTATCGCTGAGACTCAGCTTAATAAATAATTCACATCATTGAATCATCCTTGCACTACATCCAAGGGTATTCGTTAGTATCACCAATGGTCATAATCATACCAACAACTGTCCATCAATGCACTACGGGCTAATGATGACTTTTATCACATCATTTGTAACATTACGGGTCATGATTATACCGAATAATCCCTGGTCATAATCATACCAATCAACAGTCCATCTATGCACTACGACCAAAGATGACTTTCATCACAATATAAGCATGAGGATGATGACAATGATATAAGAATTCAATTTAAATGAGAGCAAGGATAAATTTTAAAGATTTATAATTCAATTTATCCAGAATTCAATAATGTCCAAATTGTCAACATGATACTGCTTTGTGGAGTAAAATTCAAGAATAATATTGTATCAAAAATAATTTGGACAGAAAAAAAATTAAATTTTATCGTGAATAGTACCCCGTGAATAGTAACCGAGTGAATAGTACCCCGTGAATAGTACTTCGGGAATAGTAACCCGTGAATAGTACCCCGACATGAAAAGATTAAAAATTATTAAGAATGCTCAGAATAATATTTCCATAAAAAGATACTGGATGAAGCGCAAATATCAAGGATATTCTACTAATTTCATGGAGTATAGAAGCAATACTTATCAACATAAATGTAGAATTAGAAATATGAAATGAAATAATATTACTTACATACTACAGAGTATGGAAGAAAATATCATTTCTTACGAATATTGAACAAGAATAATATCACTTACGAATACGAAAGAAATAATACCCCTTACCTTAGTAGGAGATTGGATACTGCAATAATGTAGTAACAAAATACTCTTTTTCTTTCTCTCTTATTCTCTCTATACTTTCTCTCTCTATAGCTTGAATGAATTGGTGAAAAATAATGACGAAATGAGCTTCTATTTATAGGCTTGGCAGAGTAAGAGTAAAATAGTCTTTTTACCATAATTTATGACATCATCACTGACATCATCGATCATATTACATCATTGCTCACCTCATCGTCCGATGACATCATTTCTTACCCCATCGTCCGATGACATCATCGCTTACATCATAAGAATTCAAATTCAATTTGTTCACTTCCACCTCCTTTTACTTTTATACCATGATTTACTATAATAATGTTACCATTCAAATTATAAAAAAGCGTACTATTATATAATCACATCATACTACTATAATATAATATTATAATAATATATTTGAATGAATTATTTTATCGAAAAAGATAAAATACCAATTTTCAACAAATGTCACATGCTAAAAATTCCTCAGTTTAAATCCACATTGAATAAATGTTTTCTTATCATATATATCAATAATTAATTATTCACAAATAATATTACAAAATTATAATATTGACAACCAGGTCGTTCCCAGGAAAGAGGGGGCTTTCCGATAAGGATTTCTCCATATTGGCGCGCAATTAGGTGACCAAACCCCTTTCCTCGACAGAACTTTCTAGACATTGTCAATAATGCAAATAATAATATTATTCAAATAATATGAATTATTGATTTGATAATTTGAAATACTGTGCAATGACAATTGTTGAATCAATAATATAAAATATCAACGTAGCAATTATTGAATCAATAAAATAAAATATTGAACAGTAATTACTGTAACAATTATTGAGTAGTGACTTCTTACGTAAGCATCAATAATCCAAGATAATGTACAATACTGTGTGCTACTATGCAATCACGCGTATTACTGTACTTTTACCACCGGGTATTTCAACAGTTAACGGTAAAACTTTCGCCGTTATTTTTATAAAAAGATAATTTTGTCATTTTCTAACTCCGACAATAATTCTATTGTGGGGTCCACTAATGATTGTGTCGTCGTACGAATATTCCCAGACAAAAAGAATATTTCCCGACCAAACAAATATTTTATAACAACTTACTTACTTACTTTGCAAAATTTATAAATATTACCCACAACTATAACATTTTAACAAATTCACACCTTAATATTCAAAAATATAGTTCAAGAAAAATTAATCTTTATTTATGAAAGTTGGGGTCTTACAGATTATTTAGCAGCTTTTCTAGAGAAGAAACCTTGTTCTTCAGATTCTGCACCTCCATTGATGCTTGATCAGCGTCAACTTTAGTGTCTGAATCACTATCTGTCAGTTCTATTGTTTCTGGATCTGGTGCTACGTTTTCCAATACCACCACCTCATCAAGGTTTCTTGTACTGTGATCCTCTATTTCAGCTATTGGCTTTGACATTGGCTTCTTTTTTACGATCTGAGGGTATCCTAATCCTTTTCCACCTGACATCTACACACATAAATTATCCTGATTAGCACATAATATATACACACTGTAGGGATTTTGGCATAAAAACGCAACGGAAAATATAAATTATAAAGCCAAATTCGAAACCCTAAAATAGGATCCATGCGAAAACAGACATTAATTCAGTGTTTAAGAGATTATACCGATTATGAAAGGCTTTGATGCGGTCGAATCTCCAACACAATCCAAATGAACTGCGTCTCTACGGTATCCACACGAATGCCCTGTGAATCGTCGTACGATCTGCAAGAAAAAGGGTGATGCGGTATTAGCCACCAAAGGAATGAATTTTCAAAATTTCTATCTAGTCTGTCTCTAAGAGCGGCTAGGCTTTTCAGGTTATGATTCGTTTACCCTAAAATGACTGCTACATATCATATATATTGCGGTTAAAAGGGATTAATCAAAAACCTTTTAAAATCTGAATTTATATATATATATATATATATATATATATCTTAATTAAGTCTTACTTAATTAATATATCTATATATAAATTATCCTATTAATTTAAATTCATAATTTAAATACTATCAATCATATTGACATATTTAAATCTTTACAATTTAAATTAATTCATTTTAAATTACGTTCTATGTGTATGACCCTATAGGTAATTTTTACGTTGACAATAATTTTAAAATCATATTATAAAATTATAAATAGTGAGCGACATCTAGTAATGCATCACTGCTACCCAAGTTCCGTGACCAATGTTTTAATGTAATTTAATCCTTTTAACCTTGACATCCTAGATTAAACTCTAGTCATGGAATATGTCATACTCTTTATAATTTAATCTAAGTTTTCTTGATCAATGAGTTGACTATATGAAACAAATCACTATTTGAGCATGGCCATGCATTTCATAGTCCTACTCAATCAAGAGGCCTATGGATATCACCATTAATAAATAACAGGGTTAAATTCCATCTAGATCACTCATATTTCTCACACGATTCATGATGTACCCAATAATCACCTTTATAGTCCACCCTATTAAAGGTGACCTTTGATGATATCAAAGTAAATAAATTCTCGTGTAGTAATATAGTGATTTCAGGTCGGAGGACCATTACATCATTGTCACTATGAGAATCGCTAATGACCCTTCGATGCTCCACATAAAATTCTCATGGTGGGTCTGTCCAGTACATCGTTCTCTAACACATACCTATGCATTGACTTAATATCTCATATATTTATGACCAATGAGATTTGGTCATCAGTCAATCCATATACTAGTCTCAATGCATCATTGGTGTCCTATCAACAATGATACTCGACTAGGGACATTTAAGAGAAATAATACTAATTGTAATTATATAATCTCATGTTCAAGTCACATACTTGAAACTATATAATTTGTATCACTATTCTAAGGAATTTTATTATGTTAACATTTATATAACGCAGTAAATAAAATTATAATAAAATCATTCATTTATTCAATCAAATATAATATCAAAATGTTAAGCAATTATTTCAAATAATTGGCCTCTAGGGCATAAACTCTAACACACATAGCAAATAATAGTTTTATATAGATTATCTTTTATTTTGGTTTACGATGAATTTATTCAATTCATCTCCTTTTTAAACTCTATATGAGTTATTTGTATTTTCAACGTTTTCCTCTGTTCTAAGGTTATAGCCTAAAGTCTATCCCACCTAAGGTTTTTAACCCTAAGCTCTTATACCAACTTATGACGCCCCCAAATTCAGGTACTTGAAACCCGAACTCGGTGCTTCACGATACCATTTCTATGAGCAGAATAATACTAATAATAATAACAATAATATATATACTAAACTTAATTTAAATATCAGAGTTTGAATCCCAGGTACGCGACCTTTAAACATTACATTATAAGATAATAATAAATATCATAGTCTTTCTAAAGTCTAGTCTAGTTATTACATATAATAGCATAGAACTTATTCTACAACCTTTCCTATTCCTTTGTTCTTGGCAGAGCTTTCTGGTTGATCACGCTTAACTGAAAATATTTAAATTAAGCAAAGATGAGCATTTGATTGCCCAACAAGTAATAGAAACATTAATTATTAGCTGAAAGAAGTAAATGTTTTCTTTGAATAACACTCCTACAACGAATCAACAGTTGTGAAGTAAGCTGAACCAATAATAACGACATATATATTCTATATCAAAATTTTAAAACTACGTACTGATTATAATTGGAGATCAGTCGACAGACTATGAACATTATTTTTAATTTTTGATAAGGTTTAACAGAACTTCATCTGCAAACCGTCATAACTTACAGGCACGAGGGGTGATCAGCTCGTTATGCCCTGTATTGATTAATACTACATGCAAGAACGATATTATCGTTCTTCTTATCCGCCTTTGGCACACAAAAGTTTCCCATGTACGGGATGTTCATACTTAGTCGAGAATCCGAACCAAAACAATCTGGTTGGATACAATAAAGTTTTATCTTGTCCAACAATATTTTTAAGTTTATGTCTAGCTGAATCAAATAACTTAGACGACTTTTTAAGTCAACGTATACATACTGGAAACCAATAAGTATGTATCAACATGTGATTAAATATAATGATTATCCAAGTGAGGACACTTGTCTAACCATATTTAGAAATTAACGAACAGAATAAATATCTGAATTATACAGTAATATTGTGTTGATAAACAATGATCGTATAATTTAAGAACTTGTATGAATACAAAGATTGGATACATAATCGATAATAATATAGTTAATAATCTGGCATAATGATAATATAATTCTAAAACTTTCTTACTCATGTCCATTGCATAAAGTAAATACAAAGTTAGGATACTTGCCTGAGCTATTGCTTACAATAACGCAACTTAGTTTTATCTTTTATATCGAAACATATCATTAATAAGATCATTCGTTCGATTAGAATAACATACTATAACACATAGTACTGCTATTTGCAGTCAGCACATAACCTAATCACATTGTCACATATGTTTAACAGTCATTGCATCACAAACAAACACGTATCTAATTAAATTATCTAAGTCCAGATCAATTTCTGAAACATTTCGGTATACCGACGTCTTTATCGGGTAATTATCGAGTCTAAAACTCTATTCTGTAGTTTAATAAATGTAAATATCAGTCATATTATTTTTCATAGCCTTATAATATTTTTTAAATAATTATTATAATTTATCATGATTTTTCAAACACTGGAATCATTTTGAAATGATTTAAATATTAAATAATTCAATTATCATTAATATTCAATTAATATTAAATTATTAATGAAACCATTGCAAAAAAAATATTAAAGTTATTTATAATAACTTCAAATATTTTTAAAACATTTTATTACCCTTAAATGATTTTTAAAACAATTAAAATCATTTTTAAATTATTATCATTAATATTTAAGTATTAATGTATTATTTATCAAAATATTAAAATTCATTAATTATAACTTAAAATATTTTAATTTATTTATTTCCTTTTAAATGATTTTTAAATCAATAAAACTATTTTTAAATTATTTATTTAATATTATTATTAAATAACTCTAATATCATTTAATATTAAATTATTAATGAAATTTACCTTTAAATATTAAAATTTTTATTTTATAACTTAAAATATTTTTAAACTATTTATTTTCATTTAAAATGATTTTTTCTAATATTAAAATCATTTCTAAACTAATTTATTTAATATAAATATTAAATAAATCTAATATCATTAATATTAAATAATTAATGAAATTTGCTTTAAATATTAAAAATTATATTTTATAACTTAAACTATTATTAAATACCTTTTTATCATTTAAAATGATTTTTAATATAATAAAATCATTTTAATTAATTTATTTAATACATTTATTAAATAAATTAAATACTACAATAATATCCAAATAAATATTAATATTTATGAAAAATATGTCAAATTATTAAAAGTTAATTTTTATAACTTAAAATAATTTTTAAAACTATTTTTGGAATTTTTAATAATTAATTTTTATTTTTAAATGATTTTTAGAAAATAATTTAAATAAAATTAAAAAGTCTGTCGCTATAGCCTTTAGCGACATAAAGCGTCGCCTTAGGTGTTCTTGCGTCCTCAAGAACATTCATAGGACAGTTTCTGGGTACCATGTTTGACCAAGTCTAGATCATTGATCTTCATGTTTTTGGGCTTGCTAAGGGTCAGATATTGTAGTGCTAGTGTAATACTACACCATCAAGCAACAAACAAAGTCATACTGCATCACAATAAGGAGATCTAAGCCTTCAAAATAGCCTGTCAGAGTTGTTCTTCATTTTTGGGTTTCCCAGAAATGAAGAACAGTTCGACTGCCCTACTTTGGGCTTTAACAACTTGTGATAATTGTGATGGTTTATTGATCTAAAGATTGCAGTGTGTAGACAACATGTACATGAAGAGATCCATTACATAACATCATTATAAAAACAACAGAATCGCCAGATATCTTCCGGTCAAAGTCTGTCAGACGACACGTTCATTTGTTTTCTGGGTTACCTAGAAAACAGAAAACGTGCTCGTTTTACCTACTTTAACCAGCCACTGTGCTCAGACTATTTGATGTTTAGGTGATAATAAAGCATTAGCATACAGTTTAAACAACATGTTACAACTCAGATACAACAACCATAACAAATCATCAAACCAATGTGAGAAACAACCCAGATTTACTTGGTAATGGTCGGTCAATGAGGTTTGACCACCCATAACTTGCAATCTTTTCATGTTCTGACTCTGATTCATGTTCCAGAATACAGATCTCATATATATCATACTACAACTACCAACATTCAAAACACAAAAATCATTAACGATCACTGGGATATGAGATTTAACATTCGATGTCAGACAACTAAAAAAATATTTTCCAGATTTTTGAAAACATCAAATCCGAGCCTATAGATGTTATGGATCTAACATCTATCAACCCAGATCATCATCATACACTACATATAACATGTTTAACACAAAGAAACTAACATCAAACAGAGGATCAAGGTCAGATTTTTGTTTAGCGTTTATACCTTCTATGAACAAATTTTTGATTCTTGGCTACTGATTCGCTATAGGTGATAGTGGGGCTTTGTTTTGGGACTGATTTATCAAAGAAATTTCATGAGCTAGAGAGAGAGGGTCTTAGTGGAGTGAATGTTGGACAAATGTGATAAAATGAGCACTTCCTATCTCTTGATCTATATATATAATGGATGCAATGAATTGGCTGAGTGTATTGGCTGATATGTATGTATAATTCAGTTATATTGGGAGTCAAAGGTGGTTCACCAACTAAAGTGTTGGCCAATTTTGCAAGTTAGCTTCAATTATGCAAGAGGGGCAATTTTATTCTTTTGGCTTTAGAATTTAATGGCATAAATGTAAACTTGGCAAACCCTTAGGGTTTTCAAAAAATAAGATTTCTAGGATTTCATTTAGGGTTTAAAAAAATAAAAATTAGCTTCCTAAAAATGAAATTTAGAGTTTTCCTAATTACAATTACTTTTCTAATTACATTATACATGAACATTAGGGTTTAAAGTCCACTGATCAGCATTAGGGCTTACAATTAACAATTAGGATTTTAAATTGGAAATTAGGGTTTTTAATTTATAATTAGGGTTTCCCATAATTAGGTTTTCTAGTAAATTAGGATTTTACCTAATTAAGTACAATACCTATAATTATTTACATTAACACGATTACCAAAAACTTAAATAATTCTTAAAGTCATAATTGACTTTTTGAATTAGGGTTAACAAATTAAAAATAGGGGTTTGACATGCTACACCATAATTGACCAACCATTATCAGTCTATGCATACAGTACATATTTATAGCACTGATATAAAAAAAATATTATATTATTATTCTCATTCCTTGATAAAAATCCAAAATTAAGGTTTGGATTCCATATCTGATTTATCTTGTATATATAACATTATTAATTGAGTTAAAATAATTGACTTAACTAATCTAAATAAATTCACATAATAAAATAGTTATTATAATAATACTAATAATTTTTTCATATATTATTTAAATAATACACTACAAGAAAACCAGCTAATTCCGACGGATGTAAACTCGGCGAATTCTATTTCGTCGTACATAACATAATTTCGACAGAATAATCCGTCGAATATAATTCCCTCGAAAAAATGCTAAGAACGATGAAATTCTGTCGAAAGTATAAGGCCCTCAATGGCGCCAAGTTTCCCGCCAGCGCGAAAACTAACTTCGACGAAATTATCGTTATATCCGAGGAAATGCCCGTCGAGGATAAGTTAATTCTGAAGGACTTATTTCCGACGGCTATTCCGTCAGAATTCATTAATAAAACCGTAAAAAACATCAGATTAGCCCCAGATGCCCATTTCTTTTATTTTCTTTCCATCTCTCGACTCTCAGTCTCTCCATCTCTCGACTGTTCGTCTCCAGCTCTCCATCTCTCCATTTCTCAAACACCTACACTTTGTAAAGCTTCCTCCAATTTCTTTCGTCTGCTTTTCGTCCTCATTTTTTCGGCCGTTTCTCGTGGCGGCGGTGGTGGTTTGGTAAAGCTCGTCGCGGCGCTGTGGTGGTTTGGGAAAGCTCGTGGTGCCGCCGTTTCCTCCTCCTCTTCTACCATTATCAACTAGCTTGCCGGCTTTAAGGTTCTGCCATAATTTTTTCCCTATTTAGAAATCCCCAATTAACTCCATAATAATTGTTAATATATAGTTTTTCTGCCATAATCAATAATTATAAATAGTTTTTCTTATAATAATTATTGATAATTTATGCCCTAATATTCCCTTATTTAGAAAATTACATATTTGAAGAAAGGGTTTGGGGATCATTATATGTTTCGATATTCTCGATTTTGTGATATTGTTAATTGGTGAGGAGTTATGTAATTTGAATTGGGACTGATCGAGGAGTTATATTTGGGACTGTTACATATATGTTTTGATTTTGTGATTCTAGCAATTTGAATACATATTTTGCTTTGTGATCGGTTTGGGACTGATATATTTTTTGCTTAGTTTTGGGACTGATAAATTATGAGTTTTGAATTGTGTTTGGTATTGAGTATATACAAATGTTAATCAGTAAGTGTTTGGGTTTACTAAACTTTGGGGGTTGATTTATGTTATCAGTTATTCTTCAGTAAGGGTTGAAGCGGAGAACAATTCTGAGTGTTTTATAGATGTCATCCAAGGGCCTTACAAAGTTGTTAGTTCTTTTCCTGGTTGCATCGTGAATGGGTACAGATTTAGAGTAGATGACTTGAATGAACTCACATCAGTTAATTCTGGGGTTGTGGTATTAGGAAGCTGGTACCAAGATTCTGAGTCCAATTACTATGGCCGTTTACAGGATGTGGTTGTGCTCAATTATCACGGGGGAAAAAATGTAGTTACATTTAAGTGTAGCTGGTTTGATACTGAAAAGGGGGTTAAAGTTGATCGTAATAGAATCACAACCGTGGATATCAAGTCGGTATTACAGTCTCATGACGTGTTCGTGTTAGCAAGTCAAGCGACTCAAGTGTATTACGCTCCAAAAGTTGTAAATACTCGAAGCCCCTGGTACACAGTAGTCACTACTAAAACATGTTCATTTAATGCTGACAACATGTTTGGTATAGATGAGGCGTTGCAAGAAGATGTTAGCAACCCTTTGGCCGTAGTGTTCCATGCTGAAGATGATGTGGTGAGTATCGATGTCATTGACGTATTCGACGACGATGATGATGTCGAGGCAAACGCATACATGAATGATTATGTAGTCGTTGAGGATGATAACGATGACGAAACTGATGTCAAAACTGAGGATGTGGAAGATACCAAATCTGAGAATGATATACACGTTTATTCTGATGGGTTTGATGACGTGCGTAATTGAAAATGAGCATTCATATTAATACATACCACATATTGTTAAACCTTAATATTCATAATCTACTAATTTAGTTATTGGAGTAGGATATTTATGGCTAGACATAGCGGTGGAGGTCGCCGAGGTGGTGGGCGATCAGGTACTAGAGACGGTAGCCACGATGGAGGCTCTTCTTCAGGCACGAGTAAGTTATCTTCACTAGGATTTAAATATATCTCAAGCTGCATTAGTTATAATGTTTATTGACTCAATTAAATAAAATTGTTATAGATGCACCTCGTCGACGACACCGAGGGACGAACCTCGGTATCTATGGTCATCCGCCGGCAATGCCACTTATAGTACCGGTGGATGTCGCTTCCCAGCAGTAAGTGTTTATATATTGGTAATATTAATTTTAGATTATGGAAAACACAATTCACATATTGTTATATTTTTTCTGTAGTATACTAGACCCGGTGGCTAAGCACACCCTACACGCGATCTGTTTGACGCATCTCTCGATAGGGTGCATGCGGTTCAATCAGTATGCGCGGTACGATGCCATTTTTATGCAGACCGTCTTGCGGGAGTTCCACGTAAGTTTAGCATATTATATTAATTACTACATAGTTGTATTAGGATGCCTTCTTCAATTGTTCCTAATTTTAAATTAACTTTTGTTATAGGTTTATTATCGATTTGACCCGAGCAACTCTCAGTCAGCTGGCGACGATGTGATTGAGCATCACGTCGCTGCGAATTACTCCTTTGGGTCAGATGAGATGCGACAGATGACAAATTTTGGACGGTTGAGGACCGGCCGGGACCACCATCGAGATCATCACCAAGATAGTCTCCGATTTAGTCTTAGATGCTATGTGTGCGCACTGGGAGGCTGATGACTTCAAGAAAAAATCTGAGCAGGCGAAGAAGAACCGTGGTCAGCTCCGGATAGTACACACCACTGGTTCTCAGTCGTTCGAGGAGGCGAAGACGGTAAGTGCGTTGTATTTAGTTATTTAGGTATCAAGTTCTCACACAAATACTTAATACCAATTTCTGAATGTTTTTATTAGGCATTGGGGATGACCTTGGGCCGAGATCCTACCATTCTAGAGTTTTGGAATCGAGCCCACACGCCAAGTATGAGCGTGCTTTGTCTCAGGCAACTTTATCTATACGGGTAAAACTCATCTTACTATTTAGCTTTTAATAATATTCAATCATAAATAAAATAATATAATTAACATACGTATACGGAATACATTACATGACCGATTTCAGAGGCTTTGGGATGAGCGTATAGCTGAGCCATTAGATTTTGCCACCCCTCTTCCCGATATAGTATTAGATCGGGATGAAGAGCTGAGACTATGGGTCGCGTCTCAGGATCCCTCTACTAGCAGTACCGACATATATCGAGTGTTGGGTCTGCCAAGGATACCCGCATATACACTTCCTGGAGGTAATATTTTATTATGTTTCATGAAATTATCCAAATTTTATTATTATTAGTAATTGAATTTGTATCTCTTTATACGCTCCAGCCAGCGCTAGTGTCCGAGAGCACATGTCGGACCATCTCATTCGGGCGCTGGCTTGGATGACGATATACTTTGGCGATGAGGCCGTGTCTCGATAGGTTCGACTCGACTCGGTCTTTCAAATCATCATTGCCTTCCGGTTCGTCTTCTTCACCAGATTGCTCAGATATTATAGCGAGGGCCCTCAGAGAGAGTACAGATTACCACACGAGAAGCGATTCGACGCTTAGAGCCCCGAGATGCTCCGGATGGTGATTACCCTCTTGTAGGAGGCATTTCGTCCGCCCCCACCTACTCAGGTATTCTTATTTTTTATGTTTTTTTAATTAAGGCTAGCTAGCTTGTTAATTCTCTCTCTCTCTCTCTCTCACACACACACACACACATATATATATATACGGACTAATGATTTATATTTTTGATTCTATCAACAGGGTGGCGATGGCGAGAAGACTTGCGATGACGAGCGGGCGCACGACTCTGATTTCCATACACCAGAGCAGCTGCGTTCACCTCCGCTCGATAATGATACTTTTACTAGTTTATAGTTCATTTGTATTCATGTAATTGTAGAACATTTGTATGTATTGTAGTGTCTAATTGCTTCTGTACAAGTATTGTAAATTATATTGTTTATCATTTATGAAACATTAGCTTATATTTGTAATTGGTTAGCTCAGTAGTGTGGATGATAATAAGTTGAAGATTACGTTTTGGTGGATATTTGAATGTGAATGTGAATGTATGTGAATGATAATGAGTTGGATATCGCATAATGAGTTGGATATTATGTTTTAGCGTTACGTTGAATATTTGAATGTGAGATACATGTTTATATTACTGTGTATTGGGTTGTGGCAGGTTACAGGTACATAAATGGGTTTTAACACCTAGAAACTGAACTTTTTAAATCTGCATTAAAAAAAAATTACTGTTATTTACGACGAAATAAGGTGTTTCCGACGGATATTCCGTCGGTGTTAAAAAGAACATAATTTTTAATAAACACTGTTATATTTTAATTTTCAGTCGGAAATAAGTTAATTCCGACGGAATGTAGCCGTCGGAACTAGTCTATCTCCAACACAAATTATGTCGGAATTAATAATTAGCCAGTTTAAATAAATACCAGTTCATTTTAATATTCAGTCAAAAATAACTTACTTCCGAGGGAATAGTTCCGTCGAACATAATAAATATTATGCTCGACGGAAAGTTTCGTCCTACTTATTTAGTTGTAAATAGCTTATTTGCGACACATTTTCGTCGGAGATAAGTTCGTCGAAGATAAGAAAACTCCGACGGAGTTTTTGACGGACCTTATCTTCGACGCATTTATATACAACCGAATGTCCGACGCAAAATTTCATCGGAAATATCCTACTTCCGACTGAATAGGCTTATTTCCGAGGGAATATTCCGTAAGACTTAATCTTTTTTCTTGTAGTGATATAATGATCATATTTTCATGGAAAATAAATAATAAAAACATTTCTACTATAAAATTAATTACTATAAAATATATTTTATAATGATTAATAATTTTTTTAAAAATTATTTGTAATTATTCAGGAAATAAATAAATTTTTATTTATCACAAATATACCTTCACATTACCTGGCACATATTCCTACCTTAAAAAAAATAAAAAATTATATGCAAAATTTCTTATTTATTTATATAGAAAATATAGGGTTATTACAACAATGAAAGCAAAGGGTGAGTTCAACTAGCCCAGTAAAGAATATTATGACTAAGATAATGCAGAATAAATTATCGTTAGCCTTCAACAATGTTAAACTGATAGAATACAATAGACAATGAGTTTAACTGCAATGAAACAAACAATCCATTAGAAGAGTCAAGTAGAGCATGATATCTACTATCTTCTATGATTTAAAAGTTTATCATCAATATTTTATCGCTGTAACACAACTCAATAAATAATCTACATCACTGAATTATCGATGCACTACGGGCCAAGGATATTCATTATTATTACATCCATGAATTATCCATGCACTACGGGCCAATGATATTCGTTATTATCACATCCATGAATTATCCATGCACTACGGGCCAAGGATATTCATTAATTTCACTAGTGGTCATGATCATGCCAACAACTGTCCATCAATGCACTACGAGCCAATGAAGACTTTTACCACATCATTTGTAACATTAAAGGTCATGATTATACCGATACAAAATTCCTGGTTATAATAATACCAATCAAAAGTCCATCTATGCACTACGGGCAAAAAATGACTTTTATCACAATATAAGTATGAGGATGATGACAATGATATAAACATCAATCAAACGAAATCAAGGATAAATATTAAAGATTTTTAATTTATCTAGAGTTCAAAAATATCCAAATTGTCAACATAACAACTGCTTTGTGGAGTAAAATTCAAGAATAATATTAATGTATCAAAAATAATTTGGACAGAAAAAGAAATCAATTTTTTGTCGTGAATAGTACCCAGGTAAATTGTACCCGAGTGAATAGAACCCTGTGAATAGTACTTCGTGAATAGTACCCTGTGAATAGTACCCGACATGAAAAGATCAAAATTTAACAAGAATGTTCAGAAAAATATTTTTATGAAAAGATACTAGATGAAACGCAAATTTCAAGGATATTCTACTAATTGCAAGGAGTATAGAAGCAATGATTTAACAAAATAAGTGTAGAATTCGGAATCTGAAACGAAATAATATTACTTACATACTACCGAGTATGGAAAAAATATTATTTCTTACGAATATTGAACAAAGATAATATCCCTTACCAAAATCAGAGTATTTCTGACTGGTAGGGCGCGAATATTTTTGAAAAAAACTTGCACTATTTTCTACACTCAAAGCTTCCTTAAACTCTAAAGAAATACGCTCAATATTATAGAAGAAGAATTCTCTAATTCTGGTGTGATTTTCATTTCTAAATTAAGCATCCTATTTATAGGAGAATGGCATGGTACTATTTAGAAATAATCACGGGTGAACAGTGGGAAATTCACGGGTGCCGCATTCATTCGGCTGAAAATTTTCTTATTTACTATGTTGCAGTATGCAACACTATGCATAATAAAATATTTGAATAAAATAAAAATTTATATATATATATATATATATATATATATATTCACCCACGGATCACACACACACACACACATATATAACTTATATATATAAGTAATAAAATGAAACTGAGATAACTTTCTACCGATAAATTTGAAAAATGGGTAAGTGAGGGTCCATATAATAAACCAAATTTACAACAAATACTTCATAAAAAATACCATTTATTTATCTCAATTCACTTGGCTTCACAAAATACATTTTTGATCAACAATTATACATCATTAATATTATAATTCACAATATTAACAACCAAATCATTCATATGAAAGACGGGGCTTTTCGATAAGGATTTCTCCTTATTGACGCGCAATTAGGTGACCAAACCCCTTTGCTCGACAGAACTTTCTAAACATCGTCAATAATGCAAATAATAATATGAATAACTTTGTCATCTCAATTATTGATTTAATAATATAAAATATTGTGCTGATGATACTGTGACAATAATTAAATCAATAATATGAGATACAATGCTGTAATTACTGTGGCAATAATTGAATAAAACTGAGTGACTTCTCACGTAAGCATCAATAATCAAAGATACTGTACAATACCGTGTGCTACTATGCAACCACGCGTATTACTGTACTTTTATCACCGGGTATTTCAACAGTTAACGGTAAAACTTGTGCCGTTATTTTTATAAAAAGTTATTTCTGTCGTTTTCTAAATTCGACAATAATTTCGTTGTGATAAAACGAATATTCCCCACAACTATAACATTATATCAAATCCACACCTTATTGTTAGTTCCTAGTAGGCACATAATAGATCTAGAAGGGGGGGTTGAATAGATCCTTTTTCATTTCAAATACATTTATCGTTTATTTTGTATTGCTAATGAATTAGTATATGACAAACATAAGAATCTTTTCAAGCACAACATAATAAGTAAAAGACCCCCTTCATTGATATATTCATGAACATACATACATTGTTCGTAGAGTTAGTTTAGTTGTAAGCAGTTAATACATACATAACATTTATAGCCGTTAGATACATAATGTAAATGATTGAATTTAAAAGACATAAGGGATTTTAAGTGGTTCAGAGACTCAAGCTCCTAATCCACTCTTCTGCTTTAACTAGTAGGAATTCCACTAAGGAATGGTAGCACCCTGAATCACTAAGATTCCTTCAAGGCCAGCAGCCTTGGAACTTTAGTTCACTAAGAACTCTTCAATCCCTGCAGGCTTGGAACTCCTCTAGTTCCCTAGGAACTCTTCAAGCCCAGCAGGCTTGGAAATTCATTTAGTCCCTCCGGATAATGACCCTTCAGGCCCTTGCTACTTGTTGTTGTAGGTGCCTTGCTGCTAAGATTTCTTAAAGCTTGAACTTCTTTTGTACTTAGCAGTTTGGCGTGATCCTCTTTGCATTCTACGTAGAGTCTGGACCACATCATCTCTAGTGCAGCTGATCTTCATTCTGTTCTGCTTATCTTCATCCGATGTCAGCTGTGCACCATCATCATTTAGGTTTGCTAAGTGTTTGAGCTTTTCGTAGACTTCGTCTGACACTTAGCATTCCCTGAACCCTTCTTGAATGGTTTGCAAACATGGTACTGCATCTGTTCTGTTTTAGCTTTTGGTTCATGGTGATTCGTAGAGTGGCTCTCTGGATCTTCTTTGTGCTATGCCACTTTTTTTAATGCTATCTTCTTGGCCTTCTCGGCTCTCAGCTTAGCTGCCATCTTCAATGGCATTCTCATCCTTGTTGAGTGAAGCTTTATTATGTTCAAGTCCTTCCTCCAATCTGCTTCACTTCCACCTTCGTAGTCTCACTGCCACTGAGACTTGTTCTGTTTAGCTCTGGTGGAACTCGTAGAGTCAACAATATAGCATTCCAACAACTTTATGATCCATCAATTCAGTAACTTTTGATCTTTGAAGCTCTGGATGATATATACTCCTTCCCAATCTTCCCGTTAGAATATAGGCGTTGAAAGCTATTTGAATTGCTTCGCAAATCTCGAGTTATTTGGGGTAGACTGCAGAGGTAACATGACATCCCCTTTTTCATCTTTCTAACACTGCAGTCTACTAATTCACCTACCTCGTCAGAGATGTCACTTTGGTGTCTCGGGCATGTAGTCAACTTTATTTCTCCTTTCTAATTTCTCTATTAGAACATCAGGAGGTGTGCTTTTGCATCGATGCTCTCAACTAGCAATGTTCGAATATTAGTCTTCAGATTGAGCCGTTGCTAATGCTTCAATCTTTATATGACCGAACTCTACGATTCTGATGCAGATGTTCTTGGACCTGATCGTATTGTCTTGTTGAATGTTGCTCATTGACAAGTTGAGACAACACTACGATCCTGAGGAAGTGTTCATTTGATCTTCAATGTAGAACACCTATTCTTTCTCTTGTGCAGTGCTTCAACACTTCTGTTTGCCTTTACTTACATTAGGTACTGACAACTTGTCTGATTATTCTGGCCCTCCTCAACTGTAAGACCTATTAGATTAGGCATACACAGTCTCTTTCTCCTTGTGATCTCCCATTCACCTATCATCAATGGTTTGACCCATGCTTCATCTTCTATGTCTATTCTGTATAGGTTGGTCAATGTTTCTGTGTAAACTGAATCAGTTCCTTCTTTATTTGGCAAACACTACGATCCTGGTTGACCCCAAGATCGTTGTCTTCTGTTCTCTTAACATGTATTGCACATGCTGAATTTCCTTAGTCAGTCACTTTTACTGAAGTCTTCTTTTGATCAACTTATGCCACCCCCAAATCCGGGTTACCTGACCCCCGAGTTTGGTGCTCATGATCCACAATATAATAACATCTAACTACCCATTCATTGATGAATATAAAGTTACATAACATTAATTAATAGGTTAACAACATCATCCCAGGTCATCTAACCTTAACATTACAAACTTACCCTTTAGATATACAAAAAGGGTTTACAAATACAACATAAGAATAAGTTCATTATAACTACTCCAGCATTTTGCCTTTGCCTTTGGTTTTCTTAGACTCGCTGGCCTCTTCTTCCCTAGCTGAAATGTTTTATTTAGCAAAGGTGAGCAACAGATTTTCCCCGCAAGTAAAGACATACAATAAATGTATAAGAATTAAGAATAACAAACTATCTAATTTGATAGAATAACACCAAAGTTCGGGGAACTTTGAAATAGCTGAAAAAATCTCTAATTACTAACAAGTCTTCTCACAATCTATTTAACACAATAATTTGATAATGAAAGAGTGCAACGCTTTCAAAGTTTTTACGATATTCTATTGAATAAACAAGAATCAATTCTACGCAATAACAAAGTGGAATGTTTTCCAGATTTATGCTGAGCGATCCATTGGATCTTGAACTTCTCTTCTCGAGTAACTATCAAAGATTGGACTTTGATATACCAGTGTGTCGGATAACCATAAAGATTAAATCATACCCCTCTGTAAGTACTTAGAGCGGCCAACTCCTTGTACCCTATATTATACATAATACTCAAAATGCGCGCAATAGCTGAATATACGACAAAATATGTTCCCTTTATATAAAAGTTTCTTCTTCTCAGTCTTTGAATCAGAATTTGATTTAACAACGAAATACAATGATTTCAATGTCTAATCACTTATCTTATCTTATCTTCTCTTCTCGAACCTACCAGTTCTAACAAATGTTCGTCCAGCCAAAACAATTAGTTAAGACATGTTTCAATATAATTAAATAATAAACATAATTTAACTGTACTATTTGAAATCAATAATAGCTTCTACGGATGTGAATATCCAACAACAGTTATTCTACAAGTATATTCTCAGAATCACTAATTCAATTTGAATTAATAAACATGCACTAGTTGCGAATAATCAACAATAAATTATTAGACGTGGTCTAATCAACAATAATTAACCACCATAGTATTTAAACAGATATAACACAAGGTTGAGTTAGGAAACTTGCTTACGTGGTTGATTATTACTACACAATATATTTATCTCTGCGTTTGAAAGACTTATATGAACAATATCGGTCTCACAATTAGTACAATAAATCACAACACACAATACTGTAATTTACAGTCAGTCATTCTCCTAGACACTTTACCACATATCCACATTAGTGTTTAATACCTATATAAACACTTATCAAGTCTAACTAGTTCGGTCTAGTTGGACTTTGGTCTCATCTTGGTGTCTTGGTCCCCCTATCCGACAATTAACACATTTATTGTCACTTAAACTCGGTCTCAAAGCTTCAATATTATTTTAGATAAGTCATATATCATTTATAATATTTTTCAAACGCTTTTAATAATTTATAAACAATTATTATAATTTATAATAATTTTTCAAACACTGAAATCATTTTTAAATGATTTAAATACTAATTAATTTCATTATCATTAATATTTAATAATATTAAAATATTAATGACATACTTGTCAAAATATTAAAGTTATTGTTAATAACTTCAAATATTTTAAATCATCATTATTCTACTTAAATGATTTTTAAAATAATAAAAATTATTTTAAATCATCACCATTAATATTTAAATATTAATGAAATTATTATCAAAATATTAAAAGTCATTAATTATAACTTAAAATATTTGTAAAATATTTTTCTCATTTTTAAATGTTTTTAAATCAATAAAACTATTTTTAATTCATTTATTTAATATAATAATTAAATAAATCTATTATCATTAATATTAAATTATTAATGAAAATTACTCAAATATATTAAAAGTTACATTTTATAACTCAAAATATTGTTAAACACTTTATTCTTATGTAAAATAATTTTTATAATATACAAATTATTTTCTCTAATTTATTTAATACACTAATTAAATAAATTAAATATCATTAATATTCAAATAAATTTTAATATTAATGAAAAATATCTGAAATTATTAAAATTTATTTTTCATAATTTAAAATAATTTTTAAAACCATTTTTGTAATTTTTCGCTGTAGGTGTTCTTAGTACTCAAGAACACTGACAATCAGTGTTTAACATGTCATGTTTGACCACTTGCAATCCGTAGATTAAACATGTTATGGGCTATCTCAAGCATTGATCATGTAGTATACATGTAGTACTACAATAATCAACCACTAACTTGGTCATACAATAACTCAGATGCAAGATCCGAGCCCTCAAACTCACTGTCAGAGTGTTCTTGGGTTTTCTGGGTTACCTAGAAATCCAGGCAGTTTCGAGTACCCACTTTGATGCTCAATAATCTCTAGGCTCTTGTCATTGTTTAGTTGTTCTCATGGTCCCAAAATGTAGTACTCATGACAAGGAACATATATACATAACTAGCTCAGACCAACTACATCAAAATCACAGGTTATGACACGGTCAAACCTTGTTAAAAGTTCATGAAAAACCTTTTCTGGAAATTCTAGAAATCCAAGTCATGGCCGAATGGCCTACTTTGACCATCTGCTACGTTCGATCTGTTGACTGTTTTAATGTTCTAAAAGCATGGATCTAGAGTCCATATAACAGGCTATAATCTAGATATCATAACATCAAAATATCACATAACACCCGATGATCCGGGACGTTGCAAAAACTTGTCGAATATTTGGTTCATACTTTACGGGTTACCCGAGAAATTGATGGTCATCATGCCTTCGGCGGGTTTTGACCAATTATAACTCACAACCTGGATATCCAATAGCTATGATTCTAGTTTCAGATCAAAGTACTCATGGCATACGACAAATACAAAGCTTAAAACAACAAAAATAATAAACAGACAAGAATCTACGGCCACTAACATTCGCTTGTCAGACCATTTTTGTGCTCAAGAACAGTTTTTGAAAAACTTAATTTTTAAGGTCTTTGATGCTATTGATCCATGACGGATCATCATAGATCATCTAAAAACATCATATAACACTTATATAAACACATAAACACAAATATTTTCTTAGCATATAAGATCAAAAGTAGGGTTTGAGTTTATACCTCTCTTGTCCAATCTTTGATCCTTGATCTCCTAAACTGATTTTGGTGTTCTAGGAGGCTACTTAGTGACTAATTTACTTAGCAAATTTGGAGGTTGGGAGAGAGAGAGAGAGGGTTTGTTGAGAGTAAGATAGCAAATAAGCAAACTTTAGTAACTTTCTCTCTCTTAATCTTTTATAATCATTAGATGCAATGTATACAAGCATGCAAGGTGTCCATTTGGATAAGATTGGAGCTGATTTCCAGCACACGGGATAATTCTTAAGTGATGACTCACTAGATCTTGCAAATCTTTTTACTAAAAATCTAAGTAAAGGGTATTTTGGACTTTGGACATGAAATTTTAATGACATATAGGTAATTGTCCAAACCTGTGACGCCCCCAAAATAGGTATACAACACCCATTCTGAGTTGTCAAAATACATGGTACAAAAACAACAACAACTTTATTAATATAACATAAAAACTGTGAGTTTAAATACAATTATTGTCATCTAGACAATATCCACACTCAAATAAGTTTTCATTACAATTATTGATACATTATTTTACAAAAATGGTGAGGACTACTAAAACGACTTTTTAGAACCTTCATTCCATACCCCGACTAGTACTCGCTACATTCTCGCCTCCTGAGAAGAAAAATGGAACAAAAAGGAAAAGGGTGAGCTCAACTAGCCCAGTAAAGAATATTATGACCAAGATTATATAGAACAAATTATCGTTAGTCTTCAACAGGGAAAAATCTAATAGAATACAATAGACAACAAGTTTTAAATCAATATTCGCAGCAGAAATAATAATTCATTAGAAGAGTTAAATAGAGAATAAAATCTACTATCTTCTATATATGAATTTAAAAGTCCATCGTCAATATTTTTTCCCTGTAATATCAATCAACATATATCTGGAATCAAATATTCATCTTTGTACTACAGGCCAAAGATATTCATCAGTTGGTCATGTTCATATAAACACCTGTTTATCTTTGCACTACGGGCCAAATATATTCATCAGAAATCATTCATCTTTGTACTACAGGCCAAAGATATTCAGTAATATCATCATTTAGGACTGAGGATGATGAAAAATATTTTAAAGAAAACGAATCTAGTGAAACAAAATAACAAATATTAAAGATTCGTATTTCGGTTTATCCATGTCCAAAAATACCTCATAAATAATCATAGTGGGGTAAAATTCAAGAATGATCAAAACATGGATACAATCAAAGCTAGTATCCATAATAGATATTTTTCGGTGAATAGTGCCGTATTCGTGAATAGTGCCGTATACGTGAATAGTAACCCCGACACAAAAAGTTCAAAATTTGATAAAAAGTTCAAACCAATATTTCGGCATAATGATATTAAAGAAAATAATATCATTTAAGAAGAAAACAACATCCCTTACCTCGAAAAGACAGTACTTCTGACTGGAATACTGGATATAGTGTTGAAGGGAACTTTCACCGTATAGCAACACTCAAAGTATCAAATTACTCACAAGAATACGCTCGATAATATAGAGAGAGAAAGAGAGAAAACTTATTTTTGGTGTGATTTTCAATTTTAACATAAGCACCCTATTTATAAGAAAATGCTTAGAACACCAAAGCAGAAAATTTAATATAATATTAATATATTATATATAAATTCCTACGCACACATTCTAAGATCTGAATTCAGCCACCTTTCACATGTTAATGATGCCCACAAAATATAAAAAATGTTTTTATTAATAAAAATAAATAAAACTTCCAAAAATCAATTATTTCGGAACTTCAGAACTTCAATAATTCATAATAAATAGCCCTTTTGTCAGAAAAATTCAAACCACATGTCTTTTCCATAGAAAATTTCATTAACTACAACTTTGCAGAAGAAAGTTTTTCCAAATTCCAAACATAAATTGACCGAAATCCACAAACGGGCGATTTTACAGGCTATAATCAAATTTTAGTCAAGAAATGGGCCCAGAGACATGTTTAACATGTTTTAAACAACTTTTGCAACAAAAATACTCTTCCCCCTCATATACTCCTATATCTCACATTCATTGTAAAAAATATCATCATTATTATATTATAATAATATAATAAAATATTATTTTATCAGAAAAGATAAAATATCGATTTTCAACAATTGTCACTTTAAAAATTTTCTCCATCTGTATCCACATAAAATGAATATTTTCCTCATCATATAAATCAATAATTAATTATTCACAAATAATATTACCGAATCACAATACTGACAACCAGGCAGTTCCCAGGAAAGAAGGGGCTTTCCAATAAGGATTTCTCCTTACTGACACGCAATTAGGTGACCAAACCTCTCCTTAGACAGAACTTTCTAGACATTGCCAATAATGTTATCTAATAATATTATTCAGATAATATAAATTATTGCTTCGATAATGGAAAATACTGTGTAGTGACAATTATTGAAACAACAGTAATATAAAATATCAACGTAACAATTATTGAATCAATAAAATAAAATACTGAACAATAATTACTGTAACAATTATTGAGTAGTGCCTTCTTACGTAAGAATCAATAATTAGTGCAATACCGTGTGCTACTATGCAACAACGCGTATTACTGTGTTTTAACCACCGGGTATTCCAACAAGATAATTCAGAATAACTACGCCGTTATTTATAAACAACTTATACTTGTCGTTTTCTTCATCCAATCGCTTCAAGTTATGGGGCCCCACACAAGGTGCGCATACCATCGTACGAATATTCCCCGATAGTAAGAATATTCCACGACCAAACGAATATTCTCCGATAAAAATGAATATTTTATAACCACTTGCTTATTTAAAATATTTGCGCATTTTACCCATAACTAACCACATTAATCAAATCAACCCTTACTATTTCAAAATAATAAATAGAGAAAATTTAATTTTATTTATAATAAGTTGGGGTCTTACAACCTCCCCTCCTTATGAAATTTTATCCTCGAAATTGACATACGTACCTGGTGTTTCGAAAAGATGAGGATACCTCGCTTTCATTTACATTTCCAACTCCCAGGTCATTTCCTCAATAGCATGGTTTCTCCACAAAACTTTAACTTGTGGTATGACTTTCGTGGGTAGGACATGCTCCTTCCTATCCAAAATCTTGACAGGTACCTCTTCATACGTTAAGTCTTCGGCTATCTCATCTGGTTCTAACTCAATAACATGGTTCGGGTCTTTCACATATTTACGAAGCACGGATACGTGAGAAACATTATGAACACGAGACATACTTGGAGGTAACGCGAGTCTATAGGCCACATTTCCTACTCGGTCAAGAATCTGAAATGGACCAATAATTCGTGGATTGAGCTTTCCTCTCTTCCCAAATCTTGTAACTCCTTTCCATGGAACAACACATAATAATACATGATCCTCAATACTAAATTCCACGTCCTTTCGATGAAGATCCGCATAACTCTTTTGTCGATCCTGTGCCGTTTGTATATGTTATCGAATCATTTGGATATTTTCTGTAGTCATACGTACCAACTCTGGTCCCAACAATGTTGCTTCACCCACCTCATCCCAACATATTGGAGAGCGACACTTTTGTCCATACAAAGCTTCGAATGGAGCCACACCTATACTTGTCTGATAACTGTTGTTGTAGGAGAATTCCACCAATGGTAAATACTTATCCCAACTGCCTTTGAAGTCTAAGACACAGAGTCTTAATAGATCTTCAAGAGTTTGAATAGTCCTCTCTGATTTCCCGTCCGTTTGAGGATGGTATGCCGAACTGAACCGTAAATCTGTGCCCATAGCTTTTTGCAAGCTAACCCAAAATCTTGAAGTGAATCTTGGGTCACGATCCGAAACTATGGATACTGGCATGACATGCAACCTCACAATCTCATTCACGTACATACTAACAAGACGTTCAAGGGAATAAGTCTCCCGTATCGGCAAGAAATGAGCAGACTTGGTTAATCTATCAACAATAACCCAAATAGCATTTATGCCTTGAGAAACCGTGGGAAGACCCATAATGAAATCCATGGTAATGTGTTCCCACTTCCATTTCGGAATCTCAAGTGGTTGCAATGGACCCTTAGGCACTTGATGCTCCGCCTTTACACGTTGACAAGTTAAACACCTCGAGATAAACTTTGCAATCTCTCTCTTCATATTGTTCCACCAAAATGTATGTCGAAGATCACGATACATTTTGGTACTTCCAAGATGGATTGCAAACGGTGTATTATGTGCCTCCATCATGATATTGTACTTCAAATCAAAATCGTTAGGAACACAAAGTCTGGAGTGGACTCGAAGTATTCCTTCTTCATCGATTCTTGCTTCTGGAATAGCACCTTCTTGCACTTTCTTCTTCATACGCATCAGCTCCGGGTCTGTGGCTTGAGCAACTTTAACTTTTTCGATTAAAGTTGGTTCTATACGTATACTTGACATCATTGCATGGGTCCCCAGAGTCTTGAATTCTATCTTCATCTTTTGTAAATCACACAAAATAGGCCTTTGTGTTAACAACATCGCACTCATTCCCGCATATGATCTTTTACTCAATGCGTCAGCTACCACGTTCGCTTTTCCAGGATGGTATTGAATGGTGTGGTCGTAGTCTTTCAATAGCTCGAGCCAACGTCGTTGCCGCATGTTGAGTTCCTTTTGGGTGAAGAAATTTTGAGGCTTTTATGGTCTGAATATATCTCCACTTTCTCCCCATATATATAGTGCCTCCGGATCTTTAGCGCGAAAACGACTGCTGCCAACTCTAGATCATGAGTAGGATAATTCCTCTCATATTCTTTAAGTTATCGTGAGGCATAGGCTATGACTTTCCCACGTTGCATGAGAACACATCCTAACCCTTTGCTTGAAGCATCGCTGTAGATAACAAATCCATCCGAACCAGATGATATTGTCAAAACAGGTGCCAAAATGAGTCTCCTCTTGAGATCTTGGAAACTCTTCTTGCATTCCTCGCTCCATACGAATTTTGTATCTTTACGAGTCAGCTGAGTTAACGGAGTAGCGATTCGAGAAAATCCTTCCACAAATCTCCGATAATAACCAGCTAATTCCAAAAGCTACGACTTGATCCACCGATTTGGTTGTTCTAACTTTGTATTGCTTCAATCTTCACGTCAACAGATACTCCATGTTTTGATACCATGTGCCCAAGGAATGCTACTTCCTCAAGCCGTAACTCGATTTCTTGACTTGGCATATAGCTTGTTAGCACGAAGCCTTTGCAGTACCAGCTTTAAATGGTGCTCATGATCTTCACGGCTTTTGGAATATATGAGGATGTTATCAATAAAGACAACAAAGAACTGATCCAAATAATCCTTGAATACCCGGTTCATCATATCCATGAAAGTCGCAGGAGCATTAGTCAATCCAAAAGACATGACTAGGAATTCATAATGCCCGTACCAAGTTCTGAAGGCAGTCTTTGGAATATCCTCAGTTTTAACCTTCAGTTGATGATATCCAGAACGAAGATCGATCTTTGAAAAGAATTGTGCTCCTTGCAACTGGTCAAACAGGTCATCAATACGAGGTAGCGGATACCTATTCTTGATGGTAACATGGTTCAATTCCCAGTAATCAATACAAAGTCGCATACTCCCATCTTTCTTCTTTATGAATAAAATAGGAGCATCCCAAGGAGATGTACTAGGACGAATGAAACCAATGTCCAACAACTTCTGTAGTTGGACCTTCAACTCCTGAAGTTCAATAGGATCCATTCGATATGGGGTTTTAGAAATGGGCTTTGTACCAGGTTCAAGATCAATAAAGAATTCAACTTCACGTTCTCGGGGTAGACAGGAAGTTCTTCAGAAATACGTCCAGAAAGTCAATAACAACAGAATATTATTCAAATCGACGTGTCTTTATTCAAATCCATAACATGGGCTAAGAAAGCTTGACATCCATTTTTCAATAAACGAATAGCTTTATGACTTGATATGACAGTGATTGATTTTAATGGTTTAGTTGCTTGAATTCGAACAATAGGTTGATTAGGAATATGAAAACTAATAACCTTACGAAAATAATCAATTTTGGCATGATGAGTAGTTAACCAATCAATCCCTAAAATCACGTCAAATGCAAGTATCTTTAAAGAGATAAGGTCAATAGGTAAGGTGATGGTGCCAACTTGGATCAAACAAGATTTATAAACAGTGGATGTGAAGAAAGTTTCTCTTAACGGAGTCTCCACAGATAAATCAAAGTGTAATTTCTCCGGAGTCAAGTTTAAACGTTGAGCACAAGCAGGAGAAATAAATGAATGGGTAGCACCGGTATCTAGTAAGGTATAAACTTCGCATGAATTTATGATTAGCTTACCCGTGATCACCTCGTTTGGGTTCCTCACATATTGACCAGTGACGATAAACGCTCTTCCAGGAACCGTTGACTTTGACTTTTCTGGGACAACCTTTTGAGTCACCATCCCCGCTGGACTTGGTTTCGCTACAGTGAAATCTCGAGCGATATGTCCTTCCTTTCCACAATTATAACATACCTTAAACTGTTGTGGGAAGTTTGGACTGATATGTCCTTCTTTTCCGCACTTATAGCATATGACCGGTGGTCGTTCTCCTCCCTTGGAACCAGTTATTGCTGGTGTTGACGTCTTCGTATAGTCATTGTTGAATCTCCTCTTTTTAAAATCTCCTCCCGACTCGCTTCTTCCATTCTCATGGCCACGATTACCACCAGAGTGGTTGCCGCTCTTGTCCGTATTTTCCTTTCTCCGCTGGTTATCGTTGTTCTGATGACTGTTGTCACTGGTATGATCCTGGTTGTGGTCCCTCGATTGACCGTACTCGTTATCTCGCTCTAATAATTGAGCCCTGTTGACAACATCTGAATAGAGAGAAAATTTATGAGAAATGAGATATTGACGTATGTCGGTTTTCAAACCTCTTAGAAACATCCGTGTCATACGTTCCTCATTCTCCACCAAATGAGGTGCAAACCTGGATAACTCCGCGAACTTTGCCTCGTACTGGGACACCGTCATGGTGTTTTGTTCCAATCTAATAAACTCTACCTCCTTCATATGACGAATACTTTTAGAAAAGTATTTGTCATTGAACAGTTTTTGAAATGTCTCCCAAGACATGTTGAGCACGGCTGGATGGGTATGCTTCACAGATTCCCACCAGTAATCTGCCTCATTATGGAACATAAAAGTGGCGAATGGAACTTTCTGTTCCTCTGTGCATCCCAAGACATCGAATATCTTGGTAATTTGCTTGACCCACGTCTCGCCTTTAATCGGATCCGCTTTCCCTGCAACTCGTGGTCCCAACTCTTTGAATCGCTTGGTTGTGACTAACTGCAGGTGCATTGCCATTGTTTCTACCTATATTTTGAACAGGAATCTCCTTCGTCTGGTTTTGCATGAATCGCAAAAATCTTCTAAACATCTCATCGTTCATCGTCTGCTCAGTGGTGTTGTTTATAAGAGGAACATTGCCAGCCTGTTGCACGTTTTCCTCATTGGTGAGCAAAGGTGTCTCCACGGTCTCATTTACTCCACTGTTAACATTCTCAGTCGACATTCTCAAATACTGCCATAAAACAAGGGTTAATTTAACAAATTAACAAATCACATAATATCCCTATATTATGACCGACAAATAAATAAGCTTAGGTAGGACACACTAGCGAAGGATTTACTCGTCTCTCCCCTCCTAGTTCTATTCCCCGATCTCCGCCAGAGATCATATCCCTAAGCTCTAATACCAACTGTGACGCCCCCAAAATAGGTATACAACACCCATTCTGAGTTGTCAAAATACATGGTACAGAAACAACTACAACTTTATTAATACAACATAAAAACTGTGAGTTTAAATACAAATATTGTCATCTAGACAATATCCACACTCAAATAAGTCCTCATTACAATTATTGATACATTATTTTACAAAAATGGTGAGGACTACTAAAACGACTTTCTAGAATCTTCGTTCCATACCCCGACTAGTACTCGCTACATTCTCGCCTCCTGAGAAGAAAAATGGAACAAAAAGGAAAAGGGTGAGCTCAACTAGCCCAGTAAAGAATATTATGACCAAGATAATATAGAACAAATTATTGTTAGTCTTCAATAGGGAAACATCTAATAGAATACAATAGACAACAAGTTTTAAATCAATATTCGCAGTGGAAATAATAATTCATTAGAAGAGTTAAATAGAGAATAAAATCTATTATTTTCTATATATGAATTTAAAAGTCCATCGTCAATATTTTATCCCTGTAACATCAATCAACATATATCTGGAATCAAATATTCATCTTTGCACTACAGGCCAAAGATATTCATCAGTTGGTCATGTTCATCTAAATACCTGTTCATCTTTGCACTACGGGCCAAAGATATTCATCAGAAATCATTCATCTTTGTACTACAGGGCTAAAGATATTGAGTAATATCATCATTTAGGACTGAGGATGATGAAAAATATTTTAAAGAAAACGAATCCAGTGAAACAAAATAACAAATATTAAAGATTCGTATTTCGGTTTATCCATGTCCAAAAATACCTCATAAATAATCATAGTGGGGTAAAATTCAAGAATGATCAAAACATGGATACAATCAAAGCTAGTATCCATAATAGATATTTTGAACAAAAAGAAGAAAAGTTCATTTTTCGGTGAATAATGTCGTATTCGTAAATAGTGTAGTATACGTGAATAGTGCCGTATACGTGAATAGTAATCCCGACACAAAAAGTTCCAAATTTGATAAAAAGTTCAAACTAATATTTTGGCATAATGATATTGAAGAAGATAATATCATTTAAGAAGAAAACAACATCCCTTACCTCGAAAAGACAGTACTTTTGACTGGAATACTGGATATAGTGCTGAAGGGAACTTTCACCGTATAGCAACACTCAAAGTATCAAATTACTCACAAGAATACACTCGATAATATAGAGAGAAAGAGAAAGAAAACTTGTTTCTGGTGTGATTTTTAATTCTAACATAAGCACCCTATTTATAGGAAAATGTTTAGAACACCAAAGCAGAAAATTTAATATAATATTAATATATTATATATAAATTCCTACGCACACATTCTAAGATCTGAATTCAGCCACCTTGCACATGTTAATGATGCCCACAAAATATAAAAAACGTTTTTATAAATAAAAATAAATAAAACTTCCAAAAATCAATTATTTCGAAACTTCAGAACTTCAATAATTCATAATAAATAGCCCTTTGTCAGAAAAATTCAAACCACATATCTTTTTCATAGGAAATTTCATTATCTACAACTTTACAGAAGAAAGTTTTTCCAAATTCAAACAGAAATTGACCGAAATCCACAAACAGACGATTTTACAGGCTATAATCAAATTTCAGTCAAGAAATGGGCCCACAAACATGTTTAACATGTTTTAAACAACCTTTGCAACAAAAATACTCTTCCTCCTCATATACTTATATATCCCACATTCATTGTAAAAAAATATCATCATTATTATATTATAATAATATAATAAAATATTGTTTTATCAGAAAAGATAAAATATCGATTTTCAACAATTGTCTCTTTTAAAATTTTCTCCATTTATATCCACATAAAATGAATATTTTCCTCATCATATAAATCAATAATTAATTATTCATAAATAATATTATCAATCACAACATCGACAACCGCAGGGCGGTTCCTATGAAAGAAGGGCTTTCCAATAAGGATTTCTCCATCTTGGCGCGCGCAATTAGGTGACCAAACCTCTCCTTAGATGTAACTTTCTAGACATTGCCAATAATGTTATCTAATAATATTATTAGGATAATATGAATTATTGCTTTGAGAATGGAAAAACGTGTAGTGACAATTATTGAAACAACGGTAATATAAAATATCAACGCAACAATTATTGAATCAATACAATAAAATCTTGAAGCAAGAATTATCGTAACAATTATAGAGTAAAGTGCCTCTCACGTAAGAATCAATAATTGGTGCAATACCGTATGCTAATGTGCAACAACGCCAGACATCGTGTTTTAACCACCAAGGGTATTCCAACAAGATAATCTGCAGAATAACTACACAATAATTTATACACAACTTATTCTTGTAGTTTTCTTCATCCTATCGCTTTCCGTTAGGGGCCCACACAAGGTCATTGTCGCATGCGAATATTCCCCGACAGTAAGAATATTCCACGACCAAACGAATATTCTCCGATAAAAATGAATATTTTATAACCACTTGCTTATTTAAAATATTTGCGCATTTTACCCATAACTAACCACATTAATCAAATCAACCCTTACTATTTCAAAATAATAAATAGAGAAAATTTAATTTTATTTATAATAAGTTGGGGTCTTACAAAACCCTTAGGGTTTAATCCTAAGGTTCTAACCCTTAGGTTTTACAACCTTAGCTTTTAAGATTTTCTAAATTAGGATTTTAAAATAGAAAATCAAGATTTCAAAAATATAATTAGTGTTTCCTAATTATATTTAAGGTTACTAACCACATTAAAGTTTACTAATCACTTTAGGGCTTACTAATTAGAATTAGGGTTTTTAATTAGGGTTTAGGATTCCCGAATTAAAAATTAGGGTTTCTCGACTTTTGATTAGGCTTCAAACTACACGTTAGGGTTTTTAATCTTGAGATTAGGGTTTCTAATCCCTTATTAGGGTTTACAAATATTGTACCCTACCCGATCAATCATTGATCAACATTCTATACAGTACAAACACGTACTTCTCAATATAATTATTTAAATTATAATTTCTATCGAATCCCTATCCGGACTTAGGGTTAGGGTTTCTATTTTCCGTTAAGCACAACTCTACTCTTATTTTTCTCAGTCAATACACAAAATGACTACTTCTCGAGACTTGTATCACAGATACATCGCATAATATTAATAATCAATATCAATATTAAATAAAAAAAATAAAATTATTCGTTAAAATTTGGATTATTCGAAATCCCGGTTTATCACATTCACCCCTCCTTAAAAGGATTCTGTCCTCGGAATAACCGCTTTCTTATTTTCTACAATCTTTTAAAGTGGTATAATTAATTCATTTTTATCGACATAATTTTAATTTGTGTCTTATATTCTAACCTGTGATTTGAATCTATAAAAGGAATATTTCACAGTAGTATCTAACTCATAATACTCGCGTAATAAAATTTCTAAACGAAATCGTTACCTGATGCGACCTCCTGAGCAGCCACTGCACTACATCTTGCGCCGTCATGTTGAACGTACGGACCGTTGGTCTTCCTGGCTGTGCAGGTCCTTGAATTTCCAAGGTTCCGCTACCGGGTCCTTTATTGCCACTTTCCTTCTCCGCATTTCTCTTCGGAAAGTTCCGAACAAAATGATCAGTAGATCCACACACAAAGCAACCTTGTATCTTTTTCGGATTGGGACAATTGGGTGACATGTGCCCCTCTTGTCCGCAGTTGTAATAAACTCCCTTCTTCTTCAGATATACTCCTGAATGATTTTTTCCACAAGTAGCACATGGCTCCCATCCTTTCTTATTCCCTTTTATCTTGTTACCCGACTGGTTATTCTCGTTCCACTTTCTCTTGTTTGGATTACTACCACCATTGCTTCCTCCGTCATTTGTCTTCTTTTACTTTTCTTGGTGAAATCGAGATGCAGCTTCGCTCCCTCCTTCAACAATTAACTCTTTTTCCATTAAAGTCACAAATGTATTGATCTGCAATACCACTACTTTGTTGAATATCCCCGACTTCAGTCCATTCTAAAATCTTCTCGCTTTTCTCGCCTTTGTGTCCACCTGATGAGGTGCAAATCTCGCCAACTCGTTGAATTTGGCAGCATACTCCAAAACCGACATATTCTCCTGCTTCAGTTCTAAAAATTTGACTTCCATCCTGGATTGCATACTCGGTGAAAAATTGTTCTCAAAGAACAACTCCTTAAATCTTGTCCAAGTCACCACAGCTGTACCCGCTCTCGCTTGATTAGTCTCCCACCAATAATTGGCTTCTCCCTTCATCAGATATGTTTCAAAAGATGTCTTCTGCTCTTCCGCTACACACGCAATAATGAATGCTTTCTCCATTTCTTTCACCCAAGTTTGGGCTTCAATCGGATTCGTGGTTCCCTTGAATTCTAGTTGTCCTACCGCTTTAAAGTCTTTGAAATTTTCCAATCTATCTGCTAACTGTCGCTCTTCCTCTTGCTGCGGGAGCTCTATTCCCCATAGCTTTGGCTATCATATCTGCAAAGTTTTTCACCGGGTCAGCTTGACCTCCTTCATTATTCACTGATTTCTCTTCTCTTTGGTTTCGATTATGTCGTCTAGGCGGCATGATCAGATTTAAATGAAAAAAATCTTACATTAATTCTCTTTCTCTACACAAATTCTTAACACAATAAGAATTCAACACATATTTCTCATATAATCGCATATCTATTCAAATAACACATAGTACATTTAGTACTTAACACATATTACTATCCCTTTTTAAAAATAAATCAGGATTAACAACACAACTTTACACAAAAAGTTTCAATTCTCTATTCACACATAGCTATTACCAGTTCGTCAAACTTACCACACTTATGAGTTTAGGAACTTGCCACAATTATATGAGTGTATGAACTTATCATAGTTAGACCATTGGCGTCTATTCGCTGAGGGGTTCAAAACATTTCGTATAATTATGAGTCATTAACTTACCATAAGTATGAGTTTTAAGAACACACAAATTAATCTTAATCTTCTATTCATATAGAAAATAAAGATTTCATTAATACAAACATATTTATATTTACATATGCTTACACACCATTCTCGATATTACAATCTTTAATATCAAAACCTACTACCAAAAGATACTACTACATATCTCTAAGTTGTCTATCGCCCACTCCCTTCCCCAGTCTTCTTCTTGCTGGGACACTTGTTGAATCCGTGACCCGTCTTCCCACATGAAAAACACTTCCTTATATTCGGCTTAGGACAATGTAGGGAAATATGTCCTTCTTGCTTATAGTTGAAGCACACGTTCTTCCACATCATGCATTCTCCCGCGTGAGTCTTTCCACACTTGCTACATACTTGCTTCTTCTTCGGGTTTGAATTTTCAAAATTAGGGCTGTCGTTGTTCTTCTTTCTCTTTTTCTTGTCTTTCTTCTACTTGATTGTTCCTTCAGACGATCCACCACCTTTAGTCTTCATCCTTTCCACCTATGCCTTCAGCTCATTCCGTTCTTCAGTCATTTCGCGTAACGCTCGCTCCGTTTTCCAGAACTCCTCCAAGAGAAATACTTTACTCCGGAGTTCTTGGACTTCTGCAGATTCTTGATCTTTTCTCCAACTTTGGTCTTATTCTCTTTCTCTACCTTAACTTCCTCGGACTCCGCCTCCTCATCACCACTCAGATACATCTCGGGATAATCATCATGATCACTCTCCAGATTCACCATGGGTTCATCCTTTCCCACTTCCTCAACTGACTCGCTTTGCGCTGGCACCTCGGCTACTGGCATTGGTACTACAGCCGCTAGCATCTCCGTACTCATTTCATCTTCTCCAGACATCCTATAATCAGTTAAACAACTTGATTAGTACTTCACCAGTACGAACTTCTCACACTATATGTGTCCACATATCTCACTATCGATACTCTTTATCAATCCCTCACTTAGTACTCTAAATGAGTATTCTCTATCTCGCTTATGGTTATAATCCTAGGGTTTTACCCACCCCACTTAAGGTTTATAACCTAAAGCTCTGATACCAACCTATGACATCCCCAAATTCGGGTTACCTAACCCCCGAGTTTGGTGCTCACGATCCACAATATAATAACATCTAACTACCCATTAATTGATGAATATAAACTTACATAACATTAATTAATAGGTTAACAACATCATCTCAGGTCATCTAACCTTAACATTACAAACTTACCCTTTAGATATACAAAAAGGGTTTACAAATACAACATAATAATAAGTTCATTATAACTACTCCAGCATTTTGCCTTTGCCTTTGTTCTTCTTAGACCCGCTGGCCTCTTCTTCCTTAGCTGAAATGTTTTATTTAGCAAGGGTGAGCAATAGATTTACCCCACAAGAAAAGACATACAATAAATGTATAAGAATCAAGAATAACAGACTATCTAATTTGATAAAATAACACCAAAGGTCGGGGAACTTTGAAATAGCTGAACAAATCTCTAATTACTAACAAGTCTTCTCGCAATCTATGTAACACAATAATTTGATAATGAAAGAGTGCAACGCTTTCAAAGTTTCTACGATATTCTATTGAATAAACAAGAATCAATTCTACGCAATAAGAAAGTGGAATGTTTTCCAGATTTATGTTGAGCGATCCGTTGGATCTTAAACTTCTCTTCTCGAGTAACTATCAAAGATTGGACTTTGATATACCCAGGTGTATCAGATAACCATAAATATTAAATCATACCCCTTTGCAAGTACTTAGAGCAGCCAACTCCTTGTACCCTATATTATGCATAATACTCAAAACGTGCACAATAGCCGAATATATGACAAAATATGTTCCTTTTATATAAAGGGTTGTTCTTCTCAGTCTTTGAATCAGAATTTGATTTAACAACGAAATACAATGATTTCAATATCTAATAACTTATCTTATCTTCTCTTCTCAAACCTATCAAGTTTTCTTTTTTAATCTAGCCAAAACAACTGGCATTGATCTATCAATAATAATTGAATTCTCTTCTCTTCTCTTCTCGAACCTATCAGTTCTAACAAATTTTCATCTAGCCAAAATAATTAGCTAAGATATGTTTTAATACGATTAAACAATAGAAAGAATTTAACTGTACTATTTGAAATCAATAATAGCTTCTACGGATGTGAATATCCAACAACAGTTATTCTACAAGTATATTCTGAGAATCACTAATTCAATTTAAATTAATAAACATGCACTACCTGCGAATAATCAACAATAAATTATTAGATGTGGTCTAATCAACAATAATTAACCACCATAGTATTTAAACAGATATAACTCAAGGTTGAGTTAGGAAACTTGCCCTCCACGTTGATTACTGCTACATAATATATTTATCTGCGTTTGAAAGACCTATATAAATAATAACGGTCTCATAATTAGCATAATAAATCATAACACACAATATTGTAATTTACAGTCAGTCATTCTCCTAGACACTTTATCACATATCCGCATTAGTGTTTAATACCTATATAAACACTTAACAAGTCAAACTAGTTCGGTCTGGTTGGACTTTGGTCTCATCTTGGTGTCTTGGTCCCCTATCCGATAATTAACACATTTATTGTCACTTAAACTCGGTCTCAATACTTCAATATTATTTTAGATAAGTCATATATCATTTATAATATTTTTCTGAAGTTTTTAATAATTTATAAACAATTATTATAATTTATAATAATTTTTCAAACACTAAAATCATTTTTAAATGATTTAAATACTAATTAATTCCATTATCATTAATATTTAATAATATTAAAATATTAATGACATACTTGTCAAAATATTAAAGTTATTGTTAATAACTTAAAATATTTTTAAATCATCATTATTCTACTTAAATGATTTTTAAAATAATAAAATTATTTTTAAATCATCACCATTAATATTTAAATATTAATGAAATTATTATCAAAATAGTAAAAAGTCATTAATTATAACTTAAAACATTTTAAAAATATTTTTCTTATTTTTAAATGATTTTTATATCAATAAAACCATTTTTAATTCATTTATTTAATATAATAATTAAATAAATCTATTATCATTAATATTAAATTATTAATGAAAATTACTCAAATATATTAAAAGTTACATTTTATAACTCAAAATATTTTTAAACACTTTATTCTTATTTAAAATGATTTTTATAATATAAAATCATTTTTCTCTAATTTATTTAATACACTAATTAAATAAATTAAATACCATTAATATTCAAATAGATATAAATATTAATGAAAAATATTTGAAATTATTAAAATTTATTTTTCATAATTTAAAATAATTTTTAAAACCATTTTTGTAATTTTTAGAATTTATTTTCTATTTTTAATTAATTTCTAGAAATTCAGAAATTAAAAATATTTAAAACCGTCGCTAATGGCTATAGCCACACTTTCTATCGTTGTAGGTGTTCTTGGTGGTCAAGAACACTAACGGTCAGTGTTTAACATGTCATGTTTGACCACTTGCAATCCGTAGATTAAACATGTTTTGGGCTATCTCAAGTATTGATCTTGTAGTATACATGTAATACTACAATAATCAATCACTAACTTGGTCATACAATAACTCAGATGCAAGATTCGAGCCCTCAAACTCACTGTCAGAGTGTTCCTGGGTTTTCTGGGTTACCTAGAAACCCAGGCAATTTCGAGTACCCACTTTGATGCTCAATAATCTCTAGGTTCTGGACATTGTTTAGTTGTTCTCATGGTTCCAGAATGTAGTACTCATGACAAGGAACATATATACATAACTAGCTCAGACCAACTACATCAAAATCACAGGTTATGACACGGTCAAACCTTGTCAGAAGTTCATGAAAAACCTTTTCTGGAAATTCCAGAAATCCAAGTCATGGCCGAATGGCCTACTTTGACCATCTGCTACGTTCGATCTGTTGACTGTTTTAATGTTCTAAAAGCATGGATCTAGAGTCCATATAACATGCTATAATCTAGATATCATAACATCAAAATATCACATAACACCTGACAGATATGGACGTTGCAAAAACTTGTCAGACGCTGGTTCATACTTTCTAGGTTACCCAGAAATTGACTGGTCATGCCCGGTCAACGTTTTGACCGATTATAACTCACAATCTGGATATCCAATAGCTATGATTCCCATTTTAGATCAAAGTACTCATGGCATACGACAAATACAAAGCTTAAAACAACAAAAATAATAAACAGACAAGAATCTATGGCCAGTGACGTTCGCTTGTCAGACCATTTTTGGGTTCAAGAACAGTTTTTGAAAAACTTAATTTTTAAGGTCTTTGATGCTATGGATCCATGATGGATCATCATAGATCATCTAAAAACATCATATAACACTTATATAAACACATAAACACAAATATTTTCTTAGCATACAAGATTAAAAGTAGGGTTTATGTTTATACCTCTCTTGTCCAATCTTTGATCCTTGATCTCCTAAACTGATTTTGGTGTTCTAGGAGGCTACTTAGTGACTGATTTACTTAGCAAATTCGGAGGTTGGGAGAGAGAGAGTTTGTTGAGAGTAAGATAGCAAATAAGCAAACTTTAGTAACTTTCTCTCTCTTAATCTTTTATAATCATTAGATGCAATGTATACAAGCATGCAAGGTGTCCATTTGGATAAGATTGGAGCTGATTTCCAGCACATGGGATAATTCTTAAGTGATGACTCACTAGATCTTGCAAATCTTTTTACTAAAAATCTAAGTAAAGGGTATTTTGGATATGAAATTTTAATGGCATATAGGTAATTGTCCAAACCCTTAGGGTTTAACCCTTAGGTTTTATAACTTTAGCTTCTAGGATTTTCTAAATTAGGGTTTTAAAATAGAAAATCAAGATTTCAAAAATATAATTAGTGTTTCCTAATTATATTAAAGGTTACTAACCACATTAAAGTTTAATAATCACTTTAGGGCTTACTAATTATAATTAGGGTTTCCTAATTAGGGTTTCTTGGCTTTTGATTAGGGTTCCTAACTACGTGTTAGGGTTTCTAATCGTGAGATTGGGGTTTCTAATCCCTTATTAGGGTTTACGAATATTGTACCCTACCCGATCAATCATTGATCAACATTCTATACAGTACAAACACGTACATTTCAATATAATTAATTATTTAAATTATAATTTCTATCGAATCCCTATCCGGACTTAGGGTTAGGGTTTCTATTCTCTGTTAAGCACAACTCTACTCTTATTTTTCTCAATCAATACACAAAATGACTACTTCTCGAGACTTGTATCACATATACATCGCATAATATTAATAATCAATATCAATGTTAAATAATTAAAAAAATATTTATTCGTAAAAATTCGGATTATTCGAAGTCCCAGTTTATCACACAACTTGTGGAAGACTTCATTTTGAATGACTTCACAACAAAATCTAGATGTTGATTGGGTTGGTGCTTAGATCTTCTGTTAGCTTGCATGTCATTCGTTGGGTGCTCTTTGGTTTCCTTCAGGTGGAATGTATCTTTGCAACTCAGACCAAAGGCTTCACACTTTGGATATTCTGGGAGTGCTCATTTATTGAGAATCGTGTTTACTCTACGATTCTGCCTTAGCATTGTGAGCACCTTTGTTGAAGTCTTAGTTCTGCACTCTACGATTTACCTTTGGTTTTATAGACACTACGACTCCGAGATCAGATCTTGACACACCACGATTTTTGTCTTTTAGCTTGCAGTCTTCGTCTGATCTGGCTCGACTACGATCTCTGCCTCTGATATGATCAGTAAACTCTACGACTCCACTTAACTTGGCTTTGGAAGATGCTCATTCGGCTCTTACACATGTTGTCTCTACGATTTTGAACATGACTTCCTCAGCAGACTACGGCTCCGAGGAAGTTCTTCTCGACACACTACGATCCTTCCTCGTCTTTCCTGGTAGTCTTTGAACTCCAAGATCCACTATCTTGCAAACTACGATTCCGCCTTGATAGTTCTCGAGTTTTCCTCGACTCTCCTGGCAGACTACAATTTCTGGTGCAGTGCTCGATGATCAGACATGCCTATCTATTACATTATAAGATCAACCTAACAAGCTTGATCTTTTTATATTTATAGTCCTTGTACATCATTTCTTTTTAAGGACTTTACAAATCTGTTTTGCTTATGTAGGATCAACCTAACATATTTGATCAATTCATTCTAAGTCCTTGTACATATGTTCCTATTATCTATCAAAGGACTTTACAACTTTTCTTAATGCAAGCATACTTGCATATTTATTCATTTATATCATAATAAAATCATATATAAACAGGAATATCATTCCCATGTATATTCCTAACAATCTCCCCCCATTTGATTATGACAAAAATAATTAGTACATATGCATGAGATGAATGAATCTTCTATACATTGAGCAGATGTATTTCTAAACCAGATAAGCATGAATGCCATTGATAATAATAATATGAAAGTACATAAACTATGACACTTTACATCCTGGATCCAGAACATACTTAACTAGATAGAGATGTACCTTTTTGGCTCCATGTGTGTTTCCAGGATGTCTGTTGATCAACTACTTATCTGCTTATCTTTTTCTTCTTTTATCTGCTCCCCCTCAGATTCATGCTCCATTATTTCATCTTGATCTTGGGTTGGTGCTGATGCATTCTCTTCTTCTTTGTGTGACTCCCCCCTCAGACTCTGTGTTTATAGGATCATCATCCTTTAGCTCCCCCTCAGATGATGATTCCTTCGCTTCTCTTCTTTGCCTTCTTCTTTTGTTCCTTTGCCTTTCTATTGGCCTTCTTTTCTTCTATTCTCCTTACTCCTCTTTGAATGCTTCTTTCTATGTCTCTTTTTCCCCCTTTTTTGTCATTAATAACTTGTGAAAGCTGCTCCACGTTTGCCATAAGTTGCTCCATCAGGGAAGATGAGTTACCAACCTCAATCTTGAGTTCTTGTTGGCTCAGCTCCGGTTGTAGAGAAAGCGACTAATTCAGATTGTCAATCTTGTCAGAGAGAGATAGAATTTGCTCTTCATTAGCCTTCTGTGCTCTTAGAGCTTCTTCCTTCTGATCATTCATAGCCTTCAGATAGATTTGATCTCTCTCTTTGATTTTGAGAGATATATCAGACATAGTGGCCTAGAGTCTGTCTTGAAACACATTATCTCCTTCTTCTGACAACATCTCTGCCTCTTCAATGATGATAGAAATCTTCTCAACCAACTCATCAGAATTCTTCAATAATTCCTGCTCTATATGAGTTTGGTCATTTGGTTAGGCAGAGTCTTGTTGAACACCAAATTGAACTCCATGATTTTCATTCTCGGACAGTTTTTCAAAAGTAGTGAGAATCTGGTAAATCGTTGAGTGCCAATCACTGTTGGAGGATGAAGGAATATCAGACAATTATACTTGGACAGAGGGAAGTTTCTCAAAATGAACCTAATCAATTTCAATGGTAAAGTGAAGGGACTCAACGATCATATACTTGGGCATAACCCTTCTTCCATCTGAACCAACTCTACTATCGTAAGGAATATAGTGGTTACCAGCATGTCGATAGATCTTGAAATGAGATTGGTCTTTGATCAGCTTAGTTGCAAACTTCTTTACTCTTGGAAAGTTCTGTGCCACCAGCTCTACGTTGGGAAGGGGAGAGAAGACCTATGTGAGATAGTTGTTATCTTCAGTGAGGGATGCCTTTATCCATGGCATATAAGAGTAAAACCATCTTATTGCATGATTCTTAACTTCAGGCTCATATATCACAGTTGAAGTGTCCAGCTTCATAACTTTACAATTGTTGAGAAAATTTTCTGAGGTCATCATCATCACATTTAGCCTTTAACCTCCATGATTAATCCATTTGCCGGGAAGCACATCTAGTGGTTCTTCATCAACTTCCACTATAATTCTTCTTTAATGATGAACAAGGTAGGGAATGTGAAAATCTTCTGGTTCTTTTGTAGAACTGGAGTCTTTTCCATCTTCTCTCTGTCCTGAACTGGAGTTAGATCTTTGTAGACTTCCCTCAATGGACTCATCAGTTTGTTCCTTTATTTGAATATCATTCTCCTCATCATGGCTAGTCTTTGTAGATTCACTAGCCTCTTCTAGTTCTGCAGTCTTGAGCCTTTTATTACTAACCTTTGCTGAAATTTTCTTCCTTTTTCCCTTAGCTACTTCTCCCTTAGATTCAGCCTCATTATAACTGATTTCAATTGTCTTTGGAAACAATTCTCCCCTTTTTGAAACTATTTGAGCAATCAGTCTGCTACTCTTCCTTCTTCTTGGGGGTTTAGCTTCAGGAGTTTCAAACTCTTCTCCTTCTTCAGAATCTGAAGCCTCTGAATCATCAGATAAGCTTCCTTGATGTTCAGTAATAATAGGGGCAGGTCCTTCTTCTTTGGATTCAATGTCTTTTGAATCATCAGATGAACTTGTTGGTACTTTAGCAGTAGGAGATCTAGTTGTTTCAACTTTCAAACTTTCTTCAGCAGCAGAGTTGCTACTCTGAGTGTTAACCATAGGACTTGTACATTCTTCATCATTATCAGATTTAGCTATTCCTTTCATAGATTCAACTTCTTCTTCATTGCTGGACTTGCTCTTTGAGGGTTCATTCTTGAAGCTCTCAGTTCCCTTTTCATTTTCTGACTCTACGTTTCCTCTTTATTCTTGAGAAGATAGACTTCTTTGGGGAACTGGTTTGGATTTCTTTGACACCTTAGTTTTCTTCCTTGGTGGCTTCACAGATTTGGACTCAGGGATGTTTGAATCTTTAGTGAATGAAAACTCCTCCTTTTTTATAGCACTCGCCTTCCTTTTCTTCGTAGTGCTTTTTGTAACGATCGAGAAATTTGTAATTTAATTTAAATATTTATTGAAATAAATAAATATTTTAAATAATTTATTTATTGAGGAAAATAAATAATTGATGAGTTGTGGTGAATTAATTTAGTAACTAAGTTGATTAATGTTAATTAAATTGAATAATGATAATTTTATTGAGGGATTTAATTTAACAAAATAATTGAATTAAATGAATTGTTTGATATAAAAGAAAATAAATAAATTAAATAAAGTGGTGGTTCTAATTTATTAATTAAATAAGATATATGATTATTTATTTATTTATAAGTATAATGATAATAAGATTTTTATTATTATTACTATTATAAGTTATCTAAATTAAGGTGTGACATATGAAACTATATAATAAAGTATTATAAAAATAATATACTATGGATATTCTGAATAACCAAACAAAGCCTTGTGGCTTTTGGTTAATGTAACTGCCGAAGACGCTTGGCTTAATAAACTGATAATCACGATTATCAGTGTTTAAGCGCTCAATTTTCTTATTTCATGTATTGTCTTTCTAAGGCTTAATAGATACAAAGAACTTGAGAGAAGATAGGCAGAAATTTGGAGAGAAAACCTAAGGATTTCAAGGCAATTTCAGTTGGTTTAGCCAAAATTATCAAGCAAATTGAAGGTATTTTCATTAACCTTGATATTATATATATATATATATATATATATGTGTGTGTGTGTGTGTGTGTGTGTGTGTGTGTGTGTATGAGTTTTACGGCATGAAGCTTCAACTCTATGAATTCTAAATTTTTTGTAAATTGTTGTTATGTAACCTGTGTATGGTGATTATATATAGTTATGATGTTAGAGGTTGTAGTCAAACATGAATTATGCGAATTACAATTTAAAAAGGAAGAAAAGTATGACAGTGTTTATATTTCGTATATGGCTTGTGAAAGTACAAATTTTAGTGGTCAATTGGTATGTTAAACTGTGAATTGAGTTTTGTTTATGCTAGTCTATTGAGAAATGCACATAACGTAATTTGAACGAAGTAATTCGGACAAGAATCGAAGTCACAATGTTCTATTTTGTGAAGAAGTTCAAAAATGGAGTTTTATATGAAAAATATGAATTTTGAGAAATTAAACTAGTTTTAGTTGATGTTAAATTGTTCTAATTGGTTGCAAATGTTAGCAAACATGTTTGTAATAGTCTGTACATTTTGTAGATGTTCATTTCACTGTTTTATGGGTGAAATTCGTGTTTGTTGGGCTAAAGTCTGCCATCGTTCATAGCCGCTCTCATTTTTTGTCTGTGCACCAACAGTAGAATGCTTATTTGGTGCCAAGGCAAAAAATTTTGCGATTAAGGCCATCCCCAAGGCCACAAGGCCACTAGGTTTTTTAAGATTGAGATCAAATACAGAATTGCTACTGGTGCTACAAGGCAAGGACAAATAAGAACAATGCCTGTGTTCTCGAGTCCGCGAAAGTGACTTCTGCCTATTTACAGGTCATGTGTATTGAAATTATATTAGTTTAGCATGCATGTTAATGATGTCGAGGCATAACATAAACTACAATAACCGGTTGTCATGCGTTGTAATACAAAGTGTAAAAGATTTTAAAGTGATTGTTAATTGAGTTATATAATGAAATTAAAAGTGATGTTTTTAAAAGTTAGAGGTGGACGATTAAGTTATGTTGGCTCGAAATGAGATTTTAGATTCGTTAAGTGTGTTAAGCTATATGGTTAGATGCTAAGTTAAGGTTATGACCTAAATGATGGTTTAAACCCCAAAGCTAATATTCATATAACTAATTGTTGTTGCGATTTCAATGATATATGTAGGGTAATTGGAGATTATTTTACATTTGTGTAGCTTACAAACAAGGCAAGTTCTCTAAACTCTACTGTCATAATTGTACAAGTTTCTAAACCTTAAATCTTTCATTGAGCAAGACAATTGATTCTATTCTTATGTATGATTTATTAAGCTCTTGAGCAAGACTAATACGTCGATTCAAATGAGATTGTTCTAACTCTTTTGAATATAGTGTGTATCACGTTTATTCAGTTATATATTATTGATATCCAATCTTTGACTTTGATAGCCTTGTCAGTTATACATTCTTGTATTAAACCTTTATTGATGGAAATTGAATAAGTGTTCTAAAATTATAGAAACACTGATAAGCTAGTTCCAAACTAAACTTTCTTTAGTGAGGAAATTCTAAATTCAAACTGAGACGAACAACCCTAACATAGGGGATTTTGTACGTGTAACATTTAAATATTTGTGCACAATACATGGTACAAAGGGCTGATCCCCCTAAGTACGTTAAGAAGAGTCTGTATAGTCTAAATGATTGTTAAGGTTGAGGTAATAATATCTAAATACCGAAGACACAGTTCGTGGTCATAAGACCCTCAGATATTAAAGTTTGAACTTGTTTTCTATTTTTGATTCATAGAACAAGTTCATTATTGTACAGTATTCGTTGTTCATTCTCATGTTGTTATTACTACTCTTTATTTCAGTGAGCAATTGTTTGCTCACTCTTACAATTAAACAATGCAGCTAAAGTCGAAAGAGGTGATGAGCCATCTACTAGCAAAGGAAAGGGCAAGATGTCCAAGTGTTGAAGAGTTATTTAGAATTTACTAAATGAATTATGTTATAAGACTTGTTTTATTTTATAATGTATTCCGCAAACTGATGTAATAAATTTAAGGTTAGATTACTTGGGATTGTTTATGAGATGATGTAACCCTTTAATGGGAGAGATTATTGTTTAAATTAATTATTGTTTTATCCTTTATTATGGCTAGTTAGATGTATTTATTTTGACAGTGAGCACCAAATCCTACGGGAATGAAGTACCTGGATTTGGGGGTGTCACAGGTTGGTATCAAAGCTTTAGGTTATGAACCTTAGGTGGGGGAAACCTTAGGATGTAACCGTTAAGAAGTCAGAAAACATAGTGGTGTTTAACTCTTATCGGGTTTTAAGGAATGGATTAAGGCATCCATTGAAACTAAACAATAAAAGACATTATGTGCTATGTGTTAATAACTTATGTGCTCGCGAGTATCTATAATGTTAAGTAAAACTTAAAATATTTTGTTGTCAGGATGTCTGACAAAGGAGAATCTAGTCCAGCTAGGGAGGTGATACCTCATGAACCTAGAGATGACGAACCCCAGGTTATTCACGTAGTGCAGGAACAGTTGATCCAGGAGGATGAGCCTGTGACTGATCCCGAGGAGGATAGTCCTGAGGAGATAGAGGAGGATGATGATGAGAAGGATCCCGTGGAGTTTCCACTAAAATCCGTATCAGCCGAGATGTATGACGCTCTGTATGACCGTAACATAGAGTTATAGGATGAAGTTGAGGTGTGAGACCCCAAATTTTATGAATAAAGATTTAATTTTCTCAAAATATTTTTTTAAATATTATGGTGTGGATTTGAGAGTGTTATAGTTGTGGGTATTATTTATAAATTTTGCAAAGTATGCAAGTTGTTATATAATATTCGATTGGTCGAGGAATATTCGTTTTAACAGGGAATATTCGTAAGACGGCACAATCATTGGTGGACCCCACAACGGAAGTATTATCGTAGTTAGAAAATGACAGAATTATCATTTTATAAAAATAATGGTGAAAGTGTTACCGTTAAAACTGTTGAACTACTAGGTAGTAAAAGTACAGTAATACGCGTGATTGCATAGTATCACATGGTATTGATTATTGATGCTTACGTGTTAAGTCACTCAATTATACTCAATTATTGCTACAGTAATTGCTTCATCATATCTCTCATATTATTGATTCAATTATTGTCAAAGTATCATCTGCATAATATAATATATTATTAAATCAATAATTAAGACGGTAAAGTTATTCATATTATTATTTACAATATTGACAATGTCTAGAAATTCTGTCAAGGAGAGGTTTGGTCACCTAATTGCGCGCCAATAAGGAGAAATCCTTATCGGAAAGCCCCCTCTTTTCTGGGAACGACCTGGTTGTTAAATATTGTGAGTTATTATATAAATGATGAATAAGTTCGTGTTGATTAAAGATGAAATTGATAGTTCCATTGTGTGAGAATTATTAGTGTTAGTGGAAATCGACATTTATTTCGATAATAATTAATGTCTGGAGGTTATATTGACCAATCGGGTAATTCACCGGATAAATGAGCTATTAATTCACATGCTTATAACTATGTGTTCACATGTGTGTACTATTGATTCACATGATTTACTATTAGGGGAGTTGGTGCAAGATTGATAATACTTGCATGACTAAATTAGAAATGGAGGTATAGATGAAGTTCTATACTGTAATTATTTTTTTCACATGATTAGAACTATTGAGTCACATGATTTACTATTGATTCACATTATTTACTATTAGGGGAGGTGGTGAAAGTTTGATAATACTTGTAGGACTAAATTAAAAATGAAGAAAAAGAGGAAGGTATTATACTGTAATATTTTGAGCCCCAAAATGTGCAATTATTGAAACTATATTTTCCTATAAATAGAAGCTCATTCTTCCTTCATTTCTCACCAATTCACTATAGCTATAGAGCAATTATTATAGAGAGAAATTATAGAGGGAAAGAAGAAGAGAAGTCTGCTACCTCACTATTCCAGTAATCCAGTTTCTTCTAAGGTAAGGGTATTATTCCTTCGTATTCATGAAGAGAGTTATTTTCTTTCAATACTCGTAAGGGTTGTTATTCCATTCTTTATTATTATGTTGGAATAACCTGTCTATGCGAAGTACCGCATACATGGTGAAATTCTTCTGTTATTCCATTCTTTAATATTCTGTTGGAATAACTTGTCTGTGTGGTCTATCGCATGCCTGGTGAATTCTGTTGTTAATCCATTCTTTATTATTCTGTTGGAATATCCTGTCTGTGTGGATTACGCATGACCTGGTTCCATTATTTATTATTCTGTTGGAATATCATGTCTGTGCAGATTACAGATGACCTGGTTCCATTCTTTATTATTCTGTTGGAATAACCTGTCTGTGCGGATTACGCACGCCTGGTGAATTTTTTTGTTATTACATTCTTTATTATTCTGTTGGAATAACCTGTCTGTGTGGACTACGACATGCATGGTGAATGATCATTTGTATTCATTCCTTATTAAATTATAGAAATGACCTGTCTACGTGGATTACCGTATGGCGGGTGAAAATCCATTTACAGTTTCGTATACTCGTATGAGATATCATTTCTTTTGTACTCGTCATGAAATATCATTTTATTTTGTATTTTATTTATGAGTTACTATTCACGGGTTACTATTCACCCGGTTACTATTCACTCTAGTATTATTCACTCGGGTATTCGGGACACTTTTCGTGTCGGAGTATTATTCATGAGTTACTATTCACGGGTTACTATTCACCCAAATATTATTCACTCGGGTATTTGGGATACTTTTTATGTCAGGGTGCTATTCACGAGGTACTATTCCTAAAGTACTATTCACGGGGTACTATTTATCCAAAAAATATATTTCTTTTCTGTCCAAATTATTTTTGGTTCATGAATATTATTCTTGAATTTTACTCTACAAAGCAAAGATCATGTCGATAATTTGGACGTTATTGATTTTTCGGATAAATTAAATTATAAATCTTTAAAATTTATCCTTGAACTTGTTTTATTGAATTATTATTTCATTGTCATCATCCTCATGCTTATATTGTGATGAAAGTAATCTTTGGCTTACGTGCAGAGATGGACTTGGTATGATTATGACCATGGATTATTCGGTATAATCATGACCGTAATGCGACGAATGATGTGGTGAAAGTCCTCATTGGACTATAGTTCATTGATGGACAGTTGTTGGTATGATTATGACAAGAGATTATTCGGTATAATCATGACCATTGATGATTACATGAATATCCTTGGCCGTGGTGCAGGGATGATTTGATTTTTTTTATTTAGCTGAGTCTCAGCGATAAAGTTGATGAAAAACTTTTTAAATCATAGAAGATAGTAGATTTTATGCTCTACTTGACTCTTCTAATGGATTGCTTATTCCGCTGCAGTTAAACTTGATGTTTGTTATATTTTAACAATGTTGAAGGCTAACGATAAATTATTCTGCATTATCTTAGTCATAATATTTCTTACTGGGCTAGTTGAGCTCACCCTTTTGCTTTCATTGTTCTCTTCAGGAAATGAGAACGAATGGGACTAGCTCTGCAACGGTGATGTATCCAGATGATAGTATTAGTAGTCCTCACTATTCTATGAAATAGTGTGATAATAAATGTATTGAGGACTTCATTTGAGTTGAATACTGTCTAGAAGACAATATTCGTATTAAAACTCTCAGTTTATGTTTTGTCGTATTTTACACGACAGTTGTATTATTAAGTTGTATTTGAATTTTGTACCATGTATTTGGCGACTCAAGATGGGTGATGTATACCTATTTTGGGGGCATCACATGAGGAGCTGAAAGAGATGGTTGTGATGCACCATGCTTCGATGGAGCAGAAGGATGCGGAGATTCAGGAACTTGACTCAAAACTTGGAAACACGGAGTGGGACTTAGTTCATACCAAGGGTAGGCATGAAAACCTATTGGCAGTAAACGAGAAGATGAAGACTGATATGGAAAAGTTAAAAGATGACTTTAAAGAGGAATCAGCTAAGCGTGCAAGAGCAGAGGATGCTTGGATGAATGCGACTCAATGTGCAGATCATGTTGAGGCTAAGGTCCAAGTGAAGAAAGCCAAGATGAAGGAGATGTATTATGTTTTTCATTCTGCGATTGATAGGGCCCAGGATCGAGTCTATTATTACCAACCTCAGTTTGAATACTCGCCGTGGTTCGTGATGGATCGTAGAACGACTTATCGTATCATGGAGGAGGAACGTCGAGAAGCCTTACGACGTCTTAATATGCCTAGATAGAATAGGAATGATAATAATATGTGGTTAATTATGTGAATAAATAAATTGTGAATCCCTTATTTTGAGATAAATAAAGGGATAGTATGAGTATGTAATCCTGAAACTTATCTAGTTCAAGAAAGTGGATGTTTTTAGCGGTTATGTTATCTTTAGTATGTTTTAAAACATTATGAATGAATAAAATATTAGAGTTTATTTGAAATGTTATGTGTTATAGTTGTAATCTTGGAATTGGAATGTTTAAGTGATGAACTAATAAATATCAAATGCCCCAAGAAGAAGACAACCACGTGATGAACTAATAATAATAATATATTTTTAATCATAAAAATGCCTCCTAGAAGAAGACAACCACGTTTATGAATCTAGTGGAAGCCCAAACCTCCTTTGATGTTGCTAGAGTCTACTAATAATAACTAATGAGAACAATGCTTAATCCGGGTTAGCTATGGTGGCAAGCAAATAAGGTTCGTGGGGGACAAGGAGTGATAATGTGATATTTCGGATAAGGAGATAATTTTGAAAGGAACTATGAGTTCTCGAAATGTATTATGTCGATCTAAGTTTAACGAGTTCGAAGTTTAAGGTTTGCCACTTATCAAGTCAATATGGATGAGCGTAAGGCGAGAAGGTTCGAACAAGGATTGAAACCCTGGCTGTATAGCAAGGTTTCAATGTTCTAGTTAAATTCATTTGCAGCTGTACTCGAAAAGGCAATCATCGCGAAAGGTGGAAGCGATGCCTTAACCAAGTACAATCAAGAACAAAAGAAGAGAAAGAATGATAATGAGAATAAGACTGTTGGAAGTAACAATCAGAAGAGGAAGTGGAATGAGAATTCGACTACAGGAGGACAGCAAGGAAGTCAGCAAAAGAAAAAGTTTGAAGCTTGTGCTACTTGTGGAAAGAACCATACTGGGGTATGTTTGAAGGGAAAGCGAGTGTGTTTCAACTATGGTCAGGAGGGACACATTGCACCGAACTGTTTTAGCCCAAAGAAAGGATCATGTTTTACCTACGGTTCGAAGGATCACATGGCTCGTGATTGCCCTAAAAAGCCAGCGGGGAGTGCAAGTGGAGGAAAGGGAAACAACAACGGTGGTGGTGCATTGACTATCACTGGACTAGTATAATCAAGCCGACCTACTACGAGAACTTTCAATATGATCGTGCAGGATGCTTTTTAGTCTAAGGATGTGGTTTCAGGTATCATTCCGATTAATAGTATTAATGCTTATGTAGTGTTTGATTCGGGTGCTACTTGTTCATTTATACCGATGAATTTGCTCAAAACTTAGATTTGCCTCAGGAAGAATTAGATTATCCTTTGAGCATAGAGATTGCAAATAGGGAAGTGATTCCTGTTAGGTTCATATATAAGAATTGTAGAGTGGTTATAAAGGGTTAAGAGATGAGGGTAGACTTGATACCAATTAGACTTGGTGAATTTGATGTTATACTGGGAATGGATTGGTTATTCAATTATGGAGCAGTAATTGATTGCCAAAGGAAGTGTATTAACCTTATGACCGTTAAAGGTCAGGTTCTACGGCAAAGAAATCACCTCGACAAGCAAGTTGTTTGACGGTGATGCAAGCCAAGAAGTTGTTAAGACAAGGATGTGTAGGATACTTAGCCTACATAGTTGATAAACAGAAGAAGAGTGCGAAGTTAGAAGAGATACCGACTATAAAATATTTTGCAGACGTATTTCCAGACGATTTGCCGGGTCTTCCGCCAGATCGACAAATTGAGTTCGTGATTAACTTACTACTATGAATGGCCTCGATATCTAAGGCACCATACAGAAAGGCCCCGGTAGAAATGAAGGAGTTGATGGTGCAATTGCAAGAATTGCTCGACCAGAAGTATATTCAGCCAAGTGTGTCGCCATGGGGAGCACCGGTGTTGTTTGTTAAGAAGAAGGACGGATCGATGCGGCTCTCTATTGATTATCGAGAGTTGAATAAAGTCACGATTAAAAACAAGTATCCATTACCTAGAATTTATGACATGTTCGATCAATTGAAAGGAGCGAGATATTTCTCGAAGATAGACTTGAGAAGTGGTTATCATCAGCTGAAGGTGAGGCCGGAGGATGAACCAAAAACAACATTCAGAACTCGGTATGGTCCTTACGAGTTTCTGGTTATGTCATTTGGTTTAACCAATGCACCTACAACGTTCATGGATTTGATGAACAGGGTGTTTAAACCACTCTTAGATAAATTTATGGTGGTGTTTATTGATGACATCTTGGTGTATTCTATGACGCCCCCAAAACAGGTATACATCACCCATCTTGAGTCGCCAGATACATGGTACAGAAACAAATACAACTTCAGTAATATAATTTCTGTGCAAAATACGACAACACATACTATGAGTTTAAATACAAATATTGTCTTCTAGACAATATCCACACTCAAATAAGTCCTCATTACAATTATTCAAACACTATTTTACAGAAATAGTGAGGACTGCTAAAACATCTTTCTAGAACCATCACTCCATACCCCGATTAGATCCTGCTATGTTCTCACCTCCTGAGAAGAAAAATGGAACAAAAAGCAAAAGGGTGAGCTCAACTAGTCCAGTAAAGAATATCATAACTAAGATAATATACAACAAATTATCATTAGTCTTCAACAGGGAAAAATCTGATAAAATATAATAGACAACAGATCAACAATTGCAAAATGAAATAATAATCCATTAGAAGAGTCAAGTAGAGAAAGAATTCTACTATCTTCTAAGATTTAAAAGTCCATCATCAATATTTTATCCCTGTAACATCAATAAATATACATCTTTAAAAAAATATTCATCCTTGCACTACAGGCCAAAAATATTCAGTAATATCATCATTTAGGACTGAGGATGATGAAAAATATTTTAAAGAAAACGAATCCAGTGAGATAGAAGGACAAATATTAGGGATTCGTATCACAGTTTATCCAAGATCAATAATACTCCATAATAACCAATTTTGAAGCATAATTCAAAAATAAAGATCAAAACATTGATACAATCAAGGATAATAACCATAATAGACATCTTGGATAAAAAGAAGAAAATTTTATTTTTCGGTGAATAGTGTCGTATACGTGAATAGTGTCGTATACGTGAATAGTAACCCCGACACAAAAAGTTCCAAATTTGATAAAAAGTTCAAACAAATATTTCGGCATAATGATATTGAAGAAAATAATATCATTTAAGAAGAAAATAACATCCCTTACCTTAAAATAATGGTACTTCTGATCGAAATATCGGGTATAAAGCCGAAGGAAGCTTGTACCGAATAGCAGCTCTCAAAGTTTATAAATAATCACAAAAATACACTCGATAATCTAGAGAGAAAGAAAACTTGTTTCTGGTGTGATTTTCAATTCTAACCTAAGCGTCTATTTATAGGAAAATGCTAGAACGCCATAGGAGACTAAAATAATAAAATAATATTATTTCTATACTTTTCTTCTATGCACCAACCATGGAAAAATCAAAGCTAGCCATCTTGGAAAATTTTCAGCAGCCTATGTGCATTCAACACCAACCAAAAAGTGGGTCCCACCCATAATTTAATAAAAAATCATTTTATTTTCCAAAACTTCACTAATTCATAGAAAATAGCTTGCTTATCAGAAAAATACGAATTTTATGTCCATTCTGCCTGAAATCGAATTCTCTACAACTTTGTAGCTTTGAGTTTTTCCAAATTCCAAACATAAAATATCCGAAATCCACAAACGGATTATTTTTAATACCTCTACACCGACAAAATACTGATAAAACACCTCAGCATTAATTCTTTCATTTTTATCCACATAAAAATAAATATATCCATCATTTATATCCACATAAAATAAATATTTCCTTATCATATAAATCAATAATTAATTATTCACAAATAATATTATAGAATCACAATTATGACAACAAGGCCGCTCCTCAGAAGAGGGGCTTTCCAATAAGGATTTCTCCTCATCAAGCGCCGCAATTAGGTGACCAAACCTCCTCGATGTAACTTTCTAGACATTGTTAATAATGTTATCTAATAATATTATTCGAAATAATATGAATTATTGATCTGATAATGGAGATGATGTGTAGTGACAATTATTAAAACAACAATAATATAAAATATCAACGCAACAATTATTGAATCAATAAAATAAAATATTGAACAGTAATTACTGTAACAATTATTGAGTAGTTCCTTCTTACGTAAGAATCAATAATTCAACAATATTGTGTGATACCGTACTACTACGGTGCAACCACACGATGACATTATATTTTAACCAACCGGTATTCCAACAAATGTTAATTCAGAATAACCACGCCGCTTATTTATAAAATCTCAAACTTGTCATTTTCTTCATCCGACTGTTATTCTCATTATGGGACCCATAAATAATTGCCTCGTCGTATTTAATATTCCCCGACAACAAGAATATTGCACACCAAACTAATATTCCTGCATTTACAATGATTATTTAATAACCACTTACTTATTTTGCAAAATTTGCACATTTCACCCATAACCAAAATATTATATCAATTTAACACCTTATTATTCACAATAATAATTAGAGGAAATTCGATTTTATTCATAATAAGTTGGGGTCTTACAACCTCCCCTCCTTTTATTTCTGATTCCAACTCCCAGGTCATTTCTTCAATAACATGGTTTCTCCACAAAACCTTAACTTGTGGTATAACCTTCGTGCGTAGGACATGCTCTTTCATATCCAAGATCTTAACAGTACTTCCTTTGTACATTAAATCTTCTATCTATCTCGTGGTTCTAAAGCAATAATATGGTTCGGGTCTTTCACATATTTATTTAAGCATAGATATATAAAAACATTATGAACACGAGACATACTTGAGGTAATGCGAGTCTATAGGCCACATTTCCTATTCGGTCAAGAATCTCAAATGGACCAACAAATCTTGGATTGAGCTTTCTTCTCTTCCAAATCTTGTAACTCCTTCCATGGAGCATCACGTAACAAAGACATGATCTCCAATATTAAACTCCACGCCCTTTCTATGAAGATCAACATAACTCTTTTGTCGATCTTGTGAGGTTTGAATACGTTGTCGAATCATTTGGATCTTTTTGTAGTCATGCGTATTAATTCGGTCCCAACAACGTTGCTTCTCCCACCTCATCCCCAAAGATACCGAGAACTACACTTTCTTCCATACAACGCCTCAAATGGAGCGATGTCTATACTTGCTTGATAACTGTTGTTGTAGGAGAATTCCACCAGTGGCAAGTACTTATCCCATCTTCCTTTGAAATCTAGAACACAGAGTCTTAATAGATCTTCAAGGGTTTGAATAGTCCTCTCTAATTGTCCATCCGTTTGAGGATGGTATGCCGAACCGAATCTTAAATTTGTGCCCATAGCTTTCTGCAAGCTAACCCAAAATCGTGAAGTGAATCTTGGGTCAGGATCTGAAACTATGGATACTGGCATGCCATGCAATCTTATAATCTAATTTACGTACAGACTAGCAAGACGTTCAAGCTTGAAATAAGTCTCCTGTATAGGCAAGAAATGGGCAGACTTGGTTAATCTATCAACAATAACCCAAATCGCATCTATACCTTGAGAAACCTTAAGAAGACCCGTAACAAAATCCATAGTAATGTGTTCCCACTTCCATTTTGAAATCTCAAGTGGTTGTAATGGACCCTTTGGCATTTGATGCTCCGCCTTTACACGTTGACAAGTTAAACATCTCGAGATAAACTCCGCGATCTCTCTTTTCATATTGCTCCACCAAAATGTATGTCGAAGATAATGATACATTTTGGTACTCCCAGGATGGATTGCAAACAGTGTGTTGTGTGCCTCCATCATGATTCTATGCTTCAAGTCGTAATCGTTAGAACACAAAGTCCGAGTTGACTCAAGTATTCCTTCTTCATCGATTCTTGCTCGAATAAAGCACCTTCTTGCACTTTCTTCTTCATACGCATCGGTTCCATGTCCATAGCTCGAGCAATTTTTAACTTTATCGATTAAAGTCTGGTTCTACTCGCCCTGCTTGATATCATCACGGGTACTGGAGCCTTCATCTCTATCTCCATCCTTTGCAAGTCATACAAAATGGGCCTTTGTGTTAACAACATTGCACTTCGCATTCAAGATAACGATCTTCTACTCAATGCGCCACCTACTACGCTCGATTTTCCAGATGATATTGAATAGTGTGATCGTAATCTTTCAACAGATTCAAGCCAACGCCATTGCCGCATGTTGAGTTCTTTTGGGTGAAGAAATATTTGAGGCTTTTATGGTCCGTGATAAATCTCCACTTTCTCCCCATACAAGTAGTGTTCCAAATTTTCAACGCGAATACGATCGCCGCTAACTCTAGATTATGAGTAGGATAATTCCTCTCATATTCTTTGAGTTGTCATGAGGCATAGGCTATGACTTTCCCATGTTGCATGAGAACACATCCTAACCCTTGCTCAAGAATCATCAGTAGATAACAAATCCATCCGCATCAGATGGTATTGCTGTAACAAAAGCTAAAATGAGTCTCCTCTCGAGCTCTTGAAAACTCTTCTCGCATTCCTCGCTCCATATTTAATTTTGTATCTTTCCGAGTCACCGAGTTAACTGAGTAGCAATTAGAGAAAATCCTTCCACTAATCTCCGATAATAACCAAATAAGCCCGTAAAGTCGCTGAGACTTTGGCCACCGACTTCGGTTGTTCTAACTTTGTAATCGCTTCAATCTTCGCTGGGTCAACAGATACTCCATGTTTTGACACCACGTGCCCAAGGAATGCTACTTCCTCAATCCAGAACTCGCATTTCTTTAGCTTGGCATAAAGCTTGTTTTCACAAAGCCTTTCAAGTATCAGCTTCAAATGGTGCTCATGATCTTCACGACTTTTGGAATAGATGAGGATGTCATCAATAAAGACATCAACGAACTAATCCAATTATTCCTTGAATACTCGGTTCATCATATCCATGAAAGCAGCAGGAGCATTAGTCAATCCAAAAGACATGACTAAGAATTCATAATGCCCGTACCGAGTTTTGAAGGCAGTCTTTGGAATATCCTTAGTTTTAATCTTCAGCTGAAAATATCCAGAACGAAGATCGATCTTTGAAAAGAATTGTGCTCCTTGTAACTGGTCAAATAGGTCATCAATGTAAGGTAGCGGATACCTATTCTTGATGGTGACATGATTCAATTCTTGGTAATCGATACAAAGTCGCATACTCCCGTCTTTCTTCTTTACGAATAACACAGGAGCACCCCAAGGAGATGTACTAGGACGAATGAAACCGATGTCTAACAATTCCTGTAGTTGGACTTTTAACTCCTGAAGTTCAATAGGAGCCATTCGATATGGGGTTTTAGAAATGGGCTTTGTACCAATTTCAAGGTCAATAAAGAATTCAACATCACGTTCTGGGGGTAGACCGGGAAGTTCTTCAGGAAATTCACTAACAACTGAAATAGTATTCAAATCTGACGTGTTTTTGTTCAAGTCTGTGACATGGGCTAATAAAGCTTGACATCCATTTTTCAATAAACGAATAGCTTTATGGCTCAATATGACAGTGATTGACTTTAATGGTTTGGTTGTTTGGATTCGCATGATAGGTTGGTTAGGAATATGAAAACTAACAACCTTACGAAAACAATCAATTTTAGCATGATGCATGGTTAACCAATCAATCCTTAAAATCACATCAAATGCAAGAATTTTCAACGAAATAAGGTCGGCAGGTAATGTGATGGTACCGACTTGAATCAAGCAAGATTTATAGACAGTAGATGTAATAAAAGTTTCTCCTAACGGAGTCTCAACAGATAAGTCAAGGTCTAATTTCTCCAGAGTCAAGTTTAAACGTTGAGCACAAGAAGGAGAAATAAAAGAATGGGTAGAACCGGTATCTAGTAAGGTATAAACTTCGTAAGAGTTTATGATAAGCTTACCCGTGATCACCTCGTTTGGGTTCCTCGCGTTTTGTGCAGTCACAACAAACGCCCTTCCAGGAACCACCGACTTTGACTTGTCCGGGACAGCTTTTGGAGTCACCATCCCTGTTGAACTTGGTTTCGCAACTAGACAATCTCTAGCTATATGACCTTCCTTTTCATAGTTATAACACACCTTGGATTGTTGTGGGCAGTTTAGGCTGATGTGTCCCTCCTTCCCGCATTTGTAACAAATGATCGGTGCTCGTTCTCCTCCCCTAAAAACAGTTGATGTTTGTGCTGACGTCTTCACATTATCATTGTTGTATCTTCTCTTCTTGAAATTTCCTCCCGACTCGCTCCTTCTATTATCACGCAAGAACGATTACCACCAAGAGTGGTTACCGCTTTTTTGTCCAAATGTTTTCTCCTTGTCGGTTTTCATTGCTTCATGACCGCCGCCACCTGTATGACCTCGTTGTGGTCCCTTAGTTGAACATACTCATTATCTCGCCTAATAATTGAGCCCTATTTACAACATCCGAATATAAAGAAAATTTATGAGAGATAAGATATTGTCGAATTTCGCTTTAGACCTCTTTAAATATCCTTGTCATTCGCTCCTCATTTTCGACCAAATGAGGTGCAAACACCGATAACTCGCAAACTTCGCCAGATCGACACCGCCATGTTGTTTTGTTCCAGGTTTGATAAACTCCACCTCCTTCATATGATTTAATACTTTCGTGAAAGTACTTGTCATTGAATAGTTTCAAATGTTTCCCAAGACATGTTGAAAAGGGCGGTGGCCGGTCATTGGTACGCTTACAGACTCCCACCAAGTAGTCCGCTTTCACCGCAGACATAAAGGTGGCGAATTGAACCTTTCGTTCTCCGCGCATCCCAAGACATCGAATATCTTGGTAATTTGTTTTGACCCATGTTTCTCCCATGATCGGATCCGCTTTTCCCTTAAATTTGGTGGTCCCAAACTTTGAATCGCTTGGTGTGTGATAAGCCGCGCAGCATCGCTAGCATTTCCACCGGTATTTTGTGCACGAAGTCTCCTTCGTTCGGTTTTGCATGAATCGCAAAAAACTTCTAAACATCCCATCATTCATCATTTGTTCTAGTGTTGTTTACAGGAGGAATATTGCCTTCCTCTGTTATCGCCCTCGGGTGGTGATCAAAGGTGTCTCCACTGGCCCCGATTTACTCCATTATTAACGCTTCTCACCGCCATTCTTAAATACCGCCATAAAATAAGGGTTAATAGTCATGTCATATATTATCCCTATACTCGATCGACCAAATAAACACCAAATAAACTTAGTCAGTCATACTATCGAAGGAATTTCGCTCTCCCTCCTAGTTCTTGTCTCACATCTCACCAGGATCATATCCTAAGCTCGATACCAACCGTGGACGCCCCAAAACAGTATACATCACCCATCTTGAGTCGCCAGATACATGGTATGTAAACAAATACAACTTCAAGAATATAATTGTCGTGCAAAATATTTACACAACACATACCGTGAGTTTAAATACAAATATTGTCTTCTAGACAATATCCACACTCAAATAAGTCCTCAGTAAAATTATTAAAACACTATTTTACGTAAATAGTGAGGATCATTAAAACATCTTTCTAGAACCATCACTACATACCCCGACTAGATCCTGCTATGTTCTCACCTCCTGAGAAGAAAAATGGAACAAAAAGGAAAAGGGTGAGCTCAACTAGCCCAGTAAAGAATATTATAACTAAGATAATATACAACAAATTATCATTAGTCTTCAACAGGGAAAAATCTGATAAAATATAATAGACAACAAATTTTAGATCAACAATTGCAGCGGAAACAACAATCCATTAGAAGAGTCAAGTAGAGAAAGAATTCTACTATCTTCTAAGATTTAAAAGTCCATCATCAATATTTTATCCCTGTAACATCAATCAATATACATCTTTAATCAAATATTCATCCTTGCACTACAGGCCAAAGATATTCATTTGTATCACCAGTTGGTCATGTTCATCTCAACACTTGTTCAACTTTGCACTACGGGCCAAAGATATTCATTAGTTAATCATTCATCTTTGCACTACAGGCCAAAGATATTCAGTAATATCATCATTTAGGACTGAGGATGATGAAAAATATTTTAAAGAAAACGAATCTAGTGAGATAGAAGGACAAATATTAGGGATTCGTATCACAGTTTATCCAAGATCAATAATACTCCATAATAACCAATTTTGAAGCATAATTCAAAAATAAAGATCAAAACATGGATACAATCAAAGATAGTAACCATATTAGACATCTTGGATAAAAAAAGAAAATTTTATTTTTCGATGAATAGTGCCGTATACATGAATAGTGTCGTATACGTGAATAGTAATCCCGACACAAAAAGTTCCAAATTTGATAAAAAGTTCAAACCAATATTTCGACATAATGATATTGAAGAAAATAATATCATTTAAGAAGAAAATAACATCCCTTACCTCAAAATAATCTAGATTTCCGATCGGAATATAGTATAAAGTCAAGGAAGCTTTCAGACCTAATAACAACTCTCAAAGTATATAAATACTCACAAAAATACGCTCGATAATCTAGAGAGAAAGAAAACTTGTTTCTGGTGTGATTTTCAATTCTAACCTAAGCGTCTATTTATAGGAAAATGCTAGAACGCATATAGAGACTAAAATAATAAAATAATATTATTTCTAAACTTTTCTTCTACGCACCAACCATGGAAAAATCAAAGCTAGCCATCTTGGAAAATTTTCAGCAGCCCATGTGCATTCAACACCAACCAAAAAGTGGGTCCCACCCATAATTTAATAAAAATATATTTTATTTTCTGAAACTTCAGTAATTCATAGAAAATAGCCCGTTTATCAGAAAAATACAAATTTTATGTCCATTCTGCCTGAAATCGAATTCTCTACAACTTTGTAGCTTTGAGTTTCTCCAAATTCCAAACATAAAATATCCGAAATCCACAAACGAATTATTTTTAATACCTCTACACCGACAAAATACTGATAAAACACCTCAGCATTAATTTCTTCATTTGTATCCACATAAAAATAAATATATCCATCATTTATATCCACATAAAATAAATATTTCTTTATCATATAAATAAATAATTAATTATTCACAAATAATATTACAGAATCACAATTATGACAACCAGGCCGTTCCAAGGAAAGTGGGGGTTCTCCAATAAGGATTTCTCCTTATTGACGCGCAATTAGGTGACCAAACCTCTCCATGACAGAACTTTTTAGACATTCTCAATAATGCTATCTAATAATATTATTCGAAATAATATGAATTATTGATCTGATAAGGAGATGATGTGCAGTGACAATTATTGAAATAACAATAATATAAAATATCAATGCAGCAATTATTGAATCAATAAAATAAAATATTGAATGAAGAATTATCCGTAACAATTATCGAGTAGTGCCTTCACGTACGTAAGAATCAATAATTCAACAATATGTGTGATACCGTGTGCTATTGTGCAACCACACGTATTACTGTATTTTAACCACCGGGTATTCCAACAGTGTTAATGGTAACAACTACGTCGTTTATTTATAAAATCTCAAACTTGTCATTTTCTTCATCCGACAGTTATTCTGTTATGGGGCCCACAAATGGCTGCGCCGTCGTACGAATATTCCCCGACGACAATGATTATTTAATAACCACTTGCTTATTTTGCAAAATTTGCACATTTCACCCATAACCAAAATATTATATCAATTTAACACCTTATTATTCACAATAATAATTAGAGGAAATTCGATTTTATTTATAATAAGTTGGGGTCTTACATATTCTAAGACCAAGGAAGAACATGTTGAACACTTAAGAGTGACGTTGGAGACATTGAGAAAAGAGAAGTTGTACGCAAAATTTTCAAAATGTGAGTTTTGGTTTGAACGTGTACAGTTTCTCGGGCATGTTATTGATAAAGACGGAATTTCGGTAGATCCATCGAAAGTTGAAGCTGTAGTAAATTGGGATCAGCCGAAGACACCGTCAGAGATAAGGAGTTTCTTAGGGTTGGCAGGTTACTATAGGCGTTTTATTCAAGATTTTTCCAAAATCGCGACCCCATCGATTTAATTTAACCAGAAGGCGCTTAAGTTTGTTTGGATGGAGAAGTGTGAGGAAGTTTTCACTTAATTGAAGAAGAGGTTGAGCTCAAAGACCTGTGGTTGTCATTGCCTGATGATACATGGAATTTTGTAGTGTATAGTGACGCATCGCATAAAGGACTAGGTTGTGTGCTTATGCAAAACGGCAGAGTTATTGCTTATGCATCACGACAGTTGAAAGATTACGAGAAAGGGTATCTGACTCATGACTTAGAGTTAGCGGCGGTGGTATTTGCCCTAAAAATTTGGAGACATTATCTTTATGGAGAGAGGTGTGAGATATATACCGACCATAAAAGTCTGAAGTATATCTTTACACAAAAAGACTTGAACATGCGACAAAGAAGATGGTTGGAGCTGATCAAAGACTTTAACTGCGAGATTTTCTATCATCCCAGAAAGGCGAATGTTGTTGCTGATCCTTTAAGTAGGAAGGGACGGGAGAAGTTAATGTTGTTAACTGCTTAGGAAAAACTAGTGTCAGAAATGGCTAAAATGGAGTTGGAAATTAAATATCCGACAAAATCCGACGAGAAGTTATTCCTGATAGGAAACAATTCAACGTTGGTAGATAAAGTGAAAAATGCACATCTTTGGGATGAAGACTGTGAAAAGATAAAACAGAAGATATCTGAAGGTGAGGAAAATAAATTCAAAATCGACTCGGAAGTGTTATTTCAATTCGAAGGGAGAATTTGGGTTCCGCTGGTACCAGAAATTAAAGAATAAATTCTAAGTGAAGCTCACAACTCAAGATATTCGATTCACTTTGGGAGTACAAAAATGTACCAGGATCTTAGACATCATTTTGGGTGGCCGAATATGAAAAAGGTTGTGGCTGAGTGTGTAGCAAAATGTTTAACGTGTCAGAAAGTTAAAGCTGAACATCAAAGGCCAAGCGGATTGTTACAACCATTGGAGATACCAGAACGGAAATGGGAGCATATCACAATCGCTTTTGTGGTAGGTTTTCCAACGATCCCACACGGATACGATGCCATCTGGGTGATTGTCGATCGACTGACGAAGTCGGCACACGTTTTTGCCAATCAAGCTTCGATTTACCCTGGATCAGTTGACAAAACTGTACGTGAAAGAAATTGTGTCAAGACACGGTGTACCTGTGTCCATTGTATCAGATAGAGATCCACGTTTCACATCTAATTTCTGGAAACGATTACAAGAATGCTTAGGAACACAGTTGAGAATGAGCACATGGTACCATCCTCAGGCCAACGGACAGAGTGAGAGAACCATCCAAACACTAGAAGATATGCTCAGAGCATGTGTCATGGATTTCAAGGGGAATTGGGATGACCATCTACCATTGGTGGAATTTGCTTATAATAATAGTTATCACGTTAGTATTGGCATTCCATTTACGGTTGCTATATTAAGTAAAATGCAGAACTCCGTTATGCTGGGATGAGGTATGTTAACGTCAACTGTTGGGTCTAGAATTGATATAACAGACTATCGAGATCATCAAGGTTATTCGAGCAAGATTGATAGCTGCACAAGATAGACAGAAGAAATATGCCGATCAACATCGACAAAATAGATAATTTGATGTCGGTAGTTATGTTTTCTTGAAAGTGTCTCCCTGGAAGGGGAAAATTCGATTTGGCAAGAAGGGGAAAGTAAGCCCTAGATTTATAGGACCTTTCGAAGTGCTTCGACGGGTTGGTGAAATAGCATATGAAATAGCTTTACCTCCAGAGTTGGAGCATATTCATAATGTTTTCCATGTATCGGTACTAAGGCCATATAAACCTGATTATAAACATGTTATAGAATATGAGTCCTTACAGTTTAAGAAAGATTTGTCATATGAAGAAGTCCCTGTTCAAATTGTTGACAGAAAAGAGCAAGTACTGAGGAATAAGGTAATACATTCTGTTAAAGTAATCTGGAGGAACCACAATGCTGAAGAAGCTACGTGGGAACTTGAAAGCATTATGATGAAGAATTATCATCAGTTGTTTGCTTAATCTTGTATAGCGATTCTGGGGACAAAATCTTGTTAAGGAGGGAAGAATGTAACAAATAAATTTTTCGAGTTGTGATTCTGGGGACAGAATCCTTTTAAGGAGGGAAGGATGTAACGATCGAGAAATTTTAATTTAATTTAAATATTTATTAAAATAAATAAATATTTTAAATAATTTATTTATTGAGGAAAATAAATAATTGATGAGTTGTGGTGAATTAATTTAGTAACTAAGTTGATTAATGTTAATTAAATTGAATAATGATAATTTTATTAAGGGATTTAATTTAAGAAAATAATTAAATTAAAGGAATTGTTTGATATAAAAAAAAAATAAATAAAATAAATAAGTGATGGTTCTAATTTATTAATTAAATTAGATATATGATTATTTATTTATTTATAAGTATAATGATAATAAGATTTTTTTTATTATTACTATTATAAGTTATCTAAATTAACTAAATTAAGGTGTGACATATGAAACTATATAATAAAGTATTATAAAAATAATCTACTATGGAAATTTCGAGTAACCAAACAAAGCCTTGTGGCTTTTGGTTAATGTAATCGCTTAAAGACGCTTGAAGTTTAATAAACCGATAATCACGATTATCGTTGTTTAAGCGCTTCAATTTTCTTATTTCATGTATTGTCTTTTCTAAGGCTTAATAGATACAAGAGAACTTGAGAGAAGATAAAGTAATTTGGAGAGAAACCCTAAGGATTTCAAGGCAATTTTAGTTGGTTTAGCCAAAATTATCAACCAAATTGAAGGTATTTTCGTTAACCTTGATATTATATATATATATATATATATATATATATATATATATATATGTATGAGTTTTACGGCTTGAAGCTTCAACTTTGTGAATTCTAGTTTTCTGTAAATTGTTGTTATGTAACCTGTTTATGGTGATTATATATAGTTATGATGTAAGAGGTTGTAATGTATTACTGAATTATGCGAATTGCAGTTTAAAAAGGAAGAAAAGTATGATAGTGTTTGTATTTCGTATATGGCTTGTGAAAGTACAAATTTTAGTGGTTAATTGGTATGTTAAACTGTGAATTGAGTTTTGTTTATGCTAGTCTATTAAGAAACGCATGTAACGTAATTTGAACGAAGTAATTCGGACAAGAATCGAAGTCACAGTGTTCAATTTTGTGAAGAAGTTCAAAAATGGAGTTTTATATGAAAAATATGAATTTTGAGAAATTAAACTAGTTTTAGTTGATGTTAAATTGTTCTAATTGGTTGTAAATGTTAGCAAACATGTTTTTAATAGTCTGTACCAATTGTAGATGTTAATTTCACTATTTTGTGGGTGAAATTCGGATTTGTTGGGCTAAAGTTCTGGCATTATTGTTCATAGCCGTCTTCGTTTCAGTCAGGCACCAAATGTTAGCTATTGGTGCTAAGGCACAAAATTGCGAACAAGGCCATTCCCAAATGCAACGCGCTTAATTGGTTTTTCCAATCGAGCATCAAATAAGAACAAGGCTGCGTTCTCGAGCCCAGCAAATGACTTTTGCCTATTTGCAGGTCATGTGTATTGGACTTATATTAGTTTAGTATGCATGTTAATGATGTCGAGGCATAACATAAACTACAATAACATGTTGTCATGCGTTGTAATACAAAGTGTAAAAGATTTTTAAGTGATTGTTAATTGAAAGTTATATAATGAAATTAAAAGTGATGTTTTTAAAAGTTAGAGGTGGATTTATTGTTATGTTGGCTCAGAATGAGATTTTAGATTTGTTAAGTGTGTTAACCTATATGGTTAGATGCTAAGTTAAGGTTATGACATAAATGATGGTTTAAACCCGAAAGCTAATATTCATATAACTAATTGTTATTACGATTTCAATGATATATGTAGGGTAATTGGAGATTATTTTACATTTGTGTAGCTTACAAACAAGGCAAGTTCTCTAAACTCTACTTTCATAATTGTGGAAGTTTCTAAACCTTAACTCTTTCATTGAGCAAGACTATTGATTCTATTCTTATTTATGATTGATTAAGCTCTTGAGCAAGACTAATACGTCGATTCAAATGAGATTGTTCTAACTATTTTGAATATAGTACTTTGCATGTGTATCATGTTTATTCAGTTATATATTGTTGATATCCGATCTTTGAATTTGATAGCCTTGTCAGTTATACATTATTGTATTAAACCTTTATTGATGGAAATTGAATAAGTGTTCTAAAATTCTAGAAACACTGATAAGTTAGTTCCAAACTAAACTTTCTTTAGTGAGGAAATTCTAAATTCAAACTGAGACGAACAACCCTAACATAGGGGATTTTGTACGTGTAATGTTTAGATGTTTGTGCACAATACATGGTACAAAGGGCTGATCCCCCTAAGTACGTTAAGTCTATATAGTCTAAATAACTGTTAAGGTTGAGGTAATAATATCTAAATACCGAAGACACAGTTCGTGGTCATAAGACCCTCAGATATTAACGTTCGAACTTGTTTTCTATTTTTTGATTCATAGAACAAGTTCATTATTGTACAGTATTCGTTGTTCATTCTCATGTTGTTATTACTACACTTTATTTCAGTGAGCAATTGCTTGCTCACTCTTGCAATTAAACATTCCAGCTAAAGTCGAAAGAGGTGATGAGCCATCTACTAGCAAAGGAAAGGGCAAGATGTCCAAGTGTTGAAGAGTTATTTAGAATTTATTAAATGAATTATGTTATAAGACTTGTTTTATTTTATAATGTATTCCGCAAACTGATGTAATAAATTTAAGGTTAGATTACCTGGGATTGTTTATGAGATGATGTAACCCTTTAATGGGAGATATTATTGTTTAAATTAATTACTGTTTTATCCTTTATTATGGGTAGTTAGATGTAATTATTTTGATAAAGGAGCACCAAATCCTATGAGAATGAAGTACACGGATTTGGGGGGGTGTCAGCACTTTTCTTGGCCGCCATATATCATCAACTTTTTGTTTTCCATTGGGTTCTTCTTCCAATTTGCAAACAGCTGAGTAGTCACCACTTTATGGCTATTAAGGACTTCACCTTCATCATCCTTAATTTTATTCTTCAGCTTCTTCCTCAAAATGATACTCAAGAACCTTCCATGGAAAACCTTCGTGAGGGGTTTTCCTATTAATCTTTTCTTATCTTCCTTATCCAGCCATTTGGATATTTGATCGAGCAGGATAACTCCAAAGTTGATACACTTCTTTAGAACTATTGCAGACATGATCTTTAGTTGTTGATCACTCACAATGTCATGTGCAGTATCCTTGCATAGTATACATTTGCCCACTATCTCTGTCAGGAACTCGAATTCTTCAAGAAACTCCTTTTTCTTCATATCCTTCAGACTAGGGTTTCTTCTGTACTGCATAATCTTCTTAGCTTGTTCAGTGTCGATCTCATCCAGGCTTTTTCAGATCTAGGTCAGGAAGACCTGAGCATTAATTGATGTCAGATGATTTAAGCTTCAGAATCTGGCCTTTGACCTTGGTAGAAAAGGTTCCAGAATTTATAGTTGCGTTGGAGTGAAATTCTTTAACTAGGTCAACATATATGCGAGTGTTTAACTTAAGACATTCTGAGAATCTAGCCTTCTTTACAAGTTCAAGAATATCTCTGAACTTCTTCTCAGATTTCTCAAACATCTTGGTTCTCGAAATGAATGCCGGTGATTACTCTCCAATCTGCCATTTGAAGAGTTCGAAGTATATGGGTATTTAATTTCAGGGGTCTTATGAGAGATAGTTGGATGTGATTTGGGCGAAGCTAGAGGTTTAACGGATTCAGGCTTTGAAGATGATTTTAGGGTTTGAAAAAGGGAGGGAGAGAGGTTCGATAGCTTCTGATAACTATTTGAAGATTTTGAATTTATCTTTATGATAGTTCCTTCGACTCAAGATAAGTCGTGGATGTGAACCTACCATTGGTTGCACGATCCCCAGTAAGAAACTATAACTCCCCATAAACGGAACATTTTTTCAGTTGTAATTTTCTTTTAAGAACATAAGCATTACTGTCGTAGATTGACCATTGACCTTTTCAGTACGTAGAGTATCTTGATGAGTTATCTATAGACTCTACGATTTTGGCAACTCAACGATTATCTTCTGAGAGATGCTTCAGTGGATGATTTGACACTAATCCTCATCTTGAAGTTGCATTGCTTAACCCCTGATGCGTCCCAAGAGAGTTCGGGCACTGAAATTCTGAAGTAAATTTGCAAGGCATCTTTCCAAACTGTATTCGAACTTATCTCCACATGATCTGAATAGTTTGGTATGTGCTAAGTTCTGCTGAGCTCCCCATGAACTAGTGTATCCTTTGGGAAGGCTACGATCGTCGAGGCTACTCTACGATCGTTGAGCTTGCACTACGATCATCGAAGTTCATCGCGTAATCTACTCTACTTAACGTTGTTCATCCCGGGTCCTTGAGATGAACTTGACTTAACATTCCTTCTAGGTTAAGGTAGCTCAGGAAGGGCCAGCTTCTTAGAGTGAACTAAGGGTCAGGTTTGTCCCTGAGGCGCTTCCTAGATGAAGAGCTTTAGACGTGATTAGTAACCGATATCTCATTTTGGTCTTTTTTCACCGGGAGTTCATCTACCAACTTTAGACATTTGCATTGGCTATAATCGTGATGTCCTCCTATTTCTTACACTCACGATCGATGTTCGATCGTAGGCACTCCATGATTTTGAATTGGGTGGTTGACAAGGTTAACAGTGGCACGTTTTGAGACATTCCTACTGACTATGGATCTTCATTTGCTTCATCAGCCACAACGTTTTGGGACATTGTAACTGGTATATTGTTTTATAGTGCACTTCTGATACTTTTAGTGCTACTATTCTTTAACAGTTCACTACTCCCCCATAGTTGATACTATCTTCGCAGAGAGGTATGAGTTCTTCTTCTTTATGTTTATCAGAAGGCAGCCTTGCATATCTCCTTCTGACTGGAGTCATCACTTATCGTTTAAAACTCCTTGGATCATAGAAATAAATATCTTCAGGACCGATCACTCTATGATAGTTTGACAGAACTACGAATGTAGTCTTCTTTGACAGTTTGTACTTGTGGACTTCTGCTTCTATAATGAGTTCCTCGAGGGTTCTTCTCAGATTATATGCTTTGCATGATTAAGCATATAAGACCATTTTCATCTTAGAGTGAATGGTCTGCTTCCATAAGGAGATCAGCAACCATGTGAGCTTCATTCATGTTAGCTCAGCAAATCTTCAAGAACAGACAACAAATGATTTTGTCAATAACATTTCTGAAATGTCTTAAGCCTTCTGCTGGTTGAATCTTCTTGATTGAAGTCTTCTGCTTCAATATTCCTTAGTGTGGTCAGATAGACCAAGTACCTGGAGGTTAGATAAATTTCTATTTTTTGTACACATGGTTAAATGGGTCCTGCTAGGTTAGTTTTCAAAATCCCTATTCCTCATATATTTGAATTTTCATCATATTTATCACCAACAATCATAATCATGCATATATCCAAATTAGATATGACATTTTAAGATGCATGATGAGTGTGTGTAAGATTAACCACTTTAATAAAACACTCTTTTTCTTTGATGGTTTCATCACTTGCTTGGTTATGTTCACAGATTTTAAATGTTCAAAGAGTGAAAATCAACTCTATCACTTATTTGTATCTGGTTGATTTGTAATAACCCGAGAATTTCTATATAAAAAAAATAAGAAATTTTGCGTATAATTTTTTTTATATTTAATGACGAGACTAAGTGTCAAGTAAAGTGAACGATAAATGCGAATACATTTATTACTTGAAAAATTAGAAATAATTTTGGAATTATTAATTACCACAAATTATATGGTAATAAATTTCGTAGTTTAAATGTTTTTATTAATTATTTTCCATGAAAACATGATTGGAAATAATATATGAAGTGATAATTAGATTTATATAATAAATATTTTATTATATGAATTGTTCGTAATATTTAAGTTAATTATTTTAACTTGATTATTGATGTCGTACGTACGAAGAATAAGTCGTATATGAGATCCAAACCCCGGATTGGGATTGTGATCAAGAGATGAGAATAATAATATTATATTATTTATATAATGATTTTACAAGATCATAATTATGTATCGGTATGTGCGACATATATAATATCGAAAGCAATGATGGTCAATTAGGTCATAAAGATATTACCGCGGTCGTGAAACCCTAATTATTAAACTCGCTTATGGGGTATTTCGAGTAGTGATCGTATATGAAGATACCGTGAATAAGAATATCTGTAATTAGAAGAAACCCTAATTATCGTAGACGTCGATAATTAGGACAAACCCTAATTATTATAACCCTAACCATTGAAATTAGAAACCGTAACGATCGTGTTAGTAACATACACGTATAATTAAAGAACTACACTAATGGTCAATTAGAAACCCTAATTGATGACGTTGAGAAACCCTAATTTTAATTAACGGGTTTAATTTCGATGTTATCAGATAAGTGTTTTAATTTACCAAAGGATAGAAGTTAATTGGTAAATTATAAGAATTAAATCTAGTGATTAAATATTACATTTAATTGCCTTGTACAAGATTGCCCATACACTCTTAAACAAAGCGCAACCATCACCCATAACAAATCGTAAGCAAGAATCAAGAATTTTTGGCAAAAGGGTATAAGAACACTAAACCTAGAAAACTTTGATTCGATGTTATTTGATGCAATTGATTGTTTAAAGTTGTGTAATAGAATATTAATTGATGATATGGGTTGATAAATCAAAGACCCATAACATCAAAGTGCACGAATTTGAAGATTTAAGCAAGTTGGAAAAACCGAATTCTGTTATTTTTTCACCAAATGTCAGAGGCCATAACTCTTTGCTCGATCATGAGTGTTGTTCTTCAAAAGTTGTTATGTGTAGCCTGATATATGGTCTTTAATCTGCAAAAAGAATCAAGTCCATATCATGTATAGATTAGAAGTTATAGATGGTCAAACATGGTTGACCGATCATGATAAACTATTTTTGGGCAGTCTGTAATGGGGGCATTCTCGTCCACTTTTTGTGCTTTAAAAGGTCTGGGCTTTTGATATGTTGTAGTGCACTGAGTTAGGAAGCCATAGGCTTTGGAATGACCTCATTCCGACCTCGGATGAGAGAATTACGGTGATTGGAAGGAAATATGTCAAATTTCTCAAAACTAAAAGTCAGCAGTGGGATGTGCTATTCGGGACACTATTTCGATTAGTTAATGTTTCCAAAACCTTCTGGGCTTTTGGTATGTTATATTACAATCAATAAGATTTCCATAGACTCAAACGGACTAAACCGACATCGGAGGAGAGAGTTATGACATTTCAAAGTAGTAGTGTCAAAACTTCCCAACAAGTGCGGTGCAGTCCATTTGAATGGAATTTCTGGGCTGATGTGTTCGGAATTTGGAAATGGTCAAAGAATAAAAGTTGTAGCCCCAGAAGTTAGCTTCGCGTGGGCTCAAGAATCGCTCAAAAGGTTTTAAAATGAAAGAGTTATGACTATTTTTAGCGGAAGAGGGTAAAGCTGAAATGAGATTGAAAATCTGCTATGAACGCCCACTTTTGACGACCGTTTGGGCTACCTAATGAACCCGAATTGGGTAATTCAGTATTTTTAAAAATAGTCTTACATACCATGTATAACATATCCCAAAATCAGATTAATTGAGTTATGAGCAATGCGTTAGAAAATCGCAAAGTGAGCTATTGAAAATTAGTATAAACCAAGTCCCACATCGACTAAATTGAGAACTTCACCATTTTCTAAACCTATAAATAGAAGGGCTTTGGCCTTTGTTTCATTCACCAACAATAAGGCCTCCAATTTTTGAGAAAGATTTTGTTGTGGGAGAACTTTTTATAAAGATCTCCTTAGTTAAATTTTTGCATGGAAGTGCGATTCATTTGTGGAATTCAGTATTTTCTGTATGTTTCTTATTTAATTTTTGTAATGTTATTATTTTTAATTGTTAGTTAAAGTTTGAATTTTTGAAGTTTAGTTAGTGTTGTTAATAAACTAGTTAGTTTACTATGTTTATTTTGGCTTGGAATTGATTATGTAAATGAGTTATTTGTGATGACTTTTAATATTTTGTGATGAATTTCATTAATTAATAATTATTAATGATATTAAAGTTATTTAATGATTATATTAAATAATTTAGTTTTAAAATGATTTTAATATTATAAAAATCATTTTAAATGAAAATAAGGTATTTAAAAATATTTTAAGTTATAAAATATAACTTTTAATATTTAATGATAATTTCATTAATAATTAAATATTAATGATATTAAGATAATTATTAATGATATTTAGTTTATTTAATGATTAATATTAAATAAATAGTTTAAAAATAGTTTTACATATTTAAAAACCATTTAAAGAGGATATTAAGGATTTAAAAATATTTTAAGTTATAATTAATGACTTTTAATATTTGATAAATAGTACATTAATATTTAAATATTAATGGTAATTATTTGGGTAATATAAATGTTTTAAAAATAGTTTGAGTTATTATAAATAACTTTTATATTTTGGCAATGGTTTCATTAATAGTTTAGTATTAATTAAATTATTAATGATAATGGAATTGTTTAATGTTTAAATCATTTAATTATGATTCCGATATTTGAAAGTTATAAATTACCAAACTAGTGATTTGAGAACCAATTATGAAGTTCGAATTTGAAGAAGAACACCTATAGTAATAGTTATATCACTATATAGCCCTTTAGTGATGATTTGAATTATTTTAAATTTTTCAATTTTCGGAAATCATGAAAATGATTAAAAATAAGATGTCCGATATTTACAGATGTTGAGGTATAGAATAAGAGTCTTAGACTCAAGATTTACCCAATAAAGTCGCCGATACTTAACAAATGTCGTGCCTTATAAAAAAGAAAGAAAAGACTATCGTAAGAGCATGGATGAGATATTTAAAAATGTATAAAAATATTTCAAGTATAGAATAGAACTAAAAGTATGATCACCGTGATTATGTGATTGGACTACGTGTCAATTGTTGTAATAGATGCATTTATGTGTTAAGATATATTGTTCTAATCGAACTAATGATCCGATTATTGATAGGTTGTGATAAAGAGATAAAACCTAAGTTGAGATTTGTAATCAATGAATCAAAAAGTATCCTACCTTTGCACTTCCTTTATGCAATGGACATGAGTAAGAAGTTTCGTAATTATTCTATCCCTATACGTGATTATGTACTATTTGATTATCGACATGTTAGCTCGTATATATATTCTGCTCATTGATTTCTATAAATGGTTATACAAGTGTCCCCACTGGATAATCATGGCATTTGTTAACATGTTGATACACCTTTGTCAATTACCCGAGATATATATGTTGAATTACATATTATTGTTGAGAAAGATTAAAACCTTTCTGGTTTGGAACTGTGCATGTATGAACATCCCTATATGGGAAGATTTTTATGCAAGACGGATAGAGTGAGCGATGAATTTCATTCAAGTTATGTAGTATTGATCAACACGGTATAATCGGTCGATCACCCTCCGCGTCCGTAAGTTATGATAGTTTGAAGATAGAATTCGCTTAAACCTTTTCAAAATGAAAAGAATGTTCATAGTATGTTTCTTAAACCCTATTCAAGGGTAGAGCCAGAGCCAAATTTAAAGGATTTGAAAGAGAGTTGTTATGTGAATTTTTTATCAGTACAGATTACTTCACAATTTTCAATTCGTTGTAGAAGTGTTATGTAAAGAGAATACTTATATTCTTTTAGCTTATATATAATTGCTATTACTTTGTCGGGCACTTAAATGCTCATCCTTGCTTAAATTAAATGTTTTCAAGCATGTATGAGCAACTCAAGGCTCGTGTAATACTAACAAAGAAAAAGGAAAGTTGATTGAATAAGTGTGTATTATGAGTTAATGGTTATAGTTGTATTGGTATCTATTCAAGTATTGTAAGGAATGTATTTGAAGGTCACGTACCTGGGGAAGTAAACTTTGATGTATGTAAATTAAGTTCGAATGTATTATTATTTAGTATTATTCAGCTTAAAGAAATGGTATCGTGGGGAACCGAGTTCGGGTTTCAAGTACCTGGATTTGGGGTCGTCACATGATTAATGGAGGTGATCAGTTTCTACGAATCTTCAAGATACTCTTGTAGAACTGATCATACTCTACGTATTATCAAAAACCTAGAACATAGGTTTGTATATACATACTAACCCATCAGTAAGGATCACTCCACTTAAGATTATTTAAATCTTGATATGCTTATGACCTATTTCAGACTTCTTTCAAGATGTTATCTTCAACATAAAACTTGGATGGAGCGAAAGTTTGTTAGCATTTGAGTTTCCAACCTTAGTGTACTTTCTCTCTTCCCCTTTTTAGGTAGAGTATGGTTGTGATGCCCCCAAAATAGGTATACATCACCCATTCTAAGTCGCCAAATACATGATACAGAATACAAATACAAACTTAAATATACAACATGAGCTGTGTGTTTTAATAAAAATATTGTCTTCTAGACAATATTCAAACTCAAAATAAGTCATCAATACATTTATTATCACATTCACAGAATAGTGAGGACTACTAATGCAAACATCTGGACCGTCACTCCGTTTTTTGACTAGTCCCAGCTATATTCTTATTTCCTGAAGAGAACAATGAAAGTAAAGGATGAGCTCAACTAGCTTAGTAAGAAATATTATGACTAAGATAATGCAGAATAAATTATCGTTAGCCTTCAACAATGTTAAACTGATAAAATATAATAAACATCAAGTTTAACTGCAGCGAAATAAGCAATCCATTATAAGAGTCAAGTAGAACATGATATCTATTATCTTCTATGATTTAAAAGGTTTTTCATCACCTTTATCACTGAGACTCGGCTTAATAAATAATCCACATCATCGAATTACCCCTGCACTACGACCAAGGATATTCATTAGTATCACGACCACAAATTATCCATGCACTATGGGCCAAGGATATTCGTGTTTTCATCCATGGTTATGATCATGCCAACAACTGTCCATCAATGAACTACGGGCCAATGAGAACTTTTACCACATCATTTGTAACATTATGGTCATGATTATACCGAATAATCCCTGGTCATAATCATACCAAGTTCATCTATACACCACGAGCCAAAGATGACTTTCATAACAATATAAGCATGAGGATGATGACAATGATATAAGAATTCAATTAAATGAAAGCAAATGATAAATTTTTAAATATTTGTAATTTAATTTATCCTGAATTCAATAATGCCAAAATTGTCAATATGATACTGCTTTGTGGAGTAAAATTCAAGAATAATATTTTATCAAAAATAATTTGGATCGAAAAAAATTAATTTTTGTCATAAATAGTACCCCTGGTGAATAGTACCCAAGTGAATAGTACCCCGTGAATAGTACTTCGAGAATAGTAACCCCGTGACTAGTACTCCAGCATAAAAAAGTTAAAACTTATCAAGAATGCTTAGAATAATATTTCCATGAAAAGATACTGGATGAAGCTCAAATATCAAGGATATTCTACTAATTTCATGGAGTATAGATGCCAAAACTTTAACAAAACGAGTATAGATCTCTAAATCTAAAACGAAATAATATTACTTACATACTACAAAGTATGGAAGAAAATATTATTTCTTACGAATACTGAACAAAAATAATATCCCATACCTTAAAAAGAAGAGTATTCCAACTGGTATAGCGGGGGATATTCTTGAAGCAAACTTTCACTGTTTTCTACGCTCAAAACTTCTTAAAACTCGAAAGAAATACGCTAAATATTATAAAAGAAGAATTCTCTGATTCTGGTGTGATTATCAATTCTAAATAAGCATCCTATTTATAGGAGAATGGCAAGGATACTATTTGAATTTTTTTCTCACGGACGCACAGGGAAAACGAATCACAGGCGCCGAACATCGGTTGAATTTTTTTTAGGATTTACTATACAAACACTAGGTGAGCACTATGCAAACACTATGCATAATAAAATATAATATATTCTATTTTTCATAAAAAAAACAAAACTTATTATAATATATATATATATATATATAATAAATATATATAACAACAATCCCGTGACTTCTGAAAATTTCTCCACCCATGTGTCCTTTTCAAAATGTGGGCCCTACCATATACATATATATAATACTTATATATATATATATATATATATATATATACTAAAATAAGTAACATTTACAACAAATACTTCATAAAAAATCCCCTCAATATTTTTAACAATCTTTATTCATATTATTATAACTCGCAATATTAACAACCAGATCGTTCCCAGGAAAGAGGGGGCTTTCTGATAAGGATTTCTCCCTATTGACGCGCAATTAGGTGACCAAACCCCTTTCCTCGACAGAACTTTCTAGTCATTGTTAATTATAAAAATAATAATATTGTTAACGCAAAGATCTTTCCACGCGTCCCAATCACGTAAGACACGTCCAATCCTGCACAATAAACACGACAACACCAAAAGTTTGACGGCTTCAATTGTTCGGGGATAGCTCCCAAGTGAGAGTCAAGACAAAGCGATCACAAGGTTAACAATGGAGGAATAAAATATCTAGTCTTGAGAGAGAAAAATGATTCAGTTACCTTTCCTTTGTGTGTAATCCTTGCCTCATATACTCCTGGTCCGGTTTTTCGTGCTACCGACTCCCCCTGACACCACCCACTACCGATAGCCCACCTGCCACTCCATCACCTTTGTCCACCGCTGGCTAATACAGTCACATCCTCATTAATGCCATGCAGAAGATGACAGAAATAACAGTCAAATGTTATCTATTTTTATCATTACCGGTCAAAGTTAATGTTTAGATATTATCTATCTAATGGATCAGCCCAAATAAGAAGCCCAATACATTTAAGACAGAATAAATATAACCCAAGGGATGGGCCCATTCGGTCTAGCCCAGCACATAAAGTATCATGGCCCAACATTACCCTCAGTCTTTTATTAAACATGATGTTTAATGACAGAGTGTAAATATCACAGGCCCGTGATAAAAGGAATTATAATTAAATCAAAAAAGGTCCAAAATGAAGCTCACCGAGGCCCAAATAATAAGCACAAGCCAACAATTTAAAAAAAACTAGAGGCCCATTCGAGAAGCCCAATTTGATTAATAATTAGGACAAAAAACGGATGCTACCCCTTCCAATTCACCATCATTGCTTCCAATTAATACGCCGCCCTCGATTCTCGTAAAAATTTGAAAAACATGTCTATTATGAAAGCCACTTTTCCCCAATTCTGATGGTTTTACCTGCCATTTCAAATTTTAGACTCTTCGTGCCTTCATCTTCCTCTCGAGTCCTCTCTGTACCAGCAAATAGTAAACAATGGATTCCCAGAGTTCTGACAACACTGTCCCAATCGTCGCCATTCCGATTTCTATTGTTCCTCCTTCTCCGAGTCCTACTAAAGTGGCTTCGACTTCAAATCCCCAATCAGCCACCTCTCCAAACAAGAATCCATCACCTAAACCCCCAACTAACCTTTCCGAATTCTTCGAGGATGAAGAATAGTACCCCCATGCTAATACACCCTCCACAGTTACCGAGACTGAGCTTTGCAACATTCAGATTCGATATCAAATTCCAGATACTCACGAAGGTGAGGGTCGCAGCCTCTCATGAACGAATGTATCAGCGACCCAACGGTTGGACCGCCATCCCGATAACACTTCTGGACCGCCTCTCATGTCCAAGTGCTTCTGTACGATCATACTCTTCATGATCATGTCGTCGACATATACTTCTATATTCCTACCCAGTTGATGTCAAAATACGAAGTTCATCATTCTCTGGTACATGGCTCCCGCATTGATCAGGCCAAACGTCATCTTCTTAGAGGCATATACCGAACGATGCATAATGAACACCGTCTTCGGTATATCCTCTCTACACATGGAAATTTGATGATAACCAGAGAAAGCATCCATAAAGCTCAGTAAGGCATACCCCGAAGTCGCATCGATGAGTTGATCGATGTGGGGTAGAGGATAGAAATATTTTGGGCAAGCCTTATTCAAGTCCGTAGTCGATGCAGACTCGCCACTTTCCATTCTGCTTATGGACCAGTACCACATTCGCCATCCACTCTAGGTAGTCTATCTCAAAAATAAAATCCGCAGCCAGTAGCTTTACAATCTCTTCATTAATGATCCGTTGTCGTTCTGGTGTAAAGATTCGCCTCTTCTGTCGAACAAGCTTCTTGGAAGGGTCCACCTCCAGCCGATGCTCTGCAATCTTTTAACTCACCCCTACAATGTCCTTAGGCTCCCATGCGAAGACATCTGCATAACACTGTAGAAGCTCCATAAGGTTCATCTGGAGAGGTTTCGGCAGACCCGAACCTATCTTTACTGTCTTGTCCTTCTTCCTAGGAATCAGCTTGAACTCTTATGTATTCCCAGCTGGCATGACCAAAGGTTCTAAACTGCTCTCAATGAAGGGTTCGATCTCTATCACGGCATTCCTATAGCATCGTCTGGCCAAATCCAAATCCCCTGCCACTTCTCTAACCCCATAAGCCGTGGGGAATTTGATTTTGAAATGAAGGATTGAGGTCACAGCTTGTAGAGCAGTCAAAGTGGGTCTCTCCAAAATGGCGTTGTAAGCCGAATCTACATGCATAACATAAAATTTGCATATTATTTCTACCTGTTGGGGAGCTATGCCGAAGATGACCGGTAGCTCAATAGTCCCTGCAACCTTAACTGGATCGTTGCTGAAGCCATATAAGGGAGCCTCCTGCCCAACCTCCATCTTTCGCCATCCAGATGCATCCTCTGATAAGCATGGGCGTATGAATATCTACAGAAGATCATTTGTTGATCATCATCCTCTTCATGTCTACCGAACCCACCTGTGTCGTTATCACCAGTGCTCCTTCATGAGGTTCGATGGGCTCCGAAGGGTAATCCTCATCGGTAAAAGAGATTACTGTGCCAGGATAAGGTCTGTTAGTCCTCTAGAGTATACCCGCCACTGACATAATCGAATCCAGGTATCCTCGACGCTTCTTCCCAACAATTTTTCCAGAAGTACCTGCATTAATGATATCGACCACATGCCTTGCTGGCTGTTCAGGAGCTGTCAATGAAGGTTGTGGTTGAGCGACCTGAACAGGTTCTCTCTCCCTCTACTGGGCCTATGGGGTTGTTCTTGCTGTGACATACTGAACTAGGGCACCCCCTTGAACTTTCCTCTCAATGAAGTCCTTTAGATTGTAATAATCATTTGTATCGTGACCCGAAGCCTGATGATAGTCACAGTACTTACGAGAATTACCTGCTCTGGGCTTAAGTTTGTCCTGAGGCGGTTCGTAGATGGGTTGATTTTTGATTTGATCAAGAATAACATCCCTATCAGTGTTCAGTTGAGTGTACGTCCTATTCACCTTCTGGGCTAGAACGGACGAACGACCTCCTCCCTGTCTCTAATTGTTGTTGTACTTCTAGGAACCTCCATCGTAGCGGTCATTATTCCCTTTATTCCTCTTCTGACCACCTTCAGTTTTATCCCGATCTGTCTCTTTTAGCCTGTCCAAAGAAGGACGTTTCAAGCTATTCATAGCCTCTTCTACTACGATATAGCCCTCCTCCTTATCGAAAGCTTCAGCTAGACTCTTCGGGTGGTGAAACATCAGCTTCTTCACTAACTTCTCTGACTTCACCAAGTCCAACCCGTTCTGAAATAAGCCAACGACTTGAAGATCGTTAAGTTCGGTCACCTGGCCAACTGCTTCTCAAAATCGCTTAACGTACTGGCTCAAAGACTCATTCAAAAATTATCGAACTTGAGCCAATGAACTTGTTGGTTTCCCCCTTCTCCTGTGGCTCCCAAATCGAGCATGCAACTTACTACATAAATCTGCCCATGATGAAACTGAATCCAAAGGTAAAGTCCTCATCCACTGCCTGATGTCTTTTCAGAGCGTTGTCACGAAGGTATGACATTTAGCAGCATCACTAAAGTCATAATAGTCCATCAGTCTATTGAATGCCTGACTATGGTCATAAGGATCCCCAAACCCATCATAACTCTCCATATGGGGCAGCTTCTTGGTAGGGTCAGCTTTTTCTTTGAGAATATCCACAGAAAAAGGGGATGCCTTCTTTCCCCAAGTATCCTTTACTTGTTGGACTTCGACAAGCTATTTTCGAAGCTCCTTTAATTCCTTGATGAGAAATTCTACTCCTTCTAGATGTGAAGAGATTTCTTTTTCCAGAGAATCTCTTCTTTGACTAGACCAAATTTCTAATCATTTGGACCCCAACTTTCAAGGATCTCTCAGGATGAAGCGCCCATAGGGTGGTGTACCCTCGTGGACTCTCTAGAGTTGTCACTATGGTGAGAACACTCAAGGCGGGGTGCCTTCTTTGTATTTTCAGGCGTGTACTCTCTGGACCTGCCTCTTTGTCTGCTTTGACCCTGTTCCCTAGAACCGATAGGGTGGAGTGCCATCTTCGATCTTTGAGGAGTAGGGCTTCTTGATCTTCTTCGATCTCGAGGTCGGTCTCGAGACTTATGACCCGAGCAAGGTGCTCCTTTCCTCTCCTTTGTCTTCTATCTGTGTGCCCACTATGTTCTTCGGACTGTACATAGCTAGACGCTTCATCTTTCAACTCCACCATCCGAAGCATTTGTTCGCTAATATCTTCCCTTTGTTTCAAAAGCACCTCCAAAGCTTTATCTGCTTCGTCTGTCATCTTGGCCAGCTTGGAGGCCTTATAGGCCTAACCCTCTCGGTGTTGGGTTCTAGGCGGTGAGCCTTCTACCCGTTTCTGAGCTTGGTCAGGCCCTTTCTCGACTGCAAAAACCAACCTTCTTTTAGCATCACCATGGGCTCTCAAACGAGAACCCTCAGACCCATGTTTAGAAGTCGTGCTATCATGAGCACTCTTTGTAGGACCCAATCGATCCTTGACAGATACTCGTGGTGTAACGAACTTACAGCCATAGGCTGTCCATCAGGGGTAACCGTTCTACTTTTCACCATGGATTCCGACGTAGAGCAGCTACGGTTTGTGATTGAAAACTTCAAGAACACTAGAACATAGCCCTCCTTCTAGAACCAATGTTAACGCCAAGATCTTTCCACGCGTCTAAATCACGTAAGACACATCTAATCCTGCACAGTAAACACGATAACACCAAAAACTTGACGACTTCGACCATCGGGGGATAGCTCCGGCGTGAGAGTCAGTATAGGCGATCACAAGGTTAACAATAGAGGAATAAAATATCTAGAGTCTGGAGAGAGAAAAATGATTTAGTTACCTTTCCTTTTTGTGTAATCCTTGCCTCATATACTCTCGGTCCAGTTTTTCGTGCTACCGACTCCCCCTGACCCCACCTACTACCGATAGCCCACCTGCCACTCCATCACCTTTGTCCACCACCGGCTAATACAGTTACATCCTCATTAATGCCATGCAGAAGATGACAAAAATAACAATCAACTGCAATCTATTTTCATCATTATCGGTCAAAGTTGATGTTTAGATATTATCTGCCTAATGGATCAGCCCAACTAAGAAGCCCAATACAATTAAGATAGAATAAATATAACCAAAGGGATGGGCCCATTCGGTCTGGCCCAACACATAAAGTATCATGGCCCAGCAAATATGAATAAATTTTCATCTCAATTATTGATTTAATAATATTAAAATATTGACAATAATTGAATCAAAAAACGTGAGATACTATGCAACAATTACTGTAGCAATAATTGAACAAAATTGAGTGACTTCTCACATAAGCATCAATAATCAATACCGTGTGCTACCATGCAACCACGCCAGACATCGCATTTTTATCACCGTAATTCAACAGCTTATCTGTGAAACGTCCACCGTTATTTTTATAAAAAGATATTTCGCCATTTTTAACTCCGACAATAATTCCGCTGGGGTCCACTAATGATCGTGTCATGTCAGCATTTAATATTCCCTGTTAAAATGAATATTTCCCAACCAATCAAATATTATATAACAACTTGCCTACTTTACAAAATTTATAAATATTACCCACAACTATAATATTATAACAAATCCACACCATAATTATTCAAAAATGATATTTATAGAAAAATTCATCTTTATTCATAAAAGTTGGGGTCTTACAATGGTCTCTTGATAGAATACTGTTATAGTACATAAGGTGATGCAACATGATGTACACATTTATATTAATGAGGAACCGTACCTTTCCACTCTTAGTTTCTTGACAATCATTTATATTGATATAATGAGGTTAGACATTGATGTGCATATTTTTCCATTCATTTCTGACAGCTTGTTACTCATGTTGCCCTTCGATCAATTAGTCATAGTCTTGAAGATGTAAGCTAAGAAAATCTTGGCATCTGTAGTTCTTTGATAACCTTGAGTCCTCAAGGTTCACATCCAGCTAATGGTTAGCCAAATATATATTTGAGAAATTCTTCTTTCTTCTCTTGATAAGTACCTCTTAAGATATATATGGCCTTCTCATCTTTCAGACCGTGGATGCTTGACTCTTTGTCGTTGATGCCTCTTGAGCTTCCATATCCGGTCTTCAGACTACAAGATTGACTAAGGGAAAGGATTGGTCTTGTTGTTATGGCATTAAAGAACGTGGACCAATCTGAAAGCAAATTTTCAAAGCGATATATACACATTTACTCGCATAACAATATTTCTAATGTGTGAGTTCATCTGCATTTACAAGTAACTTACTAGTAAACTAAGTTTAGAACAATGTTTGTGCCTAGGATCAGACTCAAAGCGATTAGCTTTTGAATATAGCATGAGAACCTGCTCTGATACCAATTGTTAGTTCCCAGTAGGCATACAATAGATCTAGAAGGGGGGGTTGAATAGATCCTTTTTCATTTCAAATACTTTTCTCATTTATTTTATATTGCTAATGATTAAAATATGACAAACATAAGAATCTTTTCAAGCACAGCGGAATAAGTAAAAGATCCCCTTCATTGATATATTCATGAACATACAATAATTGTTCGTAGAGTTAGTTTAGTTGTAAGCAGTTAATACATACATAACATTTATAGCAGTTAGATACATAATGTAAATGACTGAATTTAAAGACACAGGGGATTTTAAGTGGTTCAGAGACTCAAGCTCCTAATCCACTCTTCTGCTTTAACTAGCAAGAATTCCACTAAGGAAGGGCAACACCCCGAATCACTAAGATTCCTTCAAGGCCAGCAACCTTAGAACTTCAGTTCACTAAGAACTCTTCAAGTCCAGCAGGCTTGGAACTCCTCTAGTTCCCTAGGAACTCTTCAAGCCCAGCAGGCTTGGAACTTCATTTAGTCCCTCCGGACAAGGACCCCTCAGACCCTGGCTACTTGTTGTTGTAGTTGTTGTTGATGCCTTACAGCTAAGATATCTTAAAGCTTGAACTTCTTTTGTACTTAGCAGCTTGACGTGATCCTCTTTGCATTCTGCGTAGAGTCTAGACCACATCTTCTCTAGTGCATCTGATCTTTATTATGTTCTCCTCATCTTCATCTGATGTCAGTTGTGCACCATCACCATTTAGGTTTGTTAAGTATTTGAGCTTTTGGTAAACTTTGTCTGGCACTTAGCATTCCTTGAACCCTTCTTGAATGGTTTGCAGACATGATTCTGCATCCGTTCTGTTTTAGTTTTTGGTCATGGTGATTCGTAGAGTGGCTCTCTGGATCTTCTTTGTGCTCTTCCACTTTTCTGAATGATATCTTATTAGCCTTCTCGGCTCTCAGCTTAGCTGCCATCTTCAATGGCATTCTCATCCTTGTTGAGTAAAGCATTCCAACAACTCTACGATCCTTCAACTCAGCAACTCTTGATCTTTGAAGCTCTGGCTGATATATACTCATTCCCAATCTTCTCGTTGGAATATAGCCATTGAAAGATATTTGAATTGCTTTGCAGATCTCGAGTTATTTGGTATAGACTGTAGATGTGACATGACATCCCCTTTTTCATCTTTCTGACACTGCAATCTACTGGTTCACCTACCCCATCAAAGATGTCACTTTGGTGTCTCGGGCAGGTAGTCAACTTTATTTCTCCTTTCTAATTTCTCGATTAGAACATCAAGAGGTGTCCTTTTGTATTGATGCTCTCAACTAGCAATGTTTGAATATTAGTCTTCAGATTGAACCGTTGCCAATGCTTCAATCTTTAGATGACTGAACTCTACGATTCTGATGCAGATGTTCTCGGACCTGATCGTAGTGTGTCTTGTTTAATGTTGCTCATTGACAGGTTGAGACAACACTACGATCCTGAGGAAGTGTTCATTTGATCTTCAATGTAGAACACTTATTCGTTCTCTTGTTCAGTGCTTCAACACTTCTGTTTGCCTTTACTGACATTAGGTACTGAGAACTTGTCTGATTATTCTGGCCCTCCTCAACTTCAAGACTTATCAGATTTGGCATACTCAGTCTCTTTCTCCTTGTGATCTCCCGTTCACCTATCATCAATGGTCTGACCCATGATTCATCTTATTTGTCTATTCTGTAGAGGTTGGCGAGCGTTTCTGTGTAAACTACATCAGATCCTTCTTTGTTTGGCAAACACTACGATTCTGGTTGATGCCAAGATTCTCGCTTTCTCGATACCATCGACTTGTCGACTTTTCCTTATTCACCACTTTCATCGAAGTCTTCTTCTGATCAACTTGTGGAAGACTTCATCTTGAATGACTTCACAACTTAATCTGGATGTTGATTGGGTTGGTGCTTAGATCTGCTGTTATCTTGCATGCCATTCGTTGAGTGCTCTCTGGTTTCCTTTAGGTGGAATGTATCTATGCAACTCAGACCAGAGGCTTCACACTTTGGATATTCTGGGAGTGCTCATTTGTTGATAATCGTGTTTATTCTACGATTCTACCTTGGCATTGTGAGAACCTTTGTTGAAGTCTTAGTTCTGCACTCTACGATTTAACTTTGGTTCTGCAGACACTATGTCTCTGAGATCAGATCTTAAAACACAACAATTTCTGTCTTTTATCTTGTTGTCTTCGTCAGATCTGGCTCGACTATGATCTCTACCTCTGATATGATCATTAGACTCTCACGACTCCGAGTGTGGTCTACGATTCTTGACTTGGCTTTGGTAGATGCTCGTTTGGCTCTTATAATAGGTTGTCTCTACGATTCTGAACATGACTTCCTCAGCAGACTACGGCTCCGAGGAAGTTCTTCTCGACACACTACGATCCTTTCTCGTCTCTCCTGGCAGTCTTCGAACTCCGAGATCCACTATCTTGCAGGCTACGATTCCGCCTTGATAGTTCTCAATTTTTCCTCGACTCTCTTGGCAGACTATGATTTCAAAAAGGCTTTCACGATCGTGACATGCCTATCTATTACATTATAAGATCAACCTAACAAGCTTGATCTTTCTATATTTATAGTCCTTGTACATCATTTCTTTTTAAGGACTTTACAAAGCTGTTTTGCTTATGTAGGATTAACCTAACATATTTGATCAATTCATTCTAAGTCCTTGTACATATGTTCTTATTATCTATCAAAGGACTTTACATCTTTTCTTAATGCAAGAATACTTGCATATTCATTCATTTATATCATAATCAAATCATATATAAACAGGAATATCATTCTCATGTATATTCCTAACACTTATTATTCAAAAAGATATTTCGAGAAAATTAAATCTTTATTCATAAAAGTTGGGGTCTTACAACATCCCCTTCTTATGAAATTTTGCCCTCAAAATTAGGGTACATACCTGGTATGTCGAAGAGGTGGGGATATTTTGATTTCATTTCAGATTCTAACTCTTAGGTCATTTCCTCAACATCGTGGTTTCTCCACAAAACTTTGACTTGAGGTATAACCTATGAGCGTAGAATATGTTCATTCTTATCCAAGATTTTAACAGGTACCTCTGCATACGTTAAATCTTCCGTTAACTCGTCTGGTTCAAACTCAATAATATGGTTCGGGTCTTCCACATATTTACGTAACATAGATATGTGAAAAACGTTATTAACACGAGACATACTTAGGTAAAGGCGAAGTCTATAGCTACGCTTCTACTCGATCGAGGATTTCAAATGGGCCAATGAATCGAGGATTGAGCTTTCCTCTCTTTCCAAACCTCGTAACTCCTTTCCGTGGAACAACACGTAACAACAGATGATCTCCAACATTGAATTCCACGTCCCTTCGATGAAGATCAGCATAAATCTTTTGTCGATCTTGTGAGGTTTTTATACGTTATCGGATCATTTGAATCTTTTTCGCTGCTTATGCATCAATTCCTTGCCCAACAACGTTATTTCACCTCCTCATCCCAAAGATATCGGGAATCGACACTTCAAGGCCCATACAACTCCTCAAATGGAGCCATGTCAATGCTTGCTTGATAACTGTTGTTGTAGGAGAATTCCACCAATGGCAAATGTGAGACCCCACATTTTATGAATAAAGATTTAATTTTCTCGAAATAATTTTTTTGAATATTATGGTGTGGATTTGATATAATGTTATAGTTGTGGGTAGTATTTATAAATTTTGCAAAGTATGCAAGTTATCATATTATATTCGATTGGTCGGGGAATATTTATTTTATCAGGGAATATTCGTGCAACGACACAATCATTGGTGGACCCCACAATGGAATTATTGTCTGATTGAGAAAATGACAAAAATATTTTTATGAGAATAATGGCGGAAGTTTTATCGTTAAAATCGCTGAACTACTTTGGGTAGTAAAAGTACCGTAATACGTGTGGTTGCATAAGAGCACACCTGTATTGATTATTGATGCTTATGTGATAAGTCACTTTTACTTTTGTTTTATTAGTATTATTAATGTAATAAAGCGTAAAAAACTTTTTATATAAAATGTAATACTTTTTATAAAGTTATTCTACAAATATAATATATTATATTCTATTATGCATAGTATTTTGCATAGTAAAATCTTTTTTTATATAAAATGTAATACTTTTATAAAGTTATCCGTTTTATTAGACAATAATTAGAATATATTATATTTTATTATGCATAGTGTTTGCATAGTTCATGCATAGTCTTTTCATAGTAAAATCTTTTATAAAGTTATTCGTTTTTTTAGATTATAAATAGAATTTATTTTATTTTATTTAAAAGATTTTACTTTAAATATGGACCGTTAGATTAAAGTAAATCAATCTGACTGCTCATGAGTTAGTTATTATGCGTACCATTTTTCTATAAATAGAAGCTCATTCATTCATTATTTCACAAATTCACTAAAACTCTAGAGAGAAACTATAGAGAGAAACAAGAAAAGTGTTCTGCTATATCACTACTTCTATATCCAAAGACTTTTCTCTTCTAAGGTAGGGGATATTATTTGTTGTACTCGTAAGGGTATTATTTCTTTCAGATTCATGAAAAGAACTTCTATTATTCCATTCTTATTATTCGTTTGAATAACCTGCTGGCGCTTAAGCATCAGATATATGGTGAAATTCTTCTAATATTCTCATTTAATATCTCGTCTGCAAGGCTTATCACGCCGACCGGTTCCATTATTTATTATTCTATCTAATATCCTGTCTATGCGCTATTACGTCGGACCGGTTCCATTATTTATTATTCGTTAGAATATCCCGTCGAGCGTTTATTTGGGACGGTTCCATTATTTATTATTCGCTGAATAACTCTCGTCGCGCGATTTATCGATGTATGGTGAATTCTTCGTTATTCCATTCTTTATTATTCTCGTTGAAATAAATCATGTATGTGGATTGCCACATGCATACGGTGATTTTGTTGTTATTCTATTCTTTATTATTCTCATTGAACATCCCCGCTTGTGCAAATTTCGCCCGAATTCGTTCCGCTATTTATTATTCTATTTGAACAACCTGTCTATGTGAAGTACCGCATGCATGGTGATTTCTTTTATTATTCCATTCGTTATTATACTCAGTTGGTTAAAGTTTTGACTTCTATACTCCATGAAATTAGTGGAATATCCTTGATATTTACCCTTCATCTAGTATCTTTTCATGGAAATATTCTTCTGAGCATTCTTGAATTTTACTCTACAAAGCAGTATCATGTTGACAATTTGGACATTATTAGTTCTGGATAAATTAATTCTTGAACTTGTTTTATTGAATTTTATATCATTGTCATCATCCCCATGTTTATATTTTTTTTTGAAAGTCATCTCGTATTCAGAAGAGTATATATCGACTTGGTATGTTTATGATCGTGGATTATTCAGATAATCATAACCCTAATATTATAAATGATATGGGAAAAGTCCTCATTGGCCCGTAATGCATTGATGGACGCTTTTGGTATGATTATGGCTATAGATTTCTTTGGCCAGTAGTGCAAAGATGAATTATTTTATGGCATGATCAGACCGCTGATGAAAAAACATGATTATCTTTAGTCAGTAGTGCATGGATAATTCGTGGTTGTGATACTAACGAATATCATTGGCCGTAGTGCAGGGGTGATTCGATGATGTGGATTATATATTAAGGTGAGTCCCAGCGATAAAAGTGATGAAAAACCTTTTAAATCATAAGATAGTAGATTTTATTCCTACTTGACTCTTCTAATGGATTTCTTTGTTCAACAAGCAGCTTAAACTTGATAGTTATTATATTTTATAAGTTTAACATCGTTGAAGGCTAACGATAAATTATTCTCGATTATCTTAGTCATAATATTTTCATCGGGCTAGTTGAGTCAGCCTTTTCTTTCACCGTTCTTCTGTGAAATGAGAACGTAAATGGACTAGTTGGGGAACAGAGTGATGGTCCTAGATGGTGCATTAGTAGTCCTCACTATTCGTGAAATAGTGTGATAATAATTGTAATGAGGACTCCTTTTGAGTTTGTATACTCTCTAGTAGACAATATGTATTCAAACTCACGCTTTATGTTTTGTCGATTGTAGACAACAAACAGTATTATTAAGTTGTATTAGATTGCATCATGTATCTGGCGTACTTAAGATGGGTAATGTATATCTAATTTTGGGGGTGTCACAGTTGTTATCAAAGCTTATGGATATGATCCCTGACTGGGATGTGAGACAAGAACTAGGAGGGGAGAGATGGGGAATTCCTTCGCTGGAATGACCTACCTAAGTTTATTTGATATTTAATTGGTTGGTCATAATATAGGATAATATGTTACATGTCAATTAACCTTTGTTTTGTGACAATGTTTGCAAATGGCATCCAAAATGTTGAGATAAGCAATGAAGCACATGAGACCATTGAGACACCTTTAATCACTAACAGATTAATGTGATGTCGATTTAAGAAGAAATTATAGATATCTATGGAAAGTGCGTGAAGAACTAATAGTTGCACCGAGCTAGTTGGCAGAGGAGGTAGCCGAGAGTGAGGAAGAAGAGGAACCTGAGGAGAATTTATTAGAAGAATTTTAGGATCAAAATTTAGCATTACAAAATCGTATTCATGAGTTAGAAGAGCAGGCTGAAGAACGGCAGGCGGTCGTGGAGCAAAGAGATGCAACCATTCAAATTTGTGTTACCCGATGTGCGATGCTTGAACAGAAGCACTCTTTGGCAGAGTATAAGATATTAGAGCTGGAATCTGAGAATGCTATGATCAAAGTTCTGATGAAAGAATAAACAAATGAACGAAGGAGAATTGATGACGCATGGGTAAAAGCCGCACGACGTGTAGATATTGTAGAAAAAGACGTCCGATCCAATAAAGCCAAACTAGATGAAATGGATTTTTCTTTTTGGACAACAATTGGGAGAATACAACATCGAATTCGGAATTACCCTGTGCATAGAGGTCAACCCCAATTCGATATGGATCGGAGAATAATGATTCAAATAATGGATCAGGAATGGGACGAAGCACTTAAGGGTGGAATGTACCCTATAGCAAAGTCAAATCCAGTAGTTTAAGTGAGAGAGTTTGTCGAGGAACCCGAACGAAGTTATTATGGGTAAGTTAATGATAAACTCTTGCGAAGTTTATACCTTATTAGATACCAGTTCTATCCACTCTTTTATTTCCCCTAGTTGTGTTCAATGTTTGAATTTAACTCTAGAGAAGTTAGATTTTGATTTATCTGTTGAAATTTAGCTGGGAGAAACCTTCGTTGCATCCACTATTTATAAATCTTGTTTAATTCAAATTGTCACTTTCACGTTACGTGTCGATCTTGTCTCTTTGAAAATACTTGCCTTTGATGCAATTTTAGGAATCGATTGTTTAACTACTCATCATGCTTTTCGTAAGGTTGTTAGTTTTCATATTCCTAACCAACCTGTTATGCGAATTCAAGAAACCAAACCACTAAAGTCAATCATTGTCATATCAAGCCATAAGTAAAGAGCCCCGGTCCTTTCGTTGTTGACTTTCTTATGTGGAATGCAACGGTTTTACTTTCTTCAGAAGTTTATGTTGTGAATGATGATGGCAAGTTGATAGGTATCAATGTGACGATTATCCAAGTCTTGGATGAGAGTCACAGTTTTGAATGATATTTCTATTGTTAATAAATTTCGTGACGTATTCTTGAAGACTTCTTAGCCTACCCCTAGAGCTTGAAATCGAATTTTGTATTGACCCCAGTATAAAACCTATTTCTTAAACCCTTAAATATTTCTTCAACTAAAGTTTAACGTAATATGCGCCTAAAAGTCGTTGACTCGAAATGTTGATGATTACGATCGCACTATTCAATATCATCATCGGAAGTACGAACGTGGAAATGACGCGTTGAGTAAAAGATCATCGACGTATGCATTTGAAAAGCGATGTTGTTAACACAAAGACCCATTTCGCATAACTTACAAATGATGAAGATAGAGTTAAAGACTCTAGGAACCCAAGTGAAGATAATGAATATACGAGTAGAATCGACTTTAATCGATAAAGTTAAAGCCGCTCAAGCTACACACCCGGAGTTGATAAATGTGAAAAAGAAGGTTCAAGAGGGCGTTATTCTAGAAGCAAGAATCGACGAAGAGAGAAAACCTCAACCCTCGATTTAATTGGCCCATTTAAAAGTCTCGATTGAGTAGGAACTGTGGCCTATAGACTCGTTTTACCGCCAAGTATGTCGCGTGTTCATAACGTTTTTAACGTATTGATGTTACGTAAATATGTGGATGGCCCGAACCACATTATTCATTTAGAACCGGAAGAGATAGCGGATGATTTAACGTTTAAGTAGATACGTGTTAAAATCTTGGATAAGAAGAATTGTATTCAATACTCAAAGGTTATACCTCAAGAATTAGAATTTGAAATGAAGTCGAGGTATCCTCACCTGTTCAGCTTACCAGGTACATACGTAAATTTCGAGGGCGAAATTTCATAAGGAGAGGAGATTATGAGACCCCACATTTTATGAATAAAGATTTAATTTTCTCAAAATAATTTTTTTGAATATTATGGTGTGGATTTGATATAATGTTATAGTTGTGGGTAGTATTTATAAATTTTGCAAAGTATACAAGTTGTCATATTATATTCAATTTTTCGTGGAATATTTGTTTTATTAGGGAATATTCGTGCAACGACACAATCATTGGTGGACCCCACAACGAAATTATTGTCTGATTGAGAAAACGACAAAAATATTTTTATGAGAATAATTCATGGAAGTTTTACCGTTAAAACGTTGAACTACTTTCGGTAGTAAAAGTAAAGTACGAATATCGTAGAAGATCGGCTTCGGCTAAAGCCCCAAGGTATTGGGCTTTAGGCCCAAAAATTTTTAGGCCCCTTTTTCTCCATTTTTAGTTCTTTGAATGATGCTTTGAAAATATTAAAAGCTCTGTTATTATATTTGGTATTCTTTTCAGATTTATGTTCTTTTGTTCGTGAGAAAATTCATAGTGTTTTTTATACCTATCTTAATAGCAATTTACAAAGGGCCCAATTTTTTTGTTGCTTTTAGGCCCTGAAAAACTGTGGTCATACCGGTAATACGTGGTGGTTGCAATAGTACATTACAAGATTGATTATTGATGCTTATGTGATAAGTCACTCAGCTTTTGTTTTATTAGTATTATTAATGTAATAAAACAGAAAAACTTTTTATATAAAATGTAATACTTTTATAAAGTTATTCTATAAATAGAATATATTATATTCTATTATTCATAGTGTTGCATAGTGTCTCCGCATAGTATTTTGCATAGTAAAATTTTTTTTATATAAAATGTAATACTTTTATAAAGTTATCTGCTTTATTAGACAATAATTAGAATATATTATATTTTATTATGCATAGTGCCTGCATAGTGTTTGCATATTAAAATCTTTTATAAAATTATTCATTTTATTAGATTATAAATAGAATATATTATATTTTATTTAAAAGATTTTGCTTTAAATATGGACCGTTAGATTAAAGTAAATCAATCTGGACCGTTCATGAGTTAGTTATTATGCAGTCCATTTTTCTATAAATAGAAGCTCATTCATTCATTATTTCTTACGAATTCACTAAAACTCTAGAGAGAGAAACTATAGAGAGAAAGAAGAAAATTGTTCTGCTACTTTACTACTTCTATATCCAGTACTCTTCTTTCTAAGGTAGGGGATATTATTTGTTGTACTCGTAAGGGGTATTATTTCTTTCGTATTCATGAAGAGAACTTCAATTATTCCATTCTTATTATTCTGTTTGAATAACCTGTTTATGCGAAGTACCGCATATATGGTGAAATTCTTCTAATATTCCGTTCTTTATTATTCTATTTAATATCCTCGTCTGTAAGCGCTTACGTTTTGTGGGACTCGGTTCCATTATTTATTATTCTCGTCGAAATATCTTGTTCGGCGTTACGCTTACGGACTGGTTCCATTATTTATTATTCGTTGAATAACCTCGTCTGCAGGCGGTTTATCGCATGCATGGTGAATTCTTCTGTTATTCCATTCTTTATTATTCTGTTGAAATAAACTGTCTATGTGGATTGCCACATGCATGGTGATTTCTGTTGTTATTCTATTCTTTATTATTCTCGTTGAACATCCCGCGGCAAGCGTAATTTCTACCGGTTCCGTTATTTATTATTCTCGTTGAATAACTCGCTTATGCGAAGTACCGCATGCATGGTGATTTATTTTGTTATTCCATTCGTTATTATACTCAAATTGGTTAAAGTTTTGACTTCTATACTCCATAAAATTAGTGGAATATCCTTGATATTTGCGCTTCATCCAAAGATCTTTTCATGGAAATATTCTTCTGAGCATTCTTGAATTTTAATCTATAAAGCAGTATCATGTTGACAATTTGGACATTATTAGTTCCTGGATAAATTAATTCTTGAACTTGTTTTATTGAATTCTTATATCATTCTCATCATCCCCATGTTTATATTTTTTTTTGAAAGTCATCTGTGGCCTGTAGTGCATAGATGGACTTGGTATGTTTATGACCAGGGATTATTCGATATAATAATAATCTTAATGTTACAAATGATGTGGAAAAAGTCCTCATTGGCCCGTAGTGCATTGATGGGCAGTTTTTGGTATGATTATGGCTACGGATTCCCTTTGGCCGTAGTGCAAAGATGAATTGTTTTATGGCATGATCAGGACCGTTGATGAAAAAATGATTATCTTTAGCCATAGTGCATGGATAATTCATGGTCGTGATACTAAAGAATATCATTGGCCGTAGTACAGGGGTGATTCGATGATGTGGATTATTTATTAAGTTGAGTCCCAGCGATAAAAGTGATGATAAACCTTTTAAATCATAGAAGATAGTAGATTTTATTCCCTACTTGACTCTTCTAATGGATTGCTTGTTCACCGCAGCTTAAACTTGATAGTTATTATATTTTATAAGTTTAACATTGTTGAAGGCTAACGATAAATTATTCTGCATTATCTTAGTCATAATATTTCTTACTGGGCTAATTGAGCTCACCCTTTCTTTCACTGTTCTCTTCAGGAAATGAGAACGTAGCTGGGACTAGTTGGGGAACAGAGTGATGGTCCTAGATGGCGCATTAGTAGTCCTCACTATTGTGTGAAATAGTGTGATAATAATTGTAATGAGGACTCCTTTTGAGTTTGTATACTCTCTAGTAGACAATATGTGTATTCAAACTCACAGTTTATGTTTTGTCGTATTGTAGACGACAATTGTATTATAAAGTTGTATTTGAATTTGTGCATCATGTATCTGGCAAGACTTAAGATAGGTGATGTATACCTAATTTTGGGGGCGCCAGATTGTTAGCAAAGCTTAGGATATGATCCCGGCCGGGATGTGAGACAAGAACTAGAGGGAGAGATGGGGAATTCTTCATTAGTATGACCTACCTAAGTTTATTTGATATTTAATTGGTCTCACGTAATATAGGGATAATATGTTACATGTTAATTAACCTTTGTTTTGTGACAGTGTTTGCAAATAGCATCCAAAAATGTTGAGATAAACAATGAAGCACATGAGACCGTTGAGACACCTTTAATCACTAACCGCATTAATGTGATGTCGCATTTAAGAAGAAATTAGAGATATCTACGTGGTGCGTGAAGAACTAATAGTTGCACCTTGAGCTAGTTGCAGCAGAGGTAGCAAAATTGAGAGTGAGGAAGACGAGGAACCTGAGGAGAATTTATTAGAAGAATTTTATGATCAAAATTTAGCATTACAAAATCGTATTCATGAGTTAGAAGAGCAAAGTCAAGAACGGCAGAAAGGTAGTGGAGCAAAAAGAGATGCAACCATTTAAAATTGTGTTACCCGATGTGCGATAAGTTTTGAATGTACACTTTTGGCAGAGTATAAGATATTAGAGTTGGAATCTGAGAATGTTGTGATCAAAGTTCTGATGAAAGAAGAAACAAATGAATGAAGGAGAATAGATGACGCATGGGTAAAAGTCGCACGACGTGTAGATATTGTAGAAAAAGACGTCCGATCCAATAAAGCCAAAATAGATGAAATGGATTTTTCTTTTTGGACAACAATTGGGAGAATCCAACATTGAATTCAGAATTACCCTGTGCATAGCGGTCAACCACAATTCGATATGGATCGGAGAATAATGATTCAAATCATGGATCAGGAATGGGACGAAGCACTTAAGGGTGGAATGTACCCTATACCAAAGTCAAATCCAGTAGTTAAAGTGAGAGCGTTTGTCGAGGAATCCAAACGAAGTTATTATGGGTAAGTTAATGATAAACTCTTGCGAAGTTTATACCTTATTAGATACCAGTTCTATCCACTCTTTTATTTCCCCTAGTTGTGTTCAATGTTTGAATTTAACTCTGGATAAGTTAGATTTTGATTTATCTATTGAAATTCAGTTGGGACAAACCTTCGTTACATCCACTATTTATAAATCTTGTTTAATTCAAATTGTCACTTTCACGTTACGTGTCGATCTTGTCTCTTTGAAAATACTTGCCTTTGATGCGATTTTAGAAATCGATTGGTTAACTACTCATCATGCTTTTCGTAAGGTTGTTAGTTTACATATTCCTAACCAACCTGTTATGCGAATTCAAGAAACCAAACCACTAAAGTCAATCATTATCATATCAAGCCATAAGTAAAGAGCCCAGGTCCTTTCGTTGTTGACTTTCTTATGTGGAATGCACCGAAGCTAGACTTTATGTAGGCGATGTCGTGAATGACGATGGCAAGTTGATAGGTATCAATGTGATGTACTATCCAAGTCTTGGATGAGAGTCACAGTTTTGAATGATATTTCTATTGTTAATAAATTTCGTGACGTATTCTTGAAGACTTCTTAGCCTACCCCTAGAGCGTGAAATCGAATTTTGTATTGACCCCAGTACAAAACCCATTTCTTAAACCCTTAAATATTTCTTCAACTAAAGCGAATGTAACATACGCCAAAGACGTTGACTCAAGCTATTGAAGATTACAATCGTACCATTCAATATCATCGTGGAAGTACGAATGTGGTAGTTGACGCGTTGAGTAGAAGATCATCGTATGCGTTTATGAGTGCGATGTTGTTAACACAAAGACCCATTTCGTATGACTTACAAATGATGAAGATAGAGTTAAAGACTCTAGGAACCCAAGTGAAGATAACGAATATACGAGTAGAATCGACTTTAATCGATAAAGTTAAAGTCGCTCAAGCTACACGCCTGGAGCTGATAAATATGAAGAAGAAGGTTCAAGAGGGCGTTATTCTAGAAAGAAAGAATCGATGAAGAGAGGAAATCTCAACCCTCGATTTAATTGGCCCATTTAAAAGTCTCGATTGAGTAGGAACTGTGGCCTATGGACTCGTTTTACCGCCAAGTATGTCGCGTGTTCATAACGTTTTTAACGTATTGATGTTACGTAAATATGTGGATGGCCCGAACCACATTATTCATTTAGAACCGGAAGAGATAGCGGATGATTTAACGTTTGAGGAGATACGTGTTAAAATCTTGGATAAGAAGAATCGTATTCAATACTCAAAGGTTATACCTCAAGAGTTAGAATTTGAAATGAAGTCGAGGTATCCTCACCTGTTCAACTTACCAGGTACGTACGTAAATTTTGAGGGCGAAATTTCATAAGGAGGGGAGATTGTGAGACCCCACATTTTTGAATAAAGATTTAATTTTCTCGAAATAATTTTTTTTGAATATTATGGTGTGGATTTGATATAATGTTATAGTTGTGGGTAGTATTTATAAATTTTGCAAAGTATGCAAGTTGTCATATTATATTCGATTGGTCGGGGAATATTTATTTTATTAGGGAATATTCGTGCAACGGCACAATCATTGGTGGACCCCACAACGGAATTATTGTCTGATTGAGAAAATGACAAAAATATTTTTATGAGAATAATGGCGGAAGTTTTACCGTTAAAACTGTTGAACTACTCGGTAGTAAAAGTACAGTAATGCGTGTGGTTGCATAAGAATACACCAGTATTGATAATTGATGCTTATGTGATAAGTCACTCCGCTTTTGTTTTATTAGTATTATTAATGTAATAAAATAGAAAAAAAAATTATATAAAACAAAATACTTTTTTTATAAAATTATTCTATAAATAGAATATATTATATTCTATTATGGATAGTGTTGTATAGTGTCTCAGATAGTGTTTTGCATAGTAAAATCTTTTTATATAAAATGTAATACCTTTATAAAGTTATCTATTTTATTAGACAATAATTAGAATATATTATATTTTATTATGCATAGTGTTTGCATAGTGCTCTATAGTGTTTGCAGATATAGTAAAATCTTTTATAAAGTTATTTGTTTTATTAGATTATAAATAGAATATATTATATTTTATTTAAAAGATTTTGCTTTAACTATGGACCGTCGATTAAAGTAAATCAACTGGACCGCTCATGAGTTAGTTATTATGCGTACCATTTTTCTATAAATAGAAGCTCATTCATTCATTATTTTTACGAATTCACTAAAACTCTAGAGAGAGAAACTATAGAGAAAGAAGAAAAGTGTTCGCTACTTCACTACTTCTATATCCAAAGATTTTCTTTCTAAGGTAGGGGATATTATTTGTTGCACTCGTAAGAGGTATTATTTCTTTCGTATTCATGAAGAGAACTTCTATTATTTCATTCTTATTATTCTATTGGAATAACCTGTTTATGCGAAGTACCGCATATATGGTGAAATTCTTCTAATATTTCGTTCTTTATTATTCTATTTAATATCCATTCATGCGTTACGTGGGACCGGTTCCATTATTTATTATTCGTCGTAATATATATCTGTCATGCGTTTCGCGGGACTTGGTTCTATTATTTATTATTCGCCGGAATATCATCATGTCTCGAGCGTTTAGTTTTGACCGTTCCATTATTTATTATTTTGTTGGAATAACCTGTCTGTGCAGTTTATCGCATGCATGGTGAATTCTTCTGTTATTCCATTCTTTATTATTCTGTTTAAATAAACTGTCTACGTGGATTGCCACATGCATGGTGATTTCTGTTGTTATTCTATTCTTTATTATTATGTTGGAACATCATATCGATGCGAATTTCGCCTGACCTGGTTCCGTTACTTATTATTCTGTTAGAATAACCTGTCTATGCGAAGTACCGCATACATGGTGATTTCTTTTGTTATTCCATTCGTTATTATACTCAGTTGATTAAAGTTTTGACTTCTATACTCCATGAAATTAGTGGAATATCCTTGATATTTGTGCTTCATCCAGTATCTTTTCATGGAAATATTCTTCTGAGCATTCTTGAATTTTACTCTACAAAGCAGTATCATGTTGACAATTTGGACATTATTAGTTCCTGGATAAATAAATTCTTGAACTTGTTTTATTGAATTCTTATATCATTGTCATCATCCCCATGTTTATATTTTTTTTTTTGAAAGTCATCTGTGACCTGTAGTGCATAGATGGACTTGGTATGTTTATGACCAGGGATTATTATGTATAATCATAACCGTAATGTTACAAATGATGTGAAAAAAGTCCTCATTGGCCCGTAGTGCATTGATGGACAGTTTTTGGTATGATTATGGTTATGGATTCTCTTTGGCCGTAGTGCAAAGATGAATTATTTTATGGCATGATCAGGACCGTTGATGAAAACATGATTATCTTTAGTCGTAGTGCATGGATAATTCGTGGTCTTGATACTAAAGAATATCCTTGGTCAGAAAAGTGCAGGGGTGATTCGATGATGTGGATTATTTATTGTCGATTCCCAATTGATAAAAGTGATGAAAACCTTTAAATCATAGAAGATAGTAGATTTTATTCCCTACTTGACTCTTCTAATGGATTGTTTATTCCATCGCAGCTTAAACTTGATAGTTATTATATTTTATAAGTTTAACACTATCAAGGCTAACAATAAATTATCTCGCATTATCTTAGTCATAATATTTCTTACTAGGCTAGTTGAGCTCACCCTTTCTTTCACCGTTTCTCTTGTGAAATGAGAACGTAAATGGGACTAGCTCTGGGATCAGAGTGATGGTCCTAGATGGTGCATTAGTAGTCCTCACTATTCTGTGAAATAGTGTGATAATAATTGTAATGAGGACTCCTTTGAGTTTGTATACTCTCTAGTAGACAATATTTGTATTCAAACTCACAGTTTATGTTTTGTCGTATTGTACACGACAGTTGTATTATTAAGTTGTATTTGAATTCTATACCATGTATCTGGCGACTCAAGATGAGTTATGTATACCTAATTTTGGGGGCGTCACAGCAAAAACTTGTCCCAACTTCCTTTGAAGTCCAGGACACAGAGTCTTAATAGACCTTCAAGAGTTTGAATAGTCCTTTCCGACTGCCCGTCCGTGTAACGCCCCCATATCTATACTCCCACTTTATCCAATATGGTGCTTACTACGAGTCAATGTATATAACGAATTCAAATATATACGCCCATGGTATCTGATTATATGCTTATATCTAATTGAGTGACTATACGATTATAACCAGATGCAATTCCCATAGATCCAAGATTCACAGTATCCCATAACAGATAACAATTCTCAGAGAATTATTGCTGTGTTTGGATACCCTCACTTGGATGTATGAACTGTATCTGTGAATAGTATCTATCTATCCAAAATTCAATGTACTAGTAATAACATGAACAATCCGTATTACCAATACCCTCACTCAGATGTATAGTCTATATCATGCGAATTTACATTATCGTATCGATAGTACCTATCTATCCGAAATCCAGAGTATCAACAACAACATGAAAAGTCCATGTTGTCAATACCCTCACTAAGATAAATAGTTCCCAAGGATCTCAACTAAATTGGAAATTCTAATTACATCTATATATGTAAAGAAATCACGGTTGTGGAAATAAAAGATGTTATATATATCATTATGGTTCGATTACATGATTCTTCATACATAATTTATTATTACAAAGTATTACATTCAACTAGACAGTAAAATAAACTAATCTAAACAGGGACGCTTCCCTTTATTAACTCCAGAAGTTCTAGGGTTACTATCTAATACTGCAAAGGGAATAATTTGCAAGGGTGAGCTATGACATGCTCAAAAGGTTCTATATTTATAACAATATATGATTTGAAGAAGTACAACAATTCAAAATTTAACTGATAGTTGCTACAATTTCTAGAATATCTTTTTCAACCATTTCTGGACTTTTTATTTCTATTAGTTACACAGACTTAAAACTTTGTTTAGATATGAAATAGGGGATCAGCCTATTCAACATCCTAGGAGTATACATCTCATCCTACTAGTGCTCACATGCACCCAACGTCAATATATTTATTGACCAAAGATTGATCCCTTTACGAGATACACAACTTCAGTTTAAGATGTCTTACCAAAATAATTTGGCTTGACACAACAGTTTATGCTCAATAAATAATATCATATGAATAAATAATTCATTTCTTAGTTATGCTGAAGCTATAGCAATAACATTACAATAAGTGGTAATTCAAGTTTAGGTTTGGTATATAATATCAAAAGCAAATCAAGATAGGAATCTTATTTAACGAATACACAAGGTTTGAGAAATTTATGTAAATAATAATTCAAGTTTAGCAACTCATGTAAAGTAAAATTGGTTAGGGAACTTGCATGAACGAAGATCAATTAAGCAATGCTACTCGATTCGTTAATAAACACCTAAGATGTTCATTCATATAAATCTAACACATTAGTATTGATAACAATACTCTAATACAAATTTTACATATGTTCGGGTTAAGTTTGATATGGTTTCGGTGTCCAAAGACTTTACTGAGTATTAATTAAGTTGATAAATCGACTAAATTTTATTTATAAGCTTTATTATATTTTTAGATAATTTAAATATACATTATAATAATTTCTATAAGCTTATAATAATTTTTAAGTATTTATTTATCCCTTAAATGATTTTTAAATCATTTATTTCTATTTCTAAATATTTAATATTTACTTAGAATTTTATAAAAACTTTGTTTACTATTTTTAAATAATTTATAACCATTTATTATGATTTTTACATCATTAATATTATTTTTCAATAATTATTTATTATTTATAAGTAATTATTTAATTACTTTATTATTAACTTAATTTTTAATAATATCCAAATAAAATAAAATATTTATTGAATTTATGTAAAAATATTAAAAGGTAATTATAATAACTTAAAATAATTTTTAAAACTGTTTTTATATTTATTTATATTTATTTATTAATTATTTCTAATTTTTTATTAAATATATTCTTAGAAAATAATTAAGTTTTGTCACTAAAGCCCTATAGTGACAGGAAGTGTCGCTATATGTGTTCTTGAGTTTCTGGGTTTCAGTCGGCCGTGGCCTAGGGACCATTTTGACCTTAATCTATTTTGCTATTGTTAATGATTCTGGGTTTGGAGAAGTATGGATGTTATAGTACTCTTACAATAGTACAACATCAGGCCAAATTCATGCTTTAACCTACATATAACAAGAAGTTATAGAGGCTCAAAGTTACTGTAAGAGTTGTTCTTGAGTTTCTGGGTAACCCAGAACAGTGGTCATGGTCGGTCAACGGTTTTGTAGCTTCTATATCTTTTAATCCGTGTAATAGATTTGTGTTTTGTTTGTTGTAATAGGTAATATATATGTCAAGGTACATATATGTAACACTGAGTTGGACAAAATATGATTCTAAGGTCTCGATCTATGTTGGTCAAAGTACAGCCAAAGGATGTTCTTCATGTTCATCAGTTTTATGGATAACCCAGAAAACTTGGTCATGCTCGGTCAACGACTTTTTTGACCATTAATTCTAGTAATCCTATGAATTGTTTAAGCAATTGAATGTCATAGATATGTAATATGTATGTCAAGGTATTAATTCATTACAAAAAGTCATTATAACATCAAAAAGAAAGCGATTAAAAGGTTGGTCAAAGTAGCCGGTTCAACCTGCTCTTGAGTTTTCTGGGTAACCTAGAAAATAGAACTTCGTGATCGGTCAACCACTTTTGACTACCTATATCTTGCAATATATGGTTCTAATGAACCTATTTTCTTTTCCAAATTAAAGACCTCATGTCATACTACAAATAACACATAATTAACAGACCTAACTATTAACATACATGGCGTTTTGTCACTGTAAGCACGACAAAATAACTTGTCAAAAAAATATACCGAAAAGTCCGTTTTCAGAATAAAGTTTTTAAGCACGAGGTGTCAAGCACGTCAATTTTTGGACAAAAATTTATTTGACCTAATTTGTTAAATTGAGTATATATTAACACATAACACTTTCAGTATGGAGAGATTTTATTAATATAACTGAATTTATATATCCGAGTTTTATTAGGGTTTTGGGGTTTTACAGTCCGTTTGAGGATGATATGTCAAACTTAATCGTAAATCTGTGCCCATAGCTTTTTGCAAACTAACCCAAAATCGTGAAGTGAATCTTGGGTCTCGATCAGAAACTATGGATACTGGCATACCTTGCAGTCTTACAATCTCATTTATGTATATACGAGCAAGACGTTCAAGTGATTAAGTTTCTCGTATAGTTAAGAAATGAGCAGACTTGGTTAATCTATTGACAATGACCCAAATTGCATTCATACCTTGAGAAACCTTGGGAAGACCAGTAACAAAATCCATGGTAATCTTCCCCCACTTCCATTATGGAATTTCAAGTGGTTACAATGGACCTTTTGGCACTTGATGCTCCGCCTTAACACGTTGACAAGATAAACTCCGCGATCTCCCTTTTCATATTGCTCCACCAAAATGTATGTCGAAGATCAAGATACATTTTGGTACTCCCATGATGGATTGCAAACGGTGTGTTGTGCGCCTCCATCATGATTTTATACTTCAAATCAGAGTCGTTAGGAACACAAATTCTGGAGTTGACTCGAAGTATTCCTTCTTCATCGATTCTTGCTTCTGGAATAGCACCTTCTTGCACTTTCTTCCTCATACGCATCAACTTCAGGTCTATAGTTTGAGCAGCTTTAACTTTATCGATTAAAGTCAGTTCTACTCGTATATTTGACATCATCACGTGGGTCCCTAGAGTCTTTAACTCTATCTCCATCCTTTGCAAGTCATACAAAATGGGCATTTGCGTTGACAATATCGCATTCGTACCCGCATATGATCTTCTACTCAACGCGTCAGCTACCACGTTCTCTTTCCAAAGATGGTATTGAATGGTATTATCGTAATCTTTCAATAACTCGAGTCAACGTCGTTGCCGCATGTTGAGTTCTTTTTGGGTGAAGAAATATTTAAGGCTTTTATGATTCGTATAGATCTCCACCTTCTCCCTATACAGGTAATGCCTCCAAATTTTAAGCGCGAAAATGACTGTTGCCAACTCTAGATCATGACTATGATAATTCCTCTCATATTTTTTGAGTTGTCGTGAGGCATAGGCTATGACTTTCCCATGTTGCATGAGAACACATCCTAAACCTTTGCCTGAAGCATCGCTGTATATGACAAATGCCTCCAAGCTAGATGGTATTGTCAGAATAGGTGCTGAAATGAGTCTCCTCTTGAGTTCTTGAAAACGCTTCTCACATTCCTCGCTCCAATCGAATTTTATGTCTTTTCGAATCAACTGAGTTAATGGAGTAGCGATTCTAGAAAATCCTTCCACGAATCTCCGATAATAACCAGCTAAACCCAAAAAGCTACGTACTTTGGTTACTGACTTAGGTTTCTCCCAGCTTTGTATTGCTTCAATCTTCGTTGGGTCAACAGATATTCCGTGATTCGATATCATGTGCCCAAGGAATATTACTTCCTCAAGCCAGAACTCTAATTTCTTTAACTTGGCATATAGCTTGTTTTCACGAAGCTTTTGGAGTATCAGCCTCAAGTGTTGCTCATGATCTTCACGACTTTTGGAATATATGAGGATGTCATCAATAAAGACAACCACAAAATGATCCAAATAATCCTTGAATAATCGGTTCATCATATCCATGAAGGCAACATGAGCATTAGTCAATCCAAAAGACATGACTAGGAATACGTAATGCCCGTACTGAGTTCTAAAAGCAGTCTTTGGAATGTCATCAGTTTTAATCTTTAACTGATGATATCTCAAACGAAGATCGATCTTTGAAAAGAATTTGGCACCTTGCAACTGGTCAAACAGGTCATCAATGTGAGGTAATGGGTACCTACTTTTTACGATGACATGATTCAACTCTCGATAATCAATGCAAAGTCGCATACTCCCATCTTTTTTCTTTACGAACAGAACAGGAGCACCCCAAGAAGATGTACTAGGATGAATGAAACCGATGTCTAACAACCCTCAGTAGTTAGGTTTTTAACTCTCAAGTTCAATAGGAGTCATTCAATATGGGGTTTTGGAAATGGGTTTTGTATCGGGTTCAAGGTCAATAACAAAACTCGATTTCACGCCCACGGGGGGTAGGCCATGAAGTTCTTCGTGGAATACGCCAAAAATTTATTAACAATAGAAATATCATTCAAATCGATATATTTTTATTTAAATCCGTGACATGGGCTAAGAAAGCTTGACATCTGTTTTTCAATAAATGAATGGATTTATGGCTTCATATGATATTGATTGACTTTAGTGGTTTGGTTGCTTGAATTCGTATAATAGGTTGGTTAGGAATATGAAAGCTAACAACCTTACAAAAATAATCAATTTTAGCATGATAAGTAGTTAACCAATCAATCCCTAAAATCACATAAAATGCAAGTATTTTCAAAGAGATTAGATCGATAGGTAATGTGAGGGTGCCGATTTGAATCAAACAAGATTTCTAAACAGTGGATATAATGAAGGTTTCTCCTAACAGATTTTCAACAGATAAGTCAAAGTCTAATTTCTCCAGAGTTAAATTTAAATGTTGAGCGCAAGTATGAGAGATAAAAGAATGGGTAGAACCGGTATCAAATAAGGTATAGACTTCGCAACAGTTTATGATTAGCTCACCCGTGATAACTTCATTTGGGTTCCTCGCTTTTTAGGAGGTCACGAAAAATGCTCTCCCTTGAACTACCGGCTTTGACTTGTCTGGGACGACCTTTGGTGTCTCCATCCCAGCTGGACTTGACTTCACTACACGACAAAATCGGGCTAGGTGACCTTCTCTTTCAAAATTATAACACGCTTTAATTTGGGTTGCTGCGTATAGTTTGGACTGATGTGTCCCTCCCCTCCGCATTTGTAGCATAGGACCGGTGGTCGTTCTCCTTCCATGAAAATGGGTGCTGGTGCTACTGTCTTTCCATCATAATTGAGCCTTCTCTTCTTGAAATTTCCACTTCTATTATCTAGGCGATGATTACAACCGAAATGGTTACCATTTCTGGCATGTTGATTTCCTCCACGTTTGTTGTCACCGCTTCGATGACTGCTACCACTGGTATTATCATTTTTCCAGCTGCTATCTTTTGGTTGGGCTGACTCATCATCACGCTCCAATAACTGAGCCCTATTCACAACATCTGAATACAAGCAAAGTTTGTGAGAAATGAGGTATTGACATATTTCGGGTTTCAAACCTCTTAGAAACATCCGCGTCATACATTCCTCATTATCTACCAAATGGGATGTAAACCGGGACAACTCCGCAAACTTAGCCTCGTACTACGACACGGTCATATTGTTTTGCTCCAGCTTGATGAATTCCACCTCCTTCATGTGATGAATACTTTCGGGAAAGTACTTGTCGTTGAACAATTCTTGGAACTTCTCCCAAGACATCTTTAGTGCGGCAGGTTGAGTACGTTTTACATATTCCCACCAATGATCTACCTCTCCTCACAACATAAAGGTGGAAAAGGGAACCTTTTGCTCCTCGGAGCATCCCAAGACATTAAATATCTTAGTAATCTTCTTAATCCACGTCTCTGCCTTAAGTGGCTCTGGCTTTCCCAAAAAAATCCGGTGGTCCTAGCTCCTTGAATTGCTTAGCAGTGACCATCCATGAGTTGCCAGTGTTTCCACCTGCATTTTGAACATGAGTCTCTCACCGATGTTACAAGAATTATGTAAAGCTCCTAAACATTCCGTCTGCTCATCATTTAGTCGGTGTTATTATTTACTTGAGGATTATTGCCTTCCTGATACACATTATCCTAGTTATTGATCATCGGTTACTCAACGGTCTCATGTGCTCCATTGCTTATCTCAACATTTTCATATGTCATTTACAAACACTGCCACAAAATAAGGGTTAATTGACATGCCACATATTATCCCTATATTATGACCGACCAATTAAATAACAAATAAACTTAGGTAGGTCATACTAACGAAGGATTACCCGTCTTTCCCCTCCTAGTTCTAGTCTCAAATCTCAGCCAGGGATCATATCCATAAGCTTTGATACTAACTGTGATGCCCCCAAAATAGGTATACACAACCTATTCTAAGTCGCCAAATACATGGTACAAAATTCAAATACAAACTTAATTATACAACTGTCGTGTAAAATACGACAAGCATAAGCGGAGAGTTTTAACACAAATATTGTCGCGTAGACAATATCCAAACTCAAATGGAGTCCTCATTACAATTATTATCACACTATTTCATAGAGTAGTGAGGACTACTATAGAAACCATCTCGGACCATCACTCTATTCCCCGACTAGTCCTAGCTATATTCTCATTTCCTGAAGAGAACAATGAAAACAAAGGGTGAGCTCAACTAGCCCAGTAAAGAATATTATGACTAAGATAATGCATAATAAATTATCGTTAGCCTTCAACAGTGTTAAACTGATAGAATACAATAGACAACAAATTTAACTGCAGCGGAACAAACAATCCATTAGAAGAGTCAAGTAGAGTTTGATATCTACTATCTTCTATGATTTAAAAGTTCATCATCAATATTTTATCGCTGTAACACAGCTCAATAAATAATCCACATCACCGAATTATCCATGCACTACGGGCCAAAGATATTCGTTAGTATCACATCCATGAATTATACATGCACTACGGGCCAATGATATTCATTATTATCACATCCACGAATTATCCATGCAATACGGGCCAAGGATATTCGTTAATTTCACCAATGTACTACGGGCCAATGAGGACATTTACCACATCATTTGTAACATTAAAGGTCATAATTATACCGATACAAAATTCTTGGTCATAATCATACCAATCAACAGTTCATCTATGCACTACGGGCCAAAGATGACTTTTATCACAATATAAGCATGAGGATGATGACAATGATATAAACATCAATCAAACGAAATCAATGATAAATATTAAAGATTTTTAATTTATCCAGAGTTTAAAAATGTCCAAATTGTCAACATGACAACTGATTTGTGGAGTAAAATTCAAGAATAATATTCATGTATCAAAAATAATTTGGACAGAAAAGAAATCATTTTTTTGTCGTGAATAGTATCCCAAGTGAATAGTACCGAGTGAATAGTACCCCATGAATAGTACCCCAATATGAAAAGATCAAAATTTAACAAGAATGTTCAGAAAAATATTCTTGTGAAAAGATACTAGATGAAACACAAATTTCAAGGATATTCTGCTAATTTCAAGGAGTATAAAAGCAATACTTTAACAAAATAAGTGTAGAATTTGGAATCTGAAACGAAATAATATTACTTATATACTACCGAGTATGGAAGAAAATATTATTTCTTACGAATATTGAACAAAAAAATTATCTCTTACCTTAAAAGGAGAATATTTCTGACTTGTAGGGTGGTGATATTCTTGAAGAAAACTTGAACTGTTTTCTACACTCAAAGCTTCCTTAAACTCTAAAGAAATACGCTCAATATTATAGAAGAAGAATTCTCTGATTCTGGTGTGATTTTCATTTCTAAACTAAGCATCCTATTTATAGGAGTATGGCAGGGTACTATTTAGAAATAATCACGGGTGACACTACAACAAAAAGACTTATCAACGACTGCATATCAGCGACCGCCTATGGTCGCAGATGAGTATCCGCGACCGAATGTGGTCGCTGATCGTAGTCGCAGATTATCTGGTCGCTGGATGGACATTAGCGACCACCAACAGCGACCGATTTCTCAGCGACCGATGTTAGAGACCGCATCGGTCGCTAGTTTTAACATAACCTACTTTGTACCTATTTTATTGATTTCCCAAAAATAACCTGCTTTGTACCTGCTTTCTATCCCAACACACAACAGTATATATAAGCATCCATCCATGATAACTACCATATGATAAACATTCATCCATGATAACTACTATATGATAAACATCCATCATAAACCAACACAATACAATCGTAAACATCCATATAATATAATCGTAAACCAATACAATTGTCCAAAGAATCAATCTAAAAGAGTACACGGCTTTAAAAATCTAAAAAACAAGTCTAGCAAAGCTTTAAAAATCTAACATATATGATGTGACGCCCCCAAAATAGGTATACATCACCTATTCTGAGTCATCAAATACATGGTACAGAATACAAATACAACTGTCGTGTAACGTACGACAAAACATAAGCTGTGAGTTTTAATACAAATATTGTCGTCTAGACAATATTCAAACTCAAATTCAATATTATTACATTTATTTTCCAATATTTCACTGAATAGTGAGGACTACTAATGCTATCATCTGGTTCGTCACTTCGTTCCCCGACTAGTCCCTGCTACGTTCTCATTTCCTGAAGAGAACAATAAAAGTAAAAGGGTGAGCTCAACTAGCCCAATAGGAAATATTATGACTAAGATAATGCAAAATATATTATCGTTAGCCTTTCAAAGTTGTTAAACCGATACAATATAACAACCATCAAGTTTAACTGCAGCGGAACAAGCAATCCATTAAAAGAGTCAAGTAGAGAATAAAATCTACTATCTTTTATGATTTAAAAGGTTTTTCATCACTTTTATCGCTAGGACTCATTTTAATAAATAATCCACATCATCGAATCACCCCTCGCATCTACTTACCAAGGATATTCTTTAGTATCACGACCACAATTATCCATGCACTACGCGCCAAGAATATTTTGTATTCAATAATGGTCATGATCATGCCAACAATCGTCCATTAATGCACTACGGGCCAATGAGGACTTTTACCACATCATTTATAACATTACTACCATGATTACACCGAATAATCCTCGATCATAATCATACCAAGTCCATCTATGCACTATAGGCCATGATAACTTTCAACAAAATATAAGCATGAGGATGATGACAATGTTATAAGAATTCAATAAAACAAGTTCAAGAATTATTTTATCCAGAACTAATAACGTCCAAATTGTCAACATGATATCGCTTTGTAGAGTAAAATTCAAGAATGCTCGTAAGAATATTTCCATGAAAAGATATTGGATGAAGCGCAAATATCAAGGATATTCCACTAATTTCATGGAGTATAAGTCAAAACTTTAACCAACTGGGTATAATAAGGAATGGAATAACAAAAGAAATCACTGTGCATGCGATAGATCATGTGCATGTTATTCCAATGTAATAATAAATAACGGAATCAGTCCTGCCAGAAACGCGTGCATGCATGTGATATTCAAATGTAATAATAAAGATTTTAATCAGTCCCAGAAAGAAATGCATGCATGTGATATTCCAATGAATAATAAAGACGGAATCAGTCCCAGAACGCATGCATATGATATTCCAATGTAATAATAAAGACGGAACCAGTCCCACAGAAAACGCATGCATGAGGATATTCCAAATGTAATAATAAAGATTTTAACCGTGTCCCCCGTAGAACGCATGCATGTGATGTTCCAATGTAATAATAAAGACGGAATCAGTCCCAGAAACGCATGCATGTGATATTCCAAAATAATAATAAAGACGGAACCTGTGTTCGGCTGTAGAAGAACGTATGCATGTGATGTTCCAATGTAATGATAAAGAATGGAACAATGTAAGTTCTCTTCATAGATAAGAAAGAAATAATACTCCCTACCTTTAGAAAAACTTGATACTAAAATAGTGAGGTAGCAGACTTCTTTTCTTCTTTCTATAATTTCTCTCTATAATAATCGCTCTAAAGCTTTTGTGAATTGGTGAGAAATGAAGGAAGAATAAGCTTCTATTTATAGAAAAAATATAGTTTCGAAAATTGCACGTTTTGGGGCTCAAAAAATTTCGGTACAATACCTCCAACTTTTCCTTTATTTTTAATTTAGTCATGGAAGTATTATCAAACTTGCACCACCTCCCCTAATAGTAAATAATGTGATTCAATAGTAAATTATGTGAATCAATAGTTCTAGACAAGTGAAAATACAAATTTCAGTATAGTACGTCCATCTATACCTCCATTTTTAACTTAGTCATGCAAGTATTATCAATCTTACACCAACTCCCCTAATAGTAACAAGAATGTGAAACAATAGTATACACATGTGAACAAATAGTTATAATCATGTGAAATAATAGCAATCAATTGCTCATTTATCCGGTTAAATACCCGATTGGTCAATATAACCTCCAGACATCAATTATTATCGAAATAATTGTCGATTTTCACTAACACAAATAATTCCAACACAATGAAACCATTTTTATCAAAATATAAATTTTGAAATTTCAAGTTTGATTTTTTCCAAAAAAAGTCAATGCTGACTTTTTTGACCAAATAGTGAATTCAAAAATTTTGTGTTTATAGACTATTTTACTAATTTCATCGCTCCGACTCAAATATCACATTCAAGCTCTCCAAATTCAACTCCGAACACAACTTCAATTTTAATAACATTCATCATTAATATTATAACTCACAATATTTATCAACCAGGTCGTTCCCAAGAAAGAGGGGGCTTTCCAATAAGGATTTCTCCCTATTGGCGCGCAATTAGGTGACCAAACCTCTCCTTGACAGAACTTCTAAACATTGTAAATATTGAAATTTAATAATATGAATAACTTTGTCATCTCAATTATTGATTTAATAAAATAACATATTATGCAGATGATACTATGACAATAATCGAATCAATAATATGAGAGATATGATGCAGCAATTACTGTAGCAATAATTGAGTATAACTGAGTGACTTCTCACGTAAGCATCAATAATCAAAAGCGTGGTGCTACTATGAAACCACGCCAGACATCGCATTACTTTTACTACCGGGGTAGTTCAACAGCTTAACAGTAGAAACTTCCGCCGTTATTTTCATAAAGTATTTTTGTCATTTTCTCAATTCACAATAATTCATTGTGGGGGGTCCACTAATGATTGTGCCGTTGTAATTAATATTCTCGTTAAAACGAATATTCCCCAACCAATCGAATATTATATAACAACTCAATGTGATTTTGCAAAATTTGTAAATATTACCCACAACTATAACATTATATCAAATCAACACCATAATATTCAAAAATATATTTTGAGAAAATTTAATCTTTATTCAAAAATTTGGGGTCTTACAACCTCCCCTTCTTATGAAATTTCGTCCTCGAAATTAGGGTGCGTACCTGGATGTCGAAGAGGTGAGGATACTTTGATTTCATTTCAGATTCTAACTCCCAGGTCATTTCCTCAACATCGTGGTTTCTCCACAAAACTTTGACTTGAGATATAACCTTGGAGCATAGAATATGTTCCTTCTTATCCAAGATTTTTATAGGAACCTCTTCATACGTTAAATCTTCCTCTATTTCGTCCGGTTCTAACTCAATAATGTGGTTTGAGTCTTACATATATTTACGTAACATGGATATGTGAAAAATGTTATGAACACGAGACATACTTGGCAGTAACGCAAGTCTATAGGCCACAGTTCCTACTCGATCGAGGATTAAAAATGGCCCAATGAATCGAGGATTGAGCTTTCCTCTCTTTCCAAATCTTGTAACTCCTTTCCATGGAGCAACACGTAACAACACATGATCTCCAATATCGAATTCTATGTCCTTTCGATGAAGATCATCACAACTCTTTTGTCGATCTTGTGAGGTTTTTATACGTTGTCGGATCATTTGAATCTTTTCTGTAGTCATAAGTACCAACTCTGGTCCCAACAACGTTGCTTCACCCATCTCATCCCAGCATACTGGAGAACGACACTTTCTTCTATACAACGCCTCGAATGGAGCCATGCCAATACTTGCTTGATAACTGTTGTTGTAAGAAAACTCCACCAATGGTAAGAACTTGTCCCAACTTTCCTTGAAGTCAAGGACACATAGTCTTAATAGATCTTCAAGAGTTTGAATCGTCCTCTCCAACTGCCCATTCGTCTGAGGATGATATGCCGAGCTAAATCGAAAATCCGTTCCCATAGCTTTTTGCAAACTAACCCAAAATGTTGAAGTGAATCTTGGGTCTCGATCGTAAACTATGGATATTGGCATACCATGCAATCTTACAACCTCGCTTATGTACATATGAGCAAGACGCTCAAGTGTATAAGTTTCTCGATCGATAAGAAATGAGCGATTTTGGTCAATCTATCAACAATGACCCAAATCGCATCTATGCCTTGAGAAACTTTGGGAAGACCGGTAACAAAATCCATGGTAATGTGCTCCCACTTCCATTCTGGAATTTCAAGTGGTTACAATGGACCTTTTGGTACTTGATGCTCCTCTTTAACTCGTTGATAAATTAGACACCTCGAGATAAATAGCATTATCTCTCTCTTCATATTGCTCCACCAAAATGTATGACGAAGATCACGATACATTTTGGTACTCCCAAGATGGATTGCAAATGGTGTATTGTGCGCTCCATCATGATTTTATACTTTAAATCGTGGTCGTTAGGAACACAAAGTCCGGAGTTGACTCAAGTATTCCTTCTTCATCGATTCTTGCTGCTAAGATAAGATAGCACCTTCTTGCACTTTCTTCCTCATACGCATCACCCGGATCCAGAATTTGAGCAATTTTAACTTTATCAATTAAAGCCTGGTTCTACTCGTATATTCGCCATCATCACATGGGTCCCTGGAGTCTTTAACTCTATCTCCATCCTTTGCAAGTCACACAAAATGGGCTTTTGTGTTGTGAATATTGCACTCGTACCCACATATGATCTTCTACTCAATGCGTTAGCTACCACGTTTGCTTTTCCAGGATGGTATTGGATGGTATGATCATAATCTTTCAACAGTTCAAGCCAACGTCGTTGTCGCATGTTGAGTTCCTTTTGAGTGAAGAAATATTTGAGACTTTTATGATCCGTAAAGATCTCCACTTTCTCTCTATACAAGTAATGCCTCCAAATTTTAAGTGCGAAGACAACAACTGCCAACTCTAGATCATGAGTAGGATAATTCCTCTCATATTCTTTGAGTTGTCTTGAGGCATAGGCTATGACTTTCCCATGTTTCATGAGAACACATCCTAACCCTTTGCTTCAAGCATCATCGTAGATGATAAATCCCTCCAAACCGGGATGGTATTATCGTAATCGGTGTCTTTGAAATGAGTCTCTTTTGAGTTCTTGAAAACTCTTCTCACATTCTCGCTCCAACCGAACTTTGTATCTTTCCGAGTCACCGAAGTTAATGGAGTAGCGATTCGAGAAAATCCTTCCACTAATCTCCGATAATAACCCATTTAAACCGAGAAAGCTACATTACTTTCGATCCATCGATTTGGGTTGCTCAAACTTTGAATAGCTTCAATCTTTGTTGGGTCAACGGATATTCCATGACTTGATACTACGTGCCCAAGGAATACTACTTCCTCAAGCCAGAACTCGCATTTCTTTCAGGCAGACCATCACGGGTGGCCACATACACATCCAACCAATTGATAGGTTGGCCTTGAGATTCAGACTCCTACAGTTCATGTTCTCATATTAATATGTAAACATATGATTTTTTTAGCTACAAAACATGACTGTAAACATAAAAACAAATAACTAAGCCAATAAGTTTGCTATACATACGTACCCTAGCAGCAATATGTTGCAGCTGTGATATACTGCCGCCCTTATACGTGCCTTTTGCCTTTTCGCCTTCAAATACACCTGAGGATCTGTTCGAGGTGGCAGTCTTGCGTCTCTTGACCCAACTCTCTACTCTCCACTGGTCACACATCTCCACCCATATGGGATGTGCGCACCACCAGGGACTATGCTCATGCATATACTGCTCACCCTGTCCTGGATGGTCAATCTCAAAGATTGCAAGCAGGCTTTTTGTCGCTCCTTGTTCAGATTATCTTTAGTTTGGACGGCAGACTTCTACCGTAATGTTGTTCAATAATCGATGATGCATGCGTCGTCCCATCTATACCGCTTCTGCAAATAAAATAATAATAATAATATTAAAAATGTTATATTATATTACCATAATCCAACATTACTAAACAATATTATTTGATTAACTATGTATTATCTATCAGAGTGATAAAAAAAAATATACCTGAAATTCAACCCAAACTGCATCCTTATGGGCGAGAGGTGTGCTTGCCCATGTAATCACTGGCGTAGGCCAGTTCTGTAAGCATAATTATGAAATGCACTTCACAATTTTACTATCTTCAAAATCACTACAATATACAATAATTTACAGTCATATATATTTATAACAATGGAAATATTAAACGCTTATATATACACGATGTTTAACTTACGTGCTTTTCCGGAGGAGGATTTGATCAGTATAAGAATACGATCATCCGGATTAGCTCTGGGCTTTCTGCACACATGATTAGGGCTCTCGACCCAACCCGTGCCAGGTCGCGCAGTTCGTAAGACATCTATAAATAAAAAATTTAGGATGTTAATATGACTTATAAATGAAAGATACATAAACGTGTCAAGGGTATAGAGAACATGTACATATGTAATTGTATGTAATACAATTAAAACTAAACATACATTTTATATAAAAGGACAATAATGACAATTAATTGTATGAAATAGTTAACTACGACAACTATAAATGAAAGGTACATAAACATGTTAAGGATATACAGAACATTCCTATATGTAATTCATTGTAATACAATTAAAACTAAATATACATTTTAATGAAAATCATTGTCTGAGTCAGAATCATTTTGTACAAGTGTCAGAGATTCATAACCATCTTCTTCTTTAGATTCTGTGTCATTGTCAGTCAATAACTCTTCCTCAGTATCACTGTCATTTGGCACAATAACTGTCTTGAGATCTAATTATTCAAGTTCATCTCCACCCTCTAACTGGATTACATCATTGTTATCCTCTATATTTATTATAGGAGGTATATGAAGCATCTCCAAGACCCAACTTCTTCACCATTTTCTTACAAAAGTAATAGTTACCAGGTAATTTCTCACCGTCAGGCAACATACTCTTAATGGCCTTCAAGAGCGACTCAAAACACTCATGGCTCATGTTGTGATCATCCTTGATGTTAAGTAATGTCGCCACTACAGATAATGTATTGTGTTTGGTGCAACCATGCCACAATGGCTCGCTACCCTCGTCTAACAACTTAAAGAAGTCTTTGGCATCAGAATTCATAGGTTGCTCTCTGCCTTGTTCCCAATCAAAATCTGGCCCTGCAATATCATGAACCATTTCATTCATTCAATGAGTACTACTGCCCGAATTATATACTTTGTGATGCCACCATCTCTTCTCTGCCCATGTGCCCACCAGCATTCTTCGTAATTTTTCATGAACCCAGAAATAAGTAAATGATAGTTTACCACGTCTATGTTCATATAATTTACATTCTTACACTTCAAACATGGACATCGTATCTGCGACTTACCATTCATACATTCCGGGTGACTATACGATACTCCAAAAACACTTGGCAACCAACTCTAAATTCAACAGAAGATTTATCGGGCACTTGACTTTCGTCGTACATCCAACTACTTGGCTCAATAGAGGTCCATGATTCCACTGCACCTACTATGCATAACATGAGCTTATTAATCATATGACTTGAGCATACTTGTAACCATATGACTTGAGCATACTTTTTTTAAGCATATGATTAACATTTCAAAGATACTTGTAAGCATATGACTTGAGCATACTTGTAACCATATGAATACGTAAGGTATGAGAAACTTCACGCCAAGAATTGAATAGTCCATCTAAGGCCTCATTAACATGTTTTAAGATTATACCCCTCACGGTCCCTTTCTATAATCTTTTATATTTTGGGATAGTCACAATTTTTCAATAAATTTATAGCTTCTATAACATTTTGTAGCTTTATTCTTGTATACATAAGTGTTAAATACCCTTTTTTTTTTCTTTTATAGCCAAAACAGCCTCTTTATCGACCAAGTGTGTCTAGTTACCTTCTCTATTGCACTAACAGCCTTCTAAAGATCGCTTATTTTGGCTTTAATGTTTCAATAGCTTACCATACTGCCTATTCTGAACATTTTTCAAACTTATACTTAGAATACTTAAAAAAAATCGCCAAAGTCTCCCCTACAATATAGACTAGCCATACGCATTTATTTGTATGTATATATGGACATTTCTAGGCACCCAAGACACAAACCAAGAGAAATATACAAATTTCCTATACAATAAGACCAAAACAATAACGATTGAATGCAAATTAAAGCAGTAAAAAATTCAAATTTTAGCAACAATTGATACACAACGTCAAATTTTCATTTTTATATTAAACATTCTTTTGTTCCTAGTAATTTATAAGTGATTGTTGAGTCGTTGACATTTATAGTTATGCAGTTCCATAGTTTAGCATATTAAGTGACTCCCGATTTTATATGATAGCTTTAATTTGTCTATACGGGAGATGTGAAGTCTCATTAATTAATCTTTCAAGAAATTAAAACCCAAATACTTTTGCATTTAATTGGATGATTTCGTGTTTGGCATTCAATGGATTCTATGAACAGCAATTGGGTATTTCTCATTGTTTCAAGAATCAAAAATATTCAATAATTATACGCTTTTCTTTTGTGTTGAAAGCTTGTGTTGGTTTGATGGATTTACCTAAAGGATGACGGATGCCACTAGAGTGAAGAAGTTTAGTTGTATAGAATTTGTGCCATTTTAGTACTATTGTTATTATTTCCACAAATTCTTTTTATAATATTACATATTAATATATTAAATTTAATATAATATTTGGGATAAATTATTCAAATTATCCAACTTCACATAATCTCATATTAAAAACACATATTAACCCTAAAAATAATTTAACCTAAAATTTTTAGTAATCTCATAAAACTCTTTGCAACAATTTAGGAATATTCCCAATTTCAATAAGAAGCTATAAATTTCAGTAATCCCAACTTCAGTAATCCCAAATTCAGTAATCCCAAATTCAGTAATCCCAAAATCATACACAAATATACTGATTTGGAAACATGCATTCATTCAACTCATACACAAATTCGTAGCAAACACATTTTGATTTGCAGAAGAACGAATAAACATAACAAATAACCAAAAAAAGAAGAAGAACTTAAAACGTAGCTCTTACCTCTAAAATTAGTCCCTGATTTAGAGAAGAGAATGAACCAACTGACCTCCCTCTTTTCTTCGCCCCCTTCTCCATCTTCTCTGTCGTCGCCCTCTTTGTTTTTTTCTTCTCAATCAATCGTTTAATCAACGCTCGAGTCCGAATATGTTTAAGATCATCACGATCACATCTCGTGGACCGCATGCGGTCGCAGATTTTTAATGACGGACGTGTCAACGATCGCCAAAGCGTCGCCGACAGAGAGAGTAATTTAAAAGAAACCGCGCCAGGGTTTCACACCAAAATTTTAGGAGGAAAAATCATAGTGGCGACCGAGCAGCGACCGCATGCGATCGCTGAACTTACCTAGAAACTAGAATCCATAGTGGTCGCAGATGGCGGTCGCTAGTAATATTATCCGCGAGCGAATAAAGCGGTCGCTGATATTATTGGTCGCAGATAGGCTATTTTCTTGTAGTGTGAACAGTGGGAAATTCACGGGCGCCAAATTTGTTCGGCTAAATTTTTTTTGATTTACTATGCAGTACTATACAAACATTACGCACAATAAAATATTCTAATAAAACAAAAAACTTATAACATATATATATATATATATATATATATATATATATATATATATATATATATAACTTATATATATAAGTAATAAAACCAAACTGAGATAACTTTCTACCGATAATTTTAAAAAATGGGTAAGTGGGGGTCCATATAATAAACCAAATTTATAACAAATACTTCATAAACCCCCCCTCTATTTATCTCAATTCAGTTGGCTTCACTAAACACATTTTTGATCAACAATTATTCATCATTAATATTATAATTCACAATTTTAACAACCAGATCATTCCCAGGAAAGAGGGGGCTTTCCGATAAGGATTTCTTCTTATTGGCGCACAATTAGGTGACCAAACCCCTTTCCTCGACAGAACTTTTTAGACATCGTCAATAATGAAAATAATAATATGAATAACTTTTTCGTCTCAATTATTAATTTAATAATATAAAATATTGTGCAGATGATACTGTGATAATAATTGAATCAATAATATGAGATACTATGCAATAATTATTGTGAGAATAATTGAATAAAATTGAGTGACTTCTCACGTAAGCATCAATAATCAAAGATACTATTGGCGCGCAATTAGGTGACCAAACATCTCCTTGGCAGAACTTCTAGACATCGTTAATATTGCAAATAATAATATTAATAACTCTGTCATCTCAATATATAAAATATCAACAATAATTGAATACAACTGAACGACTTCTCACGTAAGCATCAATAATCAATACCGTGTGCTACTATACAACCACGCCAGACATCAGCATTTTTTATCAATGGGTATTTCAACAAAGCTTAACGGTAAAACTTTTGCCGTTATTTTTATAAAAAGTTATTTCTGTCGCTTTCTAACTCCTACAATAATTTCGTTGTGGGGTCCACCAATGATTGTGCCGTCATATGAATATTCCCTGATAAAACGAATATTTCCCGACCAAACGAATATTTTATGACAACTTGCTTACTTTACAAAATTTGTAAATATTATCCATAACTATAACATTATATCAAATCCACACCTTATTATTCAAAAAGATATTTTGAGAAAATTAAATCTTTATTCATAAAAGTTGGGGTCTTACACCTTACCTTAGTAGGTGACTAAATCTGACTGGTATGGCGGAGATATTCTTGAGGAAAACTTGCACTATTTGCTACACTCTAAGTATCCTTATACTCAAAAGAAATACGCACAATATTATAGAAGAAGAATTATCTTATTCTGGTGTGATTTTCATTTCTTAACTAAGCATCTTATTTATAGGAAAATGGCAGGGTACTATTTAAGAAATCACGGATGCACAGGAAAAAAATCACGGGCAAAGTCACAGAGAATTCGCGCGATTTTCTGATTTTTACTATTCATCACTGTGCAATAAAATATTCTAATAAAATAAAAAAATTATATAAAATATAATATATTCTAATTATAATCTAATAAAACAAATAACTTTATATATAATATAAAAAATATTTTGTTTTATATAAAAAGTTTTCTATTTTATTACTATTATAATAATAATAAAACAAAATCGAGACAACTTTCATCTGGCGATTTTGAAAATGAGTAAGTGGGGTCCATTTAATAAGCCAAACTTACAACAAATACTTCATGACAAGCCCCTCTATTTATATCAAAAATTGAATATATATTTACCACAAATCACTTATCTTCAATAAACATATTTTAATCTTTCAACAATTATTCATCATTAATATTATAACTCACAATATTGACAATCATATCATTCCCAGGAAATAGGGGCTTTCCGATAAGGATTTCAATTTATTGGTGCGCAATTAAATAACCTAACCCCTTTCCTCAACGAAACTTTCTAGACATTGTCAATAATGCAAATAATAATATGGATAATTGTGTTGTCTCAATTATTGATTTAATAATATAAAATATTGTGCAGATGATACTGTGACAATAATTGAATCAATAAAATGAGATACTATGCAGCAACTACTGTAGAAATTATTAAATAAATTGAGTGACTTCTTACATAAGCATCAATAATCAGAGATACTGTACAATATCGTGTGTTACTGTGCAACCACGTGTATTACTGTACTTTTATCACCAAGTATTTCAACAGTTAATGGTAAAAGCCTTATAACGTTATTTTATGAAAATGTTATTTCTGTCGCTTTCTATATCCGGCAGTCATTCTATTGTGGGGTCCACCAATGCTTGTGCCGTCGTACGAATACTTTTCGACAAAAAAAAATATTCCCCGACCAAACGAATATTTTATATCAACTTGCTTGATTTGCAAAATTTGCACATATCACTCATAAATATAGCATTATATCAAATCAACACCTTATTATTTAAAATAATACTTAGAGAAAATTAAATCTTTATTCATAAAAAGTTGGGGTCTTAGACTAACACCTTCCCCGTGCTTAAGCAAGCCCTCAAATTCATCAAATCTCGGGTTCTAGACCAATTCTACGGAGTCACATATTGGGCCATATTGTGAAAACCTTCAAAATTTAGATGAGTTGATACATCCATTTGAAACTATATCGACCGGTGACTCGCCTAATTCTACCAATCATTAAAATTAATCTTTTCAAATAGTTGATACTCATGTTTACTATGTTTTCCTAAAACTCACCTTTAAATAAATTAAATCGATCTATCGAAATATAAAGGGTAGAAAAGCAAACACATCAGAAAGCGTAATTCCTTGCCATCGATAATTGAGATATACCATCATCTATATCCTCGTAAAAATCTACAGAAATTATCAGTTCATTCACCTCTACCTCATGTTCCTCCTCATCAAACTCAATGTTAGTTTTGGACACGTCATTGTCACATATAACACTCCTACCTGTTCCTGAAGTAAGCACTAACTCTTCTTACTGCCATACCTTTGCACCACTTTTCAAATTAGTTGCACTCACATTCTCAACAGTTTGGGAAGGTAACCTCCCTGAGCCTTAAGATTCCAATCTACCAACTGTGGTAGCCAGTTGACCCACTTGGTTCCTCAGATTTTGAACAGAAGTTCTTGTTCCTTGCATGAATTATTGTGTCTGAGTCATAAATTATTGTGACTTTCCCATAAATTCCTTGAACATATCCTTTATTGATTGTTCCATTATTTGCAAGAGCTACTTGTCTAGGTTGATGCTGAGGTTAAGCCTTCTAAAGACCTTGTTACCTATTTGGAAAAACATTCTGTACTGGCACCTAATACCTCTATAGCTCAAGTTGGGATTATCTCTATCTTGGATTATAAGTGTTGGAATAAGGATCATATTGTTGCTGATGTTGTCCTAGGAATGTCCCCACAATATTAACTTGTTGAACAATTTCATCCTCTTGCAATATTGGACAAACCTTAGATGTATGCCTTGACATTAAACAAATTCCACGCACCTTTTTCCCTGCATCCATCTGACGAACCATAACAGTTAAATCAGAAATTTGACGTTCAATATTACAAGTGATTATCTCAATTGCCCTTTTATGTATGTGATCTATACTAGTTACATGTTGTTGTGAGTTAGTTGCCATGTTTGCAATTAAGTTCCTTGTAGCCTCAGGTGTCCTATTAACTAGTGTTCCTCCACTTGTTGCATCAATCATACTCCTATCCATTGGCAACAGTCCATCATACAAGTATTGAATCAAGTGTTGATCATCAATTTTGTGAGTTGGACAGCTAGAACACAACTTCTTAAATCTTTCCCAGTACTCATAGAGAGTCTCTTCATTGAATTGCCTGATTCCAAATTTCTCCTTCCTTATGTTAACAACCCTCGAAGCAAGGAAGTACTTCTCCAAGAACGTCAGCCTTTGTGTTTCACTCCATGATTGTATTGATCGCGAATAAAGATAGTATAACTAGTCCTTAATAAGCAACTCTGCTAGTGAGAATGGAAAAACTCTAAGCTTTATATGTTCCTATGTTACTCCTTGTGGTTTCATGGTGGAACACACCATATGAAACTCCTTCAAATGCTTGTATGGATATTAGTAAGGCTTAGTAAGGGGGAACATTAATGTGGTTGACTGGGTCATGGGAACCAGAGTCCAGACCTTAGAGGGTTCGATTCACCTGTAAGACCACGAAAAGTAGGCAAAGGTGGAGTAGTCCTAATTGTAGTTCAAAAAAAACATCTAAATTAGGATATTCAATACACAAGGATGGTTGATTCAAATCAGGAGTAGTCAGTTTTTTCAAAGTTCTGTTGTTGTTAACAACAACCATCTCTTCCACTGAATCGTTGATTGAATATTTGATAGCAATTCAAGTGCTAAATTGAGCCAGGTGATTGAACAAGAGCTTCTTCTAAATTTGCAGTTGAGTGTTGAGCTCTACGATTCTCTTGATCAAAATTCAATTCAATAGAGTGAAAGGTTTGAGTCATAAAATAAAAAGAAACAAAGAATAAATAATCACTCCTTGGCAACGACGCCAAAAATTGGGACCTGTCGTTAACACTCCAAAATTAATTAATACCTTACTTCTACGTTATTATCACAAGAATTAGTATAACAATAAGTAAAGATAGATCCCACAAAAGTTATATTTTTATATTTATCCTAGTGTATCTAATAAAGATGAGGGTTTTAAGTTGATTAACTAAACTAACAAAAGTAAGTTGATAAGAATAATCAATGAATTAAATCTTCAGTTCTTCAGTTCAGTTTCACCTTTTCACAATAATGAAATAATCAAATTAAACAACATTTATCCTTTAATGAAATTAATAAGCCTAGATAATCAGAATTGCTAATTATTTGAAATTCTCCTTAAGTTATAAATCTAATGTGACAATCGCCTTAATAGACCTTAACTATCAAAAAACCTAACTATCAGTCTAGATTCAATATAACAGCAGCATGAAGAATTAGATAATTAGGTTATTCCAAGCAACAATTACACAATCAGGAATTATTTAACTTGCCTTTTGATAATCTTAACAATACTAAAAAGTACTTTGTCCACAATCAAACATCATTAATTGCTATTTATGATCAGATATAATATCGTTTGCTTAATACAATATCTTAATCTAGCAGATGATATTAATCTAACTGGCCACATCTAATTAATCAGATAGAATAACATGTAATCAATTGAAACAGATTATCAGAATAAATCTCATGCAAGAAAGAATAAATAAAGTAAACTTGATCAAACCATTAATTATAAAGAAAGTTTAACATCCCTTAGAACTGAAATAGAAAATTTAGACTGACATGCCTTCAATCTTCCAAAACTAGGGTTTGAGAATCGAATGTAGATGATGATAATGTCTCACTAAAAACATGTATTTATATTTTAGAATAATGTCCTAAGTATTGATGAAATAACAATCCAAATCAGAGTAGAATTCCTTAGCCTGAAGTAATTTAATTCTCAAATTTCCCAACTAACTCAAGTAATGAAGTTCTATTAGATTGTTGAGTTCGTGATAAAGTAAACAGGACATAAAGGTCTTCAAGCAGGTGAGCTCAGAGCTGGACGGGGTGAGCTTTGGCAGATCATTTCTCGTCGGGGCGGATTCAGTGTGTTTTATGTTGGGGCGAGTTCCCAATTTTCTGTAATTTCCTCATTTTCCCTCTTTTCAGCTCCAATTCCTCCTAAAATCATTAAATACTTTAATAAGCTCATATACACATAAACATACAATAAAACTAAACATAATTGAATAATAATCAATGAATATTATGCACTCATCACCTGGAGCAATGTCAAGGGTAATAGGGAAGAAAATCCTAGGGATCGAATGGTTGTAATGATTAATCTTGATTGGCTTTCTTAGGGTTCTTCTCTCTATCTCTCTAGCTCTCTATCCTCTCATGGGTGGTCGCTGAGGTTTGGGTAAATCAATAGTGTGTCCTTCCTCTTTTCTCCTTATTTGATCCCATCTCTATACTTTTTCTTACGCCCATTTTGCCTTGCACTTTGTCTCTCTCTTAGACAACCGCCTTTAGTTTAATTTCCACATGTCATTTAGTAAATGTGTCCTTTTCCTATGGTTCCAATTCTTTTTATAGGGTGAGTCCCCTTAGGCTTTGTTTCAAATAAGGTAACAAGACCTTTTACTATTCATATGGATGTTTAATGGATACTTCATTTATGATCTTTTCTTCCCAATCACCCCCTAGGTATGTGAGATGAAGGGACAAGTTTGATTTTACTTTAACTTGGTTGGGGAAAGGACAATGCCCATCATTTCATATGTAAGAATCAATCCCTTTGCCCTTCTTCCCTCGATACTCTTTCAGCTTGTGCCCTCAGATTCCCCACGCTTAGAACACGCATCAATTTATACTTTCTTAAGATGAGATTAAGCCACACAAGTTTCTCTAAGGATGTTTCCTACCTTTTGCCCTAAGAATATAGGTCACCCCAAAAGAACCCATGCAAGGTCCAAAACTATTCTCCCATTCCTAGTTACCAAACCAACCTATTACTGTCCATCCTTAGCCCCAAATTGGTCCAGTGGCTTGCCACTTGGGATATGGTCAGGGTATACCCCCACATCTTCAAGAACCACTCTAGAACCAATAATTCCTTTATGAATGAACCTTTAACCAAATCTATGAAGGATAACAAGAGGTCCTTTGACTTTGTTCCTTTCCCAATGATGGGATTTTTCCTTATTCATTAAAGGGTTCCATATATCTCTAGTCAAGGAATATTGCCCAAGGTTTAACGTTTCTCTAGGGTAAGCTTCTGTCATGGATTCCATCTACCATGGAGGAATATTCTGAAAGTAATATGCATACAAGCCAATCATGTATGATGATAATGTTAGAGTTTATGCCCTAGAGGCCAATTATTTGATCTAATTGCATAACATTTTGATAGTATATTTGATTGAATAAATGAATGATTTTATTATGGTTCTATTTACTATGTTATATAAATGTTAACATAATAAAATTCCTTAGAATAGTGATACAAATTATATAGTTTCAAGTATGTGACTTGAACATGAGATTATATAATTACAATTAGTATCATTGCTCTTAAATGTCCCTAGTCGAGTATCATTGTTGATGGGACAATAATGATGCATTGAGACTACTATGTGGATTGACTGATGACCAAATCTCATTGGTCGTAAATATATGAGATATTAAGTCAATGCATATGTACGTGTTAGAGAACGATGTACTGGACAGACCCGCCATGAGAATTCTATGTGGAGCATTATGCGAAGTGTCATTAGTGATTCTCATAGTGACAATGATGTAATGGTCCTCCGGCCTGAAATCACTATATTACTACACGAGAATTTATGTACTTTGATATCATCAAAGGTCACCTTTAATAGGGTGGACTATAAAGGTAATTATTGGGTACATCATGAATCGTGTGAGGAATATGAGTGATCTAGATGGAATTTAACCCTCCTATTTATTAGGGGTGATATCCATAGGCCTCTTTATTGAGTAGGACTATGAAATGCATGGCCATGCTCAAATAGTGATTTGTTTCATATAGTCTACTCATTTATCAAGAAAAACTCAAATTAAATTATGAAGAGTATGACACATTCCATAACTCGAGTTTAATCTAGGATATTAAGGTTAAAAGGATTAAATTGCATTGAAACATTGGTCACGAAAAGGTTGCATCGAATCATCGATCTTATTATTACTTGGGTAGCAATGATGCATTACTAGATGTCACTCACTGTTTATAATTTTATAATATGATTTTAAAATTATTATCAACGTAATAATAACCTATAGGGTCACACACAAAGAACGTAATTAAAAGAGAATTAATTTAAATTGTAAAGATTTAAATATGTCAATATGATTGATAGAATTTAAATTACGAATTTAAATTAATAGGATAATTTATATATAGGTGTATTAATTAAGTAAGACTTAATTAAGATATATACATATATAAATTCGGATTTTATTAGATTAGGGTTTTTGATTAATTCCTATTAACTACTATATATATGATATATAGCAGCCATTTTAGGTAACGAATCATTAACCTAAAAACCCTAGTCGCTCTTAGAGAGAGACTAGAGAAAAAGTTTTCTAAAATCCTGTTCCTTTGGTGGCTATTAATTATCGCAGCTCCTTTTATTGCATAGTAATCGTATGACGATTCATGGAAATGCTCGTGGATACATATAGAGACACCGATCCATCGATTGCGTTGGAGATTTGAAGTGGTTTCAGTAGTATTCTATAATCCAGATAAATTCTAAACCTCTAAATTAATTTTTTTTTTCTCAGATAGATCCTGTTTTAGGGTTTCAGAATTGCCTTTAAATTGGTTTATTTCCGCTGCGTTTTATGTGCCGAAACCCAACATATAAAGTGTGACACCCCAAAATTAGGTATACATCACCCATTCTGAGTCGCCAGATACATGGTACAAAATTCAAATACAACTTCATTTATATTAATCGTTGAGTTGTCAGATAGAATACTTAACCACGCTTAATCGTGAGTTTTAATACAAATGTATGTAACTCTCATGGTGCCTCGACCAAACCTTACAATGGTACTTTACATAAAAGTATAGTCAAAAACTATTTTAGAAATTAAAATCTTTGGGAAGTGCTCAAGGAAACCTTCGTACATGGGAGGCCATGCGTCTAGGTTATAATAGATATCATATGGCCACAGAATTATCCTTGGTTGACCCAATAGATCCCAAAGAAAAAAGAGAAGATTACTATCATCTTCTTTTCAATGGTGAGTCTTCTCTTGACATATAACTATCTCCACTATCTCCAAGTGAGTATTATATTTCAAATAAACTCCAAGATCATATAGGTAGTGCCCATAGATATACTCAGCAAGTGGATGCGCACAACCATATCTTATGATAACACGAGGTTGTATGTCATTAGACATCTTGTATAATAGTGGCAAAACACCATTCCAAAGTTGGGTTCACCTCACCCTATTTGATTCACCAAATATAACTACTAAATGTTGTATAGAATACAACACACTTTTCTATACTGTTTAGGGAGAACCTCCATAGCTAGAGACCAATCGTTCTATTCTCCGTTATCCCCGTCAATTCCAAGAACACTCTTACTAAGAACACTCTTATTACCCGAAAAGGAATTGTGAAGTTAGTAAAGGTGAGCACAACTAGCCCAGTAAAGAATATCATGACTAAAGATAATTAAATTATCAATAGCTTTCATCAATAATAAATCAGAGATTTAGAACATATGGTAGATGATAAAACTTTTTAACCATAGTTGCAGTGGAACGGACAATCCATTAGAAGAGTCAAATAGACCATAAGGTCTATTATCTTTTCTATGTTAAAAGTCCACCAATAATGTTTTATCTCTGTAACATCAATCAACAATCCCCGCCCATGATCATGTGAATAACTCATAATCACAATTCAGGATTCTAAATTCTTCGCACCTGTGATTTAAGATAATTTTCATCACCGCCTTCACCGAAACATCAAAAATCATGGTTATACCAAATCACAATTTCGCTCATAATCATTAAATCATCTTTGCACTACGGCCAAAGATATTCATTATTATCACATCCATGAATTAATATTTCATTGCTAAGACTCATTTCAATAAATAATCCACATCATGGAATCATCCCCGCACTATGTGCCAAGGATATTCTTTAAGATCACGACCACGAATTATCCATACACCTACGCCAAAGATAATCGTGTTTTCATCAACATTCCGATCATGCCATAAAATAATTCATCTTTGCACTTGGTCAAGAGAATCCATAGCCATAATCATACCAAAACCGCCCATCAATGCACTACGGCCAATGAGGACTTTTTTTATTAGTATCACAACCACAAATTATCCATGCACCATGGGCCAAAGATAATCGTGTTTTTATCAACTATTCCCGATCATGCTATAAAATAATTCATCTTTTCACCCTCGTCAAGAGAATCCATAGCCATAATCATACAAAAATTGTCCATCAATGCACTACGGCCAATGAGGACTTTTTTCCACATCATTTGTAACATTACTACCATGATTATACCGAATAATCCCTAGTCATAATCATACCAAGTCCATCTATGCACCACAGCCACGATGACTTTCAACATAATATAAATATGAGGATGATGACAATATTATAAGCATTAATCAAACTAAATCAAGGATAAATATTAAAGACTTTAAATCTATCCGCACATTATCAATCACTTAATAAAATCATAATCTAATATTGTTAATACTATAACAATATTTTAATCACTTCTTAAACTTATAAATAATTACATTTAATTGTTTACACTTTTCCAAATAATGCATTTTAATCATTCAAAAATGTCATACTCATAAGATTTCATCACCAATAATCAAATTACTCATCAAAATCAAGATATAACTTATATAGATTTCCAAGCCATAAAATCCTATTTACTAATTCTTCAACTCCACATAACATATTTAACTCATATGTTCAGTAGCTAAACTATTTTCATGAAAAATACCAAATCACCCCAAAAATTATTCTTTTTGGGATTTAGCATAATATAGTCCCATATTCAACATATATTTTTCTCGACATTTTTAAAATTCATTTACTATTTTTCAAAAATCAATTTCTAATTAATTCCTTAAGAAATTAGCTACCTCACTGTTAACTCCAGAAATTCCCAAATCTTCAAGGTGATCTTACACATGTTAACGTGAGCTCCAGCTTTAAATTTCATGGTCATCGAGTTATAGAACTCCTATTATAGCGTTTTTCATCGAAAAACTTAAATATTGAAATGGTCATAACTTGCTCATTTTAAGCTCGGAATGAGCTCATTTTTGAACAAGAGGTACTTTATACCATATACTTTCATGTCCCAAAAGGCCGTAATTTTTCTCACAAATTATGGTCAAATGTACTTCTTTTAAAATCGTGGTAAAGAACCTTTTTCATATTTTACAGTTTTTCGTACTTTGCTAAAATTAGTCCACACGAAAAATCTACAACACATTTTCCAGAAGAAGAACTCTCTCAATAGTTTCTCTCTCTAGAGTTTCAGTGAATTCGTAAGAAATAATGAAGGAATGAGCTTCTATTTATAAAAAAATGGACTGCATAGTAACTAACTCTAAAGAAATAAGCTCAAGATTATAGAAGAAGAACTCTCTCAATAGTTTCTCTCTCTAGAGTTTCAGTGAATTCGAAAGAAATAATGAAGGAATGAGCTTCTATTTATAAAAAATGGGATCAGATAAGAATTAACTCATGAACGGTCCGTATTAATTTACTTCAATCTGACTAAGTACATATTTAAAGCAAAATCTTTTAAATAAAATATAATATATTCTATTTATAATCTAATAAAACTAATAACTTTATAAAAGATTTTACTATGCAAATACTATGCGTGCACTATGCAAACACTATGCATAATAAAATATAATATATTCTAATTATTGTCTAATAAAATGTATAACTTTATAAAAGTATTCTGCTTTATATAAAAATATTTTACTATTAGCCTAATAAAACGTAATAACTTTATAAAAGTATTCTGCTTTTATATAAAAGCTTTTCGCTTTTATTACATTAATAATACCAATAAAACAAAACCGAGTGACTTATCACATAAAGATCAATAATAAATCGTGTGCTACTATGCAACCACGCCAGACATCGTATTTTTTACTACGAAAGTAGTTCAACAAGATTAATGGTAAAACTTCCACCGTTATTTTCAATAAAATATTTTTGTCGTTTTCTCAATCCGACAATAATTCCGTTGTGGTGTCCATCAATGATTGTACCGTCGTACGGATATCTCCTGACAAAAAGAATATTCCCCGACTAATCGAATATTCCCCGACACAACGAATATTTTATATCAACTTGCTTACTTTGCAACAAAAAAAAATTCACATATTACCCTTAACTTTAAACTTTTATCAATTTAACTATTTACCAAAATAGAAAAATTGAATACTTTTATTTCATAAAATTCGGGGTCTCACATAAAGCATATACTTTGTAATCAATCTTATTTATTTATTAATAAAAGAATTATTTATTAAAGGAATTTAATTATCTACATGGTGTTGTTTTATTAATATGTGATAAACACATAGTTTTAAGCAACGCTTTTAGAATCATGATGAGATCATGCTAATGAGATCTAAATTCTTAGATAGTTTAAAACTAAAATGTTCCTAATCAATGGATTACTAAAAAGGGAATTAGTGAATCCAGATAGAATGGTACATACGTTGCTTGCTCATTGGATGAGGATGATTGATCTCATGATCATTTGTGTGGAGACACTAAAGCAAGTATGTAGATGCTTATTGGAGAATAAGTTCACTGAACATGACTCGCTAAGGAATAGATAATGGAGTTTTACTTGTCTGTCAATAGGAATTACTGTAGTGATAGTAGTACAAATGATCCTTAAACTTGAGATCATCATAGTATCTTATATATAATGAATTACACTTTGACTTATTCCTTAAGACTCTTAGAGTATATCAAAGGGTATGCTTGGGTGTAATAAGTTATATATGGAGATAATGAATGATCAATAAAGAATCTACCACTTCTAGTAAAAGAAGAGAAATGTCATATGTGATTCGATGAATGACAACCCAGAACTGGTTGGCGTGGTGGAATGAAATTAGAAAGTAGTTTCTAATTTGCATTCATTAGAGTCGTGCATTTAGGAATCAAAATACATATAATTAAATAAAAATAAGACTTGACAAAGAATTCCATGTCTTATATTTAATTGGGACATGGTATGGTGGAAGGATTGAATTGTACTCAAGAACTATTTACTCAAAGGTTCTTTTATGATTAATGTTGAAATCTATATTATCTGAAAAGTCGTTGATCTCTAGGGAAGTTTATCTCTATTGTAGAATAAATATTATTTATTTAAATAAATTAATAGTTTAATTTATTTATTTAAATAAGAGTAGAATTGTTCTAATTGATTTATTCACAACCGATTTAATATGGAGAACCTAAAAGGTCACACCATAAAAGGAAAAATAATTATTTAAGAAGTTAATGACATAATCGTAATAATATGTTAAGTATATTTAATTTAATCTATGATGATAGAATAAATTAAATAGCTTAATATTTATTATTTAATATTTAGGAAATATTAAATATAAATTAATAAGAGGAGTCTTATTAATATTATTACAATTATTATTATTTTAATTTCTAAAAGAGTTTACGAATTAATTTAATATAGGCAAAACTATGTTTTTCACCACTATACTTGGCAAGTTTTACTTAATACACCATTGAACTTTTAATTTCTTGGATTACCCCATCAAATTAATTAAAATAGTAAAATTGGGTCATTCCGTTAAAAAAAAATAGACAGACGTTAAAATATTACTAACGTGGCAAAAAAAAATAAAATTTTTTGCTTATATGGCAAAAAAAAATCAAAAACAGATTTTAAAAATAAAAAAATTAACATTTTAAAGTTTTAAAAATAACAAAAACATAATAAAATAAAACAAAAAATACAAAAATATTTTTTTATAAAAGATTTTTTTTAAAAAAAATTTTTTAAAAACAAATTTTTAAAAAAATCTTTTTTTAAACAATTTTTTAAAAATAAAATTTTTTTAAAAAATCGATTTTTAAAAAAAATCTTTTTTAAAAAATCGATTTTTTTTAAAAAACATATTTTTTTAAAAACAAATTTTTTAAAAATAAAGTTTTTTAAAACTAGTTTTTAAAAAAAATGTAATTTTAAAAAATTGCATGTTTTAAAAATGAAACTTTTTTAAAAACAAGATTTTTTTAAAAAACATATTTTTTAAAATTCGATTTTTTCAAAAAAATAGATAATACCTCCGTGTGCCTAATATGTCTAATCGAAAAAACAAGGCGATCTTTTGAGTTCGTTGTAACGCAGTGCTGCCACATACCCAACGCGGTTTGGGCTTTTTGGTCATTGGTGTGTTTGCTGCATCTGCTCGGGTTATAACGCTGCGGTTTAATATCTCTTTGTGTGTGTGTTTGCGTGATGTTCGGATGGACGATGCGGGTTTCGGGCTTTTTTCGACTTTTTTCCTAAGTGTTGTTCCAGAACAGGCGATAACTCGGTCTCCGTGATGTCGGAATCGAGTACCGTCGATCATTGTAACGCTGCCTAATACCCACGCTGGTCTTTGTGTGTGTGTTTGCATGGCATGCGGATGGATCGATGCGGGTTTTGGGCTCTTTTTTCGCTTTTTTCCTAAGTGTTGTTCGGTTTAAATGCAGGCGATAACTTTCCCTTTCGGATGTCGGAATCTAGTACCGTTAGTTGTAACGCGTGCCTAATATCTCACGCAGGTCGTGTGTGTGTGTTTGCGTGGATCTCGGATGGGCGATCACGGGTTTTGGGCTCTTTTTCGCTTTTTGCCTAAGTGTTGTTCGGCCGCATAAGCAGGCGATAACTTCGGTCTCCGTATGTCGGAATCGAAATGCACCGTCGGTTATAACGCATGCTCAATACCCACGCGGTCGGTGTGTGTGTGTTTGTGTATGCGTTCGGATGGACGATGCGCGGTTTTCGCTCTTTTGGCTTTTTGCCTAAGTGTTGTTCAATTTCGCAACAGGCGATAACTCCGGTTCTGTATATGTCAAATCAGTAATCGTCATTATAACGCTGCCTAATACCCACGCGGTGTTGTGTGTGTGTTCATGCGTGGCATCTGGACCGGACGATGCGGGTTTCGGCTCTTTTTTTGGCTTTTTGCCTGTTGTTATTTGGGCCGCAACAGTAGGCGATAACCCTGTCTCCGATGTCGTAAATCGAGTATCGTCGTCTGGTTTGTAACGCTGCGTTTAATACCCACGCGGTGTCGTGTGTGTTGGCGTGGCATTTGACCCAGACGATACGGGTTGCAGCTCTTTTTGGCTTTTTGCCCAAGTGTTGGGCAAGAACAGTATGCGATAACTCTGCCTCCGTGATGTCTAATCGAGCACCGCCAATCAGAACGCTGCGTTTAATACCCACGCGGTGTTGTGTGTGTGTTTGCATGTATGTTCGGATGGACGATGCGTGTTTCGGGCTCTTTTTAAGCTTTTTGCCTAAGTGTTGTTCAGTTTTAATAAGTAGGCGATAACTCGGTCTCCGTATGTCGGAATCGAGTACCGTCAATTGTAACGCGTGCCTAATACCTACGCGGTGCTCTGTGTGTGTATAATGGTGTTAGGGTTTTATCTTATGTTTATCTAAGCAATACAATTACAAATTACATAAATTAAATAAGGAAATACAGAATTTATTTGTTTTACCGTCAATATGTGGTGGGAAGATGTTGGCCAAGATAATCGCACACACGCGGATGGCCTCCTCCCCGATTACACCCATGAGATCGCCAACGGCAATTGTAGGATCGAAGAGCCGTGGACAACCTCCCCGAGCTACCGATATATCCGCTCGCGTGATGGTGCTACCGATCGCACAACACCGCCGACATCCACCCCTCTATGATCCATGGAAGAAGTCATCGGATAATGAAGGGTTTCACCAATCCACTCGCACCACTACCTCCAGTGGGTGGGCGCTGCCGAGATCTCGCAGCAGGGACTAGGGTGTAAGCCGGGACATGGGGAATGCCCACAACTCTACCCTTCTTCGGCCCCCTCGCAGCTCGCAGCCTACCCCCTCTATCTCTCGTCTCGCACATGAGACTCGCCTCACCGGAGTGTCACCTCTCGGTCGCTCCCGCCACCGCAAGATCTTCAACCGTCACGACAAAAAACACATTAGTGGATGATACGCAAAGTATAAAATGAAATAATATAAAAGAATATCCGAATTTTAAATACATATTAAATAAGAGCATTAAATAACTTACAAAGAATGCGTTTCGCCTCGTGTGAGATATAACCATCGTCACCTTTCTTTTCGTGGGCGTGCCACCAAAACTCCAAGCGGAGGGTGCATGCTTTAAACTCACCTCAAGTCTCTCCCAGATAGGTCAGACGATCGAGACCCAAAGCAAAGTGTGGAGATTTTCATTGTTTGGGCAAATTAACGTCAGGCCGACATCTTCTTGAAGGTCTCGCCGTCCCCAAATGTCGCACATCCGTCCCACACCGCAGTTAGATATGAAATCGCCGACATCCTTAAGTGTTCCGTCCATCGCCCATCTTCGTCGGGCTTTTTTCTTCCAAATAGAGACCCACTTGTGCTAATTCATCTCTAGGTATCTCGTAAGGTAATGGGCCATGCCATGGGCTTCCCGCCTCGCCCTCAAAACGATAATATCTCTCGCACATTACACATTAAGAAGTTTAGTAGACAACATAAATCAAAGAGATAACATAAATCAAAGAGGTAACAAAGATATTCAAATGTCTAATAAAACTAGCATATGAATGATTGGCATCCTACCTTAAATTTGGTAATAATCAATCGACGCGGTACGATCATCCACATCCGCCCACCTCATCCACTTCGGGCTTGAGAATCGGTTGCATGACGATCCTAAGCAACGTGTTCCTTGGCGTGGCGTCAAGGATACTACAATTGAAATTGCAAATTACAAAGAATATATAAGAACTAAATACTTATATTATAGTAATATTATATAGGATTATGAAATTACCTATGAGTCCCAACACGACATATAAGAGGCGCCTGGGGGGGATTCCCTAGCAAGCCACGCTATAGTCCTCATGAGGCTCACGTCGATCACCTATGTATTGAAATACATCAATATTTATATAAACGAATATAATGTCAATACAATAAAAAATAAAAATAATAAGGTGTATCCCAATAACATATATAATTATACCGACGATCCCTACCGATCATCACGCTGTAGAATCTCCACTACCACGACTTCACGACGACTGCAGACGCCCACCACGATCACTGTGGTGGTGTGCGCATATATATATGTATATCGTCAACTAAAAGAATGCAACATACAGTAAAAGAGGGATAACATAGAGGATAACATACAGATACAATTAAAAGAATGCAACCATAAATAGTAACCTAAAAGGATACAATTAAAAGAATGCAACATAAATAGTAACCTAAAAGGATACAACATAAATAATAACCTAAACTGACACAAATAGTACATACTCCTAAAACAACTCAACACCTTATTTAGTAGATTAATATAAGTTGAAGATAATGATTGCACTACTACAAACTATTACATTTGAATACAACTAAAATGACACAAATAGTACATACTCCTAATCATTTATATCGTCAAAGCCATCAATATCAGAATTGTCATCTTAGAGCAGTAGATCTTCACAATCGTTGTCATCACCATCTTCGTCGTCTTCAACGATTTCTTCAATTATATTTACCTCCTCAACAACATCATCTTCACTTTTGACAGCGATAATATCATCCTCTTCTTCACTAGACTCACTAATAATTGTCACATCAGCAGGTGTGACACTAGTAGACTCGACTTGTAAAGGTTCATCGTCTGGACGAGGAGTTGTGCCTTGAAAACCACGGGCTTTGGTGGTTATAACAGCATGCCATGGGCTTGCAGGAGTCTTAACACTCCGCGCGTAGTACACCTGTGTCGCTTGACTTGCTAAAATAAAATTCTCGTCCATACCACTCATCAGTCTTAGTTTTGACTTAACATTAACAGTCACCCGTTCCGAATTTTTATCTACTTTAACTCCATTTCTAACATCAAACCAATGACAATTGAAGCAAACTAATTTTTATGACCCCAATATTTGAGAACGACAACTTCTAGCAATCGTCCATACCACCATCCCAAATGTTATCGTAGCAGCCTACCTTTCACCACAACACCAGAATCAATGTAAGCGACTTCCCCAATATCGCAACACTTAAATCTATAGAATCGCTGACAATGCAACATGTATAAGTATCTACAGATCTTTCTGGGGTCATTTACTATAAGCTTTAGTCGATTGTCGCCTAACTCATCCGTGAGGACCTAATGTACATTAACACAACATATTCTAAAGTTAATTACGCCATAAGAATAAGTCTATGATGGTAGATTCATTGAACGCTTAAAGGTTAGACTTACATGATCCTTAAACCATTGCACAAATTCTCCATTTTCAAATTTTGCAAATCCTCGTCCGATATACTCGGATTCGCTTCACGATTTCAACATCATATCGATCGCAATACGCTTATATACTCAATGTGTTTGGAAAGGAACTTGACACAATTACACCGTGCATATATAGTTATGACTACTTACTTAATGTATGGCGCTACTTCATTCATGTTGACAAGTGCATACAATGTGGCAAAATGTGATACTCACTATCTATCAAGAATCGCTTTTTTTACCAATGAATGGGCGACAGGATGACTAAAGGCGTTAATTCTCCATTTTCCTCGTATGCAAAAATACCGATTCGACGTAGCGTTTATTGTTCTTCAGATGAACATTCTACCAAAGTACAACGAGCAAAAATTAACAAGTTCCTCCATAACATAACTTTCAAAGAATCGACCCCTCTACACACGGCTCTATTCTTCACCTTTTGCTTTAGAGACGTCGATATAACTATGTGATATATAGATTAACAAAAAAATAATGAACATTTTACCGTATTAAAAACATTAATGTCATTACCTCTCGAATGGATACATCCATCTATATTGTACGGACCGCCAAACTTAGCTTCAGTATGGCAAGTGAATAGGTAAATGCTCCATTGAATCAAAAACGATGGAGGGAAGATCATTTCTAACTTGCACATTATTTCCACTATCTCGCATCTCCATTTTATCTATGTCTTTGACCAAGTCTGGCCAAGCATAGATCTCTCAAGAAATTAGAAAGCTCTCAAGTTGCTTCAACCACACGTTTTGTAATAAGTCGATAAATGCCACAGGATCAACTTGCATGAATACGTGATAATCATGACTTTTGAGACCTCAAACTTCAAAGCTCTTCAACTTTACAACACCTTGCTATATTCAAGAATATCCATCCGGGAGCTTCACCCATCGATCCAATTACATATCAATATCAACTGCTCCTCGGTCAAAGTATATTCAAACTTTTAGGCATTACCGTCTTACTACCCTCCCGACATGTACCCACAAATCTTCCCTAATGTTCATTTTGACCAAATCAAGCCTCGACTTGTTGTTGTCCTTTGTTCTACCAATGGCATCTATGATCAGATAAAAATATTATCAACACGTTTTTCTCAAGATGCATCGGATCTAAACAATGACGGATGCAGAGAGTGTAGCCCAATAAGGGTGTCAAAGAACATGGATCTGTGTGTCCGGGCCAGAACCTTACTCGTAACCATAAGCTCGCTCTAACTCAGGATTCTTCCCCGAGGTGGAAACTTCAAATGACTAATCCAACTCAACATCGCCGACCCGTAAAGATGGCTGTGTACTTGACGCTTTCTGCTTTTTCGATTGAATTGTCTACTCATCCATCGATAACGATGTTCAATCAAAAAACCGTCTGGATGTTGCTAAGAAACTCATTTTCCCCATGTTTGAGCCGCACGCCTTTTTAATCGACCCCATGCACACGGGACATGATAAGCCCCCATGAGTCGACCATCCGCCGATCATTCCTAACGCCGGAAGTCATTTATTGTCCACAAGAAAGTCGCCTCATGTCAAAGTTCTCGCTTAAGAGATACATCATAAGTTTGAACCCTTTTTCCCACAACATCTTCAACTCATCAACTAACTACCGAGGTATACATTGATGTCTTTACTCGGACTCTTATCACCCGGAATCAAGAAAGGCATGAACATGTAGGGATCTTTCATGCACATCAAGGAGGTTATACACCACAATAATCACCTACCAAGTTGAGTAGGGCTTTGTGTAAGGTCTGTTAAACGGATTAAACCCATCCGTAGCAAGTCCAAGCCTAACATTGCGAACCTCTTCAAAGAAACGAGGGGTGCTTGTTATCAAAATTTTTCCACTCAAGCCCATCTCCGCAAAAGGCCGGTTGACCTTCGACTATGTCCCATGTAGAGTGCCACCTCATATCCTCATGCAGATATGTATTGACATGAACAATCATCAAGCCTCGGGCAATGGGAAAGTAACGAAGATCTTTCTAAGACGCCTTTTCCCTTTTCTCATACTGCTCACAAGATCTACTTGTACCACAAATATCACACGACCTCTTATCTTTATCGACATCACCGTAATACAACATACAAATCATTCTCACAAGCATCAATCTTTCATACCCTAGATTGAGCCTTTTGACCATTTTCTTCACATCATAGTACGAATTCCATAACTTATTGCTCGCAGTAAACACTCCTTCACAATGCTTAATAGTTCATTAAAACCTCTCTCCATACCATGCTCATTCTTGAAGTGTAAAACTTAGTCACAAGCAAATAAGACGGCAGGTTTTTCGTGTCCCGCCATACAATGGTGTGTCGCCGCTTCATGCAATAACTCATAGAAACCCTTAGCCCCATCATTCGGCTCTTGCTCGACGCCATCGCCATCCCCGCTCAGATTCCATCGAAAGTACGAACCGCCAGCCTTCGACTATCATGTTAGTACAACCAAAGTTTTTGTCACCTCGGATTCCGGCTCGATTCATGTTCATCCAACCCGTGTTTCCCCATGATAGATCCATGTCGATAACCCCGCTTGAACCCATACGCAAATAAGTCGCATATGACATCACTCATTTCCTTCCACATTTCATTCACACACCTCTTACAAGGACATCCGATCTCATCGCCACGACTTGTTTCAAACGTGAAGTTGAGAAAACTGCTCAACCCCACTACGATACTCGAGCTAAGCCCACTCCTATCGCTGGCTACCCCACGCTCCATCCAACTTCGATCAATGTATATATCTTGACAACCATTCGCTATATATATGGAAAGTTAGACAAACACAATCAAGTCTCCAAGTTAATGTATATGCAAGCTTATGAGTTTCCTAACTTCATCTCCCACTCTAACGGGTCAGTTTATCCCATTCCGGATGTGTCGCTTCATCGATGTTAACAACTTGAACACATCTTTACATTTTTCAGAATTTTTTCAGAAGATTTCTCCCATGGTCTTCAAGCACACGTAAATAGACTAACACATCGTAGTCTAAATATGCACCAAGAACATCAAGAGATATATACCGAACCGAAAATTCAAAAAATATAAAGACGTGCTCAAGTCGTTAACACCGACCCAAGTGAGATCGAAACATACAAGAAAAAATTCCCAAAACGGATTATTTGAGATTCACTCCTACTAAGTGAATCTCAAACGGGTTTCTAAGCTTCCTAAACTATATGACAATATATATATAGAAAGAAATTAAAGTATCCATTTGAATAGTAATTATGATAAATTAAGAAGATTATGTCATTTTATAATTGTAAAAAATTGACAATGTCAACTATAAAAGAATGTGTTCCAACATATTTTATTTTTAGCAACATAATCAAAAACACTTGACATAATATGAGAGACAAATATGAGCTCAAGGACATAATTATATACAAACTAAGCCCCAACAAAGGATGAATGTTAATAACTATAGAGGTTCGAATGTTTTATTTTTTCCCTTCAACAAATTTCGAGAGAAACTGGACTGTAAGTTTCAACATCTAATAGTTGAGCTAGAACAAGAGTTATAATTACGTAAGCTTTTGAACTACCTTCAAGAAGTACAGTCGCTAAATGAATTTGGAAAATCTAGAATATACAAGAATCCATATACACTAATGACTTTAAGTACTTTTGATCAACAAAGGATTTTTGTATGATAATATTGATGCATACAACAAGAGATAGTAATAAATAGAGTTCATTTAGAATCATGTCTCAAAATATTATAAACCCAAGCATGTGTAAAAGAAAAGAGAATCATTATAAACCCTAAATATTATGGAAGGCCCTCTAATCAAGCAATTATACTTGTATAAAAGTAGTTCTTTTCTTTTTCAAATCACATAAATAATATAGCTTTATATATAACACAAAACTATGTATAATTAACCCAAGTGTTATTTATATATATGCTCATAATATAGCTTAATTAATATGATAATACATGCCTTTTGTTGAACTTACGTAAAGTTTACACACTTGAAATCATGTAAAAAATGACTGAAAATTATTGTTCATATATATTACTGCATATATACGTAGTAAAGTTATAACTAATCAATCACTTGAAATCATATCTTATCACAATGAACCACTATTTCATGGCTTTATTACAATTATTAAATAAAGGAAATAGAAAAGGAAAACTTTGAGCAAAGCTTTCACATGGGAAAAACCATATACGCTTTTTTTACATACACTAAATGGAAGAACAAACTAAACTATTTCAAGTATTGCATTATATAATATCATACCCACATCAAGTTCATCTATTCAACCCACTTAAACAACCCCCAATGTGAAATCAAAGCTAACACTGATAGAATTTTATGTTCATAATAGGAGCAATAAATAATGATCAGTAGCTATTTAGAGAAGAAACATTACCTTTAAGAAGAAGAAGGTTTTGACTGATCCGTGGCCGGTGAACAATGGCGAGGAAGAAGGGAGAAGTAACAGAGCAAGAGGGAGGAAAGGAAGGAATCCGCAGTGAGATAATGGAGTCAAATGGGTGCAATCAATCGAGGATTCCACCTAGTTAAACCAATCTGAGTCTTCAATTGAGAGAGGAAACGAGCTTAATTGAGAGGAAATGAGAAAATCTCGCATTTACAGATGGAAAAGGAACAAAAGAGAAGACGTTGTCGCGAACTGTGGTTCTAAAATATATTACTCATTCTCGACGGCACATGCCGCCGCCGAGTCCCATCGCATTATTATGTCATTCACGACAGCGGCAATTCTGCCGCTTTTTATTTTTATGTCCGTCGCCAATGCTTTTTCCCTCCACCGCCAAATTTTCGTACATATTTTTCCTGGGGGAAAAGTTATTATCGACGGCACTCTTTAGCGATGGCGTTATCGTCGACATTGGTGTCATTCTCGACGGGTTACTTGCCGTCGCCAATGACCAATTTCCTTGTAGTGTGGGCCTTACCATGATGATATTCATTAATTATTTCTTAGGCCTAACTTACTTAATTATTTGGCTCTTCTTCATATAAGTCCTTCGATCATTCCCATTCACAAGTAATTTATTTGTTCATCTAACCCTCTCCATGTGTACATGTGGGGGCCATAATCATTTGGTCAAATATTCAACTGCCTAGTTGGTTGTGCATCCAAGGCTTGCATGATATTGACCATTTTTGGGTACCAACAATTGATAAATTTAAAAAATTAACAATAGGTACATGTGGATCTTTGAGAAAGATGATACAATATAGAAGACTAAAATGCAAAATTGTACTCCAAGTTTATCGCTTTATGAAAATATGATACTTACTTTTACAATATAGCAAACCGTTAACTCATGGTACGATTATTAGTGCAAAAATATAACTTTAATATTACTTTCACACTTCTAATTATACCTTAAAAAGTATGATTTTGTACTAATAATTGTACTTTGAGAGTGGAAAAATCTAATTAGTCAAATTCAAGAACAAAAACTATCACATTGGCAAAAAAACATGGGATACTTTTTCATTTACTCCATATAGAATATATACTAAAGGAAAAAAAAAATTCATCTATTAAATCGATTATTAAGTAAGAATTGATTGTACAACTATTCACTATGGTAATTTATACAAATGTTCACTATAATATTAACATGTGACTAATCCTTAATAAAAGAAACATTAGACAGGTAACTTAGGTTGAAAATTTTCTTCTATATATACAACTTAAAATTCTATTAGCAATTATTTTCATATCCGGTCTTACTTGTGCATTTCCAAGTTAAAGCTAAATTTGTCACAACAATCAAACCCCTAAGTTGCTCCAAATTTACATCAAACTTGAGTTTTGGATCCAACAAACCTACTAAAACATCCACATTCTCATTCTTTCGACACTCGTAGATCGGTCCATCTCTGTTAGCGTGGTCGAGCCTTGTAAGGATTTCAAACCCATTATAAGCTCAAGTATTAGAACTCCAAAGCTATAAACATTGTTTGTGGGGGACAATAACCCCATGTTAAGGTAATTCGTGTCAACATAACCTAGTGAACCTTTGATAGTAGTAGGCGTTTGCGGAGTTTAAGTGTCATGGCCTAATTTGCATATGCCAAAATTCGCAAGCTTGGCTTGATTGTCGTTCAAAAGGAGAACAATTGCACTATAAATTTATCATTTTACGGAAATGTGGTACTTGAATATACAATATAGTAAGTAGTACACTTAGTAGTGTAATTACAATTTTTAGGTACCAACACAAGTAAAATTTGATATTTTTACTAACTCAATCTTTGATGAGTGTGGGGTCCATATATTATTTCATAAGAGGAATCTTGTGGAACTATCACTTTTGATTGTGAAAATATCAATTTTCAAAAAAAAATATTAAACTGAAAAATGAATCTCAACTTATATGTAATATTATTAGGCAAAAAGGGAGGTGAGTGACACATCACGTTCTTGCATGAGTTATCGTATAAAAACGACGTCATTTTGTATAATTGAATATACTTCACCTATGTTGTGTATAAAAGGGTATTTTATAATTTTTCAAAATAGTATTATTAATTCCCGCTCATATTATTAAATTGATAATTATCTTTTTATATATGTAACTATACTTATTTTACTAGATAAATAGAACCTTCCAAATTTGTTGAATCAGATTAGTGGGAATTATAATATTGTGGACTTCTAACACAATAGAAATGAAATTATGGAGTCCAACTACAACGACCAACTACAATTGGTTGGATTATTTATGATTAATTTAATGAGGTAATTAAACCAAGTTAGTAATAATTTAAATTATATACAATTGTAATTTGAGGGAGGGATAATTTGAGGCACAAACTATCACATGGGCAGAAAAACATGGGATAATTTTGCGTTTAGTCAATATAGAATAGATATACTAAAGACCAAAAGTCATCTATTGAATTGATTATTAAGAAATAATTAAATGTACAACTGTCCAGTAAAATAATTTATACAAATGTTCACTATAGTATTAACATTTAACTAATCATTAATGAGAGAAAAGTTAGACAGGTAACTCCGGTTGAAGATTTTCTTCTATACAACTTGTTAACGCCAAGAGCTTTCTCCACGTCCCAATCACCTAAGACGTCCCGATCTCGCAGACAAGAAACATAGTCAACACAAAGCTTGTGGCGGTTCCGTCGAGGATAGCTTCGAGCGTGAGAATTAGTACGTGTTCACAAGGTTAACAATGGAGGAATATATGGTCTAGTGTATTGAGAGAGATAATAAATCCCAGTTATCTGTGTATGGGAGCATATGAAATATAATATCTGAGAGAACGTACCTCCATACGATGGCTTCCTTGCTAAGTTATATTATTTTTGCTTGGATTACTGTGCCACCCACTACTACGACACCCCCTACGATCGATGGACCCTGCAAACTATATCGATTTATCTCTCTTGCTTTTGGCCCTTTGTTTTTCTCCCTTGTAGGTTATGATCCCATCCACATTAATGCATGGCAGGAGCCTTGGTCAACTGTCATGCTTTTTCATCATCACAAGTCAAAGTAACAGATATTAAAATATCTAATGGGTCGATCCTTTGGGTGACCGGTCAATAGAATTAAATAAAGTTGACTGATAAATGGGCTCAAAAAGAGTCCCATGGTTTAATAATAAAAGCCCGATAGATTATCTTGATAAATGGGCCCAATCTATCCTAGCCCAAGATAGGAGAAATATTATGACCCAACATTACCCCCTAGTTTTTAGTTAAACAAAATGTTTAATGGAAAACTATATAAGATTCATGATATTTAGAATTCAATAAAGGCTCAAAAAATAGGAAATAAGTGGATCATACCCACTTTTTATCATCGAAGTGGAATAAGGAGGGCTGGATAGTGGATACCCGAGCAATAAGCCCAATTTGATAAAGGATTTGAATTTGAGCAGGATGGGCCAATAAGATAGAGATCAGCAGTCGAGCCCAATCGATAAGATATTCAAAGGTCATCCAAGCGTATTCCACTTTAATTCCCATTATTCTACGACATTAAAAATGCAATGGCCTCGCTTCGCGTATGGCCGTCGATATATAAAGATAAACCTCACCAAAATTGGCGGTTTTACCTCTTGATTTGAAATTGAACCTTTGAGCTTTCTTCCTTCTCTCGGAAAAACCTCTCTTTAGCTTTCACAAACTCAATAATGGTGAATCAAGCCAAAACCCTTCAAGTTCTTCTCGTTCAAACCCTAACCAAGGGGTTCAAGTGCCAATCCACCATCTCCCTTTGATTTCTTCAAGGATGGGGAACAATTTCCTCACGCCAACATCGCCTCCACCGTTTACGAATACGAGCTGCGAACTCTCCGGATTCGGTATCATGTTAGGATAACTTTGCTATGAGGGCTCCATCTCTTTGAGGAAGCGAATGTACCCAATGACAGACGGATGGGTCGCCCATCGACTACTACTGTTGGAAAAGGGGTTCGCTACCCCTCCACGCCTTCATAGTTACCCTCCTAGGGTTTATTGGAGTAGGCTTCAGCCTTGGTTGGTGCCCAACTCTCTATATCCATATCTTGGCGTTCATCGCCATACATCATGAACTAGGGGTTACCCCCTCTGTTGATCTCTTCTTTACCCTCTTCTTCTATTTGGCGAGATCCCGAGAACGAGGGTTCAAAATCTTGAGCAAGCGGTCCCCACGCCCAAACTTCGAAATTCGAGAAGAGGCCACGATGAGCACCCCTCGAGCAATAAAGGATGGCACGAGAAATGGTTCTTAAATCCTTTGGTCCTGGAATCTCCTCCCTTCCCGATTGGACCACTTCGGAGCGTATCTCTGCTGACTTCGGTGACATCCCCGAGGGGCGCGTGAGGGAGATGGGCGACTTCATGAATAAGATCCCTTCTCAAGAGTGGAGCTTCACTCTCTTGACCAAGCAAGCATGGTTGTATGACCATAAGCGTAAGTCTTGGACCATTACGTGATATAATTTTTGAAATGTTTATGTGATGCAGTTTTAACTTGTGATTATTTGCGGTGTCTTTGATTAAACCAACTTCCTCGGAGTAAAAGACTTGGAAGATCTCTTGGCGGGGAGGATTCTTGATGCAAATGAAGAACTCCCTAATGAGGAGCCTTCAGGCTGAACCCCCCCTTAGGAGCCAACAACAACTCCCCTTGGGATGGCGACCACTGAAGGCGACAATCCTATCATCCCGGCGGTCCTCCGAGCCTCATAGAAGGAAGAAGGCCGCCAAAAGGGCGAGGACTCCTCGCGAGATAAATCGAAAGCGGCGAGGAGGTACTTCACGAGGTAAACCCCAAACGATTCCTTCAATTGAACCCACAACAACCTCACGAACCAACCCTACCAACCTCGAACCAACCCCACAACCAACCAACCTACAGAACCAAATCTAAGAAAGAGGAGTCTCTTGACATTCCTCCACACGATTGGGCGAAAGTCCTTCGTGCTAAAAAATTGAGAAGCAAAATAATTCTTCTTACTGTAAGCGAACTCGCGTTCCCCTCCTTCAACATCCGGCCCATTAAATGAAACCCCAACACTAGCTATTTGGCGGCGAGTCGAAGCCAAACCCTTCTCTAAAAGTCCGAAAAAAAAGCGACCTTGGACGTCGGGGTGGTTCGACTTACGAACCTTCTTCAACTCACGAGCCAATGCCGGCTCGATCACCTTCTCCGGAGAGGCAATGCATGCGGATCCTTCACCTTGGGTTCGCGATCGGCTATGCCTCCTCCTCAAGGACCAATGACATCCGAATTTCAAAGATGATGCCATGGGTTCACCGAACTATGTGGCCTCGGTTTGATGCCAATTTCCCTTTCAATTTGTTTGAGGCCTTTGTTCGTGAGGCCAGATGACCATCGGTTGAGGAAGCGATTCAAGCGGGATTTGCTCAGCGAAGGCATGAGCTACTTGGCTAAGGTAAATGACTCTTCTCTTCCTTTGCTTACTTACTTTCATACTCATACATCTGAAGCTGATTGAATAACACTGAACATGAACAGGCAAATGCTGTCTTCGGACGTCTGCGTCCCGAGATCTCTCAAGTGAATCCAGGAGGAAGCGTTGAAGGAAAATTCCCTCTGAAATGCCTTTGGGCTCGGGAAAGGACTCATCGTGAAGGCCTTCTTCATACTAATGAAGGTCTTGAAGAAAAGTGGCCCAAGCTAAGGGAGAAGTGAAGGCCTCAAGGAAGAACTAAAAGTCGACTAAGGCTCGGCATCTTTGAAATTGTCAACATGAATGTCGACTTAGTTGAGGAGGAGTGAAGCGAGGATGAATAAGATAAAGGAGTTGAAGTCAAGCGCCAAAATCTTGACCGAGACGATCCATAAGTTGGAAGCGGGATGAAAAGCTTCAATTGAATATCTGGCTGACTCGAGCAAGAGATCCGAGAACTCAAGGCTCTTGGGACCTTGGGCCTCCTCTAAGCGATGCTCTTCTTGAAAGAAATTTGTGAAGAGTATAGGAACTTCAGACGAAATAAATGAAGAAATCATGAGGATTCAAAAAAGCTACGAGCTCTGTAGAAGTCTTAGTAAGGAAAGGTTGATCAAGGCTAACTTAGATCCCTACTGCTGGACTCTTCGGATGATGATGGAGCTACCTGAAGCACCAGCTTATGGGTTGTCTTAGGTCTTATTATGAATATTTGTAGAAATTTTATGTTATTTATTTGTAAATGAACTTAAATATTAATGAGAAATGATTTTCTTCCTTATGACTTCAGTGTACTTTTTATTTTACGTCAATACTTCAATATGAATTTATATGGACAAGTATACAAAAAACCCTTTCGAGGATTAAACTTCAAATGATTAAGCATGTCATATAATGAGATAAGCAAGTATGTAAGCATATAGCGGAGATAAAGTGATGTTAAGGGACGAGGCATTCCGAACTCAACACTTAAATAAAATAAAGTACCAAACACTCATCGGCTCCGAAGTGTGAGATCGGTCATTTGTTTACCACTCGGGGTGAAACAATTATACGAAAACCAAGATATAAGGATCAAGATATAAGGATCGAGATATAAGGACCGAGATATAAGATATAAGGACCAAGATATAAGGACCAAGATATGTGACCAAGATATAAGGACCAATTTGACCATTGACTTACCACCTGGTAAAATCAATATAGGATCCTTAAATCACCACTCGGGGTAGAACGACAAATGGGTTTGCCATCGAATGGCGGTGAGTCTACCATACCTCCTTACACCATAGTGACCATAGGACAAAATTGGACCGGGACCAATAGTGACCATTGATTTACCACCTGGTAAAATCAATATAGGATCCTAAATCACCACCTCGGGGGTAGAACGACAAATGAAATTTTGCCATCGAATGGCCCGGTGAGTCCTACCATACCTCCTTACACCATAGTGACCATAGGACAAAATAGGAGAGCGAGGATCGATAGTGAAAAAGTGTCTTTTATTGATAATGAATAATAATATCTGAGACTTAGATGAATTAACTTGATCTTTATTGAAAGTATTTCGAAACTGCCCGGCGTGCAAGTGTTTTGATTTGGAACCATTTAATGCCCTTAGCAGGTAAGTGCGGGTTTGATACTTCGATCACCTCATATGGTCCTTCCGGTTTGGCATTAACTTTCCGTATTTTGAGGTGTAGAAGCCCGGCTTCTACGAGGACAAAGTCTCTACTTGAATCTGCGAAGTTTGACTCCTTTGTTGTAATGCTTCGCTACTCTTCGTTGATAAGCGACCAATTTAAGTAGAAGCAACCTCTCGACTTCTTCTAGCGAGATCCAAATTGGCCTTGGTCCTTCGTCATTGTATATTTCTTTGTATTGGTGACGACGAAGACTTGGAGATCCGATTCGAAGCGGGGACTAAGGCATCGATTACCATAGGCGGTCGAAAAGGTGAATCGATGGTAGTCCTCGGTGTAGTCCGGTAAGCCCACAACCACATTTGAAAGCTCTCCTCTGGCCATCTTCCCTTTAGCTTCATCCGATCTGCGCTTGATCCAGATTCGTGACGTCTGTTGGTCACCTCAACTTGGCCATTTGTTGTGGATGAGCCACCAGAAGTCTTCTTATGTTGAATCCCCAACTCTTTTAAAAATGCTTCAAATTTTGATCCCACGGCGGCGTCAGGTTGTCCGATATTAATACTCTAGGGATCGAAGCGAAACACTACTGATTCTTTTATGAACTTCAAACATTCTTGCTCGTAATTAACGAAGTGGCTTCGCCTCTACCCACTTAGTCATGTAATCAATAGCAACTATGACAAAGCTAACTTGACCTTTAGCTTTAGGCAATGGACCCAATATATCTACCCCCCAGACAGCGAAGGGTATAGGAGATAAAATCGAGTATAGCTCTTCCGGTGGCTGATGTGGGATCGGACTATTGAGTTGGCACTTTTCACATTTCTTGACATACTCTGTAGCTTCCTTGAAAATCGTAGGCCAATAGTATCCTTGTCGAAGTACTTTATAAGCCAAAGATTTAGCAGCCATATGATCACCGCAAATGCCCTCGTGAACTTCGCGAAGAGCATATTCCGCCTCAGATGGGATCAGGCACTTCAGTAATGGTGAAGAAAAGACCAATCGGTAAAGATCGCCATCAATAAGAATAAAGTTGGCGCTCTTGTATTTGATCTTCTTTGCTAACATCTGATCCGAAGGAAGGACGCCATCTGCCAAATACTCGATGTAGGGGGTCATCCAGCAGTTAGATCGCTCGATACACATCACGGCTTCATGCTGAACACTCGGATGCTGCAGAACTTCCAAGTAGACTGATCCGTTAAAAACATCTGCATCCGTAGTAGCCAATTTCGACAATGAATCGGCGATAGAATTGTCATTACGCTCTATGCTTACGAAATTAAATGCGAAGCGAAATCTGAAGTCGGTCCTTAACTCGCCAAATACTTGATCATTCGATTCCCACGAGCTTCATAGTCCACGATAGGCTACTTGACAACCAAGCGAGAGTCCTTTGTAGATGATAAGGTTAGGACCTCTAGACTCTTTGCCAATCGAACACCGCCTAGCTTCGCTTCATACTAAACCCGTTGTTTGTCGCTTTAAATCCAAATCGATGGCTGTTGAACTTTGAACCCGTCCGGGCTAGTCAAGATAATTCCTACCCCACTAACAGTTAGGGTAGAAGAACCATCTGCATATAGAGTCCAAACATTACGCTCCTGTGAAGAAGAGCGCAAGCGCTTTCGATCGGAGGATTGAACGGTAACTTTCGGCATCTGCCGGTGAGCGAACATTCTACTATGAAATCGGCCAAAGCTTGGCCTTTGATAGCGGTTCGTGGATGATATTCGATGAAAAAGCGTGACAACTCCATTGTCCACGCCGCTAATCTTCACGAAACTTACGGCTTGCCCATCACCTTCTTGATGGTTGATCGATGTAGACATGAGAGCCGACCTTGAAAAATCTCGCGAAGCTTCCTACTAGCAATTATCAAAGGCGAAGGCAAATTTTTCAATATTTGGATACTGGTTTTGACATCTCATGGGACGTGGTGACATAATATTTGGATCTTTGTCTTCCAGCGATCTCCGAACCAAAGATCTTGCTCCAACCGCTAACGAACTTCATGCTTGAGATATAGATATAAGGTCTCATTGGAATGGGTTTCACCAATAAAGGGCCGAGGAAAGATCGCCTTTATGCTCTGGAATGCGTCTTCACACTCTGAAGTCCTTTGGAGCGTCTTCGCATTCTTGGCCCTTTTAATGTATCAAAGAAAGGAAGGCACCTCTCTGCAGATTTGGCGGCGAACCTCCTTAATCTTGCAATCTGCGCCGATCGGGACGTTGGGCGTCTTTGAATGGCCGAGAGTCTTCATATCAAGAATGGCTGAATCTTCTGCGGGTTGGCCTCGATACCCCTTTGACTAACAAGATAACCCGAAACTTCCCTGCAAGGTAGAAAGTGCATTTGGCGGATTAAGCCTTAGTTGACGATGACAGACGATCTGAAAGCATTCCTCTAGATCGTCAAATGACTCACGGGCGTGCATGCTTTTCACGATCATGTCATCAGCGTATACCTCCATGTTCCTTCGTTTGCCTATCGAAGATGAAGTTCATCATTCTACGGTAAGTGGCTCCGGCATTTATAAGGCCAAAAGTCATCTTCTTGTAGGCGTGCCGAGCGGTGTGTGTGTAATAAGCGCTTGGTCTTTGGGATGTCCTCTTTACGCATGGATATTTGGTGATAACTTTGAAAAAGCATCCATAAAGCTTAATAATGCATACCCCAAAGTGGCATCGATAAAAGGTGATCAATATGGGGCGGAGGATAAAGTCCTTCGGACAAGCTTTATTGAGGTCGGTGTAGTCGATGTAAACCCGCCATTTTCCATTACATACGCACCAACACCACATTCGCCATCCACTCGGGATAATCAATTTCGTAGATGAAGTCGGCTGACCAATGACTTTGCTTATTTCCTCATCAATGATTTTACGTCGCTCAGGCGCAAAGATCCGCCTTTTACGCGAACTGGCTTCTTCGAGGATCTACATTGGTGTGCTCGACTATCTTAAGCTAACTCGGGCATGTCCGCCGGTTCCCATGCAAAAATATCCGCATAGCGGCGTAAGAGCTCTATAAGGTTTGTCAGAAGAGGTTACAGTAGACCGAACCGATCTTCGCGGTCTTGTCGGGCTTTCAATGATCAACTCGACCTCCTCCGTCTCACCGGCGAGAATCACCATCGGTTCGGAACTACTTTCGGTAAAGGGCTCAATCTCAATTGCCATCGCTTTTGCTTTTTGCTATTTGACCCCCCCACTCCGGAGGAAATATGACATTCGATAGCATCGTCGGGCGGAGATCCAAGTCCCCGCCACCTCTCCTACTCCATGGTAGTGGGGAACTTGATTTTGAAATGAGGATGGAGGTCGCGGCTTGGAAGCGATTAAAGTAGGTCTTCGTATATAGCGTTGTAAAATTTGAATCAGCGTGTCACAACATAGAATTTACACACTATTTCGACTCTTTGGTATTGTGCGAACAATCGGGAGTTCAATAGTGCACCGCCACTTTTACGGGATCATTCTTTGAAGCGTAGTATAAAAGAGCTTCTGCCTGACCTCCATTTTACGCCGTCGAGGTGCATCCTACGATAGGCATGGGCATCTGAGGATATCTACTGAAGATCCATTGTCTATCATCATGCGCTTCATGTCCACCGTGCCCACTTGCGCTGTGATCACCAAGGCCCCCTCATGCGGCTCGATGGGCTCAGAAGGATAGTCAGCGTCGGTGAATGATATAGCGATCGAGGAAATGGTCTCTACGCTTTCGGGGAGCATCTGTCATAGTTATGGCCAAATCGGTAAGCCCTTCTCTTCTTTCCTATCAACTTCCCCGCGGACCCACCAGTTATCACATCGATAACCTGCCTCGTGGCGATCTTTGGAGCCCCTTGAAGCCGTCTGAGCAGCCACGGTTAATGTTCTAGCGATTATTTCTGACCACATCTTGCACCAACAAGCCGTCTTTAATCTTCCTCTCCACAAAGTCTTTCAAATTGCAACACTCGTTAGTGTTAGTGTCATGGCGGCGTGACGATGATAGCCACAATACTTACGAGAGTTACCCGCCGATTCGGTAATTATCACGGGGTGGCTCAAAGAAAGGTTGGTTTTCGATCGATCCAAAATTATCGATCTATCGGTGTTTAGTTTGGTGTAGATCTTATTCACCTTGGTAGGAGCGGAGGGATGACTTCTTCCCTGCCGCCGGGGAGTTGTTGTACTTTTTGAGCGCCTCTGTCCAGATCATTATACCCCCGTTTCTCCTCTGTTCAACCGGGCTTAGGAGCCACCGAGCTCTTTCCCCGACCAAAAAGAGGATTTTTCAGTACATTCATAGCCTCTTCCATAATGATGTAGCCTATACGCTTTGTCAAAGGCTTGGCCAAGCTCTTCGGATGATTAAACATCAACTTCTTCACCAACTTTTCGGACTTGACGGATCTAATCCATTACGAAACAAACCCTCTGACTGGAGGTCATTAAGATCGGACACTGATGGCGCTTCTACGAACCTCTTTACATACTGGCCCAAAGATTCGGCAAACTGCCGAATCTGTGCCAAAGAACCCGTGGGTTTTCCTCTTCTTCGGTTGCTCCCGAAACGAGCATGGAACTTATCACAAAGTTCGGTCCATGAGGATATGGAATCTGAAGGCAAAGTTCCCAAACCATCTCGCATCTTTTACGGCGTTGTAACAAAGGTGTGGCACTTGGCGACATCGGTGAAGTCGTAATAGTCCATTAGTCGATTGAGCGCTGACTATGGTCATAAGGGTCTCGGTTCCATCGTAACTTTCCATGCGAGGCATTTTTTAGTGATATCGCCTTTTCCTTGAGAATAGGCGAGGAAAAAGGGATGCTTTCTTTCGGGCGTCCTTCACTGCTTGGACCTCGGCCAGTTGTTTTCTAAGCTCTTTAAGCTCCTTTACTAGAAAATCAACGCCTTCAGGCTGCGGGGAAGCCTCTTTCTCATGAACAATATTATGTCTCTGAGAGGATCGACCCCCTCCTGCCGATCCTACTGCCCTAGAGGGACTTCTTGATCTGCTTCGGTACACAACTCTTTCCTTGTGGTGAGAATGATCACGTTGATAGTCCATTACCGGACTTGAGTGCGACCTCCTTCGACCTGCTCCTTTGTTGATAATCATCTCGATCTTTGAAATGCTTGGCCATTATCGCCTTCTTGAGGCCATGGGAGTTCTGCTTCTCGATCTTCTCCTACTTGAGAATGATCCTAGAAACCATGAGGGACCTCTTGACTCCTTACCCTTTCGTCAAGTCTCCTCCTTATGCTTGCTGCGTCTCTCGTATTGATGATGTATTTGGATGCTTCGTCTGTAATTCCGCCACGAAGCATCATTGGCTATATCTTCTCTTTGCTTTAATAGGACCGCCATGGCTCTATCTGCTTCGTCGCCATCTTCGCCAACTTGGCAGCTCTATCTCCCTGGCTACTTCTATGATGAATCTTGGTTGGCGAGCCTTCCACCTGTCCTCGACCATGATCTCGCTCCTCGTTCGCATCGAAAACCAATCTTAAATCAGCCCCTTGGTAATCTTGAGACGGAGATCCACGAATTATGCTTAGAAGCCGTCTTTCTCGTGAGCACTCTTGGAAGGACCAGACGATCCTTCATGAAACACGGCGTTGGCGAGCTGCTGACCATCGCTTTGCTTACGGTGTACCATCCCTACTCCTCCTCATCTTACGAAGTAAGTTAAGCGATTGTGATTGAAAATTTTAATGACACTAGAACTCAAGCCCTCCTCTAGCGCTTGATGTTAGCGCCAAGATCTTTCTCCACGTCCCAATCACGTAAGGCGTCACGATCTGCCTTACGATAAACACGATCGACAAAAGCTTTGGCGGCGGTTCCGTCGAGGATAGCTTCGAGCGTGAGAATTAGTACGTGTTCACAAGGTTAACAATGGAGGAATATATGGTCTAGTGTATTGAGAGAGATAATAAATCCCAGTTATCTGTGTATGGGAGCATATGAAATATAATATCTGAGAGAACGTACCTCCATACGATGGCTTCCTTGCTAAGTTATATTACTTTTGCTTGGATTACTGTGCCACCCACTACTACTACGACACACCCCTACGATCGATGGACCTGCAGAGCTATATCGGATTTATCTCTTTGCTTTTTGCCTTTGTTTTCTCCCGTCGTGGGTTATGATCCCATCCACATTAATGCATGGCGGGAGCCTTGGTCATTGTCATGCTTTTTCATCATCACAAGTCAAAATGTGAGATATTAAAATATCTAATGGGTCGATCCTTTGGGTGACCGGTCGATAGAATTAAATAAAGTTGACACAATAAATGGGCTCAAAGAGTCCCATGGTTTAATAATAAAAGCCCAATAGATTATACTGATAAATGGGCCCAATCTATCCGTCCCAAGATAGGAGAAATATTATGACCCAACACAACTTAAAATCCTACTAACAATTAGTTTCATATCCGGTCTTGCTTCTGCATTCTCAAGTAAAGCCAAATTTGCCACATTAATAAAAAGTCTAAGTTGCTCTAAATTCACATCACCATTGAGTTTTGGATCCAACAAACCTACTAAAACATCCATATTCTCATTCTTTCGACACTCCTCGGTCCACTCGGCTAGCGTTGTCGAGCCTTGTAACGATTTCAAACCCGTTATAAGCTCAAGTATTAGAACTCCAAAGCTATAAACATCGCTTTTGGGGGATAGTAACCCCGTATTAAGATAATTCATGTCAACATAACCTAGTGAACCTTTGATAGCAGTAGGCGTTCGCGCAGTTTCAGTGTCGTGACCTAATTTGCATAGGCCAAAATCGGCGAGCTTGGCATGATTGTCGTTCAAAAGGAGAATGTTAGATGACTTGATGTCGCGGTGAATAACTGGAGGCTCAGCAACTGAGTGGAGATAGTCTAAGGCTTGGGCGACATCGAGGGCGATGCTCAAACGGTTTGACCATGAGAGTATGCCCAAGTGTTGACCTTGTTGAGTATGCATTCGGTCAAATAGGCTTTTGTTTGGGATATATTCCAGTAATAAAAGTTGTTCACCTGTTTCAAAAAATTATAGGAAGAACTCATGAGTCTATTGTAGTAAATTATAATGACCTAGTCTCAGTGGCACACGCATTACGTGTGTAATTACTGTAAAGATATAATTTAAGTTTTATTATATTTTTGAGATAAAGTAAAAAAAGAAAAAAAAATCAAGAAGGACGAAATTGCAATAAAACTAAATTTATAAGGGCAAAAAAGGAGAGAGATTTTTGACAACTTCAAGAAGGCAATTATTTCTCTCCCTCTCCCTTTGTAATAAAGATAAATATAGATATATACTATTGAAGATATCAAATGCATGTTATTTTTCATTTTTGTAAAAGGTTATATAAGACTAAAATACAAAATTGTAATATGAGTTTAATTTATTAGTTTGTGGAGATGTGGTACTTGAATTTACGATATAATAGTATAATTTAGTAGTGTAAAATGATATATTTTGAGTCAATTTTCACTAGCTACTAATTATACCTTTACGATTTTGCACTAATAATTATATTTTGAGGGATGAAATTGCTAATTACTCAAACTCAAAACAACAATATCATAAGAACACATAGAGGAAGTTTTGCATTTTAGTTTTTGTATAAGGTCCTTCTCATGTATCACACTCGGGTGATGGCTTGAAATTAGAGTATGTTTGGCAAAAGTCAAAACCAAATTAAATAATTGAGCATAAAATGAAAGTTGAAAAGACACGTAGAAGTCTGATTAGAGACGGATAAATAAATTTATGACTCAAGACGGATAAATATATTTAAGAGCATTTTAATGTTCTTTTTTACAAAACAAAATGCACCCTACTTTTAATTGGTTAAAATGCACCTCAAGGTTCTTTCCAATAAACAAAATGTGCACCCACTTTTGGGTGGAAACTTTATTTTTGAAGAAAAAAAAGAAACTTGAGGTGCACTTTGATAAGTTTTAAACATTGAGGTGCAAACCTCGATAACACCACAAATTTTGAGGTCCAAACTATATTTTAGTCTAAAAATAAAAATCGAAAGAGATTCTTATTTCTGATTGAGAGAGTAAGTTAAGATAACAACAATATACTAAATACATTTAAAGCTTTTTTGCACTTCAGATGTAAATGAATTAAGTTTTTCCTATAAGAACATTATTTTAAAAAAGCAGAAACTCATCAAAACTTCTTGAAGAAAAACTGAGGACTAAATCTCAAATTGTACCCTAAACTTTTAATTCTAAAATCAATATGCACTTTATATTTTATTTTGAATTAAATGCATCATAAACTTTGAGTTTCAAAACAATTTGCACCTTTTCACACTTGGTTTAGGGTAAAAATTGTTTTAATGTAGAGGGAGAAAATGATGTATTCTTTTCTCACTCAAATTATAGGGTGCATTTAATTCAAAAATGAAGTTTGTGGTGCAAATTGAAACTTAGTCAAATTAATAATACAGTTAACAACTCAATACTACATGGATGTACAAACATATGTAGTTCTACAAAATATAACCAGATAGTTAAAAATGGATAATTCAGTAGGACGGTGTCTATAAAAATAAGTTTATTTATATAATAGAAACTGCCCATTTTAAACGGATTGAAATCAGAATATGTAATTATGTATGTATACAATCTGCATTACTACTGATTTGTTTTTCTTTCTCTCAAGAAGTACTACATGGATCATATTATTTTTTCATAAAGTAAACATGTAATTCTCAAACAATTTAATTTCAAGCCAAATCAAAGACTCAAGACATGACTTTGACTAACCTTTGTCCAAGCAAAACCCCATCAATCCCACCAAATTAGGGTGTGAAATCCTTAGCAAAATAGAAACTTCATCCAAGAACATCTTCTTGCTTCCCCCTTTCTCCTCCATGACCCGCTTCACCGCCCCGAATCTCCCATCAGCTAGCTCGGCAAGGTACACAAACGACGTCGCTCCGACGCCAATCCTAATCCTAAAGTCTCTTGTTGCCACCTTCAACTCCTCAAGAGCATAAGTCCTTACAACACTACTAGACAAACAAAGGCTACAAGTACTAGGACTATTACTACTGTTTGATATAGAATTCTCCTCCTTTTTTTCATCATTTTCACTTCTATGATCTAAACATTTTTTTTCTTGATCTTGAGACTCTAAATAAACAGCCCATTTCCTTAAGATTATGGTGAGAATAATGACTAGTATTATTGCACCAATGATCCAAAAGGTTCTTTTATCTGCGGTGGAGAATCCAAAGAACCACATGATGGTGGTGTTCTTTGATCTATATTTACTATAATCCTTAATTTTCCACTTAATTCCCATATATGAAATAGAGAAGGAGTTGAAGTTGTTGGGAGGATATGAAGAGAAAAGATCCATGGATTTGGAGTCATGTATTAGAGAGGCAAAGCTGCTGTTGGCCGTCTTATTATGCATGAGAATAGTATGTACTCAAGGGTCTTAATGTTGTCTCTACGTTGCTTCAAAAAATTGAAATTAGCGACTCTTGTTTTCTAACTTATTGGAGATATTTTTTTGTCAGGACAAACACTACAAAAAACAGGGCATTACCGACGGGACTAATACCGACGGCCGAAACGCCGTCATGAATGACTATAATGCTGACGGCATGGCCGTCGATAATGGGTGTCGTTGCCAATGTGTTCCTTTTCCTTTTACGCGCGATCGAGAAAAATATAGGTCGACAGGCTCGGGTCATAGGCGACGGGAACTGCCGTCGAGATTGGCATTAGTATCGACTGGGGTATTAACGGCGACACTGCCGTCGAGAATAGGACTGTATTTAATTAGAGTCAGTTTAATTTTTCATTCTATTCTTTCATTTTTGACTTCCCTCGCGATTCTGCCTTCTCCTCTTGCCGTCGCCCTCTTCCTTCTTGTCGTCGCCCTCTGGTTGGTTCATGCCGTCACCACCATCCTCTCTTCGCCAACGTCGTCCCTCTCTGTCTCTCTCGAGCAAGGTTTGTTTTCCGAAATCCAATTTCCCCCAAATGTAACCTAATAATCTATGTTTCTACAATTCCACTCTATTTTTCCCCAAATATCAGTTGTTGTGTATTACAAATTTATAGTTTGTAAGTTTTCATGAATTTTTTTTAATGTGACATGAGATACCCAATTGCAATGTATTAACTCATTCTTTCCGTTTGGTGCTGAACTGGGATTTTCATGGCTTAGTGACATATATCCAACTTCTGTTGATAAATTATTGTGTTGAAGAATTTAGTTATTTCTTGAATCAAAGTTCAGGTATGCTCTGATTTTACATTAATTTATAAATTTTTAGAGGGTGTATGAGCTGACTTGCTTGGTATAATGGGTAGTAATTAATTTGTTTTTAGGTATGTTCAATCTCTGTCCTGTGAATATTTTAGTTATATAGCCATATCTATCTTTGTGATCAGAGTTAGAGAGAGAAAAAAATTAATTTGGATGTGGTGTTTATTGAAAAATAGATTTAGCTATTTGGTGGATAGTCAATTGTAAAAGATATATATTTTTTGAATGGAAAATTTATATTGTATTGGGTTACTTGAGTAATCTAATACGTTTTCATAACTGAAGGAATATCTTGTTTTGTGTATTATTTTTTGGCGTGCTCTTGGATTGTGATTCCCAGGTTCCGTAGTCTTATGTGTTAGTTAGCACTTGGATACAATTTGATACTAGTAGTTTGTGAATGGTAGTTCTTGTAATGGTTGTATCAATTAAAGGGTCGTTTTGAATTTGGATAGCTTATTTGAATTTTTTTTCAAAAAATTAGTTGGCATTAAAAACACCAAATTGGCATTGAAAACACAAAATAGTATTGGCATTAAGGAGGAAAAAATGTAACACATTTGTTTATGGTTGTCAAGTGTTTGTGAGTATGTTGTTAAAAAAATATGAGTAAGGGTAAAAATAACAGTTATTCCATGTGACTTGACATGTGCATATTTTCATATAGTTTAGGAAGCTTAGAAATCCGTTTGAGATTCACTTAGTATGAGTGAATCTCAAATAGTCCCCGTTTTGGGACTGTTCTTGTATGTTTCGATCTCACTTAGGTCGGTGTTAACGACTTGAGCACGTCTTTATATTTTTTGAATTTTCGATCAGTATATATCTCTTAATGTTCTTCGGGTGCATATTTAGACTACGATGTGTTAGTCTATTTCGTGTACTTAAAGACCATGAGGAGGTACTGCCGAAATTTCTAAAAAATTTAAAGATGTGTTCAAGTTATTAAGCATCGATGAGGGTGACACATCCGAGAATGGGATAAGCTTTGGCCGTTAGAGGTGGAGATGAAGTTAGGAAACTCGTAAGCTTGCTTATACATTAACTTGGAGACTTGATTGTGTTTGTCGACTTTCCATATATATAGCGAGACGGTTATGCGAGAGATGTCATTGATCGAAGTTGGATGGAGCGTAGGGTAGCCACCGATAAGAGTGGGCTTAGCTACGAGAGTATCGTAGTGGGGTTGAAGCAGGTTTTGAACTTCGCGTTTGAGCAAGTCGTGGTGATGAGATCGGATGTCCTTGTAAGAGGTGTGTGAATGAAGTGTGGAAGGAAAGGAGTGATGTCATATGCGACTTATTTGCATATGGGTTCAAGCGGGGTTATCGACATGGATCTATCATGGGAAAAACTGGTTGGATGAACATGAATCGAACGGAATCTAGAGGTGTGAAACTTTTGGTATCTTAACATGATAGTCGAAGGCGGTGGTTCATACTTCGGTGGAATCTGAGACGGGGATGGCGATGGCGTCGAGCAAGAGGCGAATGATGGGGCTAAGGGTTTCTATGAGTTATTGCATGAAGCAGCGAGCCAATCGTATATGATGGGCACAAAAAAGCTGCAACCGTCTTATCTCTGTAGTGACTAAGTTTTTACACTTCAAGAACGAGCATATTTGTAGTGAGAGAGGTTTTAATGAAGCTCATTAAGCATTGTGAAGGAGTGCTTACTGCGCAGCAATAAGTTCTGGAGTCGTATTTATAATGTGAAGAAAATGGTCAAAAGGCTCAATCTAGGGTATGAGAAGATTGATGCTTGTGAGAATGTGTATGTTGTATTGCGGTGATGTCGATAAAGATAAGAGGTCATGTGATATTTGTGGTACAAGTAGATCTTGTGAGAGCAGTAAGAAAAAGGGAAAAGGCGTGCCGATAAAGATCTTATGTTACTTTCCCATTTCCTCGAGGCTTCATGGTTGTTCATGTCAACACATACCGTCGAGGATATGATGTGGCACTCTACACGGGCCATAGTCGAAGGTCGGTGGCCTTTTTTGACAGATGGGCTTGAGTGGAAAATGTGACGCCCCCAAAATAGGTCCAATCCATCCAACCTATTCTGAGTCGCCAAATACATGGTACATAAAATAACTACAACTTTATTACTATAATTGTCGTGCAAAATACAACAACATATATACTGTGAGTTTTAATACCAACTATGACTTATGTCCCAACTATGGACAGCACCTCACAGTGATACCTTATATAAAGGTACAATCTAGAACTGTTTTAGAAATTAAAATCTTTGGGAAGTGCTCAAGGAAACCTTCGTACATAGGAGGCCATGAATCTAAGTTATGATAGATATCATATGCCCACAGAATTATCCTTGGTTGACCCAATAGACCCCGAAGAAAAACGAGAAGATTACTATCATCTTCTTTCCAATGGTGAGTTTTCTCTTGACATATAACTATCTCCACCGTCTGCAATTGAACATTATGTTTCAAATAAACTCCAAGATCATATAAGTAGTGCTATTAGATATACTCAGTGAGTGGATTTGCACAACTCTGTCTTATGATAATGCGAGGTTGTATGTCATTAGACATCTTGTATGATAGTGATAAAATACCCTTCTAAAGTTGGGTTCGCCTCACCCTATTGTTGTTCACCAAAATCAATTATTAAGTGACGTATAATATACGACACACACATCTTAGGTCCTCAATACAATAATATATTGTATGTCAAGCCGTTTTATAATGTGTTGAGAAACTTTGACAGACTCGAACCATCACACTATTCCCCTATTATTCTCGCTCGACCCAGCTACACTCTTATTACTTGAAAGAAATTGTGAAGCAAAAGGGTGAGCACAACTAGCTCAGTAAAGAATATTATGACTAAAGATAATTACATTATCAATAGACTTCATCAGTAATAAATCAGAGATTTAGAACATATGGTAGATAATAAAACGTTTCAACCATAGTTGCAGCGGAACGAGCAATCCATTAGTAGAGTAAAATAGACTATAAAGTCTATCTTCTCCACGTTAAAAGTCTACCAACAATGTTTTATCCATGTAACATCAATCAACAGTTCTTTTCCATAATCATATGAATAACTCATAATCATAATTGTGATTCTAAATTCCTCTTCGCATCCAAGACGAAGGTAATTTTCATCACCTGTCTTTACCTGAAACATCAAAGATCATGGTTATACCAAATCACAGTTCTTGTTTATAATCATACTAATAAATTCATCTTTGTACCACGGGCCAAAGATATTCATCAACAGTTCATCTTTGCACCACATGCCAAAGATATTCAACAACAAGTTATCTTTGCACTACATGCCAAAGATATTCAACAACAGGTCATCTTTACACTACGGACCAAAGAAATTCATCAATAATTGATCTTTGCATTACAGGCCAAAGATATTCATATCTCAAAGAAATACATAATCATTTCAGAATTTATATAAACCATAATTATAACCATATATGTTGATCAATTCACCTTTGCACTTAAGCTAAAGATATTCAATTATAAATTCAATGGTCATGATCATACCAATCAACAATTCAACTTTGCACTACTGGCCAAAGAGAACCTATAGTCACGATCATACCAATAATCTACCCATCTTTACACTCAAGTCAAAGAGAAATATCATCATTAGGGTTATAAGAATGTTATATATGATAATAAAAACAATATAATCAACATATAGATTTAATCTCAAGAGTAAGATTCATAAATCAATGATCTCATAACACCTTAATCAAAATGTTATAAATCACTTAATAATCTCATAATCTAATATTATTAATACCACCACAATATTTTAATCATTTCTTAAACTTATAAACAATTTATTTTAATTGTTTACACTTTACTAATAAATGCATTTAATCATCCTAAAATGTCAAACTCATAAGATTTCATCACCAATAACCAAACCCCTCATCAAAAATCTGCATATACCTCATATATGATTCTCAAGCCATAAAATCATATTTTCCAATTTTTTTACTTCACATAACATATTTAATTCATTTACTCATAACTAAAATATTTTCATGAAAAATACCAAATTAGTTTCAAAAATATTTCTTTTATGAAATTTAGCATAATATAGTCCCATATTGAACATATATTTTTCTCAGAATTTTTAAAATTCATTTACTATTTTTCACATGGCCAAAACAACCGAATATTCAGACATTTATCATAAATTGTACTTTTATCCAAAATTTCCGAAATTTACAGAGTATACTGATATTATATAGGTATACTCCCAATAAAATTTTTATCAATTTTGGAGTTAATCACAAGGAGTTATAAGCGGTTACTTTTAAAATAGTCTTTTCTCATAAAATCCATAACTCTAATCTATACATCCAAAAATTGCCATTTTTGACACACAATCTAAAACTCATCAAAATATCATTTCAATTTTTTCCAGAATTTTTGAAGGTTCAGAAAAAATTTTGAAATTGAAAAACATAATAATACTTACATCTGACGATAATATCCCTTACTATCCCTTACCTCAAAAGAACGAGTACTTTAACTTGAATAACCTTTGAACGAACTTGCACGTAGTAGCAATACTCAAGATATCAAAATACTCAAAAGAATACACCCTATTACACTCGATCATATAGAGAGAGAAGTAGAGAGAAAACTTCAGTTTCTGGTGTGATTTTCAATTCTAACCTAAGCACCATATTTATAGGAAATTGCTTAGAACACCAAAGCAGAAAATTTAATAAAATATTAATATATTTATATTATTTTCCTTAGCCCACCTTGACCATCTGAATTCAGCCACCAAATAATGACAAAAACCAAAAAAACGTTTTTGTAATTAAAAATAATTAAAACTTTCAAAAACCAATTATTTCAGAACTACGGAACTTCAATAATTCATAATAAATAGCCCTTTTATCAGAAAAATTCGAACCACATGTCTTTTGTCATAGGAAATTTCATTATCTACAACTGCGAAGAAAGTTTTTCCAAATTTCAAAGCGAAATTGACCCAAGAAATCCATAAGCAGACGATTTTACAAGCTATAATCAAATTTCGATCGAGAAATGGGGTCCACCGACACACAAAATATGTGTTAATCATTTAATGCAACAAAATTCCTCTTTCTCCTTATATACTCATATATCCCATATTCATTGTAAAAATATCATCATTATTATATTATAATAATATAATAAAATATTATTTTATCGGAAAAAAATAAAATATCGATTTTCAACAATTGTCACTTTAAAAATTTTCTCCATCTATATCCACATAAAATGAATATTTTTCTTATCATATAAATCAATAATTAATTATTCACAAATAATATTATAAAATCACAATCTTGACAACGATAGCGGTTCCGAGGAAAGGGGCTTTCAATAAGGATTTCTCTCTTCTTGGTAGCATGATTAGATGACCAAACCTCTCCTTGACAGAACTTTCTAGACATTGCCAATAATGCTATCTAATAATATTATCTAAATAATTTGAATTATTGATCCGATAATGGAAAATACTGTGCCGTGACAATTATTGAAACAATAATAATATAAAATATCAACGTAGCAATTATTGAATCAATAAAATAAAATATTGAACAGTAATTACTGTAACAATTATTGAGTAATGCCTTCTTATGAAAAAATTATCATGCTTCATGAATAGTACTTGTGAATAGTAACTAGTGAATAGTAACTCGTGAATAGTAACTCATGAATAGTAACTCGTGAATAGTAACTCATGAATAGTAATTATAAAAAATTGAATACTTTTATTTCATAAAATTCGGGGTCTTACAATCTCCCCTCCTTATGAAATTTCTTCCCCGAAATTTACGTACCTGGTATTTCAAAGAGTTGAGAATACCTTGCTTTCATTTTAGATTTCATCTTCCCTGTCATCATGATTTCTCCATTACTCATCTCCTGTATTTCAAATATCATTCTAGAATCTGACTTCAAAACAAAGGTTAATTGACATATCACAATTTGTCGACTTAAGTAAAAAAAATTTAGCTTAGGTAGGACACACTAGCGAAGGATTTACTCGTCTCTCCCCTCTAGTTCTATTCCCGATCTCGCTTGGGAGATCATATCCTAAGCTCTTTATACCAATTTGTGACACTCCCAAAATAGGTCCAATCAGTCCAACCTATTACGAGTTGCCAAATACATGGTACATAAAATAACTACAACTTTATTACTACAATTATCGTGCAAAATACAACAACATATATAATGTGAGTTTTAATACCAACTATGACTCATGTCCCAACTATGGAATGACACCTCAAAGTGATACCTTACATAAAGGTACAATCTAGAGCTCATTTTAGAAATTAAAATCTTTGGGAAGTGCTCAAGAAACCTTAAATACATAGGAGGCCATGAATCTAAGTTATGATAGATATCATATGCCCATAGAATTATCCTTGGTTGACCCAATAGACCCCAAAGAAAAACGAGAAGATTACTATCATCTTCTTTCCATTGATGAGTCTTCTCTTGACATATAACTATCTCCACCGTCTGCAATTGAACATTATGTTTTCAAATAAACTCCAAGATCATATAGGTAGTGTTCGTAGATATACTCAGCGAGTGGATTTGTACAACACTGTCTTATGATAACGCGAGGTTGTATGTCATTAGACATCTTGTATGATAGTGATAAAACACCCTTCCAAAGTTGGGTTCGCCTCACCCTATTGTTGTTCACCAAAATCAATTATTAAGTGACGTATAATATACGACACACACATCTTAGGTCCTCAATACAATTATATATTATATGTCATGCCTTTTTATAATGTGTTGAGAAACTTTGACAGACCCGAACCATCACACTATTCCCCTATTATTCTCGCTCGACCCAGCTACACTCTTATTACCTGAAAGGAATTGTGAAGCAAAAGGGTGAGCACAACTAGCTCAGTAAAGAATATTATGACTAAAGATAATTACATTATCAATAGACTTCATCAGTAATAAATCAGAGATTTAGAACATATGGTAGATAATAAAACTTTTCAACCATAGTTGCAGCGGAACGAGCAATCCATTAGAAGAGTCAAATAGACTATAAAGTCTATTATCTTCTCCACGTTAAAAGTCTACCAACAATGTTTTATCCATGTAACATCAATCAACAGTTCTTTTCCATAATCATATGAATAACTCATAATCATAATTGTGATTCTAATTTCCTCTTCGCATCCAAGACGAAGGTAATTTTCATCACCTGTCTTTACCTGAAACATCAAAGATCATGGTTATACCAAATCACAGTTCCTGTTTATAATCATACTAATAAATTCATCTTTGTACCACGGGCCAAAGATATTCATCAACAGTTCATCTTTGCACCACATGCCAAAGATATTCAACAACAAGTTATCTTTGCACTACATGCCAAAGATATTCAACAACAGTCATCTTTACACTCTGGACCAAAGAAATTCATCAATAATTGATCTTTGCACTCACTGCCAAAGATATTCATATCTCAAAGAAATACATAATCATTTAGAATTTATATAAACCATAATTATAACCATATATGTTGATCAATTCACCTTTGCACTTAAGCTAAAGATATTCAATTATAAATTCAATGGTCATGATCATACTAGTCAACAATTCAACTTTGCACTACTGGCCAAAGAGAACCTATAGTCACGATCATACCAATAATCTACCCATCTTTACACTCAAGTCAACGAGAAATATCATCATTAGGGTTATAAGAATGTTATATATGATAATAAAAACAATATAATCAACATATAGATTTAATCTCAAGAGTAAGATTCATAAATCAATGATCTCATAACACCTTAATTAAAATGTTATAAATCACTTAATAATCTCATAATCTAATATTATTAATACTACCACAATATTTTAATCATTTCTTAAACTTATAAACAATTTATTTTAATTGTTTACACTTTACTAATAAATGCATTTAATCATCTTAAAATGCCAAACTCATAAGATTTCATCACCAATAACCAAAACCCTCATAACAAATCTGCATATACCTCATATACGATTCTCAAGCCATAAAATCATATTTTCCAATTTTCTTACTTCACATAACATATTTAATTCATTTACTCATAACTAGAACATTTTCATGAAAAATACCAAATCAGTTCCAAAAATATTTCTTTTCTGAAATTTAGCATAATATAGTCCCATATTGAACATATATCTTTCTCAGAATTTTTAAAATTCATTTACTATTTTCACATGGCCAAAACCATAGAATATTAGGACATTTATCATAAATTGTACTTTTATCCAAAATTTTGAAATTTACTGAGTATAACGATATTATATATATGTACTCTCAATAAAATTTTATCAATTTTGGAGTTAATCACAAGGAGTTATAAGCGGTTACTTTTAAAATAGTCTTTTCTCATAAAATCCATAACTCTAATCTATACATCCAAAATTGCCATTTTGGACACAATCTACAAAACTCATCAAAATATCATTTCAATTGTTTCCAGAATTTTTGAAGGTTCAGAAAAATTTTGAATTTGAAAAACATAATAACCCTTACATACTAACGACAATATCCCTTACTATCCCTTACCTCAAAAAGCGAAGATTACGACTTGAATAACTTATTTGAAACGAACTTGCACTGTATAGCAATACTCAAGATATCAAAATACTCAAAAGAATACACTCAATAATATAGAGAGAAGTAGAGAGAAAACCTCAGTTTCTGGTGTGATTTTCAATTCTAACCTAAGCACCCTATTTATAGGAAATTGCTTAGAATACCAAAGCAGAAAATTTAATAAAATATTAATATATTTATATTACTTTCCTTAGCCCACCTTGACCATCTGAATTCAGCCACCAAATAATGATAAAAACCAAAAAAACGTTTTTGTAATTAAAAATAATTAAAACTTTCAAAAACCAATTATTTCGGAACTACGGAACTTCAATAATTCATAATAAATAGCCCTTTTATCAGAAAAATTCAAACCACGTGTCTTTTTCATAGAAAATTTCATTATCTACAACTTTTCAGAAGAAAGTTTTTCCAAATTCCAAACAAAAATTGACCGAAATCCACAAACGAGCGATTTTACAGGTTATAATCAAATTTCAGTAAAGAAAAGGGGTCCACCGACACACAAAACATGTGTTAATCATTTAATGCAACAAAATTACTCTTTCTCCTTATATACTTATATATCCCATATTCATTGTAAAAATATCATCATTATTATATTATAATAATATATTAAAATATTATTTTATCAGAAAAGATAAAATATCGATTTTCAACAATTGTCACTTTAAAAATTTTCTTCATCTATATCCACATAAAATGAATATTTTTCTTATCATATAAATCAATAATTATTTATATGATAAGGAAATATTTATTTTATGTGGATATAATAAATGGATATATTTATTTTATGTGGATAAAAATGAAGGAATTAATCTTTGAGGTGTTTTATCGATTATTTTTGTCGATTGTGGAGGTATTAAAAATCATCCGTTTATGGATTTCAGATATTTTATGTTTGGAATTTGGAAAAACTCAAAGTTACAAAGTTGTAGAGAATTCGATTTCAGGCAGAATGGACATAAAATTCATATTTTTCTGATAAACGGTCTATTTTCTATGAATTGTTGAAGTTTCAGAAAATAAAATGATTTTTATTAAATTATGGGTGGGACCCACTTGTGTTGAATACACATGGCCTGTTGAAATTTTCAGCATTGAGGGGCTGGTCTTGAGTCTTGATTAGCATGCGTAGAGAAATTGTTAAGTAATAATATATTTTATTATTTTAGTCTCCTATGGCGTTCTAACATTTTTCTATAAATAGAGGGCTAAGTTAGAATTGAAAATCACACCAGAAACAAGTTTTCTCTCTTTCTCTCTCTATATTATCGAGCGTATTTTGTGAGTATTTAGATACTTTGTGAGTTTCTATTCATCAGTGCAAGTTTCCTTCAGCCTTATACCGATATTCCGATCAGAAGTACTGATATTTTGAGGTAAGGGATGTTATTTTCTTCTTAAATGATATTATTTTCTTCAATATCATTATGCCGAAATATTGGTGAACGTTTTTATCAAATTTGGAACTTTTTGTGTCGGGGTTACTATTCACGTATACGGCACTATTCACGAATATGGCACTATTCACCGAAAAATGAAATTTCTTCTTTTTGTCCAAGATGTCTATTATGGTTACTATCTTTGATTATATCCATGTTTTGATCTTTATTCTTGAATTTTGCTTCAAAATTGGTTATTATGGAGTATTATTGATCTTGGATAAAGCTGTTATCTCTGAATCCCTACTATTTGTCCTTCATCTCTCATTGGATTCATTTTCTTTAAAATATTTTTCATCATCCTCAGTCCTAAATGATGATATTACTGAATATCTTTGGCCCTGTATTGCAAAGATGAACAGTGTTGAGATGAACATGACCAACTGGTGATACAAATGAATATCTTTGGTCTGTAGTGCAAAGATGAATATTTGATTAAAGATATATATATTAATTGTTGTTACAGGGATAAAATATTGATGATGGACTTTTAAATCTTAGAAGATAGTAGAACTCATTCTCTACTTGACTCTTCTAATGGATTGTTGTTTCCGCTGCATTTGTTGATCTAAAACTTGTTGTCTATTATATTTTATCAGATTTTTCCCTGTTGAAAACTAATGATAATTTGTTGTATATTATCTTAGTCATAATATTCTTTACTGGGCTAGTTGAGCTCACCCTTTTCCTTTTTGTTCCATTTTTCTCAGGAGGTAAGAAAATAGCAGGAACTAGTCGGGGTACGGAGTGATGGTTCTAGAAAGATGTTCTAGCAGTCCTCACTATTTCTGTAAAATAGTGTTTAAATAATTGTAATGAGGACTTATTTGAGTGTGGATATTGTCTAGAAGACAATATTTGTATTTAAACTCACAGTATGTGTTGTCATATTTTGCACGACAATTATATTACTGAAGTTGTATTTGTTTTTGTACCATGTATTTGGCGACTCAGAATGGGTTGGGTGTTGTATACCTATTTTGGGGTTGTCACACTTATGATATATCTCTTAAGCAGAACTTTGACATGAGGGCAGCTTTACTATGGACAATAAATGACTTCCCGGCGTTAGGAATGATCAGTGGATGGTCGACTCACGGGGGCTTGTCATGTCCCGTGTGTATGGGGTCAGTTAAAGTTATACGGCTCAAACATGGGGGGAAAATGAGTTTCTTTGCAACATCCAGACAGTTTTTGCCGATTGAACATCGTTATCGACGGATGAGTAGACAATTTAATCGAAAAACAGAGAAACGTCAAGTACCTGGCCGTCTTTCTGGGTCAACAGTGTTGAGTTGGATTAGTCATTTGAAGTTTCCACCTCCAGGGAAAAATCACATATTAGAGCTTATGGTTACGACAAGGTTCACAACTAGACACACAGATCCATGTTCTTTGACCTGCTTTATTGGGCTACACTCTGCATTCATCATTGTTTGGATCCAGATCCATCTTGAGAAAAAACGTGTTGATAACATTTTTATCTGAGTCCTAGATGTCGATTGGTAGAACAAAGGACAACAACAAGTCGAGGCTTGATTTGGTAGAAATGAACATTAGGGAAGATCTGTGGTACATGTCGGGGAGGGTAGTAAGGCGGTAATGCCTAAAGTTGAATATACTTTGACCAGGGAACAGTTGATATTGATATGTAATTGGATTAGTGGACTGAAGCTCCCAGATGGATATTCTTCGAATATAGCAAGGTGTTATAAAGTCGAAGAGCTAAAGTTTTGGGGTCTCAAAAGTCATGATTGTCACGTATTCATGCAGAAGTTGATCCCTATGGCATTTATCAACTTATTCTGCAAAGCGTGTGGTTGAAGCAGCGATGAGAGCTTTCTAATTTCTTGAGAGATCTATGCTTGGTCGAGCTTGACTCAAAGACATAGATAAAATGGAGATCTTGAGATAGTGGAAATAATGTGCAAGTTAGAAATGATCTTCCCTCCATTTTTGATTTAATAGAGCATTTGCCTATTCACTTGCCATACGAAGCTAAGTTTTGCGGTCCCGTGCAATATAGATAGATGTATCCATTCGAGAGGTAATGAACAACTTACGGGACTCGATTACGACATACGGAGACCGAAGTTATCCCCGGTTTGCAAAGCCGAACAACACTTAGGCAAAAAGTCGAAAAAGAGCCCCAAAACCCGCATAAGTAGATTCGAGCCCATAAACACACACATAGCACTCGTGGGTAATAGAACGTGCGTTACAACTTATGGGACTCGATTTTGACATCTGAAAGACCGAGTTATCCCCGGTTTGCAAAGCCGAACAACACTTGGGCAAAAAGTCGAAAAAGAGTCCAAAACCCATAGGTCATGCAGGCGCCCGCTTAAATACACACATGTAGCAGCGTCACGTAATGAACATGTGTTACAACTTACGGCACTCGATTCCAACATATAGAGACCGAGTTATCCCCCAGTTTACAAAACTGAACAACACTTGGACAAAAAGCCGAAAAAGAGCCCAAAAACGCATAGTAGTCAAACACCACGCATAAACAAACGCATAGCACCGCGTAGGTAATAGACACACATTACAACTTATGGGACTCAATTCTGACATACGGAGACCGAGTTATCCCCAAGTTTGTAAAACTGAACAACACTTGGGCAAAAAGCCAAAAAAGAGCTCAAAACCCGCATAAGGCCAGTCCAGGGCATACTGAAACACACACATAGCCTCAGTATAGGTAATGACACGCATTATAACTTACGTGACTCGATTAGACATCACGGAGGTGAGTTATCCCCTAGTTTGCAAAAGCGAACAACACTTGAAGAACACAAACAAAACTAATTTAAATATGCTCTATTTTCGAATTCGTTATTAATATTTTAATTTTATAGGGTCTTATTGATGAGACTTCGGCGGGTGGAGGCTGCGGGACAGACGATGCCCATGGTGGAGATGGTGATGACCGCCAGGCTGATGCTAATGAGACTATGGAGGGTGGGACCGACGGTCAGACCAGAGGTGGGACCGACAGTTAGACCGGAGGTGGGACCGACAACGATGATGATACCAGCATTCTTGATCTTGGGTTGTAGTACCCATTATGTTTATATTTTGACGTTTCATATATGTATATTTATACAGCTTTTGATAAGTTGTACAGACTAGAGTTTAGTATCTAGTTAGGTTGATGGTATATGTATCTAACTATATTGATTGTTTATGATTACATTTTGTATTTACATCGTATGACTTTTATCTATAAGTTATTACGTTGTTTACATATTTGATGGTTGATATAGCAAAAGCTATTATTGTTATTGATATGTGTTCGTGAAGAATTCTTTATTTTTCTTTAGTTTATAACAGATATATAATTATGTATATGTAAATGAACAGGAGTATTGTGCAAAGCTTTCAAATTAATTTTTTTCTAAAAATCTCATTGGCGACGGCGGTTCAGGGTCAATGGCGACGCCGTCGGTAATGCCTCTTTTTAAATTTTCTGAAAGTGCTATTCTTCGACGATCTCTTCGTCATCGCCACTTGCCGTTCTTAATAGCACATTTCAAACGAGCCGCGTCGTCATGAATGACCCCGTTGAGGGGAATGACAACCTGCCGGAAATGGCAATGCGGGAAACAAGGGCGACGACCAATAAGGCGACGGGAAGGGTGACGGACCATGTAAATGCTTGATGACCTCATTCTTAGAAGCGACAATAGGGGCATTAAGCGGCGACATGGGCATTTCAATGATGATGATTTTCTTGTAGTGAAAGATCCATATAACCCAATATGAAATTATGATTCTTAATAAAAGCTTTTTTTTATAACTAGTATATATATATATATATATATATATATATATATATATATATATATATATATATATATATATATATATAGGGAAATCATCCGTAAAGCGGTTGCCACGAGTCTTTATTCAAACAACCAGGAGCTCATCACCATTGATCTTTTGCAATGAAAGGCTCAGATTAATTGTAAAAAACACCCATCCGCTCTGGAGACTCATCTTTGTGGCGCCCCAAAATAGGTATACATCACCCATTACGAAGTCGCCAAACACATAGTACAGAATATAAATACAAACTTAAATATACAACATGAATTTGTGAGTTTTAATACAAATATTATCTTACAGGCATTATTCAAACTCAAAATAAGTCCTCAATATATTTATTATCACACTATTTCACGAATAGTGAGGACTACTAATGAAAACATACGGGCCAGTCACTCAGGTGGTTCCGACTAGTCCCGACTATATTCTCATTTCCTGAAGAGAACAATGAAAGAAAAGGGTGAGCTCAACTAGCCCATTAAGAAATATTATGACTAAGATAATGCAGAATAAATTATCGTTAGCCTTCAACAGTGTTAAACTGATAAAATATAATAAACATCAAGTTTAACTACAGCGGAACAAGCAATCCATTAGAAGAGTAAAGTAGAGTATAAAATCTACTATCTTCTATGATTTAAAATATTTTTCATCACTTTTATCGCTGAGACTCAGCGTAATAAATAATCCACATCATCGAATCACCCTTGCACTACTGACCGAGGATATTCTTAAATATCACGACCACAAATTATCCATGCACTCACGGGCGAGGATATTCGTGTATTCACCAATGGTCATGTTCATTCCAATAACTGTCCATCAATGCACTACGGGCCAATGAGGACTTTTACCACATCATTTGTAACGTTACGGTCATGATTATACCGGATAATCCCTGGTCATAATCATACCAAGTCCATTTATGCACTACAAGCCACATATGACTTTCAACATAATATAAACATGAGGATGATGACAATGATATAAGAATTCAATAAAACAAGTTCAAGGATAAAATTTTAAAGATTTATAATTTAATTTATCCAGAAATCAATAATGTCCAAATTGTCAACATGATACTTCTTTGTGGAGTAAAATTCAAGAATAATATTGTACCAAAAATAATTTGGACCAAAAATGAATCAATTTTTATCATGAATAGTATTTTGAGTGAATATACTCGAATGAATAGTATCCCATGAATAGTAATTTGGGAATAGTACCACGTGAATAGTACTCCGACATGAAAAAGTTAAAACTGATCAAGAATGCCCAAAATAATATTTCCATGAAAAGATACTAGATGAAGCGCAAATATCAAGGATATTCTACTAATTTCATGGAGTATAGAAACCAAAACTTTAACAAAATGAGTATAGAATTCGAAATGTGAAACGAAATAATATTACTTACATACTACAGAGTATAGAAGAAAATATTATTTCAAGCGAATATTGAACAAAAATAACATCCCTTACCTTAAAAAGAAGAGTATTCCAACTGGTATAGCGGAGATATTCTTGAAAAAAACTTGCACTGTTTTCTATGCTCAAAGATTTCTTAAACTCTAAAGAAATACGCTCAAGATTATAGAAAAAGAATTCTCTGATTATGGTGTGATTTTCAATTCTAACTAAGCATCCTATTTATAGGAAAATGAAAGAGGTATTGTTTGATCACGGTGCACCGAATGAAAATTTTCACGGATGTAGTTTTTGGATGTCAGGCCATGAATTTCAAAGTAATATCAATAAAAACAAAACAAGGTACAATAATATATATATATATATATATATATATATATATATATATATATAACCATGACATTTTTTCCTTAACCACCCGTGACAATCATCAGATTACTCCCCCCTCCCACATTAATTTTTCTTCCAGTGGGCCCCACATGTGGCCCCTACATATGGCCCCACCTTTATTATATGAAATAATTTTCTACCGATTATTTTGAAAAATGGGTAAATGGGGGTCCATAAATAAGCATAATTTACATCAAATACTTCATAAAAATCCCCTCAATATTTTTAACAACATTTATCATCATTATTACAATTCGCAATATTTAACAACCATGTCGTTCCCAGGAAAGAGGGGGCTTTCCAATAAGAATTTCTCCTATTGGGGCACTGATTAGGTGACCAAACCTCTCCTTGTGAACTTCTAGACATTGTCAATATTACAAATAATAATATAAATAACTTTGTCGTCTCAATTATTGATTTAATAATATAAAATATTATGCGAGATAATCTTTGTGATAATAATCGAATCAATAATATAAGAATACGATGCAACAATTACTATAGCAATAATTGAGTATAGCAAAGGTGACTTCTCACGTAAGCATCGATAATATATCTTGTGTGCTACTATGCAATCACGCGTATTATTGTACTTTATCAAGGGTATTTCAAGCAGTTTTAGCGGTAAAACTTACGCCGTTATTTTTATTAAAAGATATTTACATCGTTTTCTCATCCAAACAATAATTGCATTGTGGGGTCCACTGATGATTGTCTTGTCGTCGCGAATATTCCTGTTAAAAAAATATTCCCCGACCAATCAAATATTATATAACAACTTGCTTACTTTGCAAAATTTATAAATATTACCCGCAACTTTAATATTATAACAAATCAACACCGTAATTATTCAAAATGATATTTATAGAAAAATTTATCTTTATTCATAAAAGTTGGGGTCTTACAACCTCCCCTTCTTATGAAATTTTGCCCTCGAAATTAGGGTACATACCTAGTATGACGAAGAGGTGAGGATACCTTGATTTCATTTCAGATTCTAACTCCCAGGTCATTTTCTCAACATCGTGGTTTCTCCATAAAATTTGACTTGAGGTATAACCTTGGAGCGTAGAATATGTTCCTTCTTATCTAAGATTTTAACAGGTACCTCTTCATACGTTAAATCTTCTGCTATTTCGTCCGGTTCTAACTCAATAATGTAGTTCGGGTCTTCCACATATTTATAACATGGATATGTGAAAAACATTATGAGCACGAGACATACTTGGTGATAAGATGAGTCTATATGCCACAGTTCCTACTCGATCGAGGATTAAAAATGGGCCAATGAATCAAGGATTGAGCTTTCCTCTCTTTCCAAATCTCGTAACTCCTTTCCATGGAGCAACATGTAACAACACATGATCTCCAATATTGAATTCCACGTCCTTTCGATGAAGATCAGCATAACTCTTTTATCGATCTTGTGAGGCTTTTATCGATCTTTTCTGTAGTCATACATACCAACTCCGGTCCCAACAACGTTGCTTCACCCACCTCATCCCAGCATATTGGAGAACGACACTTGCGTCCATACAACACCTCGAATTGAGCCATACTTGCGTCCATACACTTGTCGGGGAATATTCGTTTGGTCGTGGAATATTCGTACAGTGGCAGTAAGGAGAAATCCTTATCGGAAATCCCCCTCATTCTTGGGAGCGACCTGATTGTCATTATTGTGATTCTATAATATTATTTGTGAATAATTAATTATTGATTTATATGATAAGGAAATATTTATTTTTATGTGAATATAAATGAAGAATTTAATGTTGAGGTGTTTTATCAGCAGTTTGATGGAATTGAGGTATTAAAAATCATCCATATGTGGATTTCGGGCATTTTTTATTTGAAATTTGGAAAAACTTTCTTCTACAAAGTTGTAGAGAATTAAATTTCCTACGGAATAGACACGAGATTCGTATTTTTCTAATAAAAGGGCTATTTATTATGAATGATTGAAGTTGTTTATTATTGTTTAAATTTAAAATATTTTGGAAATTTTTTAGAATGGGTGGGCCCCACTTTTGGTTTGTGAGAAATGTACTAAAATTTTATTTCAAAAGTGGTGTGCGTGAATAGTAGCAAGTGAGTCTGCTTTGGCGTTCTAGCATTTTCCTATAAATAGGGTGCTTAGTTAGAATTGAAAATCACACCAGAATCAAAAGTTTTCTCTCTCTATAATATCGAGCGTATTTTTTGTGAGTATTTAGATATTTTGAGAGTTAATATTCAGTGCAAGTTTCCTTCACCTTTATATCTGATATTTTAGACAGAAGTACTGTTCTTTTGAGGTAAGGGATGTTATTTTTTTTGTAAATGATGTTATTTTTTTCAATATCTTATACCGAAATATTGGTATAAATTTTATTATAAAATTTTTACCTTTTCATGTTGAGGTTACTATTCACGTATACGGTACTATTAACGAGTACTATTCACGAAGTATGATTTTTCTTGTGGAATTTCTACCTTTTCGTGCCGGAGTTACTATTCACGTATATGACACTATTCACAAATACGAAACTATTCACAGAAAAATGAAATTTTCTCTTCTTTGTTCAAGATGTTTATTATGGTTACTATCTTTGATTGTATCCATGTTTTGATCTTCATTCTTGAATTTTACTCCACTATGGTTTATTACGGAGTTTTTTTGAACTTGGATTATCTAAAATACGAATCTCTAATCTTTATCCTTTTATCTCACTGGATTCATTTTTTTAAAATATTTTTCATCAGCCTCAGTCCTAAATGATGATATAACTGAATATCTTTGGCCTGTAGTGCAAAGATGAATGATTACCTGATGAATATCTTTGGCCCTTAGTGCAAAGATAAACATGACCAACTGGTGATACAAATGAATATCTTTGGCCCGTAGTGCAAAGATGAATATTTGATTCAATATGTGTATTGATTGATGTTACAGGGATAAAATATTGATGATAGACTTTTAAATTCATAGATGATAGTAGATTTAATTCTCTACTTAACTCTTCTAATGAATTATTGTTTCCATTACGAATATTGATCTAAAACTGGTTATCCATTATATTTTATCTGATTTATTGAAGGTTAACGATAATTTTTTGTTCATTATCTTAGTCATAATATTCTTTACTGGGCTAGTTGAGCTCCTTTTCCTTTTTGTTCCATTTTTCTTCTCAAGAGGCGAGAATATAGCGGGAACTAGTCGGGGTATGCAATGATGGTTCTAGAAAGTTGTTTTAACAGTCCTCACTATTTTTGTAAAATAGTGTATCAATAATTATAATGAGGACTTATTTGAGTTTGCATACTGTCTAGAAAATAATATTTGTATTTAAACTCACAGTATATGTGTTGTCGTATTTTGCACGACAATTGTAATAATGAAGTTGTAGTTATTTTTGTACCATGTATTTGGCGACTCAGAATGGGTGATGTATACCTATTTTTGGGGCGTCACAGTTTGTATCAGAGCTTAGGGATATGGTCTCTGGCGGAGATCGGGGAATAGAACTAGGAGGGGAAAGACGAGTAAATCCTTCGCTAGTGTTGTAAGGTTTTGTGAAAACAAAGTAGCAATCAAATTGCAAAAATAGCGAAAGCACAATAAAATCAGATTTTAAAATTTTTCACAAACCAATTACCCAGATCATCCTTTATGCATATTATTAATTAAAACGAAGAATAATAAGTTATGTAATCATACCCTTGTATATCTCGAGCTTCCACAGTGCGAGTTCGACTCCTACTTCTCGCGATTTCCTTGAATCTCGGGTAGATTCCTTCCTTTGATCAATGTAAGTCACCCAAGTGTATGACCTCTAGAGGTCATACACCAAGAAAGAATAATTTTCAAGAAGAAGGGTGTATTGGCTCAAACCCTAGTTTTTCATATCTCTATAGAAAAAGGGGCGTACTCTGCAACAAATTGGAATTACGTATATTTGATATCTGATATAAGACTCCTCTTATAAAGATATCAGGTAACCCTATTTAATTAAAATAAGTTATTATTTATTTAATTAAACTCTTTTAATTAAATGGGCTCCCTAATCTTATTAGGGATAATTAATTAAACTCCTTTAACTAATTTTCCCTCCTAATCCTATTAAGGATAAGTGAGAGTACTTATATTAAATTAATTCCTAAACTCTTTTAGAAATTAAAATAATAATAATTATAATAATATTAATAAGACTCCTCTTATTAATTTATATTTAATATTTCTAAAATATTAAATAATAAATATTGAGCTATTTAATTTATTCTATCACCATAGATTAAATTAAATATACTTAACTATATTATTATGATTATGCCATTAACTTCTTAAATAATTATTCTTCCTTTTATGGTGTGACCCTTTAGGTTCTCCATATTAAGCAGGTTGTGAATAAATCAATTAGAACAATTTTAATCTTATTTAAATAAATAAATTAAGCTATTAATTTATTTAAATAATTAATATTTATTCCACAATAAGGATAAGTCTCCCTAGCGATCAACGACTTTTCAGATAACATAGATTTCAACATTAATCATAAAAGAACCTTTGAGTAAATAATTCTTAGTATAATTCAATCCTTCCACCATCTGATGTCCCAATTAAATTTAAGACATGGAATTCTTTGTCAAGTCTTATTTTATTTATTTATATGTATTTCGATTCCTAAATGCACGACTCTAATGAATGCAAATTAGAAACTACTTTCTAATTTCATTCCACCTTGGCCAATGATTCCTGGGTTGTCATTCATCGAATCACATAGGACATTTTTTTTCTTTTACTAGAAGTGGTAGATTCTTTATTGATCATTTATTATCTCCATATATAACTTATTACACCCAAGCATAGCCTTTGATATACTCTAAGAGTCTTAAGGAATAAGTCAAAGTGTAATTCATTATATATAAGATACTATGATGATCTCAAGTCTAAGGATCATTTGTACTACTATCACTATAGAAATTCCTATTGACAGGCAAGTAAAACTCCATTAGGTATTCCTTAGCGAGTCACGTTCAGTGAATTTATTCTCTAATAAGCACCTACATACTTGCTTTAGTGTCTCCACACAAATGATCATGAGATCAATCATCCTCATCCAGTGAGCAAGCAACGTACGTACCAATCTATTCGGATTCACTAATCCCCTTTTTAGTAATCCATTGATTGGGAACATTTTAGTTTTAAGCTATCTAAGAATTTAGAGCTCATTAGCATGATCTCATCATGATTCTAAAAGCATTGCTTAAAACTATGGGTTTATCACATATTATTAAAACAACACCATGTAGATAATAAATGCCTTTAATAAATAATTCTTTTATTAATAAATAAATAAGATTGATTACAAAGTATATGCTTTATCATCATACATGATTGGCTTGTATGCATAAAACTTTCAATCTCCCACTTGCACTAAAGCCAATCGTCGTGGTATCTCATACCCATCTTCTCTAAGTTACAATCAAACTGCTGTTGTGTTAACGCTTTAGTAAATGGATCTGCAATATTGTCTTGAGAGTCCACACGCTCTAGGGTGACGTCTCATCTTTCAATGATCTCTCTGATCAAATGAAATCGCCGCAACACGTGTTTAGATTTACGATGAGACACAGGTTCTTAATTTGCATAAATGCTCGGTGTTGTCACGAGAATAAAGGTACTGGTCATGTAATTCTAGGAACCACACCAAGTTTGGTAATGAACTTCTTCATCCAAACAACTTCCTTTGCAGCTTCACTTGCAGTTATGTACTCTGCCTCTGTCAGTGAATCAGCAACTGTTTGCTATTTGGAACTCTTCCAACTCATTGTGCCACCATTCAAGGTAAACACATACCCCGAAACGGATTTACTATCATCTTGGTCCATTTGAAAACTTGAGTTTGTGAAGCCCTCTAGTTTCAATTCAGACCCACCGTAGACAAGAAATACATCCTTAGTTCTTCTTAAGTACTTTAGGATATTTTTCACTGCCTTCTAGTGCTCTTCTCCTGGATTCGACTTATATCTGCTTGTTACACTAAGTGCATTAGCGATATCTGGTCTAGTACATATCATACCGTACATGATAGATCCTATTGCTGAAGCATAAGGAATCTTTACTCATACGGTCTCTCTCTCAGTGTCTTTGGGGCTGTTTCTTGGAGAGATGTATTCCATGGCTCATCGGCATGAGACCTCTTTTGGAATCTTCCATGCTAAACCTCTTTAGCATCAAGTCAATGTACGTTCCTTGGGACAAGCCAAATATCCTTTTAGATCTATCTCTATAGATCTTTATCCCCAAAATATAGGATGCTTCTCCCAAGTCCTTCATGGAGAAGTGTTTAGATAACCAGATTTTAATTGATTGTAGCATAGGAATAGCATTCCCTATCAGTAGTATATCATCAACATATAATACGAGGAATGAAACAGCGTTCCCACTAACCTTCTTGTATACACATGGTTCATCCTCATTTTTGATAAAATCAAACTCTTTGATTGTCTCATCAAAACGGATGTTCCATCTATGAGAAGCTTGCTTCAATCCATAAATGGATCGTTGTAGCTTACAGACTTAATTTATTCCAACCTTTGAAACAAATCCCTTTGGCTGTGTCATATACACATCTTCCTCAATTTTCCCATTGAGGAAGGCCGTTTTCACGTCCATCCGCTTGATTTCGTAGTCATGGTAAGTTTATGATCATAAGTAAAATCTGAATGGACTTGAGCATTGCTACTGGTGAGAAGGTTTCGTCATAGTCAACTCCTTGTCTTTGTTTAAAACCTTTTGCGACCAGTTGGGCCTTATAGGTCTCTACCTTGCCGGCTGCTCCAGTCTTTCTTTTAAAGACCCATTTACACCCAATAGGCTTATTGCCTTCAGGTGGTGAAACCAAAGTCCATACTTGGTTCTCATACATGGAGTCCATCTCGGATTTCATGGCTTCTTGCCACTTCTCTGAGTCTTTACTACTCATAGCCTTTTTGTAATTTAATGGATCATCATCATCTATGATGCGTACCTCATCGTCATCTTCTATGACAAGTCCATACCTATCAGGTATCTTTGGTACTCTTCCAAATTTACGAATAGGGTGTGGTACAGAAGGAATCTCTACTTGGACAGGTTCATCCTTTTGATCTGTAGTGGTTTGTGGTTCTTGAATTTCTTCAAGATCTATTTTTCTCTCACTGACCCCTTCAAGGATAAACTCCTTTTCCAAGAAGGCAGCATGTTTGGTAACAAACACCTTTTGTTCAGTAGGATCGTAGAAATAATATCCTAAGCTTTCTTTAGGATATCCCACAAAAGTACACTTATCAGATCTTCTCCCAAGCTTATCATTCTGAAACCTTTTCACATAAGCTGAACATCACCAAATCTTAACATGCTTAAGACTAGGCTTCCTCCCTGTCCACATCTCATATGGAGTCTTAGGGATAGATTTCGAGAGAACCTTATTTAGTAGATATGTAGCCGCTTCTAGGGCATATCCCCAGAACGACACCGGAAGATCAGTAAAACTCATCATGGAACGAACCATGTCCAACAGTGTTCGATTTCTCCTTTCAGACACACCATTCAGCTGTGGCATCCCTGGTGGAGTCCATTGTGAGATTATACCATTTTCTTTAAGACAATTGAAAAACTCACTGCTTAAGTATTCACCACCTCGATCTGATCGAAGAATCTTAATACTTTTGCCCATTTGTTTTTTACTTCACTACGAACTCTTTGAACTTTTCAAATGATTGATTTATATTTCATTAAACACACATCCAAATCTTGAGTGATCATCGGGTGAATGTAATAAAATAAGAATACCCTCCCGTGCATTCGTTATCATAGGTCCACATACATCCGTGTGTACCAACGCTAACAACTCTGTAACTCTTTCTCCTTTTCCACTAAAAGGAGATTTAGTCATTTTCTCATGAGACAAGATTCACAAGTTGGATATGATTCATAATCAGATAGCTCTAGGAGCCCATCTTTATACAACTTGGATAATTTTGTTTTATTAATATGACCAAGTCTATAGTGCCACATATAGGTATAATTAACATAATCTCTTTTCATTTTTTTAGTTTGTTCAATTTGAAGTATATTTTCATGCAAGTCAAGAATGTAAAGTCCATTTCATAAATTACCAACACCATATAAAACATTATTATTATAAATAGAACAACTATTGTTCTTTATTATAACGTCAAAACCATCCATATCCAATATGAGATATTGAAATAATGTTTCTAATAAGTGATGGAACAAAATAACAATTATTTAAACTAATGGATGCGCCCGTAAGCGTCTGCTAAACAATAAGTCCCTACATTAATGTAGAAACCTTTGCTCCATTTTTCACTCGTAATACGACCTCATCCTTGTTCAGCTTTCTACTTCTGACCAGTCCCTGCATATTATTATATATGTGAGAACCACAGCCGGTATCCAATACCCAAGTAGAAGATTGACTTTCGAGAAAAATTAATTTCAATCATAAACAAACCTTGATTAGGATTGAAGCTTCTCCAAGCTTCTTCTTCTTTTATTCGCAAGATAATCCTTGCAGTTCTTCTTCTAGTGACCCGACTTGCTGCAATGGAAGCAAATTCATTTGCTAGCTGGATTAGGTTTCTTTTGATCCTTCACTTTCGCCTTTCCCTTAGCTTTCTTCGATTTCTTCTTTTCAGAAGATACCTTTGGCCTCTTCCTTTTCTTGGAAGAGTTATCCACCAATAAGACATGGTTCTTCTTGGATGGGAAGTGACCTTCAACAGTTTTCAACATGTTAAGTAATTCAGGCAAGCTGACATCTAACTTATTCATGTGAAAATTTACAATAAATTGTGAGAAGGTGTCTGGGAATGACTGCAAGACTAAATCTTGACTTAACTCCCCATCCATGACGAACCCACATTGTCCAAGACGTTCAATTAGATTGATCATCTTTAAGACATAAGTCTCAACGGTAGTGCCCTCGGTCATCCGAGATCAGAAGAGCTCCTTAGATATTTCATATCTAGCGGGTCTACTTTTGCTCACCATACAACTCTTGAAGGTGCGAGTAGCATAGTAGGAGCATCCATGTTTTTCATCTTGATCGATTTGAAGCTCATTATTCATGGATCTGAGCATGATGCATTGAGCAGCGATGCATCATCTTGCCACTATTTTAAGTAGCAATCTCTTCCTCGGAGGTCATTTTACGTAACTTTTGCAGTAAAGCGAATTTAGGACATAAGAAATCTTTTCGAGAGAGAGAACAATTCTCGATTCCTTAACTAGTCCATGTAATTTGAATTAAAGTCGGTTTGTTAGCATCAAGTATGCTACTGTGATGAAATTAGTGAATGTGACATTTTCAAAATTACGCATGTAAAAAGACAATATTTTAGCAAACATTCATTTAATTAATTACCAAAAAATTAGGTCTTATTTTATATTGGTATCTCCCACTATTTTCTTGAAACTATATTACCCTCATGAATATAGTTCGGCAATATCTAATTAAAGATTTGCTAGTGAGAATAAGGATCCCATTTTAAATGTATATAGCCTTGTGTGTGCACAACAAACTATATATAAATAAATAGGTAGACAACTCTTGTCAATTACATCATCATGTAACTCCTTATATTTTGCCTCTTAAATCATAATGGTCAAGTGTGTGCACATCCGAACTAAAATGATTTAAGTTAAGTTATACCCAACATTTCCATATAAGTGAAGAGAAAACTACAGCCCTTGTGTGTGCACAACAAAGTGGTAATGTTCAATTCATTATAAACATCAAATGTAATAAAAACAACATCTCAAATATTTAATACTCACCTTGTGTGTACACAACAAACTCATATTAAATATTTAATGCTCTATTATTTTTATCATGCTAGAAGGTGACGTTCGATATTCCAAATATCTTTGAACGTTTACAACTTAATATAATTTCATTGAGGGGTTTGTTATTATTAGTTTCATCTTGTTTAAGCGTAGCATGCAAATATATATATAAAATCGCATAATATTATTAAACATGCGAAACATGTTTGCATAATATATAATATATATAATACTAGCATGCACATATAGAATACTATATTCTACCCGGATTGATTATGAACTTTTATTCTAGTTTGATTCACTAGAGTCACCAAGTGAACCAAAAGGTCAAACCCTATGGTGCAAGAATAAACATTTAAATATAACTATTACATTTAAACTTGGGCTCCATTACAAAGCGGGTCTTGGCGCTCCTTGATCTCCGGTTCTTGAAAAATTCTAACTAATCCTATACAATTAAACTATTTAATTTAAATAGAAACCTTGATCGTGAGTCAAGTGGAATTACATAGAGAGAGATAGAATTTACATCAAGAAGAAAACCAAAAAAGGCGAGGTCACGCAGATCCCATTTCATAAAACTCATTCATTCAAACATCCAACTAAAATAAATTCAATCACATTGGTGATAATCCATAATCAATCCCATTTATTATCATGCATATCACCATATGTAATAATAAATAAAATCATTCCATATATATATGAATATCATTTAATGGGTAATTTTATGTTGCATGAAATCTAATTTTAAGATTAAAATAAACTCTTGGTAACTTTTATATATAAAACTTGATCCCTTCTAGTTAACCAACTTGATTCATATATATATATATATATATATATATATATATATATATATATATATTAATAATAAGAATAATAGGTATCTATATTCTATATCACGTGAATCAGGATAATCTATTTAAAAACGTGATTCAGCAACACAGACTTTGCGAAATCCTTTATAACGCTAATTGTTTTTTTTTTTTTCGTAAAATAATAATTTTATACAACATATTATGCCCAATAAATTATTCTTAATACATACCCATATATATATGGAATCAAAATAATTAATAATTCGCATAAAGTTTGGCTCGATACCTTCGTAAGGTTTTGTGAAAAACAAAGTAGCAATCAAATTGCAAAAATAAGCGGAAGCACAATAAAATCATATTTTAAAATTATTCACAAACCAATTACCTGGTTCCTTTTTTATGCATATTATTAATTAAAATGAAGAACAATAAGTTATGTAATCATACCCTTATAGATACGAGCTTCCACGGGTACGGGTTCAACTCCTACTTCTCCGCGATCTCCTTGAATCTCCGGGTAGATTCCTTCCTTTGATCAATGTAAGCCACCCAAGTGTATGACCTCTAGAGGTGATCCACCAAGAAAGAATAATTTTCAAGAAGAAGGATGTATTGGCTCAAACCCTAGTTTTTCCTATCTCTATAGAAAAAGGGGCGTACTCTCCAACAACTTGGAATTACGTATATTTGATATCTGATATAAGACTCCTCTTATAAAGATATCAAGTAACCCTATTTAATTAAAATAAGATATTATTTATTTAATTAAACTCTTTTAATTAAATGGGCTCCCTAATCTTATTAGGGATAATTAATTAAACTCATTTAACTAATTTTTCCTCCTAATGCTATTAAGGATAAATGAGAGTACTTATATTAAATTAATTCCTAAACTCTTTTAGAAATTAAAATAATAATAATTGTAATAATATTAATAAGACTCCTCTTATTAATTTATATTTAATATTTCTAAAATATTAAATAATAAATATTAAGCTATTTAATTTATTCTATCACCATAGATTAAATTAAATATACTTAACATATTATTACGATTATGCCATTAACTTCTTAAATAATTATTCTTCCTTTTATGGTGTGCCCATTTAGGTTCTCCATATTAAACAAGTTGTGAATAAATCAATTAGAACGATTATAATCTTATTTAAATAAATAATATTTATTCTACAATAGGGATAAGCGTCCCTAGCGATCAACGACTTTTCAGATAACATAGATTTTAACATTAATCATAAAAGAACCTTTGAGTAAATAGTTACCGTACAATTCAATCCTTCCACCATACAATGTCCCAATTAAATATAAGACATGAAATTACTGTCAAGTCTTATTTTATTTAATTATATATATTTCGATTCCTAAATGCACAACTCCTAATGAATGCAAATTAGAAACTACTTTCTAATTTCATTCCACCTTGGCCAAGGATTCATGGGTTGTCATTTATCGAATCACATAGAACATTTCTCTTCTTTTACTAGAAGTGGTAGATTCTTTATTGATCATTCATTATCTTCATATATAACTTATTACACCCAAGCATATCCTTTGATATACTCTAAGAGTCTTAAGGAATAAGTCAAAGTGTAATTCATTATATATAAGATACTATGATAATCTCAAGTCTAAGGATCATTTGTACTACTATCATCACTTCTGAGAATTCCTATTGAAGGCAAGTAAAACTCCATTAGGTATTCCTTAGTGAGTCGCGTTCGATGAACTTATTCTCTAATAAGCACTCTACATACTTGCTTTTAGTGTCTCCACACAAATGATCATAAGATCAATCATCATCATCCAATGAGCAAGCAACGACGTATACCAATCTATCCGGATTCACTAATCCCCTTTTTAGTAATCCATTGATTGGGAACATTTTAGTTTTAAGCTATCTAAGAATTTAGATCTCATTAGCATGATCTCATCATGATTCTAAAAGTATTGCTTAAAACTATGGGTTTATCACATATTATTTAAACAACACCATGTAGATAATAAATGCCTTTAATAAATAATTCTTTTATTAATAAATAAATAAGATTGATTACAAAGTATATGCTTTATCATCATACATGATTGGCTTGTATGCATAATACTTTCAAGTGTGTCCTACCTAAGCTTATTTATTTGTTTAGTCGGTCATAATATAGGGATATTATGTGGCATGTTAATTTCATTAATTAACCCTTGTTTTATGGTAGTATTTGAGAATGACAGCTAAAAATGTTAACAATGGAGTGAATGAGACCGTGGAGACACCTTTAATCATCAACTAGGGGAACGTGCAACAGGAAGGTAATATTCCTTCTGTAAACAACACTACCGGACAAACGATAAATGATGGGATGTTTAGAAGCTTTTTGCAGTTCATGCAAAATCAGACGAGGGAGACTCATGTACAAAATACGGGTTGAAATGATAGCAACGCGCGACTTATCACAGCCAAGCAGTTCAAAGAGTTGGGACCACCAGAATTTGTGGAAAAGCCAGATCCGATCAAGGCAGAAACGTGGGTTAAGAAAATTACCAAGATATTTGATGTCTTGAGATGCACAAAGGAACATAAGGTTCCATTCACCACATTTATGTTCCGTGGTGAGGTGATTATTAGTGGGAATCGTGAAGCGTACCTAACTTGACCTCACTCAATATGTCTTAAGAAAGCGTTTTAAATTTTTCAATAACAAGTAATTTTTCGAAAGTATTCATTATATGAAGGAGTAGAGTTTATTATTTGGAATAAAATAACATGATTGTTTCCCAGTACGAGGCTAAGTTAGCGAAGTTATCTAGGTTTTCACCTCATTTGGTAGTGTAACGACCCCAAAATTCATACAATTTAATTCTCAATTTCGATCGTTAATAATACATTCAACCTCTAATTTTACATCATTAAACGATAATACAACCATTGAAAATTAGCGGAATAATTAAATTTTTTTATTACAAACTATCCTCGTTCCCAAAACCTTCAACCTTTACATCTAAGTATCTCAGAAACATTTTAATACTACAATAGTTTACATCGCGAAACGATATTACAATTTAACATTAATACATTATTCGGAACCTTAACATGGTTCAAATAATAATAATACAACCAAACTGTATAAATCTTCAAGTATCACATCTGATTCATGTCTTTCAAGTAACACATAACTTTACCTTGCATCTTGAACCTGCAAAAGTGGTTATTTGCAAGGTTGAGCTCGACAGTCCAACAAAATCTAACAGTTTTCATGCATCACATAGCACATAATAACATGCTCAACATATAACATACATGCTACAGTTCATATAACAAGTATAAAGATTGAGTCCTTACTCAATCAACATGCTTTAATCAATCAACATAGTCATAAATTTACTTTAACATTTCATCATTTCAACATATATATAACACATCATGCTCTTTGTAATAAAGATTTAAAATAGTCAATCATCAAGTTTATATAGCAAATAGGAACTGAAAGACTTGTCTTGATCGTTGTTTACCAATAACAGTTTAGCAGCTTACAGATATCTGCACTTCACATGCCCTACACAATTATATAATCATTCACATTAACTATTATTCACATAGCAACTCATAGTAGTTGTAATGTAAACTTTACTCTACACCTCATAACCCTTCCCATTATATATATATGCAATGCACTAACATCCATTTCCAACATAACACTCAATTCTAGTTAAACTTGTTATTTCAGTACAAGTCTTATGCTACTATATATATTTCAGAAACTCCAAGTGTTGGCTTCACAACACTTATCTAACATTCAATGTGTACACTAAGTTTTAACATAACACGTTCATAACTTATGATCCTTTTTACCACTTTGAATTTATCAATGACATATCACAGTTCTGTTTTACCCTTCTTACTACATGCTTGTTACTTTAACACACCATTAAACTAAGTTATAGTGGTATCCCAAAAGTCTTTCTGATTATTAGACTTTCTTTGTCTCAGATCATGCGCCATACACAAGCGGGATCGGCATCTAATTGCGCCATTTGCGCCATTACGGCCTTGGTACACTAAAAGCAATTTATGCAAATCTGCAGACATGTAACTAGAGACAATGAAGTGAACAATAGCCATTTTTAGCTCAACTAACACGAATTTCACCCACAAAATAGTAATATTAACATATACAATTGGTATAAAACTATTACAAACATGTATGCTAACATATTCAACCAATTAGAACAATTTAACAACTTAAACTAGTTTAATTTCTCAAATTCCATATTTTCATATGAAAACTCCATTTTTGACATCTTTTACAAAAATCATCACTGTGATTACAATTCTACACCGAATCACTTCGTTCAAACTACGTTATCTTCGTTTCTTAACGAACTAGCATAATCAAAACCCAATTTACAGTTTAGCATCCGAATTAACCATCATAATTGGAACTTTTACAAGCCATATGACAAATATATAATGTAATTTACTTTTCTTCCTTTTTTTAAATGAAACTAGCATACAATTCATGTCTAACTACAAACTCTAACATCATAACTATATATAATCACCATAACAGGTTTCATAACAATTTTCAGAAAATTGTAATTCACAGAATATAAACAAAATTTTTCCGTAAACTCATATATATATATATATAATACTAAAGTTATGTAAAAATACCTTTTTGTTGCTTGAACAATCCTTGCTAAACACATGATTTTGCTTTGGAAAACTCAAGAATTCTCTCTCAATTCTCTGTATTCTTAGGCTTAGCAAAATTACCAACTGATAACCACAACCAAGTAGGCGTAAAAAAAAAACTGATATGGCCCTAATTGACATACTAAATAGTATCAATTACAACATATAAACGTATACTTGTTATAAAAATATTTTATATTTTATTTGTTTTATTTTATTTATTATAATAAAATTTAAAATTTAAAAAAATCCAAAAGCCATAAGGCTTTGTTTGGAAAACCCCCTTAAAAAATTAAGACTTAATATTTTAAACCTTGTTTGGCAAAAACTAAATTAAACTCCATTAATTTATTTTAATAAATAATTTAGTTTATAATTTATAATCACATATTATTTATTTGGATTTTCATATCTAATAATAATCAAATAAATTAATTACACATACTATATTTAAAATAAATATTCCACTTAAACAAATATCACAAGATTATAATCTCCTTATAATTTTTAGTTAATAACTTATTATACCATCTTAAATTATTAAATTAAAACAACAATATAACATCTCATGTTATATTACAACTCTCTAAATTATAAATTAATTTAATTTAGAATATTATCTAGTCATAAATATTTACTAATAATAACCGCATCAATAAAATATTTATTTCATTTAATAAATATTTTAAATTACACTTACTAAAATCTTGGATTGTTACATTCTTCCCTCCTTACAAAGATTTTGTCCCCAGAATTGAAAATATAGATTAAATAAATAACTCAGGGTACTATTAAACCTCACTTTTTCAATATATGAATATATATTTCTCTTCACACCTGATCACATATTTCAAAATATACAGCACATACATATACATACTCAAACTTAAAACATCTCGTAATAAGAATCTTAATTATTAAATTCCTATTTTAATAACTTATAAAAAAATTCGGGTTGTCACAGGTAGAGAATGGGGAACGTATGACACGAATGTTTCTGAGAGGTCTGAAACTCGAGATTCGGCAATATCTTGTTTGTCATAAATTTTCTCTATATTCAGATGTTGTGAATAAGGATCAATTATTAGAGCGAGATAATGAGTATGTTCAACTGAGGGACCACACCCGAGGTCATCGCCAAGTAAATGATCATCTGAGAACAATGATAACCAGTGGGGAGGGAAAAATACGTGCAAAAGTGGTAACCACTCTGGTGGTAATCGTGGCCATGATAATAGAAGAAGCGAGTCGGGAGGAGATTTCAAAAAGAGAAGGAACAACAATGACAACGTGAAGACGTCAGCATCACCATCTCTTAGTTCTCGGATGCATAATAGTTATCTAGAAGGGGGGTTAAATAGATATTTAAAAAATCTTTTCGTTTTAACTTGTTAGCTAATAATAATTAAAACTTAGCGGAATTAATATTTGTTTTAATCTCCCTTAAGATAGTGAGTTTACGAGAGTGAGGCAGTTATAGCAGTTATGACAGATATGACAGTTATAGTAAGAATGTAATAGACAGTCGTTTTAAGTGGTTCAGAGCACTTAAAGCTCCTAGTCTACTCTTCTACTCCTAGAGTAGAAAATCCACTAAGGATGTCTTTTACACTTTCTACGAATCACATGATTCCTTACAGACTGCCAGATCAGGAACTTCTTAGTTCACTCTTGAACTCTTCAAGTCCAAAGCAGACTTGGCTCTTCCTGACATTTAGAACTCTTCAAGTCCTTCCGACTTAGAACTCTTACTTGATTGATTGGTAGTTGTTGAGTTCTTGATGGTTGCTACTCGATTGCTATTAAGCACTTGTTGAAAAAATCGAGTAAGTGAGCAAGCTTTTCTTTTTCTCAGATCGTAGAGTTGAGCGTTGAGTGTTCTTGTACATTTTTGTTCAATGCTTTCTTAATCCTTGCATCTACATATGTTTTGCATATATGTGATATTGAAATCTATCCGTTTGATCCATCCGTTGAAGCATTAAATGCGTTTGACATTTCTGTACTTTGATGGAGACTTTTCTGCACATCTTCTGAATTGTATTCGCCCACCGACACGATGATGATCGCTTTCTCACCTAACACTTGAAAAGGTGTTTTTCTCTTACCAATGGTACCTTGCTTAGCTTCTTCAATACGCTTCTTTGTTGCATACTAAGGATATCTTTTGTACCGTTGGAACTGGTGAGGACTTCAACGTTTGAAACCCATTCCATATTTGTTGGAGATATATCTTCAAACAAAAAGGTAGGGCTCGATGCTTCTGACACACGACATATGATACTCTACGATCCAGATCGTGGTGTCTTGTTACCATGGTGCTTGGTCTGATTCTATCAAACAAGAGCACTACGATTTCTCTTAAAGACTTGAACACTACGATCTTTACTTGCTTGCTTTGAAAGCTCTATGTTTCCGAGAGCACACTACGATCTCTGAGTTGGCTCAGCAAACGTTGGGACCACTCTACGATTTCTGAAGAGGCCCTTAAGGCAGGCACACTATGATCCTCGAAGCTCTACGTTCTGCCTTGGCTTCTGTAATCTTGATCAGCTTGATACACTACGATCTCTTCGAAGCCTATCTATTACATCTTAAGATCAAACTAAAAGCTTTGACCTCTCTATCTATACATTCATTTATAGAATGATACACATTAAGAGCTTAAATCAACCTAACAAATTTGATCTATCACTAAGTCCTTGTACATATATTCCTTGAAGGACTTTATAAATAATCATGAGCATTTATATTTAAACATCAAATCAAAATATGCACTCTCCCAACATCATCAACTGTTTCTAAGGGAGGAGAAAGACCATCGGTCGTATGTTATCAATGTGGGAAAGAGGGACACATCAACCCAAACTGCCCACAACAATCCAAGGTGTGTTATAACTGTGGAAATGAAGGTCATATAGCTAGAGATTATCTTGTAGCGAAACCAAGTCCAATGGAGATGGTGACTCCAAAGGCTGTCCCGAACAAGTCAAAGTCGGTGGTTCATGAAAGAGCGTTTGTCGTGACTGCTCAAAACACGAGGAACCCAAACGAGGTGATCACGGATAAGCTAATCATAAACTCATGCGAAGTTTATACCTTATTAGATACCGGTTCTACCCATTCTTTTATTTCTCCTACTTGTGCTCAACGTTTGAACTTAACTTTGGAGAAATTAGACTTTGACTTATCTGTTAAAACTCCGTTAGGAGAAACCTTTGTTACATCCACTGTTTATAAATCTTTCTTGATCCAAGTTGGTACCATCACATTACCTGACGATTTTATTTATTTGAAAATACTTGCATTTGATGTGATTTTAGGGATTGATTGGTTAACTACTCATCATGCTAAAATTGATTATTTTTGTAAGGTTGTTAGTTTTTATATTCCTAAACAACCTGTTATGCGAATTCAAGCAACCAAACCACTAAAGTCAATCACTGTCATATCAAGCCATAAAGTTATTCGTTTATTGAAAAATAGATGTCAAGCTTTCTTAGCCCATGTTATGGATTTAAACAAAAATACGTCAGATTTGAATAATATTTTTGTTGTTAGTGATTTTCCTAACGTATTTCCTGAAGAACTTCCCGATCTACCCCCAGAACGTGAAGTTGAATTCTTTATTGACCTTGAACCTGGTACAAAACCAATTTCTTAAACCCCATATCGAATGGCTCCTATTGAAATTTAGGTGTTAAAGGTCCAACTACAGTAGTTGTTAGACATCGGTTTCATTCGTCCTAGTACATCTCCTTGGGGTGCTCATATTTTATTTGTAAAGAAAAAAGACGGGAGTATGCGACTTGTATTGACTATCGGGAATTGAACCACGTCACCATCAAGAATAGGTATCTGTTACCTCGCATTGATGACCTGTTCGACCTGTTGCAAGGAGCACAATTCTTTTCAAAGATTGATCTTCGTTCTGGATATCATCAGCTGAAGATTAAAACTGAGGATATTCCAAAGACTGCCTTCAGAACTCGGTACGAGCATTATGAATTCTAAGTCATGTTTTTTGGATTGACTAATGCTCCTGCTGCTTTCATGGCTTTGATGAACCGTGTGTTCAAAGAATATTTGGATTAGTTCATTATTGTTTTTATTGATGACATCCTTATCTATTCCAAAAGCCGTGAAGATCATGAGCGCCATTTGAAGCTGGTATTTCAAAGGCTTCGTGAAAACAAGTTAAATGCCAAGCTGAAGAAATGCGAGTTCTGGCTTGAAGAATTAGCATTCCTTGGGCACGTGGTGTCAAAACATGGAGTATCTGTTGACCAAGCGAAGATTGAAGCAATACAAAGTTGGGAGCAACCAAAGTCGTTGGTCGAAGTACGTAGCTTTCTAGGCTTAGCTGGTTAGCTTTCTAGAATCATTTACTCAGATTAACTCGGTGACCGGAAAGATACAAAATTCGTATGGAGCGAGAAATGCGAGAAGAGTTTCCAAGAGCTCAAGAGGAGACTCATTTTGGTACCTATTCTGACAATACCATCTGGTTCGAATGGATTTGTTATCTACAACGATGCTTCAGGCAAAGGGTTAGGATGTGTTCTTATACAACATGGAAAAGTCATAGCCTATGCCTCACGACAACTCAAAGAATATGAGAGGAATTATCCTACTCATGATCTGGAGTTGGCATCAGTCGTTTTCGCATTGAAGATCTGGAGACACTACCTGTATGGGGGAGAAAGTGGAGATCTATACAGATCATAAAAGCCTCAAATATTTCTTCACCCAAAATGAACTCAAAATACTGCAACGACGTTGGCTCGAGCTATTGAAAGATTACGATCATACCATCTAATACCATCTTGGAAAAGTGAATGTAGTAGCTGACGCATTGAGTAGAAGATCATATGCGGGTACGAGTGCGATATTGTCAACGCAAAGGCCCATTTTGTATGACTTGCAAAGGATGGAGATAGAGTTAAAGACTCTAGGGACCCACATGAGGATGTCAAATATCTGAGTAGAACTGACTTTAATCGATAAAGTTAAAGCTGCTCAAGCTATGGACCTGGAGCTGATGTGTATGAAGAAAAAAGTGCAAGAATGTGCTATTCCAGAAGCAAGAATCGATGAAGAAGGAATACTTTGAGTCAACTCCAGACTTTGCGTTCCACTACAACAAAAAGGCTTATCAGTGACCGCTTTATCGACCGTACAAGGTCATGAAATGGGTATATCATGACCAGAATGCGGTCACCGATATTATTCGCGAGTAATCCGTCATTGGATGGACACCAACGACCAATAATAGTGACCGCTTTATTAGCGACCGCACTCAGAACCGTGTCCATCGCTATTCGGACTTATGTTGAGTCAGTTGTCAGATGTGACGTGGCACATGTGGCAGCAACCGGTAATAGCGACCGCAGCAGTCCCTAGATTCCAACAAGGTAACGCTTATGATTCGATATCTGAGTTAGCGATCGCATGGGAATTCATTGATGGGCTTTTTTTTATTTTAAAATTTTTACTGCTTTCTTGATTTCCCAAAATAACCTATTGTATACTGCTTTCAATCCCAATATAGCAGTATATACAAGCATCCATATTAACATCCATCTATGGCATAACTACTATATAATAAACATTGATCATCCATGAATAAACATTCATCCAACACAATAAAATTGTAAACATTCATCCAACACAATATAATCGATATCGTAAACATCCATATAAACCAATACAATTGTCCAAAGAATGAATCTAAAAGAGTATAAGGATTTAAAAATCTAAAAAACCCAGTCTAGGCGCTCTTCATAGATCATCTAAATTATGATCATGTAATTAACAAAGTAATAAAACATATATGTTACATGTGTTGATACTACTACGACGTACTTAGGGAAAGCTAAACAATAGACAATGTAGTGAAACATATAAGTAAGACAGTGACTCAGAGACTATAAACATATAAGACAATATAGCTAAACAATAAACGATATATATATATATATACCTGGTCGTCATTCCGCTGCCGCTGCCGCCACTGCCTCTGCCAACTCATCATGACTCAGAAACTGCAGATGCCCGCCCAGTATAAGAAGAAGATCACGATCCCGAAGATCGCTCTCACCTGATCGGTGAGGAGTATGATATAATTTGGATAACTCGATATTTGTGTAGACTGGGTGGCAGAGCTGCCCGTGCCATTGATGGTCGGGCGCCATTTTTGTCCTTGGCCTTTGACATAATTTTTCTTCACGATGGACGCCCTCTCCCATAATTCTTGATCAATCGACAGACGCGGGGTGCCTTCAGGATAGCGCTCGTTCATTAAGCCCTTATAAGTGTCTTGTCAGAAGATGAACAATTAAATAGTTAAAAATAAATAAAAAAATACTCAAAAAGGTCGTCACAATTTATAAACAACATATTAGGATAAAGTGAACTTATTACCGCTATCTGAACAGCCTCAGGTAGACCATCGCGGGTGGCCACATACACATCCAACCAATTGATAGGTTGACCTTGAGACTGAGACTGTAAACATAAAAACAAATAACTAAGCCAATAAGCTTGCTATACATACGTACCCTAGCAGTAATATGCTGCAGCTGTGATATACTGCCGCCCTTGTATGTGCCTTTTGCCTTTTCGCCTTCAGATACACCTGAGGATCTGTTCGAGGCGGCAGTCTTGCGTCTCTTAACCCAGGACTCATCTCTCCGCTGGTCACACATCTGCACCCATATGGGATGTGCACACCACCAGGGACTATGCTCATGCATATACTACTCACCCTGTCCCGGATGGTCAATCTCAGCATTGTGCAGGGCTTTTTGTCGTTCCTTGTTCAGATTATCTTTAGTTCAGATTTTACATGACTTACGCCGTAATGTTGTCTAAATAACTGATGCTTGTGCGTCGTCCCATCTATACCGCTTCTGCAAATAAAACAACAATAATAATATTAAAACTGTTATATTATATTACCATAATCCAACATTACTAAACAATATTATTTGATTAACTATGTATTATCTATCAGAGTGATAAAAAAATATACTTGAAATTCAGCCCAAACTGCATCCTTGTGGGCGAGAGGTGTGTTCGCCCATGTAATCACTTGGCGTGGGCCGATTACAGAAGTATAATTATGAAATGCACTTCACAATTTTACTATCTTGAAAATCACTACAATATACAATAATTTACAGTCATATATATTTATAACAATGGAAATATTAAACCCTTATATATACACGATGTTTAACTTACGTGCTTTACGGAGGAGGACAGATCAGTATAAGAATGCGATCATCCGGATTAGCTTTGGCCTTGACACATGATTAGGGCCTCGACCCAACCTTGCGCTTTCGTCTTTGTAGGTTGTAAGACATCTATAAATAAAAATTTAGGATGTTAGTATGAGTAATAAATGAATGATACATAAAGCGCGTCAAGGATATAGAGAACATGTACATATGTAATTGTATATTAAAACTAAACATACATTTTATATAAAAGGACAATAATGACAATTAATTGTATGAAATAGTTAACTACGACAAAACTAAACATACATTTTAATTCATTGTAATACGATTAAAACATGTTAAGGATATAAAGAACATTCCTATATGTAATTCATTGTAATACGATTAAAACTAAACATACATTTTAATGAAAATTGTTGTCAGAGTCAGAATCATTTTGTACAAGTGTCGGAGATTCATAACCATCTTTTTCTTCAGATTCTGTGTCAGTGTCAGTCAATAACTCTTCCTCAGTATCACTGTCATCTGGCACACTAACTGTCTCGGGATCCAATTCATCAGGTTCATCTCCACCCTCTAACTGGATTACATCATTGTTGTCCTCTATATTTATTATAGGAGGTCTATGAAGCATCTCCTCTTGGTAGAAATCCCCGTCTATTACTTGGACACGACTGCAGGAGTATGAATTATAACTTGCCAATCTGTAGGCGGTCTATCTCTTTTCCTAACAGGACTAGGAGTGTAGTATACTTGTACTGTTTGAGTTGGTAAAACAAACGGTTCGTTGGAGTAAGCCGACCTATGTAAGTCAATATCGACGATTCTATGTCTATCAACACGTATCCCTTTTTCTGAATCAAACCAACGACACTTGAACAAGTTAATATGACCCCCGTATGTGCCCTTGTACGACAACTCTACTATTTCCACCAACTCCCCATAAAAGGCACGACCAATCTCATTGTAACAATCTCCTTGGACACACACTCCATAGTTCGTTGTTCTTTTACCGCGCCCATATGCCTTTGTATGAAATTCACAACCATTTATTTTGTAACCATTGCCACTGACTTGGTCCCTATCTGGTCCCATAGCTAGGACTTGTACATTAGTCGGAATCGTTGATCCCTCAGTCAAAGCCTACAAAAACTCCATCTTATTAAATGAAGTCATAGTTAATATGGAGTATATATATATATATATATATATATATATATATATATATACTCCATCAACCGTGCTTAAGAAATTGAACTTACTTTGTCCTTTAGCCAAACTTACTCCATCACGATTGATTTGAATATCTTTATCGCTTATCTTAGGGATGCTTCACTTTTAACTCGTCATCGTACAATCTATACCATGTTATAAACATTAACATATTGGAATAAATTTTCAACTTACAAGATAAATTATCATGTTTACATGTGTACCTCACAAATTCGTCAATCTCCTCGCAATTGAGAAGAATATAAGTATATGCAGCATGTAATTCTTGCTCAAAGAGGAATATGCGCTTCCTTTTTCCATAAGCGTGACCCGATAGACCAAATACAGGGAGCCGACCATTTAGTTCAACATTTCCCCCATCATCATGTCTTGATACTCGACTGGCCTTTGTTAAGACTTCGTCCGAAAAATAATCTGAGACAAACGCAGATATCTCATCAAAACTGTATGACTCACATATCGACCCCTCGACATAAGCTCTATTCTTCACCTTTCTCTTAAGGTTTCCCATCACCCTCTCGAAAGGATACATCCATCTATATTAAACTGGACCCCTAACACGAGCTTCATCGGGAAGATGGATTTGCAAATGCTCCATGGAGTCAAAAAAACCAGGTGGGAATATTTTTTCTAGTTTACAAGTTATCTCTATGAGGTTCTTCTCAAGTACAGATATGTCCTTCTCATTTAATGATTTTGAACACAAGTCTTTGAAGAAACGACTAAGATCCGTCAAAGCATCCCATATTGGTTTATCAAGCTGATCCCGAAATGCTATAGGCATGAGTCTCTCCATGAACATATGGCAGTCATGACTCTTCATCCCTTGCAATTTTCCACAGTAAAACACCTTGCAATGTTTGGACGATATCCATATGGTAGTTTCAGAGACTTAACCCATATGCACACATCTTCAACTTGCTTTTTGGACAATGTGTCCCTTGCATGTGGTTTGATAATCTTACCATTAGGAGATTTATAAAGTTCTAATCCAGGACGCTTACAAATATCTTTCATGTCCAAGCGTGCCTTTATCGTTATCTTTTGTCTTCCCGTAACATTCATCACGATTGTTAAACACATTGTCAAACACATTCTTCTCAATATGCATCACATCTAGATTATGACGAATCAAATTTGTAGACCAATAAGGCAGTTCCCAAAAGATGCTTCTCCGAATCCAGTTATGAGATTCGCCAAACCCATTGATTATGTTTGTGGCATCATTCTTACCAAATGGGATAACCAACAATCTCATCACACGATCTCGCATCTCTGTTCTGGATAATCGCGGTGCAGGCATATCATTGTCTACTTTCCCTTTCCCGAAGTGTTCTCTATTTCTTCGAAACGGGTGATCTACTGGTAAGAACCGACGATGACAGTCAAATCAGCAAGGCTTTCGACCTTTTGATAGATTAAACGACTTTTTATGCTCCATACAATACAGACAAGCCAACTTCCCGTGTGTACTCCATCCAGCTAACATACCATAAGCTGGGAAGTCACTTATAGTCCACATAACCGCTGCCTAAGGTTGAAATTTGTTTTCGTTGCAACATCCCAAGTCTGTACTCCATCCTCCCACAATACCTTCAACTCATCTATAAGAGGTCTCAAGTAAACATCTAAGTTCTTTCCAGGACTCTTAGGACCAGGAACCACGAGTGAAAGAAACAAGTATGGCTTTTTCATACACATCTAAGGAGGCAAGTTGTACGGAGTAACAATCACAGGCCAACATGAGTACGGAACAGCTGAGTGGCCAAACGGATTAAAACCATCGGTGGACAATCCAAGCCTCACATTTTTAGGTTCCAATGCAAACCTAGGATGTGCTAAGTTGAATTCTTTCCAAGACTGCCCATATGCGGGATGATTTAGTTCTCCATCTTAAGCTGGAGATTTCGCATGCCAACTTATATGTTCAGCTGTTCTTGAAGACATGTACAATCTTTTTAGCCGATGTGTTATTGGAAAATACCTTAGAATCTTAAACGGTATACTTGATTTTTTTGTAGTCACACCCTCTTTATTAGGCCTAAACCGATCATGATTGCAAAACGTGCACCTTGTCATCTGTTCATTTTCCTTATAAAACAACATGCAATCGTTGGGACATGCATCGATCTTTTGGTATCCAAGACCCAACTTCTTCACCATTTTCTTACAAAAGTAATAGTTACCAGGTAATTTCTCACCGTCAGGCAACATACTCTTAATGGCCTTTAAGAGCGACTCAAAACACTCATGGCTCATGTTGTGGTCAGCCTTGATGTTAAGTAATGTCGCCACTGCAGACAATGTAGTGTGTTTGGTGCAACCATGCCACAATGGCTCGCTACCCTCATCTAACAACTTAAAGAAGTCTTTGGCATCATAATTCATAGGTTGCTCTCTACTTTGTTCCCAATCAAAATCTGCCCCTGCAATATCATGAACCATTTCATTCATACGATGAGTACTACTGCCCGAATTGTGTACTTCTGTGATGCCACCATCTCTTCTCTGCCCATGTGCCCACCAGCATTCTTCATAACTTTTCATGAACCCGAAAACAAGTAAATGATAGTTTACCATGACTCTGTCTATATAATTTACATTCTTACACTTCAAACATGGATATCGTATCTGTGACTTACCATTCATACATTCTGGGTGACTATACGCATACTCCAAAAACACTTGGCAACCAACTCTAAATTCAGCTGTAGCACCTATCTGGGCACTTGACTTTCATCGTGCCATCCAACTATGGTATGAATAGAGGTCCATGATTCTACGGTACCTACTACAGACAACATTATAAATGTTAACAATTGACTTGAGCATACTTGTAAGCATATGACTTGAGCATACTTGTAAGCATATGACTTGAACATTCTTGTAAGCATATGATTAACATTTAAGCATACTTGTAAGCATATGACTTGAGAGCAACATATGGACTAGTGTTTGATAGGTATGTAGGAATATTTTATCTGTTAGAGTTTGTATGGTCCATTATGCAGTACTTTTGTAATTCCTTTCGTTAATCCACACTTAGTCTGTGGTATAGATAGTTCTGGATTTCAGTGTGTGTAGAATCTTTCTTTCTTACTCTGTCTGTCAATATATTGGATTTTATTGCTTTGCAGATTCGAAATGGTAACCATGAGAAGGTTGACTCTATTATGTGTTTCATCTCTATCTCTGTGTTGCTATAGTCTTTCTTAATGTGATAACTTACGAAATTTCAAAGATTTAAGAAGGAAATTAAATATTCGATCACCAAGCCCAATTAGTATATATACAAATTGATAAAGAGAAATAAAGAAATAAGCATTGCATTTAGTATATCTGCCAGCGGTCATCTATTGACGAATGACTTGATATGAGAGATCATCTCAAGGGTACGAGTTTGTGAAATCTGAGACTTGCTCAGAACTTGAAATGCATGTCCAACTCCTTTGCACATCAAATACTCCACTTTTGTACCTCCAATAACCAAACCATTACAAAACTCCAAGTTTCTATCCTTCAATATGTCCAATTCAGATACACATACCATACTAGATAACTCTTCCAATTTAGCCAATGGATTGCACCACGGATGGTCCCGGTTAGACCCCGAGGGCAGAGATAATCGCCAATAAGTATCTGATGTCACCAAGCTAAGCGCGAAATGAGGTGATTGAACCATGTGATTCTTCGAATGAGTCCTCGATTCTCCACCAAAAAAGGGTTGTATTAATATAATTCCTCTAACCCCTAAAGTCCTTAAAGTTGGACTAGAATTTAAGCTTATGGACACATTGTAGGCTTTTTAATTTCCAAGATTCAAATTATGAATTTTCCAAGATCCAAGATTCGTCAATTTAAACTAAATTTCCCACCATCCAAAACACATTCTCCCACATGAAATTTCCAAATTTATGAAGCAAATTAAATATTTATATTCGTCAATTTAAACTAAATTTCACAAAGTAAAACACCCAATATTAATAATCTTAGTTACAAAATTATTGGGAAAAAAACAAGTAGTCTCAGTTGAAATACTAAAGTTCCACAAAAATTGCTAGCAAAATATCAAAAGGGCAAACTAAAAATCAATAACATTACAGTAGAAGATACCAAATTGGACATTATAGTATCAAGATACCGATTGTTTACCGAGAAAATTGATCGGACATTTATTTATTTAAAGAAAAAATAAGGACAAATAAAACCTGTGACAAGAGGAGATCTACAAGGGTTGCCAGTAGCAGGTGGCATGGCATCGGCCGGTGCGTGGTGGTGGTGGTGATGGTGACGGCGGCGACTTTCCCCTCTTCTCTTCTCCCCCTTCTCCCTCTTCTTTTCTCCCTCTTTTTTTTCTTCTGTTCTGGATCGAGAGTGACGAACTAATACTGGTTTATTGAAATACATCCGCGACCACTATCAGCGATTGCATGCAGTCGCTGATTTTAAATGATATGGAAGTATCAGCGACCGAATGCGGTCGCTGATAGTTAGTGGTCGCAAACAAGTAGCGCTCCAACATTTCCAGCCAATTTTTTTAGAGGTAAAATTGAACCTGCGACCGAATAGCGATCGGGGTCGGTCGCTAACATAATCTAGCGAACAAATTCAAGGGCGGTCGCTAATGTCGGTCGCTACAAATCCTATATGCAACCAAAAATGCGGTCGCTGATATATTTAGTCGCTGTTAGAGAATTTTCTTGTAGCGTTCCTAATGATTCTGACTTGAACTATAGAATCATGAATGGAGGCACACAACACACCGTTTGCAATCCATCTTGGGAGTACCAAAATGTATCATGATCTTCGACATACATTTTGGTGGAGCAATATGAAGAGAGAGATCGCGGAGTTTATCTCGAGGTGTTTAACTTGTCAACGTGTAAAGGCGGAGCATCAAGTACCAAAGAGTCCATTGCAACCACTTGAGATTCCAAAATGGAAGTGGGAACACATTACCATGGATTTCGTTACTGGTCTTCCCAAGGTTTCTCAAGGCATATATGCGATTTGGGTTATTGTTGATAGATTAACCAAGTTTGCTCATTTTTTGCAGATACATGAGACTTATTCTCTTGAACATCTTGCTCGTATGTACGTGAATGAGATTTTAAGATTGCATGGCATGCCAATATCCATAGTTTCGGATCATGACCCAAGATTCACTTCATGATTTTGGGTTAGCTTGTAGAAAGCTATGGGCACGGATTTATGATTTAGTTCGGCATACCATCCTCAAACGGAAGGGCAATTAAAAAGGACTATTCAAACTCTTAAAGATCTATTAAGACTCTGTGTCCTAGATTTCAAAGGGAGTTGGGATAAGTACCTACCATTGGTGAAATTCTCTTACAACAACAGTTATCAGGCAAGTATAGGTGTGGCTCCATTGGAAGCATTGTATGGATGAAAGTGTCGCTCTCTAGTATATTGGGATGACGTAGGAGAAGCAACGTTTTTAGGACCAAAATTGGTACGCATGACTACAGAAAAGATCTAAATGATTCGACAACGTATACAAATGACACAGGATCGACAAAAGAGTTATGCGGATCTTCATCGAAAGGACTTGGAATTTAATATTGGGGATCATGTATTGTTACGTGTTGCTCCATGGAAGGGAGTTACAAGATTTGGGAAGAGAGGAAAGCTCAATCCACGATTTGTTGGTCCATTTAAAATTCTTGACCGAATAGGAAATGTGGCATATAGACTCGCATTACTTCTAAGCATGTCTCGTGTTCATAATATTTTTCACATATCTATGCTTCGTAAATATGTGAAAGACCCAAACCACATTATTGAGTTAGAACCAGACGAGATAACCAAAGTTTTAACATATGAGGAGGTACCTTTCAAGATCTTGGATAGGAAGGAGCATGTCCTACACAAAAAGATTATACCACAAGTTAAAGTTTTGTGGAGGAACCATGCTATTGAGGAAATGATCTAGCAGTTGGAATTAAAAATGAAAACGAGGTATCCTCACCTTTTCGAAACACCAGGTACGTACGTCAATTTCGAGGATGAAATTTCATAAGGAGGGGAGGTTGTAAGACCCCAACTTTTTATAAATAAAATTGAATTTCCTCTAATTATTATTTTGAATAATAAGGTGTTAATTTCATATAATGCTTTGGTTATGGGTGAAATGTGTAAATTTTGCGAAATAAGCAAGTGGTTATTAAATATTCATTGTTGTCGGGGAATATTCGTTTGGTCATGGAATATTCTTGGTATCGGGGAATATTCGTACGACAGCGCAGCCATTTGTGGGCCCCATAACGGAAAACGTTTGGATGAAGAAAATGACCAGTTTGAGTTTTTACAAATAACAGGCAGAAGTTATTCTGAATTAACAATTGTTGGAATACTCGGTGGTTAAAATACGATGAATACGTGTATGGTTGCACAAAGAAGACACGGCAGTATTGCACAGTATTTTTGAAATATTGATTCTTACGTATGAAGGCACTACTCAATAATTGTTACAGTAATTACTTTTCAATATTTTATTTTATTGATTCAATACTTGCTACGTTGATATTTTATATTATTGTTGTTTCAATAATTGTCACTGCACAGTATTTCTCATTATCATATCAATAATTCATATTATTTGAATAATATTATTAGATAGCATTATTGCTAATGTCTAAGGAAATTTTGTCTAGGAAAGGGGTTTGGTCACCTAATTGCGCGCTAGTAAGGAGCAATCCTTATCGGAAAGCCCCCTCTTTCCTGGGAACGACCTGGTTGTCATTATTGTGATTCTGTAATATTATTTATGAATAATTAATTATTAATTTATATGATAAAAAATATTTATTTTTATGTGGATATAAATGAAGGATTTAATGTTGAGGTATTTTATCAGTATTTTGTTGGAATTGAGGTATTAAAAATCATCCGTATATGGATTTCGAGCATTTTTTGTTTGGAATTTGGAAAAACTTTCTTCTATAAAGTTGTAGAGAATTAAATTTCCTATGGAATAGACATGTGATTCGTATTTTTCTGATAAAGGGCTATTTATTATGAATTATTGAAGTTGCTGATTATTATTTAAATTTAAAACATTTTGGAAATTTTCTAGAATGGGTGGGCCCCACTTTTGGTTGGTGAGAAATATGCTAAAATTTTATTTCCAAAGTGGTGTGCGTGAATAGTAGCAGGTAAAGCCATCAGGTAGCAGGTTAGTCTTCTTTGGCGTTCTAGCATTTTCCTATAAATAGGGTGCTTAGTTAGAATTAAAAATCACACCAGAATCAGAAGTTTTCTCTCTCTATAGTATCGAGCGTATTTTGTGAGTATTTAGATACTTTGAGAGTTGCTATTCAGTGCAAGTTTTCTTCAGCTTTATATCCAATATTTCAGACAGAAGTACTGTTCTTTTGAGGTAAGGGATGTTATTTTTTTTGTAAATGATATTATTTTTTTCAATATCATTATGCCCAAATATTGGTATGAATTTTATTATGAAAATTTTACATTTTCATGTCGAGGTTACTATTCACGTATACAGTACTATTCACGAGTACTATTCATGAAGTATAATTTTTCTTATGGAATTTCAACCTTTTCGTGTCGGGGTTACTATTCACGTATACGACACTATTCATAAAAAAATGAAATTTTCTCTTCTTTGTCCAAGATGTCTATTATGGTTAGTATCTTTGATTGTATCCATGTTTTGATCTTCATTCTTGAATTTTACTCCACTATGGTTTATTACGGAGTATTTTTGAACTTGGATTATCTAAAGTACGAATCCCTAATCTTTATCCATTTATCTCACTGCATTCGTTTCTTTAAAATATTTGTCATCATCCTCAGTCCTAAATGATGATATAACTGAATATCTTTGGCCTGTAGTGTAAAGATGAATGATTACCTGATGAATATCTTTGGCCCGTAGTGCAAAGATGAATATTTGATTCAAGATGTATATTGATGTTACAGGGATAAAATATTGATGATGGACTTTTAAATTCATAGATGATATTAGATTTCATTATCTACTTAACTCTACTAATGAATTGTTGTTTTTGCTGCGAATATTGATCTAAAACTGGTTGTCCATTATATTTTATCTAATTTGTTGAAGGATAACGATAATTTTTTGTTCATTATCTTAGTCATAATATTCTTTACTAGGCTAGTTGAGCTCATCATTTTCCTTTTTGTTCTATTTTTCTTCTCAGGAGGCGAGAATATAGCGGGAACTAGTCGGGGTATGGAATGATAGTTCTAGAAAGTTGTTTTAACAGTCCTCACTATTTTTAAAAAATAGTGTATCAATAATTGTAATGAGGACTTATTTGAGTTTGGATATTGTATAGAAGACAATAGTTGTATTTAAACTCACAGTATATGTGTTGTCGTATTTTGCAGGAAAATTGTAATAATGAAGTTGTAGTTGTTTCTGTACCATGTATTTGGTGACTCAGAATGGGTGATGTATACCTATTTTGGGGCGTCACAGATATGATATGCATGTGAGTATTGTGACTAATAATGATTAATTATTATGAAAATGTGCAAAAAAAGAATTATTAAAATTAGTTTAAAATGAAGTTATTTTTCTGATTAATGGGATATAGATGTAATTGTGTTACATAGTTATTAAACAATATGAAAAACCTTTTATGTTAATTTTTTAGGTACTAGATGGACAGTTGGATTAATGGACCAATTGATCCAAATGCCCTTAACGACCAACAAAATCATTTGTCAGATGATATATATGACTATGACGGGAAAGACAGGGGAAGACTACTCTCATGTCAATTAACTGAAAAAAACTACGATCAATGGATATTAACAAAAGCTCAAAAAACTCTTCTACAAAAATGTGGGTTTGGAATTTTTAGCTATCCGACATTTGTACCACAAACTAACATTGGGCTTGTGTCCGGCTTGGTGGAGAGATGGCGGCCGGAGACCAATAGTTTTCACTTAAATTATGGGGAAATTACAATCACTTTAGAGGATGTACACTTCATTCTTGGGTTGTTGGTGGTTGGCAAACCCTTAACTTGTCCATTATTTGACACTCAATTGGCTCATTTTAAAGAATATTTTGGTAGTGAAGTAGTTGTTGAATATCAGGAATCAAAAAAATGCGGCTCTATTTCATTATTATGGTTGCAACAACATTTTAATAATTGTCCCCCTAAAGCAAATAAGGAAATTATTGGTCGATATACAAAGGCCTATATTCTTTGGTTGTGTGGGGAAATATTGTTTCCCACTAGGAATAAAAACACTGTTCATCCCAAGTATATGTATTTTATTGCTAATGCTGAAAATTATGTAACGTATTCTTGGGGTGCGGTATTTATGTTGGGCTATTTGTATAGGTCTTTATATACGCCACTAGGAAAGGAGGCGAAATATATTAATGGTTGTGTCACTCTTTTACAAATTTGGGCATACGAGCATATAATAATTGGAAGGCCTAACCCCTGGCCTCAATCACAGTTATGGTTACCAAGGGCCCTAGTGTGGGCATACTCAAAAAATCACGACTATCACGATGAGCGACAAAATCCCCATCATCATTTGAAATTTTACCAAGGGGAGTTAGATGTCCAGTCTGAATGGCAAGTAGTTTTGGCGCCCTTACGTGAGGTGGGATGACAATATGAATGGATTTAATTTTGAAGGAAGATTGTTGGGATCTGGTAGAATCCCTTTGATCCATTTTGATATTGTAGAATACCAGATGCTGATGAGATAATATGGGTTCTTACAAGGTATACCATCTCCGATAGAAAATCACAAAGAACTTAGAAAGGAAAAAGAACATAGATTTGTCGTCCTTGATTGCATGGCGTTGAGGCGAGTGTACATCGCACTATGGGAGGCTTACATGGAAAATCTTAAGGGACAACAGTACGAAATTTCCAACTACGTGAACTTGATTCATACATGGCTTGGTACAGGAAAAATACACATAGGAAACTGCATCGCCCTCGACGGGAAGGGGACCCAGACCCTACATACGAGCCCCGTACTATTTATTTATGTACCAACAAGATCATCTTATACAAATGGTACACTAACATTTACATATTTTAACTTATGTGTCATGCATTTATTTATGCATATTATATTTATACATACTATCTTATTTATTAATAATACTAATATTGTGTTCATCTTACATGATAGGTTGAGAGTGCAAAGTCCTTACTTGATAAGTGTTTTACTTTTATTGAGATGCCTCCAGACTATGTAGCTGAGAAACATGTATGGGACCATCATTACGGTGTATACAACTATGAGTCAGAGGGAACAATGGTGAAGAGAGAGAGGAGCCAAGTAATGCTGCGGTACAAGAGAGTTATATCCCCATCACCCAAACTTATGTTCCCTCTTACTCATTCGAGTCTGACTTTATAGAGAAGGCAAAAGTTCAGGTACTTAATATGAATGTTAATATTAATATTATTAATGATTAATAATAATATTAGTAATTGTAATTATCATGCTTAATTTTATTCAGGCCCAAGATATAGCGGAAGGGTACATCCCCACCACCCAGGCTTATTTTCAGGTAACAAATATAACTTGTGGGACCATCACCAGTCCCACCACCTAGGCTTATGTTCCCACCCAAGCATTCGAGACTAGCTTTATAGAGCAGGCGGGTAAACAGGTACTATTATTCTCATGTTATTAATATAATTCCCTCTTAATTTTATTAGTTAAAAATATTAATATTAGTAATTATTATGAATGTTAATATTGCTATTTTTATGAATATATTTTCCAGGTATAAGAGCAGGCGGAATTACACATCTCTTACGGTGCGAAAAAATGTCCAACCAAAAAACTTAGGGAATACAAGGTTATGTTTATAAATAATCACTTGTTTGGGAACACACTTTATAATCCACCAATTTTTCCACTCACACATCCACAAAACTTGTATACGCTGCAACACGACACATTCAAGGCCTTAAGACCTGCAGCTTGGATTTTAGAGCATTCGATGGACGCGTATATGCTATTATTGCGGGATAGAGAGGAGTACTACAGGACGCGGTGAATTAGAAAGTGGGCAAAATTTGCCTTCATGGAATTATTTCTTCATGCATCTTGGCAAGAACTTTGTGCCCTTAAGCCAGGCAAATGGGGCAGAGAGTTTTTGTCACCCTATGTCCACCCAGATGTGGGCCCCAAATTACACGAATGCACGTATATATTCATGCCAGTGTGTACTAAGATACCAAGCATTTTATCTTGTTTGTATTCTCGGTGCCCGAATGGGCAGTCACAATCTTTGACTATCTCTACGATGATACCCTATATATGACCATCCAACAAATGTATAGAGAATTTGTTAAAGTTGTGGTATGTATATGAACATCTCTTTTGTGTACACTTGCGCATCATGCACTTCCAAAGATGACCCGAGTACCATATTCCTTATCTGATGTTGTGTTATGTAGTCGGCCTTCCTCTCTCTGATAAATTGTTTTTCTATAGCCTTCTGACTCTACACTACAAAATCTTTCATGCCAGTTGAAGCATTGACAAACTCATCAAAAAAATGATGCATACTCTCGCTTCTTCAAGTGGTTGTAATTCCCGCGGCAAAATATCTCTTTGTATACTCCGGAATCCATTTCTCTCGTACATCATACAAACTTCTAATCCACTCATTGTTATATAATTCATAATTCCTAACCAAAATCTACCAACGCTTTTCAAACTCCCCGATGGACAATGAATTATACACACAATTGTTAAAATGATCTTTGAAGGATGGGTGCTCAAAATAAACATGATGCAATTTCTTAGGAAATTTTTTGCTAATATGTCAAGAACACAATAAGTGATAAGTCGAAGGGAGTACCTTAGCAATAACATTACTAATGGCTTTGTCTTGGTCAGTGATGATGGTTACAGAAGTCTTGTAGTCTATGGCTTCGAGCCATGTCTCTAATACCCAAACGAAAGTGTCCTATGTCTCATCCCTTAACAATGCAAATCCAAACAATATAGACTGAAAATGGTGGTTAACCCCAGTAAATGGAACAAAAGGCATGTCATACTTATTTTTCATGTACGTAATGTCAAATGTCACAACATCTCCGAAATGTTAATACATAGACCTTGATCGGGCGTCAACCCACAAAATGCATGCTATGCGATTTGTTTCATCTAGTTTGACACGATAAAATTTTTTACTCAAACTTCTGGGGATGCAAGTTTTTTCAAATAATTTACAGCAACTTGTGCATCATTTTCATCTGCAGAATCACGTCTTAAATCTCTCACCACATTCTGAACATTAACATTAGAAAAAAGGAACATTTTGCAACCCGCCACCCATTGTGCTCAAAACGTTCATCATCATACTAGGTCCAATACTAGACTTATTTAAAGTGTCAATTAATTTTCTTGCAACCGGAGTAATATTTCTATGTGTCTCAATCAAATCTACCTTTGTAGGGGTCACTAGGTGATGATTGTGCTCTAATTCAATAGTAGAGAAATCGCTAATTATCTTCTTTCTTATTATGAACAACATATATTCTAGTTTTTCATAATGTGCGTCCTATAGAGTCTCGCTGCCTAGTTATTTTCTTACTACCATCTTCATCATCAGGCAAACTCTTTACAAAAATTTATGTACTGGCTTTTTTACAAACATACAACCTAGACGACACATCATTAGTACCATCATGTTTATGACTAGTTGCAATTCTAATCTCAAAACCATTATTTTTAGCATATGACCTGTAAAAATATTCTACTTCTTCTAACTTAGAAAATAATTGACCAACGTATGGTACCAATTCAGATTTACTACTTTCAACTTCACTTATAAACTCAGATGTATTTTCATAATTTAAACTAGCAACAGAATCTGAAGAACTTGATATAAACCTTTTATGAGCAGGTATGTTGTGTTCCATTCTGAAATAAGAAGGAAGAAATGCCAGATAAGAACTTCAACTTGGACTTGAGGATTAAATTGGACGACAACAATATCAACAAAAAAAAAACAAATCTAAAACAAAGGAAAGAAATGTCGAGAGGAATGAGAAAACTCAGATCTGCGAGAAAAATGGTTGGAGAGTGTATTCAACAACATGGTATTTAAAAAAAATCTTTGGATGCTTGCTTCTGACTGTAGTGGCAGTAGAGCATAAAAATCCGTGGATTATCATAAAAGTAGAGTCAACTTTGTCACTTTGTCATAAAGCTGTCATAAAGCAGTCAAGTGTCATAAAAAAAGGTCATTCTTGCTTCTGACCTCTCTCGTAGGGAAGATTAAATTTGAGGGGCATTTATGTAATAAGTCAGCGTATATGAAGGTGTAGGGATGCCACATGCTCAGAAATTTATGTGGGAAATTCTTTAATCTGAGCCTTTAATTGCAAAGATCAACGGTGATGAGCTCGATTCTTTGAGCAAAGTACTCGTGGTAACAGATTTGCCACACTTAATTATTTATATATATATATATATATATATATATATATATATATATATATATATATATATATGGTGCGGATCTTAAGCTTACCCTTAACTAACATACCTTACATATCCCCCTGTAGCGACGGACCAGGCGTCGATTCATCAAACACTATTGTAAGACCCCAACTTTTATGAATAAAGAATAATTTTTTCGAATTATATTTTTGAATATTATGGTATTGATTTGATATAATGTTATAGTTGTAGATAATATTTATAAATTTTGCAAAGTACGCAAGTTGTTATATAATATTCGATTGGTTAGGGAATATTCGTTTTAACAGGGAATATTCGTACAACGACACAATCATTGGTGGACCCCACAACAGAATTATTGTCGGATTGAGAAAACGACAAAAATACTTTATGAAAATAACGGCGGGGGTGTTATTGTTAAAACTGTTGAACTACCCGGTAGTAAAAGTACGATGTCTGGCGTGTAGTCGCACAAAGAGTAGCACACGGTATTGATATTGATGTTTACGTGAGAAGTCACTCAGTTATACTCAATTATTGCTACAGTAATTACTGCATCATATTTCTCATATTATTGATTCAATTATTGTTACAGTATCATCTGCATTATATGATATATTATTAAATCAATATTGAGACAGAAAAGTTATTCATATTATTATTTGCAACATTGACAATGTCTAGAAGTTCTGTCAAGGATAGGTTTGGTCACCTAATTGCGCGCCAATAAGGAGAAATCCTTATTGGAAAGCCCCCGCTTTCCTGGGAACGACCTGGTTGTTAAATATTGTGAATTATAATATTAATGATGAATAAGTTCGTGTTGATAAAAGATGAATTTTATAGTTCCATTGTGTTGGACTTATTTGTGTTAGTATAATTGATGTCTGGAGGATATATTGTTTAATTGGGTATTCGGGACACTTTTCGCGTCAGAGTACTATTCACGAGTTACTATTCATGAGTTACGATTTACAAGTTACTATTCACGAGTTACTATTCATGAGTTACTATTCATGAATTACTATTCATTGGTTACTATTCACCCGTAAGATATATTTATTTTCGGTCCAAATCATTTTTGGGTAAAATATTATTCCATGAGGAGATGTGCTAATTTTTCAAACCGTTGGTTGAAGATATAATAGTAAATCAATATGGACCGCTGGTGGAAGTTATAATAGTAAATCAATATGGATCGCTGGTTTAAAGTTTTAATAGTAAATCAATATGGATCGTTGTTTTAAGTTTTAATAGTAAACTAATCTGGATCGTCTATATAAAAGTAAATCAATCTAGACCATTCATGGATTAGTTACTATGCAATCCATTCTTCTATAAATTTAAGTTCATTCCTTCATTATTTCTTACGAATTCACTGAAACTCTAGAGAGAGAATTATAAGAGAACCTATAGAAAAGTATTCTGCTACTTCCCTATTCTTATATTCAGTTTTTTTACGGTAAGGGATGTTATTTATTGTACTCATGAAGAGAACTTCTGTTATTCCATTATTTATTATTTTGTTGGAATAACCTGTATACGCGGGCTACCCTATACATGGTGACATTCTTCTAATAATCTGTTCTTTATTATTACGCCGAGAATATCACATGCGTGCATTTACGGGGACTGGTTCCATTATTTATTATTTCGTCGAATATCACATGCAATGCGTTTACGTAAGACCCTGGTTCCATTATTTATTATTTTGTCGAGAATATCACATGCATGCGTTTTACTTTGGGACTGCTTCCATCCTTTATTATTCATTGGAATAACTTTTGCACTGTCTTGTCTATCGCATGCACAAAGTGATTTCTTTTGTTATTCCATTCTTTATTATACTCAGTTGGTTAAAACTTTGACTTTTATACCCATGAAATTAGTGGAATATCTTTGATATTTGCGCTTCATCCAGTATCTTTTCATGGAAATATTCTTCTGAGCATTCTTGAATTTTACCCTACAAAGCAGTATCATGTTGACAAATTGGACGTTATCAGTTCCTAGATAAATTAATTCTTGAACTTGTTTTATTGAATTCTTATATCATTGTCATCATCCTCATGTTTATATTTTGTTGAAAGTCATCTGTGGCCTGTAGTGCATAGATGGACTTGGTATGATTATGACCGAGGATTATTTGATTGTAATCATGACCGTAATGTTACAAATGATGTGATAAAAGTCCTCATTGGTAGTAGTGCATTGATGGCGATTGTTGGCATGATCATGGAAGTAGAAAGTAAGGGTGATTCGATGATGTGGATTATTTATTAAGCTGAGTCCTAGCGATAAAAGTGATGAAAAACCTTTTAAATCATAGAAGATAGTAGATTTTATTCCCTACTTGACTCTTCTAATGGATTGCTTGTTACTGCTAGATTAAACTTGATAGTTATTGTATTTTATCGGTTTAATCTTGTTGAAGGCTAACGATGAATTATTCTCGCATTATCTTAGTCATAATATTTCTTATTGGGCTAGTTGAGCTCACCTTTTCTTTTACTATTCTCTTGTGAAATGAGAGCGAAATGAGACTACTAGGGGGGAGCAGTGATGGTTCTAGATGGTGCATTAGTAGTCCTCACTATTCTGTGAAATAGTGTGATAATAATTGGAATGAGGACTCCTTTTGAGTTTGTATAATCTCTAGTAGACAATATTTGTATTCAAACTCACGGTTTATGTTTTGTCGTATTGTACACGACAGTTGTATTATTAAGTTGTATTTGAATTCTGTACCATTTATTTGGCGACTCAAGATGGGTGATGTATACCTAATTTTGGGGGCGTCACAGTTGGTATCAAAGCTTAAAGATATGATCCCTGGATAAGATGTGAGAATAGAACGAGGAGGGGAGAGACGGGGAATTCCTTCGCTAGTATGACCTACCTAAGATTTTTTGTGGTATTTAATTGGTCGGTCAGAATATAGGGATAATATGTTACATGTCAATTAACCTTTTATTTTATGGTAGTATCTGAAAATGACATCTGAGAATGTTGAGAATAGCAATGGAGCACAGGCGACCGTTGATTCACCACATATCAATAATCAGGATAATGTGCATCAGGAAGGTGACAATCCTCATGTAAACAATAACACTGACCAAATGATGAATGATGGAATGTTCAGAGGCTTTTTGCAATTCATGCAACAGCAGGCGAGAGCGGCTCCTGTCCAAAATGTAGGTGGAAACACTGGAAACTCTCGGACGGTCACCGCTAAATAGTTCAAGGAGCTGGGACCACTAGAGTTTATTCGAGAGCCAAAACCACTAAAGGCGGAAGCATGGATAAAGCAGATCACCAAGATATTTGATGTCTTGGGATGCTCCGATGAGCAAAAGGTTCCCTTTGCCGCCTTTATGTTGCGAGGAGAGACAGATTACTGGTGGGAATCGGTAAAGCGTACTCAACCTTCCACACTGAAGATGTCTTGGGAGAAGTTCCAAGAACTATTCAACGACAAGTACTTTCCCGAAAGTATTGGTCACATAAAAGAGGTGGAGTTTATCAAGCTGGAGCAAAATAATATGACTGTGTCGCAGTATGAGGCTAAATTTGCAGAGTTGTCCTGGTTTGCATCCCATTTGGTGGATAATGAGGAGCGAATGACGCGAATGTTTTTGCGAGGTTTGAAACCTGAGATATGTCAACATCTTATTTCTCATAAACTGTGTTTGTATTCAGATGTTGTAAATAGGGCTCAGTTAGTGGAGCGCGATAACGAGTCAACGCAACCAAAGGAGAGTAGTCATCGAAGCGGTGACAACAAGCATGGAGGGAATCAACAGGCCAAAAATGGTAACCACTTCGGTGGTAATCAGGGCCAAAATAATAAGAATGGGCATTTCAAGAAGAGGAGATTCAATAATGATGGAAGGACGTCAGCACCAGCACCCGTTGTTAAGGAAGGAGAACGACCACATATCATATGCTTCAAATGCGGAGGGGAGGGATACATCAGTCCAAACTGCGCGATGCCATCCAAAGCATGTTATAATTGTGGAAGAGAAGGTCACTTAGCCCGATTTTGTCATTCACCGAAGACAAGTTCAGCTAGGATGGAGGCACCAAAGGCCATCCTAGAAAAGTCAAAGCCAGTAGTGCAAGGGAGAGTGTTTGTTGTGACCTCCCAGAAAGTAAGGAACCCGAATGAGGTCATCACGGGTAAGCTTATCATAAACTCTAGCGAAGTCTATACTTTATTTGATACCGGTTCTACCCATTCTTTTATTTCTCCTACTTGCCCTCAACGATTAAATTTGACTTCGGAGAAATTAGACTTTGACTTATCTGTGGAAACTCCGTTGGGAGAAACCTTCATTACATCCACTGTTTATAAGTCTTGTTTGGTTCAAATCGGTAACCGCACATTACCTGTCGATCTTATTTCTTTAAAAATACTTGCGTTTGACATAATTCTAGGGATTGATTGGTTAAATACCCATCATGCAAAAATTGATTATTTTCGTAAGGTTGTTAGTTTTCATATTCCTAATCAACCTATTATGCGAATTCAAGCGACCAAACCATTAAAATCAATCACGGTCATTTCAAGCCATAAAGCTATTCGTTTATTAAAAAACGGATGTCAAGATTTCTTAGCTCATGTCACAGATTTAAACAAAAATACGTCAGTTTTGAACGATATTTCTATTGTTAATAAATTTCCTGACGTATTCCCTGAAGAACTTCCTGGCCTACCCCCAGAGCATGAAATTGAATTTTGTATCGACCTTGAACCTGGTACAAAACCCATTTTCAAAGCCCCATATCGAATGGCTCCTATTGAACTTTAGGAGTTAAAGACCCAATTGCAAGAATTCTTTGACATTGGTTTCATTCGTCCTAGTACGTCTCCTTAGGGTGCTCCTGTTCTATTCGTGAAGAAGAAAGATGGGAGTATGCGACTTTGTATTGATTATCGAGAGTTGAATCATGTCACAATCAAAAATAGGTACCCATTGCCACGTATTGATGACCTATTAGACCAGTTGCAAGGAGCCAAATTCTTTTCAAAGATTGATCTTCGTTCCGGATATCACCAATTGAAGATTAAAACTGATGACATTCCAAAGACGGCTTTTAGAACTCGGTATGGGCATTATGAATTCCTAGTCATGTCCTTTGGATTGACTAATTCTCCTGCTGCCTTCATGGATATGATGAACCGAGTATTCAAGGAATATTTGGATCACTTTGTGGTCATCTTTATTAATGACATCCTTATTTATTCCAAAAGTCATGAAGATCATGAGAAACACTTGAGGCTGACACTCCAAAAGCTTCGTGAATACAAACTTTATGCCAGGTTAAAGAAATACGAGTTCTGGCTTAAGGAAGTAGCATTCCTTGGGCACGTAGTATCAAGTCATGGAATATCTGTTGATCCGACAAAGATTGAAGCTATTCAAAGCTGGGAGCAACCTAAATTAGTGACCAAAGTACGTAGCTTTCTCGGTTTAGCTGGTTATTATCGGAGATTCGTGGAAGGATTTTCTCGAATCGCTACTCCATTAACTTCGGTGACGGAAAGATACAAAGTTCTATTGGAGCGAAGAATGTGAGAAGAGTTTTCAAGAACTCAAGAGGAGACTCATTTCAAAGATCTGTTCGACAATACCATCCGGCTCGGAGGATTTGTCATCTACTGATGATGCTTGAGGCAAAAGGTTGGGATGTGTTCTCATGCAACATGGGAAAGTCATAGCCTATGCCTCAAGACAACTCAAAGAATATAAGAGGAATTATCCTACTCATGATCTAGAGTTAGCAATTTGTTGTCTTCGTGACTTAAAATTTGGAGGCATTACTTGTATGGGGAGAAAGTGGAGATCTTTTCGGATCATAAAAGCCTCAAATATTTCTTCACTCAAAAGGAACTCAACATGCGACAATGACGTTGGCTTGAACTGTTGAAAGATTATGATTATACCATCCAATACCATCCTGGAAAAGGAGACGTGGTAGCTGACGTATTGAGTAGAAGATCATATGCAAGTACGAGTGCGATATTGTCAACGCAAAGGCCCATTTTGTGTGACTTTCAAAGGATGGAGATAGAGTTAAAAACTCCAGGGACCCATGTGATGATGGCAAATATACGAGTAGAACCGACTTTAATTGATAAAGTTAAAGCTGCTCAAGCTACAGACCCGGAGATGATGCGTATGAGGAAGAAAGTGCAAGAAAGTGCTATGCCGGAAGCAAGAATCGATGAAGAAGGAATACTTTGAGTCAACTCCAGACTTTGTGTTCCTAACGACCCTGATTTAAAGTATAAAATCATGATGGAGACACACAACACAATCGTTTCCAATCCATCTGGGGAGTACCAAATGTATCATGATCTTGACATACATTTTGGTGGAGCAATATGAAGAGAGAGATAGCGGAGTTTATCTCAAGGTGTTTAACTTGTCAACGAGTCAAGGCAGAGCATCAAGTACCAAAAGGTTCATTGCAACCACTTGAAATTCCAGAATGGAAGTGGGAGCACATTACCATGGATTTCGTTACTAGTCTTCCCAAGGTTTCTTAAGGCATAGATGCAATTTGGGTCATTGTTGATAGATTGACCAAGTCCGCTCATTTCTTACCGACATCGAGAAACTTATACACTTGAACGTCTTGCTCGTATGTATATAAGCGAGATTATAAGGCGCATGGTATCTATTAAGTATCCATAGTTTTTGATCGAGACCCAAGATTCACTTCACAATTTTGGGTTAGTTTGCAAAAAGCTATGGGCACAGACTTACGATTTAGCTCCGTATATCATCCTCAGACGGACGGATAGTCAGAGAGGACTATTCAAACTCTTGAAGATCTATTAAGACTCTGTGTCCTTAACTTCAAGGGAAGTTGGGACAAGTTCTTACCACTGGTGGAGTTTTCCTACAACAACAGTTATCAGGCAAGTATTGGCATGGCTCCATTTGAGGCGTTGTATGGAAGAAAGTGTCGTTTTCCAGTATGCTGGGATGAGGTGGGTGAAGAAACGTTTTTGGGACCGGAGTTGGTATGTATGACTACAGAAAAGATTCAAACGATCCGATAATGTATAAAAACTTCACAAGATCGACAAAAGAGTTATGCTAATCTTCATCGAAAGGACGTAGAATTCGATATTGGAGATCATGTGTTGTTACGTGTTGCTCCATGGAAAGGAGTTACGAGATTTGGAAAGAGAGGAAAGCTCAATCCTCGGTTCATTGGCCCATTTTTAATTCTTGAGCGAGTGGGAATCGTGGGCCTATAGACGCGCTTACCGCCAAGTATGTCTCAGATTCATAATGTTTTTCACATATCTATGTTACCTAAATATGTGAAAGACCCAAACCACATTATTGAGTTAGAACCAGACGAGATAGAGGAAGATTTAACGTATGAAGAGTTACCTATTAAAATCTTGGATAAGAAGGATCATGTTCTACGCTCCAAGGTTATACCTCAAGTCAAAGTTTTTGTGGTGAAACCACGATATGGAGGAAATGACTTGGGAGTTAGAATCTGAGATAAAGTCAAGGTATCCTCATCTCTTCGACATACCAGGTATGTACCCTAATTTCGAGGATGAAATTTCATAAGAAGGGGAGGTTGTAAGACTCCAACTTTTATGAATAAAGAATAATTTTTTTGAATTATATTTTTGAATATTATGGTATTGATTTGATATAATGTTATAGTTGTGGGTAATATTTATAAATTTTGCAAAGTCACGCAAGTTGTTATATAATATTTGATTGGTGGGGAATATTCGTTTTAACAGGAATATTCGTATAACGACACAATCATTGGTGGACCCCTAACGAAATTATTGTCGGATTGAGAAAACGACAAAAATACTTTATGAAAATAACTATGGCGGAGGTGTTATAGTTAAAACTGTTGAACTACCCGATAGTAAAAGTACAATAATACGCAGCGTAGCACAAAGAAGACACTTGTATTGATTATTGATGCTTACGTGAGAAGTCACTCAGTTATACTCAATTATTGCTACAGTAATTGCTGCATCATATTTCTCATATTATTGATTCAATTATTGTTACAGTATCATCTGCATTATATTATATATTATTAAATCAATAATTGAGACGACAAAGTTATTCATATTATTATTTGCAATATTGACAATGTCTAGAAGTTCTGTCAAGGAGAGGTTTGGTCACCTAATTGCGCGTCAATAAGGAGAAATCCTTATCGGAAAGCCCCCTCTTTCCTGGGAACGACCTGGTTGTTAAATATTATGAATTATAATATTAATGATGAATAAGTTCGTGTTGATAAAAGATGAATTTTATAGTTCCATTGTGTTGGACTTATTTGTGTTAGTATAATTGATGTCTGGAGGATATATTGATCAATTGGGTATTCGGGACACTTTTCGTGTCGGAGTACTATTCACGAGTTACTATTCACGGGTTACTATTCACCCGTAAGATATATTTATTTTCGGTCCAAATCATTTTTGGGTACAATATTATTCCATGAGGAGATGTGCTAATTTTTCAAACCGTTGGTTGAAGATATAATAGTAAATCAATATGGACCGCTGGTGGAATTTATAATAGTAAATCAATATGGATCGCTGGTTTAAAGTTTTAATAGTAAATCAAAATGGACCGTTGTTTTAAGTTTTAATAGTAAACCAATCTGGATCGTCCGTATAAAAGTAAATCAATCTGGACCGTTCATGGATTAGTTACTATCCAATCCATTCTTCTATAAATAGAAGTTCATTCCTTCATTATTTCTTACGAATTCTTTGAAATTCTAGAGAGAGAATTATAAGAGAACCTATAGAAAAGTATTCGCTACTTCCCTATTCTTATATTCGATTTCTTTTACGGTAAGGATGTTATTTATTGTACTCATGAAGAGAACTTCATTATTCCATTATTTATTATTACATTGGAATAACTTTGTATCATGAGCTACCCTATACATGGTGACATTCTTCTAATATTTCGTTTCTTTTTATTATCCAGCCGGAATATCCCAAATGCATGCGTTTATGCCGGACTGGTTCCATTATTTATTATTCGCCGGAATATATCACATGCGTATGCGTTTATGCTTGGGACTGGTTCCATTATTTATTATTCTATCGGAATATCACATGCGTGTGTTTACGTCGAACTCCGGTTCCATTATTTATTATTACATGAATATATCATATGCATGTATGCTTTCTTGGGACTGGTTCCATCCTTTATTATTCATTTGGAATAACTTTGCCTTGAAGGTCTATCGCATGCACGGTGATTTCTTTTGTTATTCCATTCTTTATTATACTCGGTTGGTTAAAACTTTGACTTCTATACCCATGAAATTAGTGGAATATCTTTGATATTTGCGCTTCATCCAGTATCTTTTCATGGAAATATTCTTCTGAGCATTCTTGAATTTTACTCTACAAAGCAGTATCATGTTGACAAATTGGACGTTATCAATTCCTAGCTAAATTAATTCTTGAACTTGTTTTATTGAATTCTTATATCATTGTCATCATCCTCATGTTTATATTTTGTTGAAAGTCATTTGTGGCTTTTGTGAGTGCATAGATGGACTTGGTATGATTATGACAGGATTATTGATTGTAATCATGATAGTAGTAATGTTACAAATGATGTGATAAAAGTCCTCATTGTCAGTAGTGCATTGATGGACAGTTGTTGGCATGATCATGACCATTAATGAATACACGAATGTCCTTAGCCCGTAGTGCATGGATAATTTGTGGTCGTGATACTAAAGAATATCCTTGGCCGTAGTGCAGGGGTGATTCGATGATGTGGATTATTTATTAAGCTGAGTCCCAACGATAAAAATGATGAAAAACCTTTTAAATCATAGAAGATAGTATATTTTATTCCCTACTTGACTCTTCTAATGGATTGCTTGTTCCGCTGTAGTTAAACTTGATAGTTATTGTATTTTATCAGTTTAACACTGTTGAAGGCTAACAATGAATTATTATGCATTATCTTAGTCATAATATTTCTTACTGGGCTAGTTGAGCTCACCCTTTCTTTTACTGTTCTCTTCAGGAAACGAGAACGCAGCTGGGACTAGTCGGGGAACAGAGTGATGGTCCTAGATGGTGCATTAGTAGTCCTCACTATTCTGTGAAATAGTGTGATAATAATTGTAATGAGGACTCCTTTTGAGTTTGTATAATCTCTAGTAGACAATATTTTTATTCAAACTCACAGTTTATGTTTTGTCGTATTGTACACGACAGTTGTATTATTAAGTTGTATTTGAATTTTGTACCATATATTTGGCGACTCAAGATGGGTGATGTATACCTAATTTTGGGGGCGTCACAACTATATATAGAACCGTCGTCTTAACTTTTAGCGACGAAAAACATATAGCAACGGACAAATATATAGCGATAGACCGAACCTATAGCGACGGACCGAATCGTCGCCCGGTCCGTCTCTAAAGGGGGTATGTAAGATATGTTAGATAAGGGGTAAGCTTAAGATTCAGACCATATATATATATATATATATATATATATATATATATCCTGAAAAGTTACAACCTTTTTCACTTAATTGTTTTAGTTAGATTATAATTATTAGTTTCAATGATTCATATTGAACCAATTGCTTAAATGCCACTGTTAGTTAGGACTAGGCTTGGCAAAATATGCTTATGGATTGGTTTTGGTTTTTAAAATATGGTTATGGTTTCATTTAAGAACTAAAACCATATTAACCATTTTTAATATGGGTTGTGTGGGTTGGAACTATATGGTTATGGTTCAAACCCATATTAACCATTTTAAGCTGTTTGACTTTTAAACAGAACTTTTGAAAAATGAAATTGTTACCGTCACAATTAAATTAATTAAGTAATAATATGATATAAAAATTATTAATATAAATAATAAAATGCTAAAAAACTATACTAATAAAATTTTAAATTGAAATTATTAATACCCAATGAAATCAGTTGTCTTTGTGCTGCATGGAAAATCTAAATAAATAAAAATAAAAATTTAATGTTATATATAACATGGTTTATGGTACTTCTATTTGGGCAATCTTCAAATTTAAGAGGTTGATCTGACAAAACTATAATTATTGATGGAAATTTTGGACCGACTTTTGGTGACAGTTGTATATTCATCATTTGTTATCAATACTAATAGAAATACGTTACAGTTGTAAATCATATTAATGATTGATATTTATTATTATTTTTAAAATGATATATATTTCAACAAATATTTGACAAAATTGAATTTCAATAAAATTAAATTAGGATCAATATAAAAATGTTTGTGATAAGATATAATAAATTAAAGCGGATCTATTTTAATTCTTACTTATCTCATGCATAGTATTTTAGAATTATAATTTGACTAAAAATTTTCATAATATATATAACATTGTTGATGAGAAAAGAACTTTTCGATTTGAATTGGAATGGAATATGGGTTGAAAAATGGATAACCGGTTCAGAACTATATCTGTTTTAAAAAATATGGGCCCAAACTTGAATAAATAAAAATGGTTAACCAGCCAATTTGATTCCAGTTAATATGGTTTGAACCAATAGTTAACTAACTATAATGCCAGGTCTAGTTAGGACAAATATGGTCAGAAAATGGTTATCAATAGACTTCCGTCCATAGGTGACCATGCAAATCAAAAAGTGGATCTGGTTACAATAAAAGAGTACTGGAAGCTAAACTGCCACATGAATTTAAAGTCAATATATTCATTGTCATGACCTTTCTAACTACCTGAATTTATAGTCAATATATTCATTATCATGACCTTTTTAACTATCAACAAATGATATTGATTATTGTTTATGAAAGTGCAATTGATTCATTTATGGGTGGTACTACATACCTTGTAGCAAATGTTTTGAGAAAAATTAAAAGAAGATCCTCCAATAATCAGTGTGAAAATTGTTGGGATAAAGATATTGGCTATTCCAAGGTTAACCAAATTTTATTATTTCCTACAACTTAAACATTTTGCATAAACAATATGAAATATTAACTGTCTTATTACTTAATCTTTTTCAGGTTTGTCGATATCGGGAATTTTCCTTTTTCCTTTTATTTATATTTTTTATTTTTTTTAGAATCATTAATTTTAAGGGTGATTTTAGAAAAAATTGACATAATTAATGTTCACAAGTTTGAAATTTTGATTTTAATGTGAGTCAATTAGACAGAGTCGGCAGTTGTTAAAGATTCAATTGTATGTACCAACTTATCCGACCCATTATGTGACTCTGTAAAATTGTTCAGCAACAAACATTCATAAATTTCGGGGGCTTGCTTAAGCGAGGGGAAGGTGTTAGGCACCTCCCGATTTTTGTGAAGACACAATTACTACTTTCCTAATGTTTACTTTAAAATGATTTTTTTTGAGAAATTTGAAAAGTGTGTGTGTTGGAGAAAATTTAGAGTCGTGAAACGTAAGTAACCTTAGGGGCCGTCTCCTAAGGTCAAGTCGTGGAATCTAAGGTGTCGTCTCCTAAAATCGAGTTAAACCGTAAATCACCTAGGGGTCAATTCTTAAGGTCAAGTCATGGAATCTAAGGCGTCCTTTCTTAGAGTTGAATCTCCGAATATAAATAACCTAGGGATCGTCTCCTAAGGTGAAGTCGTGGATTATCTTGAAAGCAACTTTCGAGCCTCTTTGAACCTATGCATGAAGGATTTGATTTGAAGAAAAAGTTTTGTTTTGGCTTTCATTTGATTAGAAAAACTTTTTTGGTGTCATTTTAAAGAAAACGTTATTTTCAAATCCTTCGTTAAATAGGAATTAGGTTCTCCATTACTTCCATTTTTAGCCTAGAATTAATCTAATAACCTAGTTTAACTCAATTTTAAAAGATCTTTGCAATTTCATTCAAAAATCGTTTTCGTATATCCAAAAGATGAAATCAAGCATCAAAAATAGGGTTGGAGCTACCTGTGGGCATGTAAGTCATGCAACAATAAAATCCACTATCAAGGGGCCTTAAAATCCAATATTCGTGGGATGTAACCCTCGATATCGTTTTAGGCCCTAATTACATTTACAATGATCGAATCACAAATATTACAATCGTCGACTATGTCTATCGTGGAAATACCATCAATTCCCATTAAACACGACGTTTAAGGGTCTTGATTTCATTCCCAGGCTCACATGTTTCGGAATTACATTAAAAAATACATTGAGATCCATAAACGGAGTTTATAGTTTAGGAAAAGACTCTCGTAAACCCTAAATCCATAGATCGCCCGATGACACAATAATATCGTTATTATATCGTTACTATACTGAGGGAATCAGATATCACCAACTATTAAAATTGCGAGGGAATATTACGTATTGACGAGACCTATTAAAAGAGCTTAGAATCTAGGAAACATAATCTATAGATCTAAGATACAATAGATCTATAAAATAATGTAATTGAGATCTAATTGGAAATATATCCCATATTGGCTATAATGAGAATTTCGCGCCGGCTAAAAGGCGGGATCCCCTCACCACTAGATATGAATCTAAGATATTTAGGTGACCTAGAAATGTGACAACCCGAATTTTTATAAGTTATTAAAATAGGAATTTAATAATTAAAATTCTTATTATGAGATGTTTTTAGTTTGAGTATGTATATATACGTGCTATATATATGTTGAAATATGTGATCTGGTATGAAGAGAAATATATAATCATATATTGGGAAAGTGAGGTTTAATAGTTAAGTTAACTATTGAAGAAATTAAATGAATTTTGTAGTTTATTTTAAATATTTATTGAATTAAATAAAATTTTTAAATAAATTATTTATTAAGAAAAATAAATAATTTATGAAAGTGTGGTATAATAATTTAGTTGCGTGTGTATGATAATTAAATTAAAGCAAAGGTAAATTTTATTCTTTGAAGATTTAATTTAAATAATTAATTAAATTAAATGAATTGTTTAATAGTAAAAGGAAATAAATAAATTAAATAAAGTAATGTTTAAATCAAATTTATTAATTAAATTAGATATATGTAATTAGTTATTAATTATAAATATAATTACAATGAGATTATAATTATTATTAATTACTATTATTATATGTTATTTAAATTAACTAAAGGTGTGACACATGAAACTATATAATATAATATTATTAAAATAATCTAGTTTGGGGGAGTTGGTGTGTGGCCAAACAAGGCCTTGTGGCCTTTGGTTTAATTTAACTGATGAAGGCGTATTATTTTATAACTGAAGTACGTGGGTAGCTTCAGTTTATTTTTACACATTCTTTTCTTCCTAAGGCTATAGTCAAAGAGTTTGGAAAGAGGAATCACTGTGATTGAAGGGGAATTTCTAAACCTAATCATCATCTCTTTGCTAGCAGACAATCAAAGGAACAAGGTATAACCTACTCTAATGTTAACCCTTTATAACAAGGTATAACGCATACTAAGCACACACAAGAGTGGCAAATTGGGTGTGTAACGAATAAACGTCGAAACGCCGTGATAAGTGATAATGAACGTAAAAAGTGTTTTAAATCAAATAAAGTGAATATTATAATATATTGAATAGTGTTAATATAAAACCAATAAGTAGTCCTAGCAAGACTTAAACACTTGAATGAACTTCAAATATGAAATATAATGAGATATAAGTCGAAATTTAACACAATCAAATTGAACATTGTGTATTTATGATAGGAAGGGTTATGAGACGTAGAGTAAAGTTTACATTACAATTACTATGCGTTGCTATGCGACTAATAGTTGATGTGTAATATTATATAATTGTGTAGGGCACGTGAAGTGTAGATAACTGTAAGCTGTTAAACTGTTATTGGTAAACAACGATCAAGGCAAGTCTTTCAGTTCCTATTTGCTATATGAAATTGATTATTTTAAATCTGTATTGCAAAGAGCATGATGTGTTATATATATGTTGAATGTATGAAATGTTAAAATCAACTGATGACTACGTTGATTGAGTAAAGCATGCTGATTGAGTAAAGAACTCAATCTTTATACTTGTTCTATGAACTGTAACATGTATGTTATGTTAGTCCAATGTTTACGAGATATATGTTGAACATGTTATTATGTGTTACGTGATGCATGAAAATTGTTAGATTTTGCTAGGCTGTCGAGCTCACCCTTGCAGATAAGCATTTTTGCAGGTTAAGGATTGAAGGTAAACACTATGTGCTACTTGAGTGACGTGGATCAGAAATAATACATGAAGATTAATATTTTAGCTTAAGTTGTTATTTCTTTATACCATGATTAAAATTCATGAGATGTACTAAATATTTTATGATGTATAGTTTTATGTTGAGTTATAAAGCTAATGTTAGAGTTATCTGATATTTAAAGGTTATCAGATTGAAATGTAAAATTTTTATATAACAAAGATGATAAAGCGGATCATAAAATAAGATTGATTCAAAGACATGTAAATGATAAAGGTTTTGATTCAGTGGAATTAAAGTAAGAAGACATAAAAGTTTAAATTATTCTCAGATTATATAAAGTTTAACATCGAATAATGATGTAAAATCGAAAGGTAGATGTGTTATTAATTAATCAAGTTAATAATTAAATTGTATGAATTTTGGGGTCGATTATGGTTGGTATCAAAGTCGATAGGTTATAAACCTTAGGTAGGAGTACCGTATGCTATAACCTTAGAGAAGGAAGATGAAGATAATGAAAGAATAAGCTCAGATAGAGTTTGTATAAAAAGAAGTAATTTAAGAAATTTATAAAGAAGGGATTAAAACATGCGTGAGAAGATTCAAAGAAGAATCTCGTAGAGTTATAAGGAGTATGAATGTGGGGTTACCCAACTCCAATAATAAGGATGTAAGGTGATAATAAATAGACAATGTCTATAAAAAGAAAATTATAAAGAAGTTAAGAATAAAACGTTATATCTAAGTATGATACAATTGTACTCTTTAATAGTTGATGTATGGTATCTGGGCTAAATGATTCTTTCATAGAGCGGAGGTATATACGAACTAGCAACTCGGAACCTAGTTTGTTGGTTGTTTGTGGGAAACCACTCAACGTACCATATTGAAACTATTAGAGACTCGATGTGTACCAAGTATAGAAAATGGATACGTATGATGAAAATGTGGAACTTGAATGAAATGTTGAGTAATGTAAAAGAAGTTAGAAATTCTTAAAGGAAGAATTGTTATATAAACAAGGAAATTCAAAGAAGAATCTTGAAGAGATATAAATATAAGAAATGGGAGTTACCTAACTCCAATAGCCAAGATAATGAATAATGTCGTAAATGATGAAAAAGGAAAGAAAGAGGATAGTAAAACAAAACGATCACGAGTTAAGAAAAGAATTTTAAGGGAGATGATTATAGAATAAGATCACGACGTGATCTGTTTAAGTTATAAATGAAAGATGGTCTGTAATGTTTGAATAATTATAGCTTGATGCTATGAAGATGATGTACTATGAAATAATATGAGATAACTCACGAGGAGTTATAGATGATGTGATATGAGTAATTCATATCGAGCAAATAGCAAGTTATAAGCAAGATAGAGTTAGGTGGGATTACAATTGAGGACTTATGTGATGGTTGAGTTTTACAAATCTTTGTATGGGCGAGGGTTTTGTGCTTGCACTCAGTTTATTATATTGATAATCATTGGAATGTTGGTGTCGCGCTATCAATGTATATGTGGTGAAAAGGTGATTCTTTTCTCATGTGTATATTTGATAGTTAGAAATTATTAAGATTAGTCAGATATTATTAGGATTAGGTGCAGTTCTTAAAACTAATGCATATGGTAAGTTTGTGACTCATAATAATATGGTATGTTTTGAACCCCTCAGCGAATTGACGCCTATGGTCTGACTAGGATAAGTTCTTAAACTCATATTATTGTAGCAAGTTCCTAAACTTCCAATGTGCGGTAAGTTTGATGAACTATACTGGGGGTATAGGAGGATGGTAAGTTCAAATACAAGATTATTTAGTATAAAGATTGAAATTGATGGATAAAATTACATATTCTAAATCTACTAGCTATGCTTGACTTTCAAAATTTATTAACTTCGTGCTGATGTTTGAACTTCTATTTTCTTGAAAAACATTGGATCAAATGATGAAACCAATGAGTTTTATAAACAATACCGTTATTTCTATGTCTATGCTAATTGCTTCGGCTAGACAAAAAATATTTGAAATATATCAAAATGTATTTTTATATCATCAATGCATCATGGAACCTGGTGCAGAGATGACAAAAATGATGGAGTCATCAATGCAGTATTACTTAGTGTTGGATGTGATCTAAGGATCGTCAGCCCACTATGGTATGATGTAGTATGATAAAATCACCAAATGACGGAATCCTCAAACGGACTGTAAATACAGTGCGGTATCATGACGTCATAAAAAGATTTTTGAGATTTCTTTAAGATATGAGAATATATATATATATATATATGTATATTTCGATTGATGTTCGAATTATTGTAGAAGTCTATGCTATTTGATTCAGCTAGACGAATATTGAAATATGTTCATAAAATTCAGGTGTTTCTTGAGAAGTTATGCCAAACCAAATTATTTTGGTGCGGATTCAGATGTTGAAAAGCTGAGATGAACAACCCTTTTATAGGGGATTACGCGAAAGCGTTTAGATGTTTGTGCACAATACATGGTACAAAGGGCTGATCACCCTAAGTACGGGAGTCCCTATAGTCTAATGATTGTTAAGGTTTAAGTTGAAAGAGAACTTATAACCGTGGACAGAGTGCACAATACATCGTACAAAGGGCTTAACACCCTAAGTACGGGAGTCCCTATAGTCTAATGACTGTTAAGGTTTAAGTTGAAAGAGTACTTATAACCGTGGACGTAGTTCAAGGTCTTATGACCCTCAGTATGATTAGGAATCTTTTAAATTCCTGTTATTCATATCTCTTTCCAATTATTGAGCAGTTGTGGAAGATTCTTATTATTCTGAAATGTGAAAGTGGACAGGATGAGAAAATTAAGCAAACCATAATAATTTTTTAATTTTTTTTTAAAACTCTAGAAAGAAGAGAAATGTGAAACTCTTAGAAGAGGAAGAGGAAGAGGAAGAGGAAGAGGTGAGGAATATGATGATCTTAGAAAGATCCTTATAGAAAGAATTGGTTGTACAACCCACTGAATGAATAAAGTATTAACGTAAAATCTATTTTGATAGATTGAATGAATAAAGATTAATAAATAAAATTTCGAGAATGAAATTCTTAGAAGAAAGGGTGAATGTAATATCCCGAGTGTTTATGATAATGATCCTTAGAAAAGGAAATGAATGGGTTAAAGAATATATAATATTTGATATATGACTGTGTTTAATTGAAGGTTATGTAATAAAACCTAAAAGTTATTGAAGAAATGAATGAATATATATATATATATATATATATATATATATATATATATATATATGTAAAACTTTTTCCTAAGTTATCGTGTTGAAGTTATTCAACGATAATTGTGAAAACGTTTTTGTGAAAACCTTAGTAAGGTAGGGTTTCGGTGATTTCGATGACATAATCCTTATAAGGACGGAAGGATGTGACAACCCAAATTTTTATAAGTTATTAAAATAGGAATTTAATAATTAAAATTCTTATTATGAGATGTTTTGAGTTTGAGTATGTATATATACGTACTATATATATGTTGAAATATGTGATCTGGTATGAAGAGAAATATATAATCATATATTAGGAAAGTGAGGTTTAATAGTTAAGTTAACTATTGAAGAAATTAAATGAATTTTGTAGTTTATTTTAAATATTTATTGAATTAAATAAATATTTTAAATATATTATTTATTAAGAAAAATAAATAATTTATGAAAGTGTGGTATAATAATTTAGTTACGTGTGTATGATAATTAAATTAAAGTAAAGGTAAATTTTATTCTTTGAAGATTTAATTTAATGAATTAATTAAATTAAATGAATTATTTAACATTATAGAAAATAAATAAATTAAATAAAGTAATGTTTAAATCTAATTTATTAATTAAATTAGATATATGTAATTAGTTATTAATTATAAGTATAATTACAATGAAATTATAATTATTATTAATTATTATTATTATGTGTTATTTAAATTAACTAAAGGTGTGACACATGAAACTATATAATATAATATTATTAAAATAATCTAGTTTGGGGAGAGTGTGTGTGGCCAAACAAGGCCTTGTGGCTTTTGGTCTAATTTAATCGATGAAAGGCGATTATTTTATAAATCAAGTATGTGGGTAGCTTCAGGTTTATTTTTTTACGTTTTTTTTATTCCTAAGGCTATAGTCAGAGAGTTTGGAAGAGAGGAACATAGTGAAACACAGAGAGTTTGGAGAGAGAGCAAGAGAGGAATCACTGTGATTGAAGGGGAATTTTTAAACCTAATCATCATCTCTTTGCTAGAAAACAATCAAAGGAACAAGGTATAACCTACTCTAATGTTAACCGTTGTTTTTGAAATTTCTATTGATAATTGTGTTGAATTGATACATATATATGTATGAAGGGTTTATACTCTGTTGATTATCACATGTGAGTGTTGTTTGATGATAAAAATTCATGTAATTTGGTTTGTAGGAAGAAAAGTATATAACAATGTTTTTACATGAAAATGGGCTTTAGAGAGTACAAAATTTCGTGGCCAATACTTTTTATAATCTATAAATTGATGTTGGATTATGTTAGTATGTTAAGAAACGAAAGCGACGTAGTTTAAATCGTGTTAAATGGTTAAGAAACGAAGCCGTGGCGATCGAATTCGCAAAATGTGTTTAAAACATGAAAATAGAGTATGAACATGTGTTTTGGGTCAAATTTTAGGTTGGTTAATGTTTTTATAAATCATTAGAATTCTATTACGTTGTATTTCTATGAATTACGAATCCATAGAATCGAAAACAGACTAATTTGGATGTGTATAACTCAAGTTATGAAGATTAGTAGGAGAAAAGGGTCAAAAATCGCGAGAACAAAACATTTTGTGTCCTTGTTGCTTAATCTGCACAAAAGCATTTGTGCCCTAAGTCATTTGGGGAACGCAATTTATGCTGTGCCTAAAGTTTAATTTGGCGCAATTGCATACCAAACTATATCAGGTGTGACTGTTTTGATCTGTTTTAGTAAAATAGGCATAACTCTTTCATACGAACTCCGATTAAGTCGATTAAAGATGATCCGGAACGAGGACGAATAGACCTAAAACTTTTATTCTTTAAGTGTTTCAATTTGAGGTCTGGAATAGGGGTAAAATTGGTCATCTCTAGGACTGTTGTGTTTTCGGAGGCAATCGGAAGGCGTCGGGCATGCACGTATGCAAGTGTAGTGCTCTTGAAGATAAAAGATGTTGTTCTAAGTTATAGAACATGAATAATATGAAGTATACTGATGCTTAACATTAATAAATGATATATTAGATAAGTTGTATACGCATACTAAGCACACACAAGAGAGGCAAATGAAAGCGTAGAATTAATAAACGTTAAAAAACGCCGTGATAAGTGATAATGAATGTAAAAAGTGTTTTAAATCAAATGAAATGAATATTATAAGATATTGAATAGTGTTAATATAAAACCAATAAGTAGTCCTAGCAAGACTTAAACACTTGAATGAACTTCAAATATGAAATATAATGAGATATAAGTCGAAAGTTAACACAATCAAATTGAACATTGTGTATTTATAATAGGAAGGGTTATGAGACGTAGAGTAAAGTTTACATTACAACTACTATGCATTGCTATGTGACTAATAGTTGATGTGTAATATTATATAATTGTGTAGGGCACGTGAAGTGCAGATAACTGTAAGCTGTCAAACTGTCTTTGGTAAACAACGATCAAGGCAAGTCTTTCAGTTCCTATTTGCTATATGAATTTGATTGTTTTAAATCTTTATTGCAAAGAGCATGATGTGTTATATATATGTTGAATGCATGACATGTTAAAGTCAACTTATGACTACGTTGATTGAGTGAAGCATGCTGATTGAGTAAGGAACTCAATCTTTATACTTGTTATATGAACTGTAACATGTATGTTATGTTAGTCCAATGTTTACGAGATATATGTTGAGCATGTTATTATGTGTTACGTGATGCATGAAAACTGTTAGATTTTGCTGGGCTGTCGAGCTCAACTTTGCAAATAACCATTTTTGCAGGTTAAGGATTGAAGGTAACACTATGTGCTACTTGAGTGACGTGGATCAGAAATAATACACGAAGATTAATATTTTAGCTAAAGTTGTTATTTCTTTATACCATGATTAAGATTCATGAGATGTACTAAATATTTTATGATGTATAGTTTTATATTGAGTTGTAAAGCTAATGTTAGAGTTATCTGATATATAAAGGTTATCGGATTGAAATGTAAAATTTTATATAATAACAGTGATAAAGCAGATCATAAAATAAGATTGATTCAAAGACATGTAGATGATAAAGGTTTTGATTCAGGGAATTAAAGTAAGAAGACATAAAAGTTTAAATTATTCCTCATTATATAAAGTTTAACATCGAATAATGATGTAAAATTAGAAGGTAGATGTGTTATTAACGACCGAAGTTAATAATTAAATTGTATGAATTTTGGGGTCGTTACAAGAAATCAGTAGCAATCAACTCCCAAGAAAGAATAATCAGTGAAAAATGAGGTGAATCAAATTCAAAAAATGATCAATTACCAAAAGGATATCATCAATATGTAATTAGAAAGAGATTCCATCCGTGTGAAATCCTCTTTAACCATCCATAATCCCAAAAATAAGTTTCTAAACCTTTAGATATAATCTAGCAAGTTAGAAGAGCCTCAAATGAAGAATTAACTAAAAAAACAAAGCCCACACATGACAATTTATAAAATAAGCTAGATTTAAGCTAGATCTAGGCTAACTCTAGTATAAAGATGACAAATTTAACATTGGGAGTGACAGATTCTCCCTCCTTAAGCTTTGAATGGAAGGCTTGACTTTAGATTAGTAGGAGATTTGATGAAAAAAAGAAAACTAGATCTAGATTAGATTTAGAGAAGCTTTTCTCTTCCTTTCTCTATTAATCTCTCTAGATAACACCTTTTCTCTCTAAAATGCATTCTCATTTCAAAAAATGAGCAAAAACCACATTATATAGACACCCAATGAAAGTAATATTCCCTTAAGCTAATCACAGATGTGATAAGCATTTACTTTGTAAACTTGTTCATTTATTAATAAGAGAATTTACATAATACAATAGACATTTTTTATTAATGTTAATTAGTTGAATTAATAAATGTGATAAACCCATAATTTTAGAGAAATGATTTTAGAATCATGATGTTGATCATTCTAATGAGAACTAAATTCTAGATAGCTTCAAAACTAAAATGTTCCTAATCGTTTGATCACTATATAACATGGGGTTACTAATTTCAGATATATTAGTACATACTATGCTTGCTCTATTGAAGATGATGATTGATCTCATAATAATTTATATGGAGACACTAAAGCAAGTATGTAGGTGCTTATTGGAGAATAAGTATGTAGGATCTCATAATAATTTATATGGAGTTTTACTTGCTTGATAATTGTAGTTCTTATAGTGATAGTTCTACAAGTGATCCTTGGACTTTAGATCGTCATAATATCTTGTATATACTAAATTATGTTTTGACATATTCCTTAATACTCTTGAGTATATCGTAGGGTATGCTCAAACATAATAAAGTATATATGAAGATAGGTGAATGATCAATAAAGGATCTATCACTTCCAGTAAGGGAGAGAATTTCCTATGCGACTCGATGAATGATAACTAAGAAATCCTTGGCCAATGTGGAATAAAAATTAGAAAGTAGTTTCTAATTTACATTAATCAGGTTATACATTTTAAGAAATGAAATCCATATGATTAAATTGTCAGGAATAAGCATGTGAATGATATTCCTTTTTATATATGATTTGATTATGATATATATGAATGAATATGCAAGTATGATTGCATTAAGAAAAGTTGCAAAGTCGTTTGATAGGTAATAGGAACACATGTACAAGGACTTAGAATGAATTGATCAAATATGTTAGGTTGATCCTACATAAGCAAAACAACTTTGTAAAGTCCTTAAAAAGAAATGATGTACAAGGACTATAAATATAGAAAGATCAAGCTTGTTAGGTTGATCTTATAATGTAATAGATAGGCTTGTCCGATTGTCGAGCACTACACCAGAAATCGTAGTATGCCAGGAGAGTCAATGAAAACTTGAGAGCTATCAAGGCAGAATCGTAGTCTACAAGATAATAGATCTCGAAGTTCGTAGACTGCCAGGAGAGACGAGGAAGGATCGTAGCGTGTCGAGGAGAAATTCCTCGGAGCCGTAGTCTGCTGAGGAAGTCATTTTTAGAATCTTAGAGACAGCCTGTCTAAGAGCCGACCGAGCATCTACCGAAGCCAAGTCAAGAATCATAGACCATACTCGGAGTCGTAGAGTCTACTGCTCATATCAGAGGCAGAGATTGTAGTCGAGAAAGATCAGATGAAGACAACAAACATAAAGACAGAAATTATAGAGTGTCAAGATTTGATCTCGGAGTTGTAGTGTCTGCACAGCCGAAGCTGAATCGTAGAGTGCAGAACTAAGGCCTCAACAAAAGTGCTCACAATGCCAAGGCAGAATCGTAGAGCAAATACGATTATCAATAAACGAGCACTCCTAGAATATCCAAAGTATGAAGCCTCTAGCCTGAGCTTCAAAAACACATCCCACCTGAAGGAAACCAGAGAGCACTCAACGAATGGCATGCAAGCTAACATAAGATCTAAGCATCAACCCAATCAACATCCAGATTGGGTTGAGAAGCCATTCAAGATGAAGTCTTCCACAAGTTGATCAGAAGAAGACTTCAGTAACTGACTAAGAAGGGTCAGTAAGTGCAGTAGCTGTCAAGTAAATAGAAGACAACGATCTTGGAAGCAACCAGGATCGTAGTGTTTGCCAAACAAAGAAGGAACTGATGGAGTGTACACAAAGATACTGGTTAGCCTATGAAAAACAAGGCTAAAGTGATTAAGCACTTGATTAGTCTATTGATGATAAGTGAACGGGAGATCACAAGGAGAAAGTGAGTTGGGCATGCCACAAATTTGAAGTGTCTTGTTATTCAGAAGAGGCTAGAATAAGGAGTCAAGCCATCAGTGTCTAAGATCAGTCAAAGCAAACAAAAGTGTTGAAGCACTGCACAAAAGAAGGAAGAGGTGTTCTACATTGAAGATCCAATAAATACTTTTTAAGATCATAGTGTTGTCTCTACCTGTCAATGAACAACATTCAACAAGACACTACGATCAGGTCCAAGAAGATATGCATAGGAATCGTAGAGTTGGGTCATCTAAAGATTGAAGCATTGGCAACAGTTCAATCTAAAGATTGATATTCGAACAGAGCTTATTGAGAGCATCAATGCAAAAGGACAACCTCTGATCGAGAAATCAGAAGGAAGAAATAAAGTCGACTACCTGCCCAAGACATCAAAGTGACATCTCTAACGGGGTAGGTGAAATAGTAGACTGCACTATCAGAAAGTCATAAAGGGGATGTCATGTCACATCTGCAGTCTACCTCATATAACTCGAGATCTGCAAAATAATTCAAATAGCTCCCAACGGCTACATTCCAATGGGAAGGTTGTGAAGGAGTATAAATCAACAAGAACTTCAAAGATCAAGAGGTTGATGATTGCTATGTTACAGAATCGTTGAGTGGTTGGAATGCTATTGTTGGCTCTACGAGTTCCACCAGAACTAAACAGAACAAGTCTTAGTGAAAGTTAGATTACAAAGGTGGAAGTGAAGCAGCTTTGAAGAATGACTCAAATAGACTAAAGCTTCACTCAACAAAGATGAGAATGCCACTGAAGATGGCAGCTAAACTGAGAAACGAAAAGGACAAGAAGATAGCATTCTGAAAAGTGGAAGAGGACAAAGAAGATCCAGACAGCCACTCTATGAATCACCGTGAACGTAAAGCTGAACCAGAACAAGTGCAGAACCATGTCTGCCAACCAGTCAAGAAGGGTTTAGGGAATGCTAGGTGCTAGACTAAGTCTACCAAAAGCTCAAACACTTAGCAGACCTAAATGGTGATGGTGCATAGCTGACAACAGATAAAGAAGAGCATAAAGGAATGAAGATCAGCTACATCAAAGAATATGTAGTCTAGACTCAAAGCAGAATGCCAAGAGGACTACGCCAAGATACTAAATACAGAAGATGTTCAAGCTTAAAGACATCTTAGTAGCAAGGCACCAACAATAACAACATCAACAAGAACAAGAAGCTAGGGCCTGAGGGGTCCTTGTCTGGAGGCACTAAATGAAGTTCCAAGCCTGCTGGGCTTGAAGAGTTCCTAGGGAACTAAAGGAGTTTTGCTGGCCTTAAAGAGTTCTTAGTGAACTAAAGTTCCAAGGCTGCTGGACTTTAAGGAATCTTTGTGATTCAGGGTGCTGCCCTTCCTTAGTGGAAATCCTACTAGTTGAAAGCAGAAGAGTGGATTAGGAGCTTGAGTCTCTGAACCACTTAAAATCCCTTGTGTCATTTACATTATGTACCTAACTGCTATAACTGCTATATATGTATTAACTGCTTATAACTTAACTAACTCTAAGAACAATGTATGTATGATTATGAATATATCAATGAAGAGGATCTTTTACTTATTCCGCCATGCTGGAAAAGATTCTTATGTTTGTCATATGCTAATTCATTAGCAATACAAAATAAACGAGAAAAATATTTGAAATTAAAAGGATCTATCAACCCCCTACCCCCCACTTTTAGATCTATTGCGTGTCTATTGGGAACTAACATAAATAATAAAGACTTGTTAGTAATTCCATGTCTTATGTTTAATCGGAACATTGTATGGTAGAATGATTGAATTGTACGGTATCTATTCACATAATATGTTCTTTGTATTATTTGTGATAATCTTTGTGATTTACGTTGAATTCATATTATCCAGATAGTCATGATACATTATTTATAAGGTGTCACTCATGATGTAGAATAAATATTATTTATTTATATTTGAATTAAATGAGTTTAATTCATTATAAATAATATTAGAATTGTTCTAATTTATTTATTCTACTAGCTACTGGCTTAATTTGAACCTAGAGGGTCATACCACAAAAGGGAGAAATATGATTTTAGAATTGATTCGCTTAATAATAATAAATTAAGAGTATTTAATTTATTAGTGGAATAAATTAAATAGCTTAAGATTTATAATTAAGTATTTGGAGAAATACTAATATTATAAATTAATAAGATTAGTCATCTTATTCTTCTTCTTCTTCTTCTTCTTCTTCTTCTTCTTATTATTATTATTATTATTATTATAATTAAATTGACTAAATAATAATAATATGGTATTTGGAGAAATACTTATATTTATAATTGATTATTTGGAGAAATACTAGATTATAAATAAATAAGAGGAGTCTTATTATTATTATTTTATTTAGTTCCTAATAAGATTGGGAATTAAATTAAAACCCTAACTTCTAAAAGGTTTAGAATTAGAGTTAGTCTATAAATAAGAGGAGTCTTATTGTGGGATAAACTAATGCAATTTTGCAACTTGCATCTCTCTTGCAAGCATTCTCAAAACCCTTAATTGTTAGGATAGAGAGAATTAGGGTTAGCCACCCAAGATATAGTAGAATCTAAAATCACATATTCATTTTGTTCCTCTTGATGGATACCTCTTGGGCGTTGCATACACTTTGTGACGAAGGTGTGATCCGCAGATTAGAAAGATCGCGAAGGAGCAAAGATTGAAATTTGAAGTCTTCATCAAAGGTTGACACGCTTCAAAGGTATATCTTTATCCTTCCTCAATTAATGATGTTTCATAAGGCTATACATTGGGATTGATGAATTTTTTTAAATTGCTACTTTGCATGCTTTCGCTATAATTTTAATTATATTGTATGCTTTGATTATGTTTCTCCAATCCTACACCCTAGGCCTGTTGCAGGTCTACCTGCCCACCTGCCTCGATTTTTGTGTCGTGATGTCGATTTTTCGTGTTTCTCGCTGAAACGTCCATAACTTTGAAACCAGAAAGAGTTAGCAAACGAGCGATACCAATTTGAAAAGCTTTTTTAAAGAGCCATACAATGGCATCAAGTTTGATTAATTTTAGATTTGGGAATATAGAGGAAAAGGGGAAACCATCCTTCCGTAAATGTATGCTAGTCACTCGTCTTCCTTTGTGTCAGTTGTTGCTCAGAGATCATCGTGCGGGCTTTGAATACTTGTTCTAAGCTTCGTAATCTTTGCTTAGACATCTTAGACTTAAGGTGAAATGATGTTTTTTCCCTGTTGCCACTGTTAGAGGAAAGATGGACAATTTATGTGTGTCTATAGATGCTCATCTTTGTTATGCTTATGCAATGCAATGAAATGAGTATTACTATAGACACTTAATGCATGTCAAGATATAATGATGATGTAAGATAATATATAATGATATAATGATGTGAATCAATATATAAGGATGTAATGATTCAAGTGCCAAACTTAATGATTGCATCGTTGTATGGGTCACTCTACGGGGATAAATGTAATCGTATCTTCATCGGGATCGTCATTGGGGTAATCGTGTAGTCGACGGGGTCGTTGTTGGGGGGGTCGTCTCCAAGGTAATCGTATGGGTAATTGTATCATCGTCGGGGTAATCGTATCGTTGTCGGGGTTATTGCCAAAGGAATCGCATCGTCAAAATTTTTGAAGGAAAGAATCCTTTCTTTGCTCAATTATCCGTTTTCACTACTTTTGACTTGTTTTCAATCGTCATTCTTATTCTTATGACTTGTAGTCCTACATTTCCAGATTTTAGTTCTTCAAAATGTCTTTTTTGATAAAAATTAATTTATATTTCAAAATTCATTTTTCTTCGAGAATATCTGTTTCGCCTCACCCTATTTGATTCACCAAATAACTACTAAATGATGACCACCGTTCTATTCCCCTGTTACCCCCGCTCGACCCAGCTACACTCTTATTACCTGAAAGGAATTGTGAAGCAAAAGGGTGAGCACAACTAGCTTCGATAAAGAATATCATGACTAAAGATAATTAAATTATCAATAGCCTTCATCAATAATAAATCAGAGATTTAGAACATATGGTAGATGATAAAAAAAATTCAACCATAGTTGCAGCGAAACGAGGAATCCATTAGAAGAGTCAAATAGACTATAAAGTCTATTATCTTTTCCATGTTAAAAATCCACCAATAATGTTTTATCCCTGTAACATCAATCAACAATTCTGGTCCACAATCATATGAATAACTCATAATCATAATTGTAGTTCTAAATTCCTCTTCTCATCCAGGACGAAGATAATTTTCATCACCTATCTTTACCTGAAACATCAAAGATCATGGTTATACCAAATCACAGTTCCTGTTCATAATCATACTAATAAATTCATCTTTGCACTACGGGCCAAAGATATTCATTAACAGTTCATCTTTGCACTATGGGCCAAAGATATCCAACAACTGATCATCTTTGCACTACATGCCAAAGATATTCAACAACATGTCATCTTTGCACTACGGGCCAAAGATATTCATACATAATTCATCTTTGCACTACAGGCCAAAGATATTAATATATCAAAGAAATACATAATCATTTCAGAATTTATATAAACAATAATTAAAACCATGTTGATAAATTCACCTTTGCACTTAAGCTAAAAATATTCAATTGTAAATTCAATGGTCATGATCATACTAGTCACAATTCAACTTTGTACTACTGGCCAAAGAGAACCCATAGTCACGATCATACCAATAATCTATCCATTTTTACACTCAAGTCAAAGAGAAATTCCAATACCAAGGTTATAAAAATGTTATATATGATAGTAAAAACAATATGATCAACAACTGCATTTATTTTCAAGAGCAACAATCATAAATCAACGATAATTTGGTCAGAAAAAGAAACCAATTTTTTTCGTGAATAGTACCCGTGAATAGTAACTCGTGAATAGTAACTCATGAATAGTAACTCGTGAATATTAACTCATGAATAGTAACTCGTAAATAGTACTCCGTATTCGTACATAGTACCGTATACGTAAATAATGTCATATACGTAAATAGTGTCATATACATGAATAGTGCCGTATACGTGAATAGTGCCGTATACGTGAATAGTAACCCCGACTCAAAAAGGTAGAAATTCCACAATAAGATCCATACCAATATGTCAGTATAATGATATTGAAAGAATAACATCATTATGAAAAATATAACATCCCTTAATATCCCTTACTATCCCTTACCTCAAAAGAGCAGTACTTCTAACTAGATATCGGATATGACGCTGAAGGAAACTTGCACCGATGAATAGCAACTCACCAAGTATCTAAATACTAACAAAATACACTCGATAATCTAGAGAGAGAAAGAGAGAAAACTTATGAATTCTGGTGTAATTTTCAATTCTAACTTAGCCCTCTATTTATAGGAAAATGTTAGCACGCCAAAGCGGAGACTTGACTGCTACACCGATGGCTTTACTCGCTACTATTCCACCCACCAAAAATCAGCCATCTTCCCCAACAACCAAAAGTGGGGCCCACCCATTTCTAGAATTTTCCACCAAAATCATTTATAAACCTAATTTAAGAATCGGTCCACCTCTTAAAATTCATAACAAATCATTCGTTCATTTTTAACGGTTCAAAATTTGTGAACATATACTCAACTTATATATGTATAACATATCCAAAAATCACAACGATCCAACAGTCAGATTAAAAATTATAACTCACACAATAAAGCTGTAAGAACACTGATTTGATCTTGTAATACCTCCAATCTGACAAAATACTGATAAAACACCTCAACATTAACTCTTTCATTTTTAACCACAATAAATATATCCAACATTTATATCCACATAAAATAAATATTTCCTTATCATATGAATCAATAATTAATTATTCACAAATAATATTACAGAATCACATTTATGACAACCAGGCCGTTCCCAAGAAAGAGGGGGCTTTCCGATAAGGATTTCTCCTTACTAGCGCGCAATTAGGTGACCAAACCTCTCCTTGACAGAACTTTCTAGACATTGCCAATAATGCTATCTAATAATATTATTCAAATAATATGAATTATTGATCTGATAATGGAAAATATTGTGCAGTGATAATTATTGAAACAACAATAATATAAAATATCAACGCAGCAATTTTTGAATCAATAAAATAAAATATTGAATAGTAATTCTTGTAACAATTATTGAGTAAAGTGCCTTCTTACGTAAGAATCAATAATTCAAAAAATATATGCAATACTGGTAATGCTTCTTTGTAATAAAGCGTACATCGTATTTTAACCCACGGGTATTCAACAAAGTGTTACTTGAATAACTACGCAATTATTTGTAAAAACTCAAATTTGTCATTTTCTTCATCCAAGCGGTTATCCGTTATAGGGGCCCACAAATGGTCAAGGCTTGTCGCACAAATATTCCCCGATAGAAAGAATATTCCACGACCAAACGAATATTCCCCGACAACAATGAATATTTTATAACCACTTGTATATTTTGAAAAAATTCATATATCACCCTGAACTTTAACCTTTTATTAATTTAACCATTTACTGAATAGTTATTATAAGAAAAATTGAATACTTTTATTTCATAAAATTCGGGGTCTTACAATCTCCCTTCATGAAATTTCGTCCCCGAAATTTACGTACCTGGTATTTCGAAAAGTTTAGAATACCTTGCTTTCATTTCAGATTTTATCTACCGGGTCATCATGATTTCTCCGTTGCTCATCTCCCGTGATAACTTCATTTGGGTTCCTCATTTTTTGGGAAGTTATGACAACCGCTATCCCTCGAACTACTCAGCTTTAACTTGTCTGGGGCATCATTTGGTGTCATCACTACCATTGGAATATACTTTTCTATAGGGCATATTCCACCCTTAACTGCCTCGTCGTACTCCTATTTCATGATCTGAATCATCAATCTTCGATTCATATCGAATTCAGGTTGACCGCTATGTACAGGGTAATTCAAAACTCGATGTTGGGTTCTCCCAATTACTTTCCAAAAAGAGAAATTTATATCATCTATTTTAGCCTTCTTAGATCGGACATCTCTTTCCACAATATCCACGTGTCGTGCGGCTTTTGCCCATGCATCACTTATTCTCACTCGTTCAGTTTTTTCTTCTTTCAGCTCAGATTCCATCTTTATCATATTATACTCTGCCAAAGAATGCTTCTGTTCAAGCATCACATATCGGCTAACACAAGCTTGAATTGTTGCATCCTTTTGCTCCACGACCGCCTGTCGTTCTTCAGCCTGCTCTTCTAACTCATGAATACGATTTTGCAATTCTACATTTTGATCATATAATACCTCTAATAAATTCTCCTCAGGTACCTCTTCTTCCTCTTCCTCCTCACTCTCAGCTGTTACCTCTGCGACCATCTCGGGTGCAACTATCAATTCTTCACTCACCACATGGATTTCTCTAATTCCTTCTTCGCCTGACATCACATTATCCTAGTTGGTGATTAGAGGTATCCCCACGGTCTCATTCACTCCATTGTTAACATTCTCAGTAGCCATTCTCAAATACTGCCATAAAACAAGGGTTAATTAAACAAATTAACATATCACATAATATCCCGATATTATGACTGACCAACAAATAAGCTTAGGTATGACACACTAGTGAAGGATTTACTCATCTCTCCCCTCCTAGTTATATTCCCCGATCTCCGCCAGAGACCATATCCCTAAGTTCTGATACCAAATGTGACAACCCCAAAATAGGTCCAATCCACCAAACCTATTCTGAGTCGCCAAATACATGGTACAGAAAACAACTACAACTTTATTACAACAATTGTCGTGTAAAATACAACAACACATATGCTAGGCTCGGGGCTCTTTACTTATAGCTCTGATACGAACTGTGACTCACATCCCAACCTTGGATAGCACATCACAATGGCATCTTACATAAAGGTATAGTCAAAAACTGTTTTAGAAATTAAAATCTTTGGGAAATTCTCAAGGAAACCTTCGTACGTGGGAGGCCATGCGTCTAGGTTATGATAGATATCATATGGCCACAGAATTATCCTTGGTTAACCCAATAGACCCCAAAGAAAAACAAGAAGATTACTATCATATTCTTTCCAATGGTGAGTCTTCTCTTGACATATAATTATCTCCACTGTCTCTAATTGAGAATTATACTCCAAACAAACACCAAGATTATATAGGTAGTGCTCGTAGATATACTCCGCAAGTGGATGTGCACAACCCTGTCTTATGATAACACGAGGTTGTATGACATTAGACATCTTGTATGATAGTGGCAAAACACCCTTCCAACGTTGGGTTCGCCTCACCCTATTTGATTCACCAAATATAACTACTAAATGATGGCCACCGTTCTATTACCTGTTATTCGTCAATTCCAACCGACTACACTCTTATTACGAAAGGAATTATGAAGCAAAAGGGTGAGCACAACTAGCTCAGTAAAGAATATCATGACTAAAGATAATTAAATTATCAATAGCCTTCATCAATAATAAATCAGAGATTTAAAACATATGGTAGATGATAAAAAAATTTCAACCATAGTTGCAGCGGAACGAGCAATCCATTAGAAGAGTCAAATAGACTATAAAGTCTATTATCTTCTCCATGTTAAAAATCCACCAACAATGTTTTATCCTGGAACATCAATCAACAATTTCGGTCCAAAATCATATGAATAACTCAAAATCATAATTGTAGTTCTAAATTCCTCTTCTCATCTAGGACGAAGATAATTTTCATCACCTATCTTTACCTGAAACATCAAAGATCATGGTTATACCAAATCACAGTTCCTGTTCATAATCATACTAATAAATTCATCTTTGCACTACGGGCCAAATATAATCATTAACAGTTCATCTTTGCACTACGGGCCAAAGATATCCAACAACAGATCATCTTTGCATTACATGCTAAAGATATTCAACAATAGGTCATCTTTGCACTACGGGCCAAAGATATTCATCAATAATTCATCTTTGCACTACAGACCAAAGATATTAATATATCAAAGAAATACATAATCATTTCAGAATTTATATAAACAATAATTATAACCATGTTGATCAATTCACCTTTGCACTTAAGCTAAAAATATTCAATTGTAAATTCAATGGTCATGATCATACCCGTCACAATTCAACTTTGCACTACTGGCCAAAGATAACCCATAGTCACGATCATACCAATAATCTACCCATCTTTACACTCAAGTTAAAGAGAAATTCCATCACCAAGGTTATAAAAATGTTATATATGATAGTAAAAATAATATGATCAACAACTGCATTTATTTCAAGAGCAACAATCATAAATAAACGATAATTTGGTCAGAAAAAGAAACCAATTTTTTTTGTGAATAGTAACTCGTGAATAGTAACTCATGAATAGTACTCCGTATTCGTACATAGTACCATATACGTAAATAATGTCATATACGTAAATAGTGCCATATACATGAATAGTGCCGTATACGTGAATAGTAACCCCGACTCAAAAAGGTAGAAATTCCACAATAAGATCCATACCAATATGTCAGTATAATGATATTGAAAGAATAACATCATTATGAAGAATATAACATCCCTTAATATCCCTTACTATCCCTTACCTCAAAAGAGCAGTACTTCTAACTAGATATCGGATATGACGCTGAAGGAAACTTGCACCGATGAATAGCAACTTACCAAGTATCTAAATACTAACAAAATATATTCGATAATCTAGAGAGAGAAAGAGAGAAAACTTATGAATTCTGGTGTAATTTTCAATTCTAACTTAGCCCTCTATTTATAGGAAATGTTAGCACGCCAAAGCAGACTTGACCTGCTACCTGATGGCTTTACCTGCTACTAATTCCACCCACCAAAAATCAGCCATCTTCCCCAACAACCAAAAGTGGGGCCCACCCAAATCATTTATAAACCTAATTTCCGAATCAGTCACCTCTTAAAATTCACAACAAATCATTCGTTCATTTTTAACGGTTCAAAATTTGTGAACATATACTCAACTTATATATGTATAACATATCCAAAAATTTCAACGATTCATTCAAACTACGATTAAAATTATAACTCACACAATAAAGCTGTAAGAACACTGATTTGATCTTTTAATACCTCCAATCCGATAAAATACTGATAAAACACCTCAACATTAACTCTTTCATTTTTAACCACAATAAATATATCCAACATTTATATCCACATAAAATAAATATTTCCTTATCATATGAATCAATAATTAATTATTCACAAATAATATTACAGAATCACATTTATGACAACCAGGCCGTTCCCAAGAAAGAGGGGGCTTTCCGATAAGGATTTCTCCTTACTGGTGCGTAATTAGGTGACCAAACCTCTCCTTGATAGAACTTTCTAGACATTGCCAATAATGCTATCTAATAATATTATTCAAATAATATGAAGTATTGATCCGATAATGGAAAATACTATGCGATGATAATTATTGAAACAACAATAATATAAAATATCAACGCAAACAATTATTAAATCAATAAAATAAAATATTGAACATAATTCTTTGTAAAAATTATTGAGTAGTGCCTTCATGTAAGAATCAATAATTCAAAAATATCGTGTAATATCTGTAGTATGCCATCGTCTGCAATAACGCCAGACATCAGATTTTAACCACCGGTATTCCAACAAGGTGTTAATTAAGAATAACTACGCCGTTATTTGTAAAAACTCAAATTTGTCATTTTCTTCATCCAACACGGTTATCCGTTATGGGGCCCCAAATGGGTTGCTGTGCATAAATTTAATATTCCCCCGATAGAAAAAATATTCCACGACCAAACGAATATTCCCCGACAACAATGAATATTTTATAACCACTTGTATATTTTGAAAAAATTCATATATCACCCTTAACTTTAACCTTTTATCAATTTAACCATTTACTGAATAGTTATTATAAGAAAAATTGAATACTTTTATTTCATAAAATTCGGGGTCTTACAGTTTATCTTCGACCCATTCTTTGATCTCCTGAGGTATCTCAATGTCCTCTTGTATTTCCATCAAGTCTGAGTCCAACTTTTCATCAAAGTTACAATCCTTGTGGAGAAGAGGCATCTTATCAGCAAGTACATGCACATCTAAATTCAAAGTCCTGAAACAAAATATTCTTTCACTTAATATATGAAACCGTTTAATCATACAAAGTGTTAGCATGTACTGGCAAAACAACTGCTAATACTGTACAGAAAAGTAAGCAGTTAATGATATCTATAGGGTAGAAGGAGTTTCTGCCCGTTTTACCTTTGTCGATCAATGAAATGAGTGCTGCTCAAATTATTAAGGGTGAAGTCCTGATGGACTGCAGTGATGGAGGGGCTGTCATCATCCTCCTTTTCCCGAATAATGACCATTATGTCTAGGCAATCATTGTCTGGGGTGTATCTATTTGTATGCTCATCATGGACAATGATGCGTATGTTGGACATCATCCTGGCGATGTCCTGCTTACATCTTCGTTCCTTTTCTTCCACTTTGGGATCAGGAACTAGGACCCCTTTTCCCTTGACTGGTATCACCATGTGAAATAACATAGCCATTACGTTGGTTGGTACCTTTACCGGAGATTGTGTGGGCTCAGGATTTATAGGTGGAGATAATCGTTATATGGCTAAAGATGGAGGAATCTGCTTGTGCTTATGAGGATTCCTGTGACTGGAACCGGTAGAATACCCTAGTCTGGCTGTCCCGGTTTAACTGGACATTTGAATCGGGCACTTAATGCCCTGACGATTTTTACCCAGCCCTTGTATAGGATGACGACCCAATGACATCATTTCTTGAGTAGCTGCCATCACTTTGGCAGAAATCTTGGGTACAGGAAATGGTGTCCCAATGGAATAGTAGTGAGTCCTGCTCACTTCCAAGGTATGAAAACTGACCGGTTAAATTTCTGAATTAAAGTTGATGAGTGGTATGTCACCCGGTTTAGGACATTCCGGTTCAGCGTTAACCATGACTAGGCTATCGTTAATGATGTATTTAAGTTGCTGATGAAGAGTGGAGGGGACGACCCCAGCCATATGAATCCACGGTCTTCCCAGTAGCAGGTTGTATCCTGAATCTATCTTGAGCACGTGAAAAGATACGTAGAATGTATGGGGACCAATCTCAATTGGTAGTTCAATCTCTCCAACTAAATTTCAGCAGGATCCGTCAAAAGCTTTAATAATCGTATGGCTGCTTCGAATCCGTTTGAGATTGACGTTTATCTTCACCAAAGTAGCATAAGGGCAGATATTCAGAGACAAACCTCCATCTATCAAGACTCCAGTTAGCATATATCCGGAGGACAAAACTGCAATGTGCAACGACTTGCAATGACCGGTCCCTTCGGGCGGTATGTCATCATCAGTGAAAGATGTCACATTGTTGTTAAAAATGTGATCAACCAAATGTTGAAATTTTTCCACATCCACTGATTTCGGCAAGTAGGCTTCTTCCAAAACCTTTAGTAGATCTTCATATGATCCTCGGAAGAGAAAACCAAGTCCAGTATTAAAATTTGATGTGGAGCTTCTCTTAAGCTTAAAACCACCTTGGCTTCATTATGGCCCATAGTACAAAGGAATTTTTCAATTTTCTCCATGGGAATTTTCCCCTTTGATTTGATGGTAGGGTTTATCACCCGTTGGGGAAGATACAGTGGATTCTCCTTTGATACTGCAGTAGTTGTATGAGAGGTGGATCCTTCAGCATCTCCATAATTCCATGGGACTTTTTGTAAGCTGATAATAGGATATCGTGATCTGAATGGTAAGTTAATTGGCTCTGGTGCAACCACTTTCAAAGGATTGTCAACTCCTTTAAGTTGAATTGCTTGTATTGCAAATGGTTTGACAGTCGCATCAGCCTCAGCGGATATAACTACTACCAATCCCTTCCATTTAGTAGGACATGTATTCCCACTCTCAAAATAGCACAAGATCATAAATCCGCGATTCACGGAGACAATCATTTGTCAATTAGATTTCGAATAAGGTGGCAGAGTGCCCAAAGATTCTTCCGTCTTTGTGACATGGCGAGAATGTGAGTGATACTGACGTACTCCATCAGAATTAAACCGTCCTAAACGGGGATTAATTGGAGGTAGAAGTGAGGTGATCCTTCCTTCATTGATCAGCATCTGAAATATCTCCTCCATAGGTTGGCCCAGGTATGTAAATTCCCTTATATTGGCAAAATCCCGACGGACTTTGGCATTTGCTCTCTTCGCTACTTTGTCCTCCATTGTTCCATTTTTTGAAGGTGATGATGGAGTATTCATAACAAAAGGGAGGAGACTAGCATGCTCCTGGCTGACTAATTAGCATGTGACTTGATGCTAATGGATCATCAGTTCTGCCAATTGCTCAATTTGCTTATATAAAGCTTTCATCTTTCGTTCCATCACAAACTTGAACTTTGCATAATCCCATTTGTCAACACCGTCTTTGATGGTCTGGGATGTTTCACCATTAAAATTGGAACTCTGTCCACTGCTCCAATTAATCATATTGACCTCTTCCTCTTTGTGTTGTGGAAGAGGGTTGTCTTGCACGTGAGGTTGATCTGGCTTGGTGACCATGATCTCACCGTTGTCTATTAAATCTTAGGTCTTGTGTTTCAAGGCCCAACAATCTTGAGTATCATGTCTAGGTGCCCCGACAGGATAGGCATACTTCCGAGTAGCATTAAAACCCTTCCCATTCGGGTTGGCTGGTGGAAGAAGCTGTGTGATTTTCTTCTGAGTCGTCAGAAGAGTAAGAATGTTCTCGAGCGAATCCCCTAAGGGTGTGAACATTCGAGTGCATTTTACTTCTCCACCTTTAGGCAATGGAGGGTTTGAAGGCTGAGCTTGAAAAGGGGAGTAGTTTCTCCTATGGATAGGCATATTCTGATTGCCTTTCTGACCTTGTAGTATCAATGAAACATCCTCCTCTTTCTTTTTATGGACCCTCCGGGGGTTGTTTCCATAAGTTCCGGACTGGATATGCTCAACGACAACTTTAAAGGAAGCTAGGTCTTGAATCTTTCCTGAATTCAATCCCATCTCAGCCATCTCCCCGTGTTTAATCATTTCAGAGAATGGTTTACCAATTCCAGCTAAGACTCTCTCATAGAAAGGAGTTTCTTGTATGTCTATGAAGGTCATAACCATTTTTGACTCTGTCATAGAAGGAATAACTTGAGCAGCAAGGCGCCTCTACCTTTGAGCATACTCTCTGAAAGACTCATTGGACTATTTCTTAACCTTGGTAATCTGGTACTGTTCAGGAGCCATCTGAGACATGAAGCTGTATTGAGTGAGGAAGGCATGAGCTAGCTCTTCCCAACTATGGATCTTTGAGTTGTCTAATCTGGTATACCACGATCAGGCTTCTCCAATCAGACTCTTTTGGAATAGCTGCATTCTAAGCTTCTCGTCCTCTGTATATGATCCAAGTTCTCCAATGAACACCTTCAAATGTGTGTAAGTATCTCCTAACCCGTTATACTTTTCGAAGTCAGGAGTTTTGAACATTTCTGGATAATGAACCTCAAGGAATATACAAAGGTTAGCATATGAGACACTCCTGTGTGCTCCAATTCCTTTGATAGAACGAAGGGTTTCTTCCATTTGAAGGACTTTTTCCTGATGTCACCGGTGTCTAGATCTCCTTTGAGATAGGCGTTTTCAGGGTTTTTGTCTGTTGCAATCAACTGGAGTTCCGAATTTGTTTTATCCGAACCTTTGGTTCTTCCCTGTGTAGAGGATTCTGTATGTGTGTGCATTTTTGGGCCCTGAGTAGACTGATGTAGTTCTTTAAGCAGAACAAACAAATATGTAATCTGTTTACTTAATCCGTTAAATTCTTCGCGGGAAACGGGATTAGACTGGTCAGATGAAGACATGATTGGCTGTAGGCTCGTAGCCTTTTTGGACTTTGAACGGGTAATAGGTCCGATTGTTTCCCTATAAAAGACTTGTATAGTTTAGTCGTGTAAATGTTTATATGCTATGTGATGTATCCATTTTAGGAATATTATCCTGCAAAACGGATGTTAGCTGTTTGTGACACATGATAACATGTGAATTTAAATATGCATATACACATATTTCTTCATATTTCCCATTTACAATGAGATTAATATGGAATAACATTACAAGTAAATGTTTTTACAAGTAATTGAGAAATGGAAATTATGAAGAGACTTTCCTCCGCGTTTGGTTTATCAGAGGCTGACCTATCTTAGGTTAACTCTCGCGGCTTTTTGGCATGAAGGTTCCCAGATCACTGCAATCTACTTAACGGGAAGTTAATCCAGTCTTTCAACTAGAGCGAATCTGGGTGGTGCCTTTCCTGAGCCTCATTGATATTAGTCTCCCTACGAGTCCAGTAATCAAACACCGATAGGATAGCCTCCTGGTGGAGGAACCACACAACATACATTCACATACAACGTGTCTCACCGTTTATGAAAATGATGACACGTGTGAAGCACTAATATCACAAGCATATATAGTGTAAAGCATTAAGTGCAATAAAGATATGTATTCGTACACATTCATCATAAATGTAAATGCAACATCCACACACAAGCATATAACAATTTTGAAAAGATTGTAATAACGGCTTAAGCCCTCTTACTGGTGTCCCCAGCAGAGTCGCCACATGTTGACGTCGGGATTTTTATTTGTCCCTTTTCTGATCTTGTTCTTTGGTGTTCTCATGTTAGGTGAGATTTGTTTGAAAAAACAAGTTGTGAAAAGGTCCGACATGTATATGTCAACGAATGGATTGTAAGAGTCACCAATTGGTTTTTTATATGGTTGTACCAACACAACCGAGAAAGAGTTCGCACATTGACCCAGTGATGTGACACTACTAAACGGGTTTGTGAAACCAAGATTCATTAGGGTCCGGAGGGAAGGTTTTAGGCACCCCCCGATATTTGTGTTACCACGGTGACCGCGACTTTTCAAAAAATTGTTATATGAATGTGTGTGTGTGTGGGTCAATGTGCAGTTATATGGAAGTAGTGCGAGGCCTCGTTCGCACCTATATACACAGGGTTTAAATTTTTGTAAAAATTCTGTTTTAAACAAGATATGGCAGTGATGTTTTGTAAAAGAGGTTTTTCAAACCCTTATGCTCAATAGTAATTGAGACCTTTTATACTTCCATTTTTTAAGTGTTCAGCTTGATTGTTTTAATTTTCGAGATGCGAAGCATCCTCAAGAAAATAATGTACAAAGCATTACCGAACTCCTCGTGGGCATGAAAACCATCTGAGGAAATCCAAACATCGTGAATAAATTTACAAGTTGCTTACAGCTGAAAATGTCCATCACGGGAACCGAATCTAGATCCAGTAGACTAAATTTGTGATCACATGATTCCTAGGCTCACATGATGCAGTAATTTATATGAAAGAAGTAAGCAGATATATATATAAAAGCTGTAAATATATATATACAGACATGATCAACCACCACGAAGCACCTCCATGAGGGATCGAAAATGTATATAAAGCTGTAAAATCAATCAACCGCCACGAAGTAAACTCAAGGCGAGATAAAAAGTAAATATATATATATATATATATAAAAGCAGTAAACGCACCGGATATAAAAATCCAGACTCATCGAACAAAGTTCGACAACAATTAAAATATATAAGTATATATATATATATATATATATATTGAAACAGTAAACGCACCGGATGTAAAATCTAGGCTCATCGAACAGAGTTCGACACATAGTTCATATATATAAGTATATATATATATACACGAAAGCAAATAAATTCTCCAGACGTAAGTCTAGGCTCATCGAACAGAGTTAGGCACATAGTTCATATATATAAGTATATATATATATACGAAAGTAAATAAACGCTCCAGACATAAGTCTAGGCTCAATCGAGACATAACTCGATAATGTTAGTCCATATATAAATATATGTATGTATATACAAATTGAAATAAAACCACGGACCGAGTCTGGGCATACACACGCAACACGACTCTCAACGTGAAGAATGGTGTGTGCAAAGATGAAGAGAAAGGCTTTAAGGTGTGTAAGAAGGCTTATAGTGGACTGCCAAAGAAGACTTCAATGACTTTAAAGTTGATGAACACTTGGCTACCACTGGTAAAAATATAGCAATATATAAGCTCACAAGTGTTTAAAATGAGAAAGCACTCACTTTAGGGTATGTACAAAGCAAACTGGACAGGGATTCCTCGCCTTTTCTCTATACAATATGGCCACCCCAAGCCCTCTATTTATAGAGGGGAGCCACAGATGTACCTGCCGTTGCCCGGGGTGCCCCGGGCTCCACGGGAATCGCTGTCTTGAAAGTACGCGGCGCGCTGCAATTGTGATGTTCGCTCAAACTTTCAGAACTGCAATCTGGGCATCCAATTGAGGTGTATAAGACCTATTTCGGACTGCCATTGTTGAGAGCTATGCCATGACATGGGATTAGAGGTTGTACAAAGTCAGGAAGATGGGACCATGCCCTTGGTCTTCAAGCTTCAAATTCTATCCGGTGTGCTGCCTTGCGTAGTAGTCACTTGGGATTGGACCTCCTTGGTTCTTGTGGGACATTGCTGTGTAGAAATGTCTGTATGAGATGTTGAGATGGCGCAATGTAGGGTCAAGGTGGTAAAATGACAATTTTATCCCTCACCGGGGTTATCTCCGGTTTGGGCTGATAAAGCAAATGTTGCTTAGGGTTATCTTTGAGATTGGACTGCTGCAAGTACTGAAGGTCCTCAGGGTTATCTCTAAGGTGTGTATGTCTTCCCGGTGTTATCTTTGGGTCTTGTACTGAATGCCTCGGTGTGAGTTCCGAGGTTTAAGCTGATTGCATACATTTGAAACAAGCATTTCTGGGGTTATCTGCGGAACTGCAACTGCAACTGCACTCCTTGGGGTTAACACTGCTATTCTCGGTGTTGTTTCCGTGACTAAAACTGAGCATCTCGGGGTTATCTCCGAGACAGAACTGTCCTCTCCGATGGAATTTCCGGTATTTGAACTGCATTATCTTCCAGGGTTATTTCTGAAAGACGAATTTTCCCTCCTGCAATGTTAGTGACAGGTGTGCAGAAAGTTTCAAGTGTCTACAAGGTACATAAATATGGGAACATTGTCCCTTGCAGGTACCAAGACAAGAGCTTTGACCAATTGCTCTTGGATGGAAAGGAAGGCTTTTTGACACTCTTAATTCCATTTCTTGGTGGAGTTTTTCCTTAACAACTTGAAGATGGGCTCACACGTTGTTGTGAGTTGGGAGATGAATCTGCTGATGAAATTGATTTTCCCTAGAAATCCCCATATTTCCATCTCTGTCTGGGGCACAGGCATCTCAGTGATGGCTTTAATTTTGGCAGGATCCAGCTCAATGCATTTGTGGCTAACTAGAAATCCCAACAACTTTCCTGACTTGACACTAAAGGCACACTTGTCCAAATTTAGCTTCAAGTTGTATTTGTGCAACTGGTTGAAAAGCTTTTTGAGATGGTCTATATCGTCCTCTTCGCTCCCAGATTTGACGATGATGTCATCCACATAGACGTTTATTTCTTTGTGCATTAAATCATGGAAAAGAGTCATCATGGCTCGCTGATAGGTAGCACCAGTATTGATAAAACCGAATGACAAATGTCTATAACAGAAGGTTCCCCAGGGAGTAATGAAGGTTTTTTTTCTCCCGGTCCTCTTAAGTTACCATGATATGATGGTACCCAACAAAGCATTCCATAAAAGAGTACATGTAACATCCACAAATTTTAAACTCCTTAATAATTAAATATGTGATTTAATTTGTTATGAGTTAGTTTTGTGAGTTTATTTAAACCTTATGTGGTTATGTGAATTTATGAATTGGTTAAAGGGATTCACTAATAGTTATTTAAATTAGTGGACTAACCCTAAGAGTTTGATATCAAAGAATTGATAAGATTATTAATAATTAAATATTCAATTTATTTGAATATGGTAGCAAGAGTTGAACATATTGATTAATTTCAATTATGAGTAATTAATTGATAATGTGTTAAGTGATAATTATTATGAATAAATAATAATTAATGTGTAAAAGATTAATAATTTATAAAATTATTATATGTTTACTTGATTAATTTGTGCAAGATAGTAAACCTTTATTATATGGTAATATATTTTATATAGTACAAGGTGACACATTAATATGTCTATATATTATATATATATGGACTATATAGTAAGAGTTATTTGCATTCATGTGAGTTGCATAATAATATTGTTATATGATATGAAGTGTGTGGGTAAACATTCATGTATACCCGATTGCCATATAATAATATCGATTGTTAAATTAATAATGATTTCATTGAGTTATTATGATAATAACAGTCATGGTAATTGAAAATGTGCATAAATTATATGTATGTGCACTACTTGATATCTTGTAATTGGGAAATACATTGTATGCCATTTTAAATCATTATAACCTATGTTATGTGAAATGAATTGTGCATACATAATTTATAACCAAAGTATATATTATGTACATAAGGTATTAGCCAAGTGTGGCATTTTATTTTGCAAATGCTGAGAATTCTCTTGTCCCATAATAAGAGTCCCATTTCATCTTCCCACGTGAAAAGCTAGCAAGCCTAGCCTAGCTTCATCTCAAATTCACCAATCTAGATCAATTAGTGGATAGGGAGTGGGATTCATGATGAAGATTACCAACTCTCACCAACCTCCTCTTATCCATATTGCATTCTTGAAATCTTTTGGTTTAATTTAGGAGATAATTGTATTATCTATGTAGCCATTCTCGTATAAATGAGACCTTCACATTCCTCATTTCAAATTGCTGAGAATTAGTTTTCTAAGAGTGAGTAGATTGATATATTACAGCTCAATAGCTTCAAAGAGGTATAAATTCCTATTTTATTCTTGAATTGGGTTTTGTCAAATTCTTGGAATTCTCATGAAATCTCTGTTAAGAAGTATGAATTGGCATGTATCTGTGTTACTTGAATTGGTATGAATGCTTTGTAGTGTTTTAGATAGTCTGGTTTTGGAAATTGCCAAACATATGTTAAGGCTCTGCAGAAGCAGAGCCATTTATTTTGCCTCTGAAGGACGCGCCACTTCTAGAGCTTGTTACCGCGCGGCTGCGCGTGGTGTTTTTCTTGGATACTTCTTTAATGACTCAGTAAGAGGACAATCATGTTAATTTGAGTATTACATGCATATAAATGACTGAACATGTGTGCTAAGGTGGTTGTGTATATAGTAAGCCATAATAGGTTTGCTTTGGACTTGGTTTTCAAAGAAGGCTTAAAGCTTTGGAAATTAGAAATTGTATGCATGGAGTAATATACATTCTAACCTTGTGAATATATGTAAATAACTTGAGTATGTGCACAAATGCATATGGAAGCATGAATTAGACAATATAGACGTATCTTGCATACGTGAATGAATTTTACTAATGGAGGCGTAAAGTTTTGAAAATAAACTTGATAAACTATATATACATTAAGCTGAGGACTTGTAAGTATGCTTTTGATGTCTAACATGTATGTATATATGAGCGCATGATGTTTAGTAAATGAAGTGAATTTGCATACTTGGTAGCTTAACATGAGATATTCAAACTTAGAACTATATTATGAATGAAGGAACCTAGATTGAACTTGAGAGGTCCGAAGGGACCCTTGACATGTTAATATGTGTTATGTGTGTATGGGTGGGCAGGCTAAGCCAAACAAGTGATTCATGTGACCCCTGGTTTTGAATCGGGAGCCGCATGGTACCACAAGATCTCGTTAATCTAAATCAGCGGTACCGCGCCATCCTGCAGTGAGGTCTGAGTTCTGTTAATTAAATGAGAGCTTATGCATGCTTATATGGTTACTCTAATCTATAATACAAGTCCAGTATAGTAGTCATGTGTTAATAAGCATGTTATTGAAATATTCTATGATGAATTGATGTTTACAACTTTAAAGTCAATAGTGATTTCAACTATGACTTAGTGTGTTAGAAACTAATCGTGGAATGTAATGACACATGCATAGAAGCGTGATAGGTGATGATTTGATTTTTGTAAGTGTAAACGCATATTAGTTTATACGTATGAAAAGACCGACTTGTTGAATGTTAGGACGTTTCAACGCAAGTAACTAAAGCTAGAATTATATTGTAGCTGAGTAAACAGGCAAGTATCTAAACCTTACGCACTACCTTTATTTTGTGCAAATGGGTAGATATTTATGCAAGTTCTTTGAACCCTACTTTTATTGAGCAAGTTCCTTGAACCCTACTTTTGTTAAGAACGTTTCCCTAAACTTACCCTAAATTATATTGAGCAAGTATTCGAATTTATTAAGATGCAAGTTTCCTAACTTACACAACTTTGAGTTTGTGAAAGTTTTCCTATCCTTCTCATATTGCATTGAGCAGGATATTGTTGAATTGAAAGTTATTCATTTAAGCTTGAATCTTATTTCCAAGCATGCTATTAAGTGCTTTAATTTCCTTACAATTAGTCCACATCGATATTATTGATATTCACACTTAGTGCACTTAAGTTCGTATAGTCTTGCACTCGTACATCATTTAAATTTCAATAATTCTTGAACTGTGGTAAATAGAGTCTGAACCTTTGTCCGGTCAGACAAGCCTATGAAGTTTTATAAAAGCTATCCAAACCAATTGATGGTAAGGATTCTTAGACTGAAAGAACACACCTCTTATGATAGGGGAGTACCCCAGGTATCTAGTATAAGATACAACAGAGCAGATTTAAATGTTATGCATATACATAGTTTACGCGAGGCTGATCCCCTCAAGTACTTATTCTGTAGCAGTAACCAAAGGGTCAATTAGCTATTTGTTTCCATTAGAGTGTTACAGTTCAAAGTCTATTCGACTAGCAGTTATTCTAAAAGCAAACATTATCTTTGCTTGCGATATTACTATTGTTGAATTCATTAGATATTCATATTGTTGAATCCATTGCCAGATATTTTGCCATTCATCATGATATATCCTTATTGTTATATTTAAACTTGTTGAGAAAACTTGTTGCTCATCCTTGCTATATCATGAATATATTGCAGCAAAGTGCGAGATCTCAGGGAAGGACAAGGGTAAAGGAAAGATGTAGACTAGTGGCAAGGAGCAGATTTTACCTTGCGCTTAGTTTGAATTACTATTATGTAATATGAACCCTAATGATTATTTTAGGGTATGTTTGTAAGATTGTATTAAGGTTATCGAATCTTGGGACTAGTAACACCTTTTGAATGAACGACGTACATTTATTATATTCTGCATTTTAGTTGTCGTATTTTGTTTAGAGGTGGATGTTTGTAGTTTATCGTGATGACCGAACTAGGGTCAGAGGACCTGGATTTGGGGGCATCACAGGTTGGTATCAAAGCCTAGGTTATAAACGTTAGGAATGTAAAACCTAGGTTATAACCTTAGTAAAAAACTTAAGTAGAGTATGTAAGTGATGGGTTGGGGAAATCCATCGAGTTTTATTGTGATATTGAAGTGGTTTATTTAAATCAAAAATGATTGATGGACGTCTTAAACTTCTTAATGCTAACATGGATAACATATCACATAAAGCCTAATTGTTTCTTCCTTTCCTCAGATCATACCGCCTAGGAGAATTCAGCGGAATCAGAGGGAGGAAGGATCCGTTAAAATGGTGGAGGGGAAAATGTTGATCCAATGCAGAACTTCGTTAACCTGTTAACTGAGGCAATGAAAAACAAACCCGATGGAAGTAGAGGCGCCAGAGAAAGACTTGGCTAGCTTTAAGGACTTTAAATTGGTAGGACCACCGGAGTTCCGGGGAACCTTGGATCCAATTGAAGCCCAAACATGGATAAAAGAAATGGAGAAGGTGTTTGAGGTCGCACGAGTGGCCGAAGCACAGAAGACGAGTTTTGCCACTTTCATGATGAAGGGCGAAGCTAAGTATTGGTGGAAAGCCAAAAGGGGCCGAGCAGACGAATGAGTTATTCCTTGGGAGAGATTTAAGGAGCTATTCCTCGAGAATTACTTCTCGTAGAATACACAACAGGATATGGAGGTTAAGTTTCTGGAACTAAAACAAGGTAGTATGACTGTCACAGAGTACACAGTGAGATTTAACGAGTTAGCCCGATTCGCTTCACATCAGGTTAACGAGTTCGAATTAGGACTGAAACCATGGGGAAGAAGGCAGTGGCTGTGTTGAAGATCAAGACTTACTCTGATCTTTTGGAAAGGGCTATCATTGCGGAAGGAGGCAATGAGGCCATCGCTCGATTCAAACAAGAAAAGAAGACCGGTCAGGATGGACAGAAAGGGGGAAGCAGCAGAGGCAGCAACCCCAACAAGCGTAAATGGACGGAGAGTCAATCCTCTGGAGGTAATAAGTCCGGGGGGGAGGCCAAGAAGAGTATGAATTTCAACAACTGTAAGAGGAATCACTCGGAGGAGTGCATGAAGGGAAAGAGTGTTTGTTATTGTTGTGGACAACCGGGGCACATGGCTCCTCAGTGTCCAAATAAACAGAAGGGAGGATAATTCTCGTGTGGAGCCACGGACAATCAAATTAAGGACTGCCCAAAGAAAAAGGGCGATGCAGCTAGCGGCAACCGCAACAACAACAACAATGGACTGAACATTGGTGGGTCAGTCAGTCAAGCCAACAGACCAACGACACGAACGTTCAACATGACCGTACAAGATGCGGTGGAATCTAAGGACGTGGTGTCAGGTATCGTTCCGATCAATGATATAGATGCATACGTGTTATTTGATTCGGGTGCTACCTTCTCTTTTGTTTCCAAAGAATTTACTAAACAGTTAGACTTACCCCGTGAGAGATTAGAACACCCTATGAATGTAGAAGTAGCGAACAAGGAAATTATTCCCGTAAAATACATTCATAGGAATTGTTATGCCAAATTACGAAGATTTAAGCTCAAAGTGGATTTAATACCGATTCATTTGGGGGAGTTTGATGTAATCCTTGGAATGGATTGGTTATCGGTTCACGGAGCAGTTATAGATTGTAAGAAGAAGTGTGTACACCTTAAGACTCTGAATAAGTCAAATGTGGTATTTCATGGTAGTAAATCGCCGAGACAATCTCATTGTCTGACGATGGTGCAAGCGCAGAGATTGCTTAAGAAGGGTTGTGATACTAATCTCCTTTACTATAAATGACTATTATAAGCCTTAAGTATGGCTATTTGATTTTTAATGTCTAAACATAACTGTGTAAGTGTTTTGTTGCTATTCTAATGAACCTAAAGCCTACTAGAGACTGTTTTGGAAGCCTATGTTTGAGTACTAATACCTTGTATACATGTTTTTAAATCATGAATATATGGTAGATACAATGTTTTTGTGTTAAATAAAGGCATACATATCAGTGCTTGCTACTGTTTAGGTGTGATGAACCATGCCTAAGATACTAATCTAAAACTGCTAAATGGCAAAACAGTGCGGCTGGAAAAAAGAGTCCCAAAATGGTTGGTTATTTATGATTGTAAAATTATATTATCATGCCCAAAACTGGTATACTTAATGGACTATGATAGTATACTTGTTGTTGTGGTTGGAATAAGCATAAATGACTGCTAGAAAGACTTTAGTTGTTATACTAACTATTATTGCACTAAATGAATTGGTATGCATGTTTTTAAATCATGAATATAATATATATATATATATATATATATATATATATATATATATATATATGAGACATGATGACATTTGTGAGTTGAAGAGTTATTTTGATTCTTGAGTCTTGATATCGCTTAAGTAATCGCCATATTATAATTGTGCTATATCGACTATTATTATAATAGATTTGGACAAGCATGCTATGCTATATTACCATGATGATCGATTGCTAGCACTAATCGTGTTGCTTTGCAAATTGTCATTGTATTATAAAAGATCATTTTGATGGCTTAGCACTAAACCTTGCCTAAAAGGGCTGGTATATACATAGGGACTGCTATATAATTTGTTTTGAGTTGCTTTATAAACTGCTGTAGCATTTAATTGACTGTTATGCCATTATGATATTGTTATGTACTGAATTTGAGTAGAGGAGATAGGATGGGTTGAAGAGTAATAAGGAGGATAAAATTGGCTTTCTAACCCAAGCAAATATCTATGGCACTAGTGAGTTGAAACTGTGCACACCACCTGCTCGACAAAAGTTCCAAGTGGACTGCCTTAACTAAAAATCAATTATTAAGCCAACATGAGGCTGGGAATTGGTTTTGTATTTCGAGTAATAAAAAAATTGAAATGTATAAGCACACTAACTGGAAGTGAGAAGTAAATCTTAAGTAAAACCAATGTTAGATAGTTATCATGCCAAGTCCTTGAGCACACTATTTTTAGGCAGCTATGAAGGTTCAGGACAAGAGCTTAGCATGACTTTTTGTAGTTGATGTCATATGACTGCTAAAACAGTCTAAGTAACCACTTTGGTTGAGAATTGAAATTTCTAAAAAGCTAATCATCAGGTATAACTTGGGTATGTGTTGAAAACATATATGTAGACTTTAAAATATGTTTATAAATTGAGGATAAAAATGTAATAAAGAGAGAATTATAGGGCTGCTAGCAGTTAACTATAATAAGTAACCTCAACTAACTGCTAATGCAGTGTTGAGCTTGTTAGACCTAGTTGAAAATAAGGTCAATTAAAATTATTGAATCCCTCATTATCAAACCCAAATAACTGTTAATCATGCCAGTAAACAGTCATGTATCTTCTATAATTTGTCTTAAAGAGTTCAAAATGGTAAATTGTAAAAGCAATATATATTATATCAAACTGTTGGCTGAATTTAGATTTAATTTTATCAAAGAAGAGTCTTGGAGCTGCTGTTAGACAGAAGCAAATTAATATCAGATAACTGCTATGGCATTCTTGGAAAAAGCCATTTTTGGCTTTATAGTGCAACTCAAAAACTTGCCCATCAAGTTCAAAATTTAAATAAACAAGTGTGTGGGACATGTCTCAAAATCATATAAGTAAGTAAAGAGAAAGGAAGTGAAGCTACTGCCTTTAGGCAGTAGCAGGTCACAAATCAAACAACTGCTAAGGCAGTTCTAATTAGCTAGTTAACCTTGAAGGAAATGTGAAGAATTGGGCATAGAAGGGTATTGAAATTACCAAAATGACCTTGAACACAAAGCCTGCCTAAGCCCCAAATGGCCAAACAAAGCTTGACTGTCACAAGTTGATCAAGTTGGGACTGTTTTGGCATAGAGAGGAAAAATTAAGAGTGTTCCACTTTAATATGCAAGAATAACCTATAAAGTGTTATAAGAATTTTAAAATGGTAGATACTTGCAAAAACATGAAATAAGCTACCTTGTATACTAAAGTCTCTGGAACGAGACATGAAGCATTAATATGTTAAAATCCTAATAAGATGTAAGCTATATACATGTTGTGTGACACCATTAAAGAGAAAAATGGTGAAGATAAGAACATGGATGAGATATTTGAAAAATGTATTACATATAAGAAATCTATCCACGACCACTGAAACTACGTGATATATGACTTGACTATGTGGCTAACATATATGCTTGATTCCTAGTACTTGTTGTAAGCATGTCAAACCCTATTAAAGAGAAAATTGACTAATGTGAAAACATGGATGAGATATTTAAAAAATGTATGAAATATAGGAATCTAACTACAAACTTGACCACTAAAAATATGTGATGTATGATCATACACAAGCTATGTGGCTTAGCTAATTAGCTAATAAGCTTGTAAATGCAAATAATTGTGTAGGCTCTGTGAGAACGTATTAAGCTGAATCAATAGTCTACAAACGAGGCAAGTTTCTAACTCTTACTCTTTATTGAGAAAGTATTCTGCTGTAGACAGGTTATTTAATTTCTGAACTGTCTCTCCCTATTATGGTTAATATAAGGTTAAATAACCTTTTTATTCCAATCTGCTTCAAAAGAATAGTATATTGAACTTCACTCTTACATAAGTTATATTGAAAGTATGTCAATGCCATTACTTCGGTTAGACAATCGTTGATATATTGATATTATTCATCAAATTATCAGTTAATGCTTTCCAAACCATTTTTGTTGTTGTATGGATTCGTATGTAATGCTGTGAATGAACAACCCTTTTATAGGGGCATATTGTACCAGACATATGATTCCGAAGGACATGTAAAGTGTTATTAGACTGTTATGTTGTGCACAATATAGGATACTCAGGCTGATCCCCTAATGTACGAGTCTAGGATATAAAAAATCTTTTATAAACTGTATGTATCCATAGATTGTAGTATTATTACTGTCAATTCTAGTAAAGAGTTCACTGGTCATTTGACATTACAGCATGCTAAAGTCTAATTTTTTAGACTCAACACTTCTAAAGAATTATCTTGTTCAGTATTTATTATTGAATCCTCATTGATATAATATTTATGTTCCATTATATTTAGCTGCTTATTTCCTTGCTGAGCAAGCTTGTTGCTCATCCTTGTGTTAAATATAATGTTTTCAGTTAAGAATGAAGTTGCTGGTCCATCTGGAAAAGACAAAGGAAAGGGAATTGTTGTTGAATAGTTTTTTTATTAAGAGCATGTGCTTATTTAAGTAGTAAATGTAATAAATACTGTTAGTACTATGTTGTGTAATGATATTCGATTCATAAGTTATGTAAAGGTCTATAGAACCTGGGATTTATGTTATGTAATATAAGATAGTTTTCTTTTAATATGAATGGGTATATTAGTATCGTGAAGCACTAAACTCGAATTAAAGATAACCCGGATTTGGGGGCGTCACAGCACCAGTGTTATTCGTAAAGAAGAAAGATGGGTTGCTAAGACTTTGTATCGACTATCGAGAGTTGAACAAGGTCAACATTAAGAATAAGTACCCGTTGCCTAGGATAAACGATTTGTTTGATCAATTAAAGGGGGCAAAGTACTTTTCAAAGATTGACTTGAGAACCGGTTATCACGAACTGAAAGTGAGGCCGGAAGACATTCCAAAGACGACATTTAGAACTCGGTATGGACACTTTGAGTTTCTGGTAATGTCATTTGGATTGACGAATGCGCAAGCAACATTTATGGATTTAATGAACAGAGTGTTCAAACAGTATTTGTATAAGTTTGTTGTCGTATTCATAGATGACATCCTAGTGTATTCAGAGACGGAGGAAGAAAACACCGAGCATTTTCGGATAGTGTTGGGGACATTAAGGATGGAGAAGATGTACGCAAAATTCTCCAAGTGTGAGTTTTGGTTGTAGAGAGTGCAGTTTTTAGGGCACGTTATCGACAAGAATGGTGTTTCAGTGGATCCAGCGAAGGTAGAAGCGGTTATCAATTGGGAGCGACCAAAAGACTTGAAAGCGTAAATTCGGAGTTTCTTAGGATTGGCGGGATACTATCGAAGATTTATTCTGGATTTTTTGAAATTAGCATCACCATTGACCAATCTTACCAGAAAGACAGTTAAGTTCATTTGGATGGAGAAGTGCGAGGAAAGTTTCCTAGAATTGAAGAAGAGACTTAGTCAAAGTGTTGGCCTTACCAGACAACACGGGAGGGTTTATAGTGAATAGTGATGCGTCACACAAGGGTCTTGGCTGTGTACTGATGCAACACGGCAGTGTCATTACGTACGCTTCACGTCAGTTGAAAGATTATGAGAAGGGATATCCAACTCATGATCTGGAGTTAGCAGCAGTAGTTTTTGCCTTGAAGATCTGGAGGCATTATTTGTATGGCGAGAAGTGTGAGATATATACGAATAACAAGAGTCTGAAGTATATCTTCACGCAGAGAGAGTTAAACATGAGGCAGCGCCGATGGTTAGAATTGATCAAAGATTATGATTGTGAAATTCTATACCATCCATGCAAAGAAAATGTAGTGGCAGATGCCTTGAGCAGAAAAAGCAGAGAGAAGTTATTAAAGTTGACCATTTAAGAAGAATTGGTGAAAGATTTCGAACGACTAGACTTGGAAATTAGGTATCCGATGGAGACCGACGAGCAATTATTTACGGTGACAGCGAGCCCGACTTTATTAAATAAGGTTAAAGAGGCACAAGAAAACGATGAAGATTGCAATAACATCAAGAAGCGATTGACTGAAGGTGATGAATTGAAATTTAAGGTTGATAGTACTGGACTGCTAAGATTTAAAGGAAGAATTTGGGTACCGTTAGTACCAAAACTGAGAGAAGAGATTTTGCAAGAAGCGCACAGTACGAGATATTCGATACACCCAGGAAGCAAGAAGATGTACCAAGATTTGTGTCACCACTTCTGGTGGCCAAACATGAAGAGAGAGGTTGCGGAATGCGTAAGTAGATGTCTAACTTGTCAGAGGGTTAAGGCAGAGCACCAACGACCAAGCGGATTATTACAACCATTAGAGATTCTAGAATGGAAATGGGAGCACATCACAATGGACTTAATGGATGGACTTCCGGCAACGCAGAAAGGGCACGACGCTATATAGGTGATTGTAGATCGTCTTACTAAGTCAGCTCACTTTTTGCCGATTAAGATTAAGTATAGTTTGGACCAGTTAGCCAAATTGTATATTAAGGAAATTATCTCGAGACATGGGGTGCCAGTATCTATTGTATCAGATAGAGATCCGGGATTCACCTCAAACTTCTGGAAGAATCTTCAAGAAAGAATGGGGACACAATTACAAATGAGTATCGCGTATCATCCGTAGACCGATAGGTAAAGCGAAAGAATAATTCAAACACTTGAAGACATGCTCCGAGCTTGTGTGATGGACTTCAAGGGTAGTTGGGAGGATCACCTCCATTAGTAGAGTTTGCGTATAACAATAGTTATCACGCCAGTATTGGAATGCCACTGTACGACACACTGTATGGGAGGAAATGTACAACGCCCTTATGCTGGGACGAAGTTGGAGAGCGTCTACTGTTGGGGCCAGAGTTGGTACAACAGACGGTAGAAATCATCAGGGTAATAAGAGCTCGACTAGTAGAAACTCAAGATCCCCAGAAGAAGTACGCGGACTTACATCACAAGAAGAGAGATTTTGAAGTAGAAAGCTATACATTTCTAAAAGTTTCTCCCTAGAAAGGGAAGATTCATTTTGGGAAGAAGGGCAAGTTGAGCCCTAGGTTCATAAGACCATTTGAGATTTTGAGGCGAGTCGGTGAAGTGGCGTACGAGTTAGCCTTACCTCCTGAGCTTGAGCACATTCATAACGTGTTTCATGTGTTAGTATTGCGGCCGTATAAACCGGACTACAAGCACGTTATATCCTATGAACCAATCCAAGTCGAGAAAGACTTATCGTACGAGGAAGTTCCTGTCCAGATACTAGATAGGAAGGAACAAAAGCTGAGGAATAAGTTTATTCATTCCGTTAAGATTCTCTGGAGGAATCACGCAGTAGAAGAAGCTACGTGGGAGCTAGAAGAGAAAATGAGAGCGAATTATCCATTTTTATTTGAGTAACCTTATTTTTACAATTCCGAGGACGGAATTTTTATAATGGGGGAGGGATGTAACATCTAAAACTCCTTATTAATTAAATAAGTGATTTAATTTTTTATGAGTTAGTTTTGTGAGTTTATTTAAACCTTATGTGGTTATGTGAATTTATGAATTGGTTAAAGGGAGTCACTAATAGTTATTTAAATTAGTGGACTAACCCTAAGAGTTTGATATCAAAGAATTGATAGGATTATTAATAATTAAATATTCAATTTATTTGAATATGGTAGCAAGAGTTGAACATATTGATTAATTTCAATTATGAGTAATTAATTGATAATGTGTTAAGTAATAATTATTATGAATAAATAATAATTAATGTGTAAAAGATTAATAATTTATAAAATGATTATATGTTTACTTGATTAATTTGTGCAAGATAGTAAACCTTTATTATATGGTAATATATTTTTTATATAGTACAAGGTGGCACATTAATATGTCTATATATATATTATATATATATGGACTATATAGTAAGAGTTATTTGCATTCATGTGAGTTACATAATAATATTGTTATATGATATGAAGTGTGTGGGTAAACATTCATCTATACCCTATTGACATATAATAATATCGATTGTTAAATTAATAATGATTTCATTAAGTTATTATGATAATAACAGTCATGGTAATTGAAAATGTACATGAATTATATGTATGTGCACTACTTGATATCTTGTGATTGGGAAATACATTGTATGCCCTTTTAAATCATTATAACATATGTTATGTGAAATGAATTGTGAATACATAATTTATAACCAAAGTATATATTATGTACAAAAGGTATTAGCCAAGTGTGGCATTTCATTTTGCAAATGATGAGAATTCTCTTGTCCCATAATAAGAGTCACATTTCATCTTCCCACGTGAAAATCTAGCAAGCCTAGCCTAGCTTCATCTCAAACTCAACAATCTAGATCAATTAGTGGATGGGGAGTGGGATTCATGATGAAGATTACCAAGTCTCACCAACCTCCTCTTATCTATATTGCATTCTTGAAATCCTTTGGTTTAATTTGGGAGATAATTGTATTATCCATGTAGCCATTCTCCTATAAATGAGACCTTCACCTTCCTCATTTCAAATTGCTGAGAATTAGTATGCTAAGAGTGAGTAGATTGATATATTGCAGCTCAATAGCTTCAAAGAGGTATAAATTCCTATTTTGTTCTTGAATTGGGTTTTGTCAAATTCTTGGAATTCTCATGAAATCTCTGTTAAGAAGTATGAATTAACATGTATCTGTGTTAATTCAATTGGTATGAATACTTTGTAGTGTTTCAGATAGTCTGGTTTTGGAAATTACCAAACATATGTTAAGGCTCTGCAGAAGCAGAGCCATTTATTACCTCTGAGCGAAGTGGTAATGACCGCGCGCCTGATTCTAGAAACTTATTTCATGCGCCACGTGTGGTTTTTCTTGGATAACGCTTTAATGACTCGAAGAAGAGGACAATCATGTTAATTTGAGTATTACATGCATATAAATGACATGAACATGTGTGCTAAGGTGGTTGTGTATATAGTAAGCCATAATAGGTTTGCTTTGGACTTGGTTTTCAAAGAAGGCTTAAAGCTTTGGAAATTAGAAATTGTATGCATGGAGTAATATACATTCTAACCTTGTGAATATATGTAAATAACTTTAGTATGTGCACAAATGCATATGGAAGCATGAATTAGACAATATAGACGTATCTTGCATACGTGAATGAATTTTACTAATGGAGGCGTAAAGTTTTGAAAATGAACTTGATAAACTATATATATATTAAGTTGAGGACTTGTAAGTATGATTTTGATGTCTAACATGTATGTATATATGAGCGCATGATGTTTAGTAAATGAAGTGAATTTGCATACTTGGTAGCTTAACATGAGATACTCAAACTTAGAACTATATTATGAATGAAGGAACCTAGATTGAACTTGAGAGGTGCGAAGGGACCCTTGACATGTTAATATTTGTTATGTATGTATGGGTGGGCAGGCTAAGCCAAGCAAGTGATTGCTCGACCCTGGTTTGAACTATGAGCCGCGCGGCTGCGCGTCTCCTTAGTATAAATCTGGCGCGGACACGCCATCCTTTAGTGAGGTCTGAGTTCTGTTAATTAAATGAGAGCTTATGCATGCTTATATGGTTACTCTAATCTATAATACATGTCCATTATAGTAGTCATGTGTTAATAAGCATGTTATTGAAATATTCTATGATGAATTGATGTTTACTACTTTAAAGTCAATAATGATTTCAACTATGACTTAGTGTGTTAGAAACTAATCGTGGAATGTAATGACACATGTATAGAAGCATGATAGGTGATGATTTGATTTTTGTAAGTGTAAACACATATTAGTTTATACATACTAATTGAAAAGACCGACTTGTTAGGTTGTTTCAACGCAAGTAACTAAAGCTAGAATTATATTGTAGCTGAGCAAATAGGCAAGTATCTAAACCTTACGCACTACCTTTATTTTGTGCAAATAGGTATATGTTTATGCAAGTTTTTTGGACCCTACTTTTATTGAGCAAGTTCCTTGAACCCTACTTTTCTTAAGAAAGTTTCCCTAAACTTACCCTAAATTATATTGAGCAAGTATCCGAATTTATTAAGTTGCAAGTTTCGTAACTTGTACAACTTTGAGTTTGTGAAAGTTTTCTTATCCTTCTCATATTGTATTGAGCAGGATATTGTTGAATTGAAAGTTATTCATTTAAGCTTGAATCTTATTTCCAAGCATGCTATTAAGTGGTTTAATTTCCTTACAATTATTCCACATCGATATTATTGATATTCACACTTAGTGCACTTAAGTTCGTACAGTCTTGCACTTGTACATCATTTAAAGTTAAATAATTCTTGAACTGTGGTAAATAGAGTCTAAACCTTTGTCCGGTCAAAAAAGCCTATGAAGTTTTATAAAAGCTATCCAAACCAATTGATGGTAAGGATTCTTAGACTGAAAGAACACCCCTTTTATGCATATACATAGTGTACGCGAGGCTGATCCCCTCAAGTACTTATTCTGTAGCAGTAACCAAAGGGTCAATTAGCTATTTGATTCCATTGGAGTGTTATAGTTCAAAGTCTATTTGACTAGCAGTTATTCTAAAAGCAAACATTATCTTTGCTTGCGATATTCATATTGTTGAATTCGTCAGATATTCATATTGTTGAATCCATTACCAGATATTTTTCCATTCATCATGATATATCTTTATTGTTGTATTTAAACTTGTTGGGCAAACTTGTTGCTCATCCTTGCTATATCATGAATATATTGCAACAAAGCCCGAGACCTCAGGAAAGGACAAGGGTAAAGGAAAGATGTAGACTAGTGGCAAGGAACAGATTTTACCTTGCGCTTAGTTTAAATTACTATTATGTAATATGAACCCTAATGATTATTTTAGGGTATGTTTGTAAGATTGTATTAAGGTTATCGAATCTTGGGACTAGTAACACCTTTTGAATGAACGACGTACGTTTATTATATTCCATATTTTAGTTGTCGTATGTTGTTTAGAGGTGGATATTTGTAGTTTATCGTGATGACCGAACCGAGGTTAGAGGACCTAAATTTGGGGGCATCACAAGTTGGTATCAAAGCCTAGGTTATAAACGTTAGGAATACGAAACCTAGGTTATAACCTTAGTAAAAAACACAAGTAGAGTATGTAAGTGATGGGTTGGGGAAATCCATCGAGTTTTATTATGATATTGATGTGGTTTATTTAAATCAAAAATGATTGATAGACGTCTTAAACTTCTTAATGCTAACATGGATAGCATATCACATAAAGCCGAATTGTTTCTTCCTTTTCTCAGATCATGTCGCCTAGGAGAATTCAGCAGAATCAGAGGGAGGAAGGATCTGTTAACAATGGTGGAGGGGAAAATGTTGATCCAATGCAGAACTTCGTTAACCTGTTAACTGAGGCAATGCAAAATGCACTTCGCCAAGAAGTAAATACAGGGGGAATGATGATAAAGCTTGGCTAGCTTTAAGGACTTTAAATTGGTAGGACCACCGAAGTTCCGGGGAACCTTGGATCCAATTGAAGCCCAAACATGGATAGAAGAAATGGAGAAGGTGTTTGAGGTCGCACGAGTGGAAAAGGTGTTTGGATCCAATTAATGATATCTACATAGCAAGGTAGATGGATCTTCTACCTTTTTACCCTTTTCGACAAATACAAAGAGTGCTGCTCCAATTGCTTAGGGTTAAGTCCTGGTGGACAGCTGTGATGAAGGGGCGGTTATCATCCTCCTCTTCTTTGATGATGACCATGATTGAGTTTATGTTAGGGTTAATGTTTTCCTTTGACCGGTTCTCCTTAGGTCTATTGATGAGAGGGGTCAGAATTTGATCTTCTAAGCAGTCATTATCTAAGATATCCTCGTTCATACCCTCGGTATGCATAAGGAAGTACATCTATGATAACTGGCTCTTTACTTCTTATTTAAGTCTTTGATTCCTTTCCTAAATGTCTGGGTTTGGAATTAGGACTTCTTTCCCACTAGCCGGTCAAGGCCTAGGAATTAGCATACCCGCCACGAAAACAAGAATTTTCCTTAGAGGTTGTCGATGTTGGGATTTTTATTTGTCCCTTTTCTGTTCTTGTCTTTTGGTGTTCTCATGTTAGGTGAGATTTGTTTGAAAAAAATAAGTTGTGAAAAGGTCCGACATGTATATGTCGACGATTGGACTGTAAGAGTCGCCAGTTGGTATTTTTAAAGGGTTGCACCAACTTAACCGAGAAAAGGTTTTCACATTAACCTAGTGATGTGACACTATTTGACTGGTCTATAAAACTGAGATTTATTAGGGTCCGGGGGCTTGATTATGCAGAGGAAAGGTGTTAGACACCCCCGACATCCATATTACCACGGTGACCGCCACTTTTCAATTAAATTGTTATCTGAATGTGTGTGTAGATCAATGTGCAATTACCTGGAAGTAGTGTTATGTCTCGTTTGCACTTATATACAAAGGGTTTGAATTTTGTATAAAAGTTCAGTTTTAACAAGATATAGCAATGACCGCCACTTTTCAATTAAATTGTTATCTGAATGTGTGTGTGTGTATGTGTGTGTGTAGATCAATGTGCAATTATCTGGAAGTAGTGCTATGTCTCGTTTGCAACTATATACAAAGGGTTTGAATTTTGTATAAAAGTTCAGTTTTAACAAGATATAGTAATGATATTTTGTAAAATAGGGTTTTCAAACCCATATGCTCAATAGTAATTAAGGCCTTTGATACTTCCATTTTATTGGGTATTCAGCTTGGTTGCTTATATTTTCGAGATTCGAAGCATCTTCGAGAAAATAAGATACATAGTGATCTTAGAACTCCTTGTGGGCATGAAATACTGTCTAAGGAAATTTAAACACCGTGAATAATTTACAAGCCATGCATTTGACTAAAAATGTCCATCACGGAACAGAATCTAGATTGAGAAGATGAATATGTGATCACATGATTCCTAGGCTCATATGATGTATCACTTTATATGAAAGTTGTAAGCGATATATATATATATATATATATATATATATATATATATATATATATATATAAGTTGTAAATATATATATAGGAATGATCAACCGTCATTTAAGTAAACTCCAGGCGGGACGAAAAAGTAAATGTATAAAAGTTGTAAATATATATATATAGACGATCAACCGCCACGAAGTAAACTCCATGCCAGACTGAATGTAAACATATATATATATATATATAAGCGGTAAACGCACCGAATGTAAAATCCAGGCTCAATCAAACAGAGTTTGATGATAACAATATATATATAAGTATTTATATATACATAAAAGCAGTAAACGCTCCAGATATAAAATCTAAGCTCACCGAACAGAGTTCGATAACAGTTTATATATATATATATATATATACAAAAGAAATAAAAAAACCATGGACCGAAGTCCGGGCATACACACGCAACACGACTCTCAACGTGAATAACGGTGTGTGCAAGAAGTGGAGAAAAGGCTTAAAGTAATGTAAGGAGGCTTACAGTGGACTGCCAAAGAAGACTTCAATAGCTTTAAATGAATGAACACTCGGTTTTCACCAGTAAACAGTAGCCAAATATAAGCTCACAAGTGTTTGAAATGAGAAAGCACTCAATTTATTTTGTGTACAGAGCAAATTGGACAGAGCTTCCTCACCTTTTTCTCTTACAAAATGGCCACCCCAAGCCTTTTATTTATAGAGGGGGGAGTCGTAGGTGTACCTGCGGCAGTTGCGGGTCTACCTGTGGTTGCTCAGGGTGCCCCGGCCAATGTGGGTCCTGTCGTCTCGAAGTACGAGCACTCGGATAATGCACTGTTCGCTCGAATCTTCATATCTTTTAATCCGGAAGTCCAATTAAAGTGTGTCATACCATTCTGGAAAGCTCTTTCTGAGATCTATGCAATGACATAGGATTTGCTCTTTTCTGATTCTGAAAAGATGGGTCTATGACTAAAATGGCATTTACGGGTTTCCGTCAAGCAGTTTGTTGAGCTATTTTGCGTAGTTTGCGCTCGAAAGTTAAGATATAGTTCTTGTGGGACTTCTATTAAAGCAATTTGAGTTAAAATGAGTTTATTTGATGTGAGTTGAAGTTGAGTTGGCAAAATGACCATTTTGCCCCTCCCGGGGTTATCTCCGGTTTTCGCGCAGTTGTAGTAGTCTTTTCTCAGGGTTATCTATGAGGTTGACCTGATGTTGACTTTGACTGTGCTCAGGGTTATCTCTAAGGTTGGTTTAACCTCTTGGGTCTATCTCCAGGCTTTGAACTTGATCCCCCTGGGTTATCTCTAAGGTTGAAACTTACTTTCCCGGGGTTATCTCTGGGGTTGGAAACTGGATCTCCTGGGGCTATCTCCGGGGTTGGAATTGATGTTGTGGTCCTCCAAGGTTATCTCTACAGTGTGAAAAAGATGCTTTTGTCCTCCTACATAGTTAGTAACAGGAAAACGAAATTTCGAGTGTCTATAGATGCCCCTCTTTATCATGTTCATGTAATGCAATGGAATGGACATGATAAAGATTACTAGACACTTGAAATATGACAAGGTATTTCTAATGATGCAAATCGCAATGTAATGAATGTTAAAATGTTTTCACAAATCGTAGTTCACAAATTGCACATCACTTTGCGCACTTCGCTTTTCGCATTTGGCCAATCGCACCTCAAAACTCGCACATCGCATTTCGCATATCGCAAATCGCAATGTAATGAATGTTATGATGAATGTTAAAATATTTTTCGTAAATCGCTTTACCTTTATCGATCATTGTTGATGCCTATGCTGGTGTTGACTCCAACGGTTTGACTTTTTGTCGGTGTTGCCGATGCTTATTTCATGAAGATAAGTTGAGATGTTTTCTACATCTTTATTGGGGATGACGTTTTGAAATCACCAGACCTTCCCAATGCATGCGCTGGTAGTTTACAACGGTGCCTACTCTGCTGGTACTTAACTACGCTGACATCGCTAAACTATTTCGGTTCTCACTCAAACGGTGGTATCCCTGAACTGTCTTGATGTTACATTGAATTGATGCCAATGGTTTAGAATACCGGATCTTCTGATACCTTCACTAAAGTAATATTCCAAGGTTTGCTTCACCAGACTCTGCCTCACCCTTTTTAAGGTGATTTGGAGTTTCCTTGTGCTGTTGGGTGCTTGTGCCCAATTTCCTTGAGCATTTTATTTGCAACCCAGTTAAACTGATGACCTGAATGCCGCTTATATCCCTGGAGGGTGCAGCTCGTTCTTTGACTGCCCAGATTTGAACTTTGGTGTAGAGGCCTCGACTTGTGAGAACTCGGCACTGGTTGGCATATTTGATGATGAGGATTTCATTCGCTAGACCTTTTGTCATTGGGCTTCTGCTTTTGAGTTAAGGACTTTCTTAAGAATTTTCCCCTTCTTTTGTAGAGGCAAGCTTATGTCGCCATGATTTCTTTCAGGAGTTCTCCCTTTTCTTTTGATGAGAGGCTTGATCCCGCCTTTAACTCCTTCCCTTTCCTGGAATTGGAAAATGCCCCAATTGTTTTCCATGTTGTTGTCGGGGATTCATATGAGAACTTCTCTTCGTTGACCAACTCAAGAGTGAGTAATATCCTCACATGTGGATTATCCATTCTGAGAACAGTATGCTTGGAAAAGACCAAATAATCATACTGAATCACCAGTGAGATGATGTGAGGGAAGATCTGATGATGATGTACCATGCTGATGGTGCTGACTGGTGCATTTTCCTCTTTATGATGGTTGATAAATTCCCCAGTGTTGAGTTGTCGCTGTTTCCGAGATTGCCCTAATCTTGTTGTAAGGGACCCAATATCGGTTTGTCGCTAATTTTGAAATTGCCCCAGCTTTTCTTATTGTCTGGGATCATTGCTTTGATAGATGGGCTGATAAGATGCCGAGATCGCAAAAGGCTTTTACCTCTGTACCAGATGGTTAACATGTAGTGGTTTTGGGTTTTGCTGCCCTCAATCATTGTTCCTGACTTGTTCTCGCAATCGGTGTTGATGTTTTTCTTATAATTTGACGAAGACTTGTGATTGAGGGTGTCGGCTCTTTAAAGGTCCTCGCTGCTAGTTGTCTTAGTGTATCGTTGTTTCTTCCTTTCTGGGATTTGTGCCAAATTTGATGTAATGACATTGAAGTGTTGTTGAGTCTTCTCAACATGGGTCGCTGACTTGGAGGGTTGTTCTTTGGTGTCTTGGGATTGATGTTTTGTTTTTTTTGAGTTTTTTCTTTAGTTTGACCGCACCATAAATGGTTGCCTACGTACTCCCATTGATGAGGGGAGATCAGGTCTTTCGTAGTTCAAACTTAATGGCCGAGACCTGACTGACTTGATTTTGATTTTTACTTTTTGATATTTTTTTTGTTTTTTTTGAATGTTTACATGCATGGAAAATAAAAGGAATATTGCGAAGAAAGTGATACCGTCCCTACATCTCCTGGAACTTCCCACTTTACCCACTACATCTACATCTTCTTGGCTAGCTGAGGCATGATAGTCCAGTTGTCAGTGGTTATGTTGCCTTTAGGGCTCGCGATAGGGGTTACCTCTTGGTTATGAATATCTTCACTTATGGTCATAACTTGATCGTTTCCTGATTCAGCACACCCCTCAGGGTTGCTTATACTGGACCTATCGTACGAAGGGATAAACTCTTGATTCTTCAATGGGTTGGCTTCCCCGACAACCTCACCATCTTTTCCTTCATATGTTCTTTGACCTGTTTTATGGGCTTAAGAGGATTGGACTACGGAATCTCCCTCGAACTGTTGTGGTATTTCTTGCAATGAACTTTCCGTTTTGGCTTTTTCTTCCTTGGAAATGATCAGTATTTCCTCCTCATCATCCAAGATGATAAAATTAGAAATGTTGTTGTTATCTTTGGGCCACATGATGTTTGATGTTGGCGGAGGAATCTCTTTTGGGGATTCTCTTATTTTCTCTGTCATTCCCTGCATCAGGATCATTCCACCTTGTGTTCTGCCATGATTGGTACTCATAGCCTTTAACTCCTTTGAACTGCCTGTCTCGAGTAGACATCTTAAGCTTTTTATTTCTTTTTTTTCCTTTTCTGATCATGGGGGATTCTATCTTCAGCTCTCCACTTTCAATGAGATTCTGGATTTTATGTCGCAAAGACCAACATTCCTCAGTCGCATGTCCATGTGAGTTAGAATGGTAGAGACATATCTTGGTGGAATCATAACTCTTTATCTTGGAATTTATAGGAGCCAGCAACTCAGTAATCCTTCCTTCACTTATCAGAAAGTGTAGCATTTCTTCATTTGATTTGCTCAGAGGGGTGAATTTTCGGACTCTTTTGGAGGTTGTTTCATCTTTCTTCTTTGAGAATTCGCATTCCCTCGAGAAAATTTTCCACTAGCAAGATCTTCTTGCACATTTATCATCCCCTTTTTTCTTGTACTTTCTTCCTGCTTTGATCTTCTTTATTTAGCTGGCTCATCATGGAGAGATATGGGCTTACATTATGGTTAACCTCATTTTTCTCTTGGCTTTCTGATAGTTGAGTGAAAAACTGCCTCGTATCCTGATGTTGGCGCACTATCAGCTTAGCTAGCAGATTTATATGATTCTGAATCGTCTCTAATTTTTGCATTACTGTCATACCCTCCTCCGATTTTTCCCACTCTAGGACATTTGTTTTCTGCCTTTAGGGGTATTCCTCCATCCTTCGTATGTACTTACGATTTGCATATATTTCAGTGCTTCATGACCCAATCTTGTTTACTTCCTCCGTATCATGCTGTAACGGAAGGTTGGTGTTGACATTTTGTTGGACCACAATACTGCCACTTTTGATTAGATTTTGAATTTTATGCTTTAAACACCAACAATCTTATGTATCGTGGCCCGGAGATCCTGAGTGGTAAGCACATCTCTGGCTTGGATTATATCTTTTGCTCCCTGGTTCCAAAGGTGGAGCTAGTTCGATAATTTTCTTGTGATCCATTAATATTGCCAATACACTTTCAAGGGAATCACCCAGTGAAGTGAACACCCAATTTTCCCTTCTTTCAAATTTCCTTTTCCTGTCTTGGCATTGGTTGAATGCAGCCTATTGTTGAAATGGCTAATTGTCTTGCTTTTTCCAAATGGGGGGACTGTAGGTTGGTTTCCTAGCTTGCCCCTGTGAAATAAGGGATACATCTTCATTGCCTTTATCGAGTACCCTCTTGGGATCGATCGCATACTTGCCAGTTTGTATATGCTCGATGACTGCTTGCAAGGCAGTGAAGTCTTTAATCTTGCTTGCCTTCAGGCCCATTTTTGCCATTTTGTCGTGTTTGATCATCTCCGAGAATGGCTTTCTAATGCCTTCTAGGATTCTCTCATAGTAAGGTGCCTCTTGAATGTCTATGAAAGTCATCACCATTTCAGTTTATGTCATTGATGGAATGACTTGCGCTGCCAAATGTCTCCACCTTTGGGCATATTCTCGGAAAGACTCAGTACTTTGCTTTTTGACTTTAGTCACTTGTTATCGATCCGTTGCCATTTGTGACTGAAAACTGTATTGATTGAGAAAGGTGTGGGCCAATTCTTCCCAGTTGTGGATTTTGGCATTGTCAACTCAGGCATACCAGACTTTAGCCTCTCTAGTGAGACTCTTTTGAAAAAGCTGCATTTTGAGGCTTTCATCTTCTACGTAAGACCCTAGCTCGCCAATATATACTTTTAGGTGCGTATAGGGATCACCTTCCCCATTGTACTTTTCAAACATTGGGATTTTGAATTTGTCAGGATATCGAGCCCCGAGGAATATACAGAGATTTGAATAGGTGACACTTCCATAGTTTCCAGTCCCTTTGATTAACCGGATGGTTTCCTCCATTTGTTGGACTTTCTTTCTTATATCCCATATTTCTCGATCATCCATGAGTTTTGTGTTTTCAGGGGTTTTGTTGGTTCCTTTATTGGAATGAGGTTCAGGTATCTGGGTTTCCATCTTTTTGTCGATACCCTAACTACCCCCTAGTGTGAATGACTCTGGTTGAGTAGGCATTGTTTGGCCCCGAGTGTTTTTACTTTGTTCTTTCAGAAAGACAGCTAATTTTGCTATCTGATTCCTTAATCCTTTGAACTCCTCCCGGGAAACAGGAGTAGGATCAGGCTGGGCACTGGTAGCCATGCTTGGTTTTAGGCTTGTTGCCTTTGTGGACTTTGAACGGGTAATTGGACCAATTGCTTCCCTACAAAAAGACTTAAATATTTTAGTCTTGAGGGAATGTAGGAAATGTTACATGCTATGTAATGTGTCCGTTTATGAGTATTATCCTGCAAAATGGATGTCAGTTATTTTAATGACAGTATAGCATGACAGGTTTTGTTATGAAAGGGAATGCATGTACATATATTCCTTTATATTTTCCATTACATTGAGATTGACATGGAAATGAAATTACAAGTAATTGAAATGGGAAGGTATGAAGAGACTTCCCTTTGCGTTTGGTTTATCAGAGGCTGACCTATCTTAGGCTACTCTCGCGGCTTTTTGGCATGAAGGTTCCCAAATCATCGCAATTTACTCGACGGGAAGTTAATCTGGTCTTTCAACTGAAGCGAATTTGGGTGGTGCTTTTCCTGAGCCTCGTTGGAATTAGTCTCCCTATGAGTCCAGTAATCAAACACCAATAGGATAGCCTCTTGGTGGAGGGACCACTCAACATACATTCACATACAACGTGTCTCACCGTATGGAAATGATGATATGTGCGAAGCACTAATATCACAAGCAGATATGGTGTGAAGCACTAAGTGCAATAAGTAAATGCATTATTACACATTCATTCAAATGTAAATACAACATCCACACACAAGCAGATAATGGTTTTGAAAAGTTTGTAATAGCGGCTTAAGCCCTCTTACTGGATGTCCCCAGAAGAGTCGCTACCTGTCGACGTCTGGATTTTTATTTGTCCCTTTTCTGTTCTTGTCTTTTGGTGTTCTCATGTTAGGTAAGATTTGTTTGAAAAAAAATAAGTTATGAAAAGGTCCGACATGTATATATCGACGATTGGACTATAAAAGTCGCCAGTTGGTATTTTTAAATGGTTGCACCAACTCAACCGAGAAAAGGTTTGCACATTGACCTAGTGATGTGACACTATTTGACTGGTCTGTAAAACCAAGATTCGTTAGGGTCCGAGGGCTTGATTATGCGGAGGGAAGGTGTTAGGCACCCCCCAACATCCATATTACCACGGTGACTGCCACTTTTCAATTAAATTGTTATATGAATGTGTGTGTGTGTAGATCAATGTGTAATTATTATGCATTATCTTAGTCATAATTTCTTCTGTATTATCTTAGTCATTCAAATCTGACGTATTTTTGTTTAAATCCATGACATGGGCTTAATAAAGCTTGACATCTATTTTTCAATAAATGAATAGCTTTATGGATTGATATGACAGTGATTGACTTTATTGGTTTGGTTGCTTGAATTCGCATAATAGGTTGGTTAGGAATATGAAAGCTAACAACCTTACGAAAATAATCAATTTTTGCATGATGAGTAGTTAACCGATCAATCCCTAAAATCACATCAAATGCAAGTATTTTTAAGGAAATAAGATCGACAGGTAATGTGAGGGTACCGATTTGAACCAAACAAGACTTATAAACAGTGGATGTAATGAAGGTTTCTACCAATGGAGTTTCAAAAGATAAGTCAAAGTCTAATTTCTCCGGAGTTAAATTTAAACGTTGAGCACAAGTAGGAGAAATAAAAGAATGGGTAGAACCGGTATCAAATAAGGTATAGACTTCGCTAGAGTTTATGATTAGCTTACTCGTGACAACCTCGTTTGCGTTCCTTGCTTTTTGGGAGGTCACGATAAACGCTCTCCCTTGAACTACCGGCTTTGAATTTTCTGGGACGACCTTTGGTGCCTCCATCCCAGCTGGACTTGACTTCACTGCACGATAAAATCGGGCTAGGTGACCTTCTCTTCCACAATTATAACATGTTTTGGACTGCTGCGTACAATTTGGATTAATGTGTCCCTCCCCTTCGCATTTGTAGCATACGATCGGTGATGGTGCTGACGTCTTTCCATCATTATTGAATCTCCTCTTCTTAAAATTTACACTCCTATTGTCTTGGCCATGATTACCACCGAAGTGGTTACCATTTCTAGTAGACACAGCAAACGGGCCTAAAGTCTGGTGGGTTTACCACCACTTGGCCAAAAACTCTGGGCTTTGGGCCGCATTTTTTAAGCCCACGAAAACCCGGGCCTTTTTAGCCCGACCCAGCCCGACCCGTTTGGGTTAAGCCAAAAAAAGCCCAAAAAATAGGCATAAAACGCTTTCGGCTCGTGAGCCGGCCCACCCGCCAAAACCCGAGCTTTGGGCTTCCGTTTTTTGGCCCGGCCCGGCCTGTTTGCCAGGTCTAATTTCTGGAATGTTGACTTCCTCCACGTTTGTTGTCACTGCTTCAATGACTGCTACCACTGGTATTATCATTTTGTCGGCTGCTCTCTCTTGGTTGGGTTGACTCATTATTACGCTCCAATAATTGTGTCATATTTACAACATCTGAATACAAACACAGTTTGTGAGAAATGAGATATTGAATTTTTTCAGGTTTCAAATCTCGCAGAAAAATTCACGTCATTCTCTCCTCATTATTAACCAAGTGGGATGCAAACCGCGATAACTCGGCAAACTTCGCTTCGTACTGCGACACGGACATATTGTTTTGCTCCAGCTTGATGAACTCTACCTCCTTCATGTGACGAATACTTTCAGGAAAGTACTTGTCGTTGAATAGTTCTTGGAACTTCTCCCAAGACATCTTCAATGCGGCAGGCTGGGAACGCTTTACAGATTCCCACCAGTAATCTACCTCTCCTCGCAACATGAAAGTGGCAAAGGGAACCTTTTTCTCCTTGGAGCATCCCAAGACATCATATATCTTGGTGATCTGCTTTATCCACGTATCTGCCTTAAGTGGTTCTGGCTTTCCCACAAACTTCAGTGGTCCCAGCTCCTTAAACTGCTTAGCGGTGACCATCCGAGAGTTGTCAGTGTTTTCACCTATATTTTGAACAGGAGTCTCTTTTGCTTGATGTTGCACAAATTGCAGAAAGCTCCAAAACATTCCGTCGTTCGCCATTTGGTCGGTGTTATTGTTCACCTGAGGATTATTGCCTTCCTGATGCACATTATCCTGGGTATTGATCTGTGGTGACTCAACGGTCTCATGTGTTCCATTGCTTATCTCAACATTCTCGGATGTCATTTTCAAACACTGCCACGAAACAAGGGTTAATTGACACGCCACATATTACCCCTATATTCTGACCGATCAATTAAATAATCAAATAAGCTTAAGTAGGTCATACTAGTGAAGGATTTCCCCGTCTCTCTCCCTAGTTCTAGTCTCACATCTTAGCCAGGGATCATATCCATAAGCTTTGATACCAACTGTGATGCCCCCAAAATAGATATACATCACCCATTCTGAGTCGCCAAATACACGGTACATAATTCAAATACAAACTTAATTAATACAACTATCGTGTAAAATACGACAAAACATAGCTGAGTTTTTACACGAATATTGTCTCATAGACAGTATCCAAACTCAAATTCAATCTTCATTACATTTATTATCACACTAAATAGTGAGGACTACTAAAACAACCATCTCGGACCGTCACTCCATTCCCCGACTAGTCCCGGCTACGTTCTCATTTCCTGAAGAGAACAATGAAAGCAAAAGGATGAGCTCAACTAGCCTAGTAAGAAATATTATGACTAAGATAATGCAGAATAAATTATCATTAGCCTTCAATAGTGTTAAACTGATAAAATATAATAAACATCAAGTTTAACTACAGCGGAACAAGCAATCCATTAGAAGAGTTAAGTAGAGCATGATATCTACTATCTTCTATGATTTAAAAAGTTTATCATCAATTTTTAAAGATTTATAATTTAATTTATCCAGAATTCAATAATGTCCATATTGTCAACATGATACTGCATTGTGGAGTAAAATTCAAGAATAATATTGTATCAAAAAATGATTTGGACCAAAAAGAAATCAATTTTTGTCATGAATAGTACCCTGGGTGAATAGTAATTGAGTGAATAGTACCCTGTGAATAGTATTTCAGGAATAGCACCCCGTGAATAGTACTCCGGCATGAAAAAGTTAAAATTTATCAAGAATGCTCAGAATAATATTTTCAAGAAAAGCTACTGGATGAAGCGCAAATTTCTAGGATATTCTACTAATTTTATAGAGTATAGAAGCCAAAACTTAACAAAATGAGTGTATAATTCGAAATCTGAAATGAAATAATATTACTTACTTACTACAGAGTATGGAAGAAAATATTATTTCTTACAAATATTGAACAAAAAAAATATCTCTTACCTTAAAAAGAAGAGTATTCCAACTGGTATAGCGGGGATATTCTTGAAGAAAACTTTCAGTGTTTTCTACGCTCAAAGCTTCTTAAAAGTCTAAATAAATACGTTCAATATTATAGAAGAAGAATTCTCTGATTCTGGTGTGATTTTCAATTCTAACTAAGCATCCTATTTATAGGAGAGTGAAAGGGTAATGTTTAGAATTTTTATGGATTGCACAGTAGGAAATTAGACAAAATCACGGGCACCGAAAACTGATTTCACAAGTTTTTTATTGTGCACTACATAGTAAAATACTATGCAAATAAAATATAATATATTCTATTTTTCATAAAAAACAAAACTTATTATAATAATAAAAATAATATAACAATCCTTCTGTCCAATTTTTTCCCCCTCCGTGACCTCCCTTTTTTTCTTTCATTACATGTGGGCCCCACCACTTTTCATTGTCATATATATATATATATATATATATATAATTCCCTTCCATTTACGTATACCTTCCCCCCCCCTCCATTTCTATTCTTCATCCTACATGTGGGCCCCACCCCACATGTCCCGTTCACACACATATTATATATATATACTAAATAATTGTCTACTGATTATTTTGAAAAATGGGTAAATGGGGGTCTAGATAATAAGCAAAATTTACAACAAATACTTCATAAAAATTTCCTCAATATTTTTAACAACATTTATTCATCATTATTATAACTCGCAATATTAACAACCAGATCGTTCTAAGGAAAGAGGGGGCTTTCCGATAAGGATTTCTCCCTATTGGCACATAATTGGGTGACCAAACCCCTTTCCTCGACAGACCTTTTAGACATTGTTAATTATACAGATAATAATATGAATAACTTGTCATCTCAATTATTGATTTAATAATATAAAATATTATACAGATGATATTGTGATAATAATTGAATCAAATAACGTGAGATACTATGCAGCAATTACTGTAGCAATAATTGAGTATAACTGAGTGACTTCTCACGTAAGCATTAATAATCAATACCGTGTGCTACTATGTAACCACACATATTAATGTACTTTTACCACCGGGTATTTCAACAGTTTAACGGTAAAACATTCGCCGTTATTTTTATAAAAAGATATTTATGTCGTTTTCTAACTCCGACAATAATTCTGTTGTGGGGTCCACCAATGATTGTGTCGTCGTACGAATATTTCCTGTCAAAACGAATATTCCCCAACCAATCGAATATTTTATAACAACTTGCATACTTTGCAAAATTTATAAATATTACCCATAACTATAACATTATATCAAATCCATACCATAATATTCAAAAATATTTATCGAGAAAAATTTAATCTTTGCTTAATTTTCTTGCTTAATAAGTTGATAAATTGTGATATGTCAATTAACCTTTGTTTTGAAGCTGTATTCTGGAAAGATATCTAAAATCCAGGAGATAAGAAATGGAGAAATGATGATACAGAGGAAATGACCGGGAAGATAGAATCTGAAATTAAAGAAAGGTATTCTCATCTCTTCGAACTACTGGTACGTAAATTGTTGGGAAGAAATTTTATAAGGAGGGGAGATTGTAAGACCCCAAATTTTATGAAACAAAAGTATTCAATTTTCTTATAATTATTGTTCTATTCAGTAAATGGTTAAATATTGATAAAATGTTAAAGTTAAGGGTAATGTGTACAAATTTTACAAAGTATGCAAGTTGATATAAATTACTCGTTGTGTTGGGGAATATTCGTTTAGTCGGAGAATATTCTTTTTGTCGGAAAATATTCGTACGACGACGCAATCATTGATGGACCCCATAACGGAATAACCGTCGGATATAGAAAGCGACAGAAATAACTTTTTTTAAAAATAACGGCAAAACGTTTACCGTTAAACTATTGAAATACCCGGTGACAAAAGTACAGTAATAAGAAGTCACTCAATACACTACAAAAAAATGGGCCTTCAGCAACAACCAATTTTTGTTGCTAAAGGTGCCAAATTTTGTTGCAAAAGGGTTTTGGCAACGACTGTACTGTCGTTGCGTCTTTCATTGCGCAATGAGCGTTGCTAATTGTTCTGCAATGAACTTTTTTTTGTTACCAAAAGTACTACATTTTGCAACGAAATTTGGCTTTCGTACAGAGACATCGATCCTTTAGCAACAAAATATATTGTTGCAGAATAATTAAAATTTCGTTGCTAAAAACTCCATTTCGTTGCAAAAGCCTGCTAATTGGCAACAAAATGAACTCTTTTATTTTTCAACGACCATGCATTTTCGCCAGATTGACACCATTTTGCAACGACATTTTTCAAGGTAAAGAAATTATGAAAATTGTTGCCTAAGATTGCTTTTCGCTATGAATGTAAACTTTTTAGCAACGATTTTCGTTGCTGATTATATTATTTGGCAACGATAATATGCTGAATCAGCAACGAAAATGTTTATTGCTGGTTATTTTTCAATAGCAATGTAAGTCATCGATTAGCAACGACATTATATGTTGTCATTTCTTTATATGCGCAACGAAAGTTGATATGATTTGCAACGATAAAAAATATTTCCTTTTATGTTATTATTAGCAACAATATCCTCTCCGTTGTTATTAGGTTACTTTTTCATTGCCAAATATTATATTTTTAATGTCATTAGCGACGAGAATTTGTTGCTAAATGTATAAAAAATTATTGCTATATTAAAACTTGTTCAATGCTTTGGTAACGAATTATATTGTCGCTAAATCAAAATTTGACATTCATTTTGTGTACTTGTCTGGCTCAATGTCCCCATAGAAAATAATGGCAAAAATATAAAAAACTAAAATATTATTAACTTAATAAAATCATCCACTACATAATCATTCATTATCTTTATAATTAACCATCTAAAGTTATCACAGTTCTTCAATTAAAGTATATATATCTACATTTATAAAGAGAGTACACTTCATAATTTTGTCCCTTGTCTTCCGTAAATGTAGCACGAAAATTTGATACCCAGTATTATAAGGCAGGTCATAGAAGCAGTCTTCCTGCACATATTTAAAAATAATAGATGCTCCAAGAAGGAATAAGTTGACTCCAAAGTCAAGCCAAAAGTTAAACCAACAACAGTGAAAAGGACTTGCATAGCTTGCAATTGAAGCTTTTTACATCATTGTGGAAAAGTGCATAAACCAATAAAATAATTACCTTAGAACCAAAAAAAAAAATGAGTTTGAAGAAAAGACATATTATATATATATATATATATATATATATAGAGAGAGAGAGAGAGAGAGAGAGAGATTCATAGTGATCTAAAGAACAACTTAATCACCCAAATCATAGTATAGACTAAAATCCAAGGGGGGGGGGGGGGAAGATGGCCCCAAGTATAAGATGGCACACAAAAGTCATATACATGTCAACGTAGTTACAATGGATCAACTATGAAAGAGTTCCACATTCAACAAAGTTGAAAAATTATACATCTGCAAGAATTTTACTGGCCCAAGCCATCTTACACTAATATTATATCAGTTTAAGGATTGAAATCCAAACTCGATTGAGAATAAGAACTCACCAGAAATACCAATTACATCCATGTCCGGGAAGTCACTTTGAAGGAACTCCAACACATTCTGAACACCCTTGGACACCATGTTCATTCGTGACAAGCATCACCAAATTGCCGATTAAATCGATGTATAGACTTTTCCCTGCCATTGAGCATTGAATAGTTTGCAGCCTACCAAATCTGCTAGATCTGCAAGCAAAATAAGTTGCTAGATAATACAAGATTCAGGTGGAAAATGCTACATCAATATAGTTAAATAATAAAATAGATTTTATTCTCCAAAACACGAACAATAAATTATTTCACGTGAGTAACATCATTAAAATAAAACATGAAGGGAGAAGGAGCGTATCAATTCCTGTATCTATTCTTAGGGTATTATTTACCTCGATTGTATTTAGGCGTTATAATCGCATAAGCGTATTGTGCAACATGATTGCCATTCATGTCCTTTATCATAGTAACTATTCCGGGCTTTAGTGCGGAAACAATAATGGAGAAGCGCCTGGAGTCTTTGTGGTTTTAATAACCTTCCGGATGACTCTAGTCCCGCTTTAAGATATACTAGTAAGTGGATGTTTCAAAGTACTAAATTCTTGATAACAAAGGGAAAGGAACAAAGAGATCTTGAGAAAGAGAGAAAGTAAACCCGCATATATCGCATGAAATTCTAACAAGATCTCCAACTTTTTCATTAATGGAATGAAGTATCTCGTGATCTGTGATCCTCGTTACATACTTCAAGAAGCTTTTGGATAAGGTAATTCCCAAAGGGATCATCATAAGCTCGACGATGTGCACAATTATTTCATGGAAAATCTTTTCAACGCCTTCCGAAAGTGCCGTATTGATGTTGAACATTGAATTTTCCTTTATAAGAAGCGGCACAATCACGAAATGCAGTGGTAGGTCAACAACTAATACAAGGGAGAAAACATTACACCAAATGCATTGTTAATACCATTCTAGGAACAAAGATTGAATTACCGTATTTGATACAATAGTCTCAAAACACTGAAGAGAAGTAAATTCATATTACTAGTATCCACCAACTTATGCCAGTTTTATCAAGAACAAAAAATGCCGGTATGAGGTACCATAAAAGCCCCGATTAGAATGTTGATAATGACCGTAGTTGGGAGTTAAAAGTAATTAATGAGGTCAGTATAGTTGTTGTGCAATATAATTGCTATTTTAGTTGATCGATGCAATTGAAAAGTTTTTTTAATGACCATTGATCAAGTTGTTTAAATGTTGCAATGGATGAACTCATCATCATCCGTAATTCTTCGACAATATAGTGAAGCAATGTCTTTTGAATATAACCAAAAACTTCAAGGTCAAGAAAAAAGGATAACAAATCAAAATACATTAATCGTTGCTATCAAAAGATCCAATAACTTACCCTCTCCACAAGTTATGTATCGGCCTTCGAGAATCGATTGATTTAGGTTCTTAATGCAACGGTTGGCATCCTCAACATTGTCCATTGTTATAAAAGCAAAACCATGAGAGATGCATGAACGAGGCTCCACAAATTAGAGAAAACATGAAGCCACCAAGATAAAAAGGATAATTAATTTGAATATTACCGATGTAAACATGACATGCAAATCCAAGAAAGAGTTACGTAATCGATCGATCAAAAGTTTCCAAGATAAGAGGCAAAAAATAAACACCATCAGTATAAGGCATTTCACCCGTAACATAAATTAAGAAAATTTGTTTATCTTTTGCAGGAAGTTGTATTCCAGGAAGATGAATTATGTAACAATTTCTGCATACAAGATATTGATGTTTTATAGGAAGTCATCTGTATATAAGCAAGACTGTGACGACCCCAAAATAGGTCAACACGACCCATTCTGAGTCGCCAGATATCACATTATAAAAATCAAATACAAACTTTATTTATACAACTGTTGAACTCGTCAGCATGAGTACTATTAATAGTTAACTGTGAGTTTTAATACAATATTATCTCGTAGACAGTATCCAAACTCAAATTATTACAATGCCATATAAAATACAATAGCAAATATTTGAAGACCCCAAAGAAGAACGAGAAGATTACTATCATATTCATTCTAATGAGGTGCACTTTTGACGCTTTCAAAGTCGCTATTGTTGTTCACCAAAATCAATTATTAAGTGACGTATAAAATACGACACCCACATCTTAGGTCCTCAATACAATTATATATTGTACGTCATGTCATTTTATAATGTATTGATAAACTCCGACAGTCTCGGACCATCACACTATTTCCCTGTTATCCCCGCTCGACCCAGCTACACTCTTATTACCTAAAAGGAGTTGTGAAGCGAAAAGGGTGAACACAAATAGCCCAGTAAAGAATATCATGGCTAAGATAATTAATTTATCAACAGCCTTTATCAGAATAAATCAGAGATTTAGAACATATGGTAGATAATAAAAGTTTTCAACCATAATTGCAGCGGAATCAACAATCCCTCAGAAGAGTCAAGTAGAACATAATGTCTACTATCTCCTCTAGATTAAAAGCCCATCGTTGATAATTTATTCCTGTAATACTCATCAACAGTTCTTTGTTATACCCAAGACAAATAGAACTTTCAACACTTGTCTTCACCTGAACCACCAAAGATGTTAGTTAAATTCACAATTCATATTTATAATAATGTGAATTAACAGTTCCTTCTTGCCACAAAGGCTTAATAGAACGTTTACTCAATATCCTTACCCCAAGGTTGAAGATATTCAAATGTAATAACAATGATCATACCAATCAATTGTCTATCTTTGCACTACGGGCCAAAGATATTCAACTATAAAACTAATGGTCATAATCATACCAATCAATTGCCTGTCAGTGCACTACGGCCAAAGACATTCAACTGCTAACTAATGGTCATGATCCTGCCAATCACATCATTGAATTATCCATGCACTACGGCCAAAGATATTCGTTAGTATCACTAGTGGTCATGATCATGTCATACACCTGTCCATCTTCGCACTACGGGTCAAAGCTATTAAACAATGTGATCATCTTTGCACTACATGCCAAAGATATTCAACAACATATCATCTTTGCAAGATGTGCCAAAGATATACAACTATAAAACCAATAACCAACAAAGATAATAAAGAATGGAATAATAAAAGAATTTCACCATGTATGCAAGATTAGCATAGATAGGTTATTCCAACATAATAATAAAGAATGGAATAAATGAATAAATTCCGAGATGCGTATGCGTAATCCGCGACATACAAAAGTTATTCCAAATGTAATAATAAATAATGGAACCCAGTCATGCAGAACGCATGCACGTGATATTCAAATGTAATAATAAAGAATTGAATAACAACAGACTTCACCGTGTATACTAGAATCACAGATACAATAGTTATTCCAATGTAATAATTAAGAATTGAATAACAACAAACTTCACTGTATACAGAAATCACAGATATAAAAGTTATTCCAACGGAATAATAAATCTGTAATAATAAAAAGGCGGAACCAGTCCCAGATAAAAAACACATGAGATAGGATATTCCAATGTAATAATAAAGATGGAATAATATAAGGATTTCACCAAGTATGTGGTATGCACAGATACAAAAGTTATGTATAGGGTATGCCTCAGATACAAAAGTTATTCCAATGTAATAATAAAGAATGGAATAACATAAGAATTTCACCAAGTACAGGGTATGCCGCGTATACATGTTATGTATAGGGTATGCCTCGTAACAAGTTATTCCAACAGAATAATAAAGAATGGAATAACATAAGAATTTATTCATGAATAAGAAAGAATAACACCCCTTACGGGTACAACAAATAATATCCCTTACTATAATAATATCCCTTTACCTTTCAAATAAGAGTATTCCGACTAGTAGGGCGAGGATATACTCCAAGAAAACTTGCACTACTCTCAAAGTTTTCTTAAACTCTAAAGAAATACGCTCAAGATTATAGAAGAAGAATTCTCTCTAGTTTTCTTCTCTAGAGTTTCAAAGTGAATTCAGTAAGAAATAATGAAGGAATGAGCTTCTATTTATGAAGAATGGAATGAATAGTAACCAACCCATGAACGGTCCAGATTGATTTACTTTAATCGGACGGACTATCCATATTTAAAGCAAAATTTTTAAATAAAATATAATATATTCTAATTATTACCTAATAAAATAAATAACTTTATAAAAGTATTTTGTTTTATATAAAAGATTTTACTATGCAAAATACTATGCAACACTATGCATAATAAAATATAATATATTCTATTTATAGAATAACTTTAATAAAATATTCATTTTATATAAAAAGATTTTACTATGTAAAATACTATGCATAATAGAATATAATATATTTTATTTATAGAATAACTTTATAAAAGTATTCTGTTTTATATAAAAAGCTTTTACTATTATAATTTCAACCAACAGTCTGAAAAATTAGTATATCTCTTCATGGAATAATATTGTACCCAAAAAATGATTTGGACCAAAAATAAATATATTGTTCGGGTAAATAGTAACTCGTGAATAGTAACTCATAAATAGTACTCCGACACAAAAAGTGTCCCAAATACTCGAGTGAACAATACTAGAGTGAATAGTAATTTGGGTGAATAGTAACCCGTGAATAGTAACCCGTGAATAGTAACTCCAACACAAAAAGTGTCCCAAATACTCGAGTGAATAATACTAGTGAATAGTAATTTGGGTGAATAGTAACCCGTGAATAGTAACTCATGAATAGTAACTCTGACACAAAAAGTGCCCCAAATACTCGAGTGAACAATACTAGAGTGAATAGTAATCGGGTATTTTATGACAACTTGTCTACTTAAAAAAAAATTCACATATCACCCTTAACTTTAACCTTTTATCAATTTAACCATTTACTAAAATAGAAAAATTGAATAATTTTATTTCATAAAATTCGGGGTCTCACAAAGACCATGACACGGTGCACCATAATTCTACCATAACACATCCCACATTCAGGTATCAAGTAGATCAACAAACCTTTCCCTCCTTATTGAAATGATCTTCAAGATCTCTCTCATGACCTTGTAGATAATCCGGTCACATAAAGTGTATTTCCGTGGTTTATAATCTCACCGCCCGCTAAATTAATTAAAGTTTAAGACAAGAATAATAAAATACTAGAATACCAAGGAAGTCAAGAAAATGTATAAACCCTTCCTTATCTTGACAATACAAAGAAGTTGAAGAAATTTCAATTGCAATTTTGCACCACAAATATATGTTTCAAAGATTCACCAAATTGTGGGGGTACTTACTAGTTTACTTCCTTGAACCCCATACTCAAACTTTCCCAAATGCATTTCTTAGAAGGTATAGACTGACCGGCGCCACTTTTCAATATTGTCCTTCCATTTGATGGCGGCTTGAATTATCTGAATGCCTTGAAGAGAAGCGCAACATAATGACCTCTATTAGATTTTCTCTTAACTCAACCTTCTCCCATTTTCTTTCTTTTCAAAGAACTATTTATTATAACTTATTAAAGTATCAACTTGATTTGGCGAGGCCTCCAATCTTCTTCAATGGTGACATGCCCAAGTCGTCCCGAAGTTATTGTAGCCGAATGAGTAAACAACTCATTTTGAAGTCACAAAGAATATTGTGACCGAGCCTCGCTATTGCTTGTGACTTCTCTCTCCCGGAACCTACTTCTCCGGCCCAAGAAGAACCGTAGGACCCGCTTCAGGACCCTCCATATTTTCATTTCAATTCTAGTCGTTCATCTCCGTCATTGGTTTAAATATTGCTCTATTATGGCACATATCTAAAGTTGGAAGCTCTGCAAGGATGATCATGATCGGGGCAAATCTCGCAGTCGCTTTAAAGAAGGAACTTGTTGCTGCTGCAACACAACATACAAATTTAATAAGCAAAGATTATCAATTATAATGTCAATAAAATGACCCAAAGATTTGACTAAAAAGAAATAGGGCACTTGCCTCTAGCTTGGAAAGATCTTGGGGATCCAAATTATAGCTAGTAAGGACATGAAGAATAATGGAGGGATTTGCAGAGAGTGGGAACTCTCCGAGGGTTGCATCCTCAAAGCAATGACGTAGTTGTCGTTGAAATGGAGGTGGAGAAGAAGTAACAAGTACAATAATTGGTTGGTCAAGAATGTTATGGTCTTGAATAGTTTTGGTTTCACTCGTGAAGTGGCGTCCATGGGCCTTTGCTAAAGTATGCAAATTGCCCAAGTCAAAGCGAAGAGAATATCTAATCTGTTGGGATCATAAAAGCGTGAAAATATTACAACTATTTTACATTTTTCTATGACTGAACAATGGAAGTTATACAAGAACTCCTTTCTTCTTAAACAAAAATTCTACTGTCAAAGTATGTACCTTGAATTATTTATGGATATGATATTTTCAAGTATCAGACCTATAAATGTAACAAATTACCATTTTAACACAGTGAGATGGTAAAATTGAATGAAAGTGAGCCTAATTATATCACTAAGCAAGGAATAATGACAAGCAACCAAACAAAATGCATTAAATTGATAGAATTCGAATCGCCCAATAAATAATTTTAGAAACCTTTTGTTCCTGGAGAACTTTGCAATCCAATCATACCAAAATCAAAAGGAGTTAACATCAAGGATCTAAAAGTTATCGGTGTAGGCATGGGGATTGATTGCACGCGTAGTTCGCTGACCACAGACGTTGCAAGTGAAGGCAACACGCATACGACGTCGTGGCGACTTGGTGAAGAGGGACTAGGGAAGGTGGAGAATTTCTTCGTGCAGATTTCGACTCGAGCCATGAGAACCCGGAGGGCCCTCATGCCCAACCGTAGTCCAACCTCTAACGTTAATCGCACTCGAACCAATCCTATCGCCGCATTCTAAAATACCCCAAAAATATCCAGATCTAAACCCTAATTCCCAATATCAAACTCAAATCCTAAATATCAGTTACGCAATCATTAATCTCAGGAAAAAAAATTATAAATTACCTTAGAAAGAGTACGATTGCTGCAGATTGGGACGAGCCTTGAATCACTAGAGTCCGATCGAAGCTCTGATTCGTTGCCGTTATCTGGGGGGGAAAGGGTGGGTTTGTTAGAAAATAATAAACAGAAATTGGGAAAAATGTAAGACCCCGAATTTTATGAAATAAAAGTATTCAATTTTTCTATTTAGTAAATGGTTAAATTGATAAAAAGTTAAAGTTAAGGGTGATATATGAAATATTTTTTTTCAAAATATGCAAGTGGTTAAAATACAGTAATACGCGTTGTTGCACAGTAGCACACGGTATTGCACCAATTATTGATTCTTACGTAAGAAGACACTACTCAATAATTGTTACTGATAATTCTTTATCAAAGATTTTATTGATTCAATAATTCATGCATTGATATTTTATATTACTGTTGTTTTAATAATTGACACTACACAGTATTTTCCATTATCGAAGCAATAATTCATATTATCTGAATAATATTATTAGATAATATTATTGGCAATGTCTAGAAAGTTACATAAGGAGAGGTTTGGTCACCTAATGCTGGCATGAAGAAGGAGAAATTCTTATTGGAAAGCCCCCTCTTTCCTAGGAACTGCCTGGTTGTCATTATTGGATTCTGTAATATTATTTGTGAATAATTAATTATTGATTTATATGATAAGAAAAATATTCATTTTATGTGGATATAGATGGAGAAAAAAATTTAAAAGTGACAATTGTTGAAAATTGATATTTTATCTTTTCTGATAAAATAATATTTTATTATATTATTATAATATAATAATGATGATATTCTTACAATGAATGTGGAATATATGAGTATATGAGGAGGAAGAGTATTTTTGTTGTATTAAATGATTAACACATGTTTTGTGTGTCGGTGGACCCCATTTCTTGACTGAAATTTGATTATAGCATGTAAAATCGTCCGTTTGTGGATTTCGTTCAATTTCTATTTGGAAAAACTTTCTTCTGCAAAGTTGTAGAGAATTGAATTTCCTATAAAAATTCACGAGATTTGAATGTTCTGATAAAAGGGCTATTTATTGTGAATTATTGAAGTTTCGAAGTTCCGAAATAATTGATTTTTGGAAGTTTTAATTATTTTTATTAAGAAAAACGTTTTTATTGTTTTTGGCACATGTGTGGCTGAAGTTTGGACCAGATTTGTGTGCGTAGGAAATTTTGATATATATATTAATATTATATTAAATTTTCTGCTTTGGTGTTCTAAGCATTTTCTTATAAATAGGGTCCTTAAGTTAGAATTGAAAATCACACCAGAAACTAAAGATTTCTCTCTCTTTCTCTCTCTATATTATTGAGTGTATTCTTGTGAGTATTTTGATATCTTGAGTGTTGCTATACTCTGATTTGCAAGTTCGTTCAAAGATTATTCCAAATTAAGTAATCGCTCTTTTTGAGGTAAGGGATAGTAAGGGATTGTAAGGGATTGTAAGGGATAGTAAGGGATAGTAAGGGAGATTATTTTCTTCATAAATGATATTATTTCTTCAATATCATTATGCCGAAATATTGGTATGAACTTTTTATCAAATTTGGAACTTTTTCATGTCGGGGTTACTATTCATGAGTTACTATTCATGATTTACTATTCACGATTTACTATTCACGATTTATTATTCATGACGGGTTACTATTCATGAGTTATTATTCATGAGTTATTATTCACGAGTTACTATTCACGAGCTACTATTCATGGGTACTATTCACTACAAAATTAATTTCTTTTTCTAACCAAATTATAGTTGATTTATGAATATTACTCTGGAGATTAAAACTATGTATTGATTATATTGATTTTATTATCATATATAACATTTTTATAACCCTAATGTTGAAATTCTCTTTCACTGGAGTGTAAAGATGGGTAGATTATTGGTATGATCATGACTAGGGTTCTCTTTGGCCAGTAGTGAAAAGTTGAATTGAGACTGGTATGATCATGACCATTGAATTTATAATTGCATATCTTTAGCTTAAGTGCAAAGGTGAATTGATCAACATGGTTATAATTATTGTTTATATAAATTATAAAATGATTATATATTTCTTTGAGATATGAATATCTTTGGCCCATAGTACAAAGATGACTTATTGATGAATATCTTTGGCCCGTAGTGCAAAGATGAATTATTGATGAATATCTTTGGCATGTAGTGCAAAGATGGTCTGTTGATGAATATCTTTGGCCCGTAGTGCAAAGATGAATTTATTAGTATGATTATGAACATGAACTGTGATTTGGTATAACCATGATCTTTGATGTTTCAGGTAAAGACAGGTGATGAAAATTATCTTCATCCTGGATGAGAAGAGGAATTTAGAACCATAATTATGATTATGAGTTATTCATATGATTGTGAACCAGAACTGTCGATTGATATTACAGGGATAAAACATTATTGGTGGACTTTTAACATGGAGACGATAATAGACTTTATGGTCTATTTGACTCTTCTAATGGATTGCTCGTTCCGCTGCAACTATTGTTGAAAAGTTTTATCATCTACCATATGTTCTAAATCTCTGATTTATTACTGATGAAGACTATTGATAATTTATTTATCTTTAGTCATAATATTCTTTACTGAGCTAGTTGTGTTCACCCTTTTGCTTCACAATTCCTTTCGTGTAAGTGTAGTATTTGGGTCGAAAGGGGATAACAGGGAATAGAACGGTGGTCATCATTTAGTAGTTATATTTATTGAATCAAATAGGGTGAAGCGAACCCAACGTTGGAAGGGTGTTTTGCCACTATCATACAAGATGTCTAATGACATACAACCTCGTATCATCATAAGACATGGATGTGCTCATCCACTTGCTGAGTATATATACGAGCACTACCTATATAATCTTGGAGTTTGGTTGAAGTATAATTCTCAATTAGAGACGGTGGAGATAATGATATGTCAAGAGAAGACACACCATTGGGAAGAATATGATAGTAATCTTCTCATTTTTCTTTGGGGTCTATTGGGTCAACCAAGGATAATTTTGTGGGCATATGATATCTATAATAACCTAGACGCATGGCCTCCCATGTACGAAGGTTTCCTTGAGCACTTCCCAAAGGTTCTAATTTCTAAAACAGTTTTCGACTATACCTTTATGTAAGGTGTCATTATGAGGTGCTGTCCACGGTTGGGACATGAGTCACAGTTGGTATATATTTGTATTTAAACTCACAGTTTAAGTGTTGTCGTATCTTGCAAGACAATTGTATTAATAAAGTTGTAGTTGTTTTTTGTACCATGTATTTGGCGACTCAGAATGAGTTGGATGGAATGGACCTATTTTGGGGTTGTCACAAAAAATTGAAAGGAAATTGATAGAACTTACTCTTGGGAGAGATGGAGAATCGAAGAATCCTTCTACCAATAGAAGATGGGTCTTTAGATTTAGGAGAAAAGATTGGAAGGTAAGAAGTGGAAGAGACGATATTTGCAGAAGAAGTTTAAGTTTCTATTAGAGAACAGAAAACCCAAGAGAGAGATTTTTTTATAACATTTTCTAAATTTTTTTATAAAACAAATTTGTAAAAAAGAATTAAGAAGTAACATTGCTTTAACTGACATTAAAATATCTCTTTTTTAATTTCTTTAATCTCTTGTACTTGTTTATAAATATCAATATTTTTTTATATTTATTCTCTGTCATCTACGTTGGAAATGAAGGAGTATATAAGACTTCAGCTATAAAAAATAAAAATAAAAATTCTAACGCCAATTAAAGTGACGTTGCATCTTACTCTTCTTTTTTACAAATTCATTTTTTAAAAAAAATTAAATAAAATAGGGATAAAATTGATATTACATTAATATGGGTCAAACTAACTTATTAGGAATGACTTATAAGTCATTTTTAAATAAATTTATTCTATTTTAGTTCATAAAACATAATAAAATTTTCTTCATCTTTTATGTTTTCTCTTAGAACTGATAGTATTATAATTTAATTTTATAATATATTTGGAAAAAATGTAAAAGGAGAACTAGGAATAGCTAGGGGTATACCATTACTATTCTTCTTTTTATGTTTTATTTTTTGACATAAAAATATGTTCATGATTTACGTTACTCCCTCCGTCTAAGAATAAAAGTTCTTATTATTTTACGTAATCTCAAGTTAAATATTTACTTATATTAAATCATCTATTTTTTTTACAATAATTTGTGTGTAATATCCTTAGTATTAAATGTCATATTTTTATTATTTATATAATATCACTAGTCATGTATAAAAAGATATGCAATTACTTGAGAATTTAAATATGAATAATTTTATCATTTAACATTTTTTTTAAAATTCGTATAAAATCAATCATCACTTTCATTCTCGGAGTGAGGGAGTACTTGTAAGTATATCTTACTTCTATCTAGAAATAGGAAACATTGGGAAGCATAGATATTACTCATTTGCGCCCCTCATTTGCTCATTTGCTCATGTGCTACACTGTCTACCGCTACAAGTTATGATTGACAGCTTTAGTTAACAAATAAATTAGATTGGCTCAGTGGTAGCTTAAATTCTATTACCATCTCTCTCTCTCTCTCTCTCTCTCTCTATATATATATATATATATATATATATATATATATATATATATATATATACTCATCTTAAATCTCCACATTAAACTAAATATATTATTATTATTATTATTATTATTATTATTATTATTCGATGATGTGGATTATTTATTAAGCTGAGTCTCAGCGATAAAATTGATGATAAACATTTTAAATCATAGAAGATTGTAGATTTTATGCTCTACTTGACTCTTCTAATGGATTGCTTGTTCTGCTACAGTTAAACTTGTTGTCTATTATATTCTATCAGTTTAACACTGTTGAAGGCTAACGAAAAATTATTCTGCATTATCTTAGTCATAATATTTCTTACTGGGCTAGTTGAGCTCACCCTTTGCTTTCATTGTTCTCTTCATGAAATGAGAATATAACTGAGACTAGTCGGGGAACGGAGTGACGGTCCAGATGATAGCATTAGTAGTCCTCACTATTCTGTTAAATAGTGTGATAATAAATATAATGAGAACTCCATTGAGTGTGGATATTGTCTAGATGACAATATTCGTTTTAAAACTCTCAGATTATATTTTGTCGTATTTTACACGACAGTTGTATAATTAAGTTGTATTTAAATTTTGTATCATGTATTTGACGACTCAAGATGGGTGATGTATACCTATTTTGGGGGCGTCACAATTATTATTATTATTATTATTATTATTATTATTATTATTATTATTATTATTATTATTATTATTATTATTATTATTATTATTATTATTATTATTATTATTAGTACTATTATTATTAGTATTATTATTACTTTTATTGTTATTATTATTATTATTATTATTATTATTATTATTATTATTATTATTATTATTATTATTATTATTATTATTATTATTATTATTATCTTAATTTAAGGCAACATGTTAATAGTCGTTATAAAAAGTTGCATAAAATATGAAAATAAAATTAAAAATTATTGCCAATGAATGTGGTCTATATTAGTAATGACTAAATATAGCAACAAAAAAACTTTTGTTGCCTACGATGAGGAGAAATCAAATGGTTACTACTACTATTATTATTATTATTATTATTATTATTATTATTATTATTATTATTATTATTATTATTATTATTATTATTATTATTATTATTGTTATTATTGTTATTATTATTATTAGTACTATTATTATTATTATTATTATTATTATTATTATTATTATTATTATTATTATTATTATTTTTATTGTTATTATTATTATTATTATTATTATTATTATTATTATTATTATTATTATTATTATTATTATTATTATTATTATTATTATTATTATTATTATTATTATTACTTTTATTATTATTATTATTATTATTATTATTATTATTATTATTATTATTATTATTATTATTATTATTATTATTATTATCTTAATTTAAGGCAACTTGTTAATAGTTGTTACAAAAAGTTGCATAAAATATGCAACGAAAATAAAAATTGTTGCCAATAAATGTGGTCTATATTAGGCAACAAAATATAGCAACAAAAAAACTTCCGTTGCCCACGATGAGGAGAAATCAAATGGTTAGAAATTTTACAACGAATTTCTAATGAATTTTATTTCCAAAATTTACAACTACTTATGAATTTCGTTGCAAAAAGTGAAAGCCTGACACAATCTGCAACGAAGGACAAGTTTCGTTACTAAACATACAATTTTAGCAACGACTTATAAAGTCGTTGCCTAAAAAAATCGTTGCTAAAGTCCCATTTTTAGCAACAAAAAAACTTTCGTTGCCCACGATGATGGGAAATCAAGTGGTCAAAAATTTTGCAACGAATTTCTAACGAATTTTTTCCCGCCAATGAATTAGCAACGAAATGTTGCAACGACTTATGAATTTCGTTGCAAAAAGTGAAAGCCTGACACAATCTGCAATGAAGGACAAATTTCGTTGCTAAACATATACTTTTAGCAACAACTTATAAAGTCGTTGCCCGAAAAATCGTTGCTAAAGGCCAATTTTTTTGTAGTAATAATTGTTACAGTAAAAATTGAACAGTCTCATATTATTGATGCAATAATTGCTACAGTGATAATTGAATAGTATTTTACATTATTGATTCAATAATTGTCACGACACATTAACTCATATTATTGAAATGATATTATTAGATTGTATTATTGACATTGTCTAGAAAGTTCTGTCTAGAAAAGGGGTTAGATTATATATTTGCATGTCAGTAAAGTGAAATCCTTATAGAAAAACCCACTCTTTCTTGGGAACGATCTGATTGTCAATATTGTGAATCTATAATATTAATTAGAAATAATTATTGAAGGATTGAAGAGTTGTAAATAATTGATGAATAAAATAAAAATTGTTGATAAATTTGATAAATAAATATTTGTTCAATTTTAATATAGATGGAGGAATTTTAGCATGAGTCATTTGTTAACAGTTTGGCATATTTTTCTATAGAACCATAATTATCTTCTTTGATAAAATATTAATTCAAATATATTATTATAATATTACATTATAATAGTATAATGTGATAATATAATAGTATAATTTTATAATTTAAATGACAATATTATTATAATAAATTTATAGTATAAGAATAAAATAAGGAAGAAGAGAACAAATTGAATTTGAATTCTTTTATTTCAAATAACATGTGATGAAAGGGGTGGGTGAGCAAGTTGATTAAAAGCTTTGTTTCAAAGTGTGTGAGCTGCTAAATCATTCGCGTGTGTATGTTTTGTAATAGATGGCGTGCTAGCACTTTCCTATAAATAGGTTGCTTAGTTAAACAATGAAACTCACACCAGAATTAAAAAATTATTTCTCTATAATATTGAGCGTTCTTATGAGTATAAGGATATTTTGAGTGTTGATAACAGTGCAAGGTTTCCTCAACATAATCTCCGTTATTTCAGTTAGAACTACTGTCCTATTAAGGTACATGATATTATTTTTCTTGTAAAGAATGTTTTTTTCTTTCAATACTCGTAAATGATATTATTTCCTTTCATACTCATAAGGGATATCATTTTCTTTCATACTCCATATTATGTAAGTGACACTATTTTATTTCATATTCCTAAATTTAAACTTACTATGGTAAGTATTGCTTCTATAATTCCTAAAATGATTAGAAATTCCTTAAGATTTGCGTTTCATCTAATATCATTTCATTGGAATATTGGTCTGAACTTTCTTATTAAATTTTAATCTTTTCATATCGGGGTACTATTCATACGGTACTATTCATGAGTACTGTTAATAACAAAATTTAATTTCTTTTCTGTCCAAATTATTTTTGATACATGAATATCTTCTTGAATTTTACTCCATTATTACTTATCATGTTGACAATTTGGACATTCTTGAACTCTGGATAAATTAAATTATAAATATTTAATATTTATCATTGATCTCACTTGATTGATTCTTTATATCATTGTCATCATCCTCATGCTTATATTGTGTTGAAAGTCATCTTTGGCCCATAATGCAAAGATGGATTGATTGGTATGATTTATGACCAAAAATTATGTATTGGTATAATCATAACCTTTAATGTTACAGATAAAAGTTTGTGGTGAAAGTCCTCTTTGGCCCTAGTGCATAGATGGATAGGTGTTTGACATGATCATTGCCACTGATGATACAAAAGAATATCTTTGGCATGTAGTGCAAAAATAGATTATTGTTTGACATGATCATTAATTTTACAATTGAATGTCTTTGGCCGTAGTGCACTGACATATAATTGATTGACATGATCATGACCATTGATTTTATAGTTGAATATCTTTGGCCCGTAATGCAAAGATAGACAATTAATTGGTATGATCATTGTTATTACATTTGAATGTCTTTAGCCTTTGGGGTAAATATATTGACTGAACGTTCTATTAAGCCTTTGTAGCAAGGAGAAACTGTTGATTTACATGATTATAACACATGAATTGTGAATTTAACTATAATCTTTGGTGGTTCAGGTGAAGACATGTGATTAAAGTTCTCTTTGTTTTAGGCACAACAAAGAACTGTTGATATGTATTACAAGAATAAAATATTAATGATGGACTTTTAATTTGGAGGGGATAGTAGACATTATGTTCTACTTGACTTGTAAGACCCCAACTTTTATAAATAAAGATTAAATTTTCTCGAAATATATTTTTGAATATTATGGTGTGGATATGATATAATGTTATAGTTGTAGGTAATATTTACAAATTTTGCAAAGAAAACAAGTGGTTATATAATATTCGATTGGTAGGGGAATATTCGTTTTAACAGGGAATATTCGTACGACGACACAATCATTGGTGGACCCCACAATGGAAGTATTGTCGTAGTTAGAAAACGACAAAATTATTATTTTATAAAATAACGGCGAAAGTTTTACCGTTAAACTGTTGAACTACCTGGTAGTAAAAGTAATAAAGAATGTCTGGCGGTTGCATAGTAGTAGCACCAGTATTGATTATTGATGCTTACGTGAGAAGTCACTCGGTTATACTCAATTATTGCTACAAAGTAATTATTGCATCATATCTCTCATATTATTGATTCAATTATTATCACTATATCATCTGCATAATATTTATTATTATTAAATCAATAATTGAGACGACAAAGTTATTCATATTATTATTTGCAATATTGACAATGTCTAGAAGTTTTGTCAAGGAGAGGTTTGGTCACCTAATCAAGGCCAATAAGGAGAAATCCTTATCGGAAAGCCCCCTCTTTCCTGGGAACGACCTGGTTGTTAAATATTGTGAGTTATAATATTAATGATGAATAAGTTCGTGTTGATTAAAGATGAAATTTATAGTTCCATTGTGTTGGGATTATTAGTGTTAGTGGAAATCGACATTTATTTCGATAATAATTGATGTCTGGAGGTTATATTGACCAATCGGGTAATTAATCGGATAAATGAGCAATTAATTGCTATTATTTTACATGCTTATAACTATTTGTTCACATGTGTGTACTATTGATTCACATTCATGTATTATTAGGGGAGGTGGGGCAAGATTGATAATACTTGCATGACTAAATAAAAAATGGAGGTATAGATGAAGGTACTATACTGTAATTAGTTTTTTCACATGATTATACTGTTAAGTCACATGAATGAACTATTAATTTACATTATTTACTATTAGGGGAGGTGGTGCAAGTTTGATAATACCTGCAGGACTAAATTAAAAATGAAGAAAAAGAGGAAGGTATTATACTGTAATATTTCGAGCCCCAAAACGTGCAATTATCGAAACTATATTTTTCTATAAATAGAAGCTCATTCTTCTTTCATTGTCACCAATTCAATAAATCTCACAAGAGAAATTATTATAGAGAGAAATTATAGAGAGAAAGAAGAAGAGAAGTCTGCTACCTCACTATTCCAGTATCCAGTTTCTTCTTAAGGGGTATTATTTCTTTCGTATTCATGAAGAGAGTTATTTTCTTTCAATAATCGTAAGGGTTGTTATTCCATTCTTTATTATTCTGTTGGAATAACCTGTCTGTGCGGTCTATCGCATGCCTGGTGAATTCTTTTGTTATTCCATTCTTTATTATTTTGTTGGAATAATCTGTCTGTGCGGTCTATCGCATGCGTGGTGAATTTTTTTGTTATTCCATTCCTTATTATTCTGTTGGAATAACCTGTCTGTGAGGTCTATCGCATGCCTGGTGAATTCTTTTGTTATTCCATTCCTTATTATTCTGTTGGAATAACCTATCTGTGCGGTCTATCGCATGCATGGTGAATTCTTCTATTATTCCATTCTTTATTATTCTGTTGGAATAACCTGTCTATGTGGACTACCGCATGCATGGTGAATGATCCTTCGTATTCATTCCTTATTAAATTGTGGAAATGATCTGTCTACATGGATTACCGCATGGCGGGCAAAAATCCATTTACAGTTTCATATATTCTATTATACTCAGTTGGTTAAAGTTTTAGCTTCTATACTCCATGAAATTAATAGAATATTCTGGATATTTGCGCTTCATCCAGTATCTTTTCATGGAAATATTTTTCTGAGCATTCTTGAATTTTACTCCACAAAACAGTATCATGTTGACAATTTGGACGTTATTGATTTCTGGATAAATTAAATTATAAATCTTTAAAAATTTATCCTTGAACTTGTTTTATTTAATTCTTATATCATTGTCATCATCCTCATGTTTATAATATGTTGAAAGTTATATGTGGCCTGTAGTACATAGATGGACTTGGTATGATTATGACCAGGGATTATTCGGTATAATCATGACCTTAATGTTACAAATGATGTGGTAAAAGTCCTCATTGGCCGTAGTACATTGATGGACAATTGTTGGCATGATCATGACCATTGATGAATACACGAATATCCTTGGCCCGTAGTGCATGGATAATTTGTGGTCGTGATACTAATGAATATCCTTGGTCGTAGTGCAGGGATGATGTGGTTTATTTATTGTCGAGTCTCAAATGATAAAAGTGATGAAAAACCTTTTAAATCATAGAAGATAGTAGATTTTATTCTCTACTTGACTCTTCAAATGGATTGCTTGTTCCGCTGCAGTTAAACTTGATGTTTGTTATATTTTATCAGTTTAACAATGTTGAAGGCTAACGATAAATTATTCTGCATTATCTTAGTCATAATATTTCTTACTTGGCTAGTTGAGCTCACCCTTTCTTTCACTGTTCTCTTCAGGAAATGAGAATATAGCTGGGACTAGTCGGGGAACGGATTGACGGTCCAGATGGTTGTTTTAGTAGTCCTCACTATTCTATAAAATAGTGTGATAATAAATGTAATGAGGACTCCATTGAGTGTGGATATTGTCTAGATGACAATATTCTTATTAAAACTCTTAGATTATGTTTTGTCGTATTTTTTACATCGTTGTATAATTAAGTTGTATTTGAATTTTGTACCATGTATTTGGCGACTCAAGATGGGTGATGTATACCTATTTTGGGGCGCCACAGTTGGTATCAAAGCTTAGGATATGATCCCCGGCTAAGATGTGAGACTAGAACTAGGAGGGGAGAGACGGAGAATTCCTTTGCTAGTATGACCTACCTAAGTTTATTTGGTATTTAATTGGTCGGTCAAAGTATAGGGATAATATGTTGCATATCAATTAACCCTTGTTTTGTGGCAGTATTTGAAAATGACATCCGAGAATGTTGAGAATAGCAATGGAGCACAGGAGACCGTTGAGTCTCCATAGATCAATAATCAGGATAATGTGCATCAAGAAGGCGACAATCCTCATGCAAATAACAACACTGACCAAATGATGAACGATGGAATATTCAGAGGCTTTATGCAATTCATGTAACATCAGGCGAGAGCGGCTCCAGTCCAAAATATAGGTGGAAACACTGGAAACTCTCGGACGGTCACCGCTAAACAGTTCAAGGAGCTGGGACCACCGAAGTTTATTGGAGAGCCAAAACCACTTAAGGCGGAAGCGTGGATAAAGCAGATCACCAAGATATTTGATGTCTTGGGATGCTCCGAGGAGCAAAAGTTTCCCTTTGCCACCTTTATGTTGTGAGGAGAGGCAGATTACTGGTGGGAATCGGTAAAGCGTACTCAACTTGCCGCACTGAAGATTTCTTGGGAGAAGTTCCAAGAAATATTCAACGACAAGTACTTTCTCGAAAGTATTCGTCACATGAAAGAGGTAGAGTTCATCAAGTTGGAGCAGAACAATATGACCGTGTCATAGTACGAAGCTAAGTTTGCCGAGTTGTCCCGGTTTGCGTCTCACTTGGTTGATAATGAGGAGAGAATGACGCGGATGTTTCTAAGATGTTTAAAACCCGAGATACGTCAATATCTAATTTCTCATAAAATGTGTTTGTATTCAGATGTTGTAAATAGGGCTCAGTTATTGGAGTGCGATAACGAGTCAACCCAACCAAGAGAAAGTAGCCGGCAAAATGATAATACCAGTTGTGGCAGAAATCAACATGCTAGAAATGGTAACCACTTCGGTGGTAATCATGGCCAAGACAATAAGAATGGACATTTCAAGAATAGGAGATTCAGTAATGATGGAAATACGTCAGCACCAACACCCGTTGTTAAGGAAGGAGAACGACCACCTATCATATGCTTCAAATGCGGAGGGGAGGGACACATCAGTCCAAACTGTGCGCAGCAGTCCAAAACGTGTTACAATTATGGAAGAAAATGTCACCTTGCCCGATTTTGTCGTGGACCAAAGTCAAGTCCAGTTGGGATGGAGGCATCAAAGGCCATCCCAGATAATACAAAACTGGTAGATCAAGAGAGAGCGTTTGTCGTAACCTCCCAAAAAGCGAGGAATCTGAACGAGGTGATCACGGGTAAGCTAATCATAAACTCTAGCGAAGTCTATACCTTATTTGATACCGGTTCTACCCATTCTTTTATTTCTCCTACTTGCGCTCAACGTTTAAATTTGACTTCGGAGAAATTAGACTTTGACTTATCTATTGAAACTCCGTAGGAGAAACCTTCATTACATCCAATCGCTTATAAGTCTTGTTTGATTCAAATCCAGAATCAGACGTTACATGTCGATCTTATCTCCTTAAAAATACTTGCATTTGACGTGATTCTAGGGATTGATTAGTTAACTACTCATCATGCTAAAATTGATTATTTTCGTAAGGTTGTTAGCTTTCATATTCCTAATCAACGTATTAAGCGAATTCAAGCGACCAAACCATTAAAATCAATCACGGTCATCTCAAGCCATAAAGCTATTCATTTATTAAAAAACAGATGTCAAGTTTTCTTAGCTCATGTCACAGATTTAAAAAAAAATACGTCAGATTTGAATGATATATCTATTGTTAATAAATTCCCTGACGTATTCCCTGAAGAACTTCCTGGCCTACCCCCGGAGCGTGAAATCGAGTTTGGTATCGACCTTGAACCCGGTACAAAACCCATTTCCAAAGCCCCATATCGAATGGCTCCTATTGAACTTCAGGAGTTAAAAACTCAACTACAAAAATTGTTAGACATCGGTTTCATTCGTCCTAGTACGTCTCCTTGGGGTGCTCCTGTTCTATTCGTGAAGAAGAAAGATGGAAGTATGCGACTTTGTATTGATTATCGGAAGTTGAATCATGTCACCATCAAAAATAGGTACTCGTTGCCTCGCATTGATGACTTGTTTGACCAGTTGTAAGGAGCCAAATTCTTTTCAAAGATTGATATTCATTTCGGATATCATCAGTTGAAGATTAAAACTGATGACATTCCAAAGACTTCTTTTAGAACTCGGTACGAGCATTACGAATTCCTAGTTATGTCTTTTGGATTGACTAATGCTCCTGTTGCCTTCATGGATATGATGAACTGAGTATTCAATAAATATTTGGATCACTTTGTGGTTGTCTTTATTAATGACATCCTTATTTACTCCAAAAGCCGTGAAGATCATGAACAACACTTGAGGCTGATACTCCAAAAGCTTCGTAAAAACAAGTTATATGCCAAGTTGAAGAAATGTGAGTTCTGACTTGAGGAAGTAGCATTCCTTGGGCACGTGATATCAAATCATGGAATATCTGTTGACCTGACAAAGATTGAAGAAATTCAAAGTTGGGAGCAACCTAAGTCAGTGACTAAAGTACGTAGCTTTCTCGGCTTACCTGGTTATTTTCAGAGATTCGTAGAAGGGTTTTCTCGAATTACTACTCCATTAACTCAGATGACTCAGAAAGATACAAAATTCAGTTGGAGTGAGGAATGTGAGAAGAGTTTTCAAGAACTCAAGAGGAGGCTTATTTCAGCACCTGTTCTGACAATACCATCTGGCTCGGAGGGATTTGTCATCTACAGTGATGCTTCAGGCAAAGGGTTAGGATGTGTTCTCATGCAACATTGGAAAGTCATAGCCTATGCCTCACGATAACTCAAAGAATATGAGAAGAATTATCTTACTCATGATCTAGAGTTGGCAGTTGTCATTTTTGCGCTTAAGATTTGTAGGCATTACCTGTATGGAGAGAAGTTGGAGATCTATACGGATCATAAAAGCCTCAAATATTTCTTCACTCAAAAGGAACTCAACATGTGGCAACGACGATGGCTTGAGCTATTGAAAGATTACGATCATACCATTCAATACCATCCTGGAAAAGCGAACGTAGTAGTTGATGCATTGAGTAGAAGATCATATGCGGGTACGAGTGCATTATTGTCAATGCAAAGGCCCATTTTATATGAATTACAAAGGATGGAGATAGAGTTAAAGACTCCAGGGATCCATGTGATGATGGCGAATATACGAGTAGAACCGACTTTAATCGATAAAGTTAAAGATGCTCGAGCTATAGACCTTGGAGCTGACGCGTATGAGGAAGAAAGTGCAAGAAGGTGCTATTTCGGAAGCAAGAATCGATGAAGAAGGAATACTTCAAGTCAACTCTAGACTTTGTGTTCCTAACGATTTTGACTTAAAGTATAAAATCATGATGGAGGCGCACAACACACCGTTTGCAATCCATCCTGGGAGTACAAAAATGTATCGTGATCTTCAACATACATTTTGGTGGAGCAATATGAAGAGGGAGATAGCAGGGTTTATCTCAAGGTGTCTAACTTGTCAACGAGTCAAGGCGGAGCATCAAGTGCCAAAAGGTCCATTGCAACCACTTGAAATTCTAGAATGGAAGTGGGAGCACATTACCATGGATTTCGTTACCAGTCTTCCTAAGGTTTCTCAAGGCATAGATGCGATTTGGGTCATTATTGATAGATTGACCAAGTGTACTCATTTCTTACCAATACGAGAAACTTATACACTTGAACGTCTTGCTAGTATGTACATAAACGAGATTGTAAGATTGCATGGTATGCCAGTATTCATAGTTTCTGATCGAGACCCAAGATTCACTTCAAGATTTTGGGTTAGTTTGCAAAAAGCTATGGGCACGGATTTATAATTTAGTTCGGCATATCATCCTCAAATGGACGGGCAGTCAGAGAGGACTATCCAAACTCTTGAAGATTTATTAAGACTCTGTGTCCTTAACTTCAAAGGAAGTTGGGACAAGTTCTTACCATTGGTGGAATTTTCCTACAACAACAGTTATCAAGCAAGTATTGGCATGGCTCCATCTGAGGCGTTGTATGGAAGAAAGTGTCGTTCTCCAGTATGTTGGGATGAGGTGGGTGAAGTAACGTTGTTGGGACCAGAGTTGGTACGTATGACTACGAAAAAGATTCAAATGATCCGACAACGTATAAAAACCTCACAAGATCGACAAATGAGTTATGCTGATCTTCATCGAAAGGACGTGGAATTCAATATTGGAGATCATGTGTTGTTACGTGTTGCTCCATGGAAATGAGCTATGAGATTTGGAAAGAGAGCAAAGCTCAATCCTTGATTCATTGGCCCATTTTTAATCCTCGATCGAGTAGGAACTGTGGCCTATAGACTCGTCTTACCGCCAAGTATGTCTCGTGTTCATAACGTTTTTCACATATTTATGTTACGTAAATATTTGAAAGACTCGAACCACATTATTGAATTAGAACCGGACGAGATAGCGGAAGATTTAACGTATGAAGAGGTACCTATTAAAATCTTGGAGAAGAAGGATCATATTCTACGCTCTAAAGTTATACCTCAAGTCAAAGTTGTGTGGAAAAACCACGATGTTGAGGAAATGACCTGAGAGTTAGAATCTGAAATGTAATCAAGGTATCCTCACCTCTTCAACATACCAGGTACGTACCCTAATTTCGAGGATGAAATTTCATAAGAAGGGGAGGTTGTAAGACCCCAACTTTTATAAATAAAGATTAAATTTTTCTCGAAATATATTTTTGAATATTATGGTGTGGATATGATATAATGTTATAGATGTGGGTAATATTTACAAATTTTGCAAAGAAAGCAAGTGGTTATATAATATTCGATTGGTCGGGGAATATTCATTTTAGTACGGAATATTCATACGACGACACAATCATTAGTGGACCCCACAACGGAAGTATTGTCGTAGTTAAAAAATGAAAAAATTATCTTTTTATAAAAATAACGGCGAAAGTTTTACCGTTAACTGTTGAAACACCCGATGTTAAAAGTACAGTAATACGCGTGGTTGCATAGTAGCACACGGTATTGATTATTGATGCTTACGTGAGAAGTCACCTCGCTTATACTCAATTATTTCTAAAGAATTCGCCTTGCATCATATCTCTCATATTATTGGTTCAATTATTGTCACAGTATCATTCGCATAATATTTTATATTATTAAATTAATAATTGAGACGACAAAGTTATTCATATTATTATTTGCAATATTGACAATGTCTAGAAGTTCTGTCAAGGAGAGGTTTGGTCACCTAATTGCGCGCCAATAAGGAGAAATCCTTATCGGAAAGCCCCCTCTTTCTTGGGAACTATGAGGGCCTCGAATCCGAGGTCCTGAATCACCGCAGATCCGGTTCGATCATTCTATCACTATTACTATATTTGTGGAAGATATAAACATAAATTGTTTATACATTAAACTTACATACTTTTCCCCAGGGTCGAGTAACCTTAACATAATACACAATTCATAACTTATTTGACTTACAATAACATTAAGATACAATACTGTTACAAATCTAATCGCGCACATTAACTTTAAGCTGGAACTGTATTTAACCTTTCTTTGTATCCGACGTATTCGCTTTAATCTGCAATATTTTATCATGATATAGCAAGGGTGAGCATAAAAGTTGCCCAGTAAGTTTAAGGTCAATAATTTAATGATATATCATGATTGAAAGAGTATGAATAATAAGCTGGCTATAATTCAACAATATAATTGTGAACTAGCAGGAATAAACTTTTGACTGAACAAGTATTGAACATGAACAAATATATCTGAACCAACTGGTAATGAAGGTGATCAGCCTTTCATACCTGACTTATACATGCAATATGTACAGAGTACAATTATACGTGGCAATCAGCAATGATTAACCATAAGCATATCCGAATGAAACAACTCTTAGTAGAGTTAAGTAAAACAAACTTACTCGAGCAGTTGATTATCGCCACGCAATTTATAACGCTTTATCCGAAGACCTAATATTAGTAATATAGATCTCCAATATTAGAATAATATCATCACAATATAACATTATTATATATATAGATATACATAGAATAACCTAAACACATAACACATAACACATAATCCTATCAGTCTACAATACACATAAGACTTAGTATCAGGTCAAACTATTTCTATCTGACTTGAAACTGACACAAATCTGACATCCCGACGGCCTTAGTCAGACTTTTATCGAGTCTAAGTTCAATTAAACTCTGACTTAACAATTAACAATTATCTAAGATAATTTTAATAACAGTTGAAAATTTTTTCCAAGTCTCATAATAATTTTTAAATAATTATTATCATTTATCGTGTATTTTCAATCATTAAAATTGTATTTAAATGAATTAAATACCACATAATTCTTTTATCATTAATATTTATTTATAATCAAATATTAATAAAATCATCACTTAATATTATAATATATTTATAATATATCAAAGTATTTTTAATACCTTAAAATCATATTTATATAATTTTTAAACAATTAAATTCTTTATCTCGGTAATTACTATTAATATTAAAATATTAATATTTTCATGACAAATTATCAAAAGTTATAGATTATAACTTAAAATATTTTTATATCACTTAAATCATTTTTATATGATTTATAAATCATTAATTCTATCTTCCATAATTTATTTAATATATTTATTAAATAAACTAATTATCATTAATATTAATTAATTAATAAATTTTATCACAAAATATTAAAAGTCACTTTGAAAATATACGTAAATATTTTCTTATACCGTAATATTATTTTTCATGTATTAAAATCATTTTTAAATAATTTATTTAATATTATAATTAAATCAATTAAATACTATTTATATTCCAAAAATATTAAATATTTATAAAATATACTCAAAATAGTTAAAAACTATTTTTTAGATTTTAAAATAATTTGTCATAATTTATTATGTATTTTTAATAATTAAAAATCATTTTTTTCTATTTATTTAATTAAAATAATTATTTTCAGAATTTAATAATTATTAAAATAGCCATATAGCGACAAAACCGTCGCTATAGGTGTTCTTGGTATTCATCAGCCTAAACCCAGAATTCTTGTCAGTTAACCGGGTGGCTACTTTGACCAACAATTAACAATGTTCTTGATATTATATAGGATGGGTATGGTGCTAATGGTGTAGTGTTCGTGTAATACTGCAACTAAAATCAAAGTTCAAGGCCATATATCAACAGAACAGAGAGTTATTAGTTCTCAAACATCATGTCAGAGGTTGTTCTTCATTTCTGGGTTACCCAGAAATGAAGAACAGTTCGAGGGTCTACTTTCTGGGCCATTGATCATTGCGTTCCAGGATTTGTTTGTAAGATGTAATGGCTCAATCTTATAGTATCGATACCAGGGTACAACAACATGTCATCAGATCTATCTAACAACAACTGTGAGCCCCCGAATTTTATGAAATAAAAGTATTCAATTTTTCTATTTTGGTAAATAGTTAAATTGATAAAAGTTTAAAGTTAAGGGTAATATGTGAAATTTTTTGCAAAGTAAGCAAGTTGATATAAAATATTCTTTTTGACGGGGAATGTCCGTACGACGGTACAATCATTGGTGGACCCCGCAACGGAATTATTGTCGGATGAAGAAAACGACAAAAATATTTTTATGAGAATAACAGCGGAAGTTTTACCGTTAAAACTGTTGAACTACTCGGTAGTAAAAGTACAATAATACACGTGGTTGCATAGTAGCACACGGTATTGATTATTGATGTTTACGTGATAAGTCACTCAATTTTATTTTATTGGTATTATTAATGTAATAAAACAGAAAAACTTTTTATATAAAACAGAATACTTTTATAAATTTATTCTATAAATAGAATATATTATATTTTATTATGCATAGTATTTGCATAGTGCCTGCATAGTGTTTGCATAGTAAAATCTTTTATAAAATTATTCTATAAATAGAATATATTATATTTTATTATGCATAGTGTTTGCATAGTGCCTGTATAGTAAAATCTTTTATAAAGTTATTCTATAAATAGAATATATTATATTTTATTATGCATAGTACCTGCATAGTGTTTGCATAGTAAAATCTATTATAAAGTTATTCGTTTTATTAGATTATAAATAGAATATATTATATTTTTTTTAAAAGATTTTGCTTTAATTATGGACCGTCAGATTAAAGTAAATCAATCTGGACCGTTCATGAGTTAGTTACTATGCAATCCATTTTTCTATAAATAGAAGCTCATTCCTTCATTATTTCTTACGAATTCACTGAAACTCTAGAGAGAGAAACTATAGAGAGAGTTCTTCTTCTATAGTCTTGAGCGTATTTCTTTAGAGTTTAAGAAAACTTTGAGCGTAGTGCAAGTTTTCTTCAAGTATATTTTCGCCCTACCAGTCGGAATACTTTTCTTTTTAAGGTAGGGGATATAATTGTCGACTCAGTAAAGGATATTATTATTATTATTTATTATTACATTGGAATAACTTGTATATACGGACTATGTAAAACCCCAACTTTTGAATAAAGATGAATTTCTATAAATATTATTTTTGAATATTATGGAGTGAAATTGATATAATGTTATAGTTGTGGGTAATATTTATAAATTTTGCAAAAGTACGCAAGTTGTTATATAATATTCGATTAATTGGGGAATATTCGTTTTAACAGGGAATATTAAGTACAACGACACAATCATTGGTGGACCTAGCGGAATTATTGTCGGATTGAGAAAGCGAAAAAAATACTTTATGAAAATAACGGCGAAAGTTTTTTACCGTTAGCTGTTGAAACACCCGATGTTAAAGTACAAATACGATGTCTGGCGTGGTTGCATAGTAGCACACGGTATTGATTATTGATGCTTACGTGAGAAGTCACTCAGTTATACTCAATTATTGCTACAGTAATTGTTGCATCATATCTCTCATATTATTGATTCAATTATTGTCACAGTATCATTCGCATAATATTTTATATTATTAAATTAATAATTGAGACGACAAAGTTATTCATATTATTATTTGCAATATTGACAATGTCTAGAAGTTACATCGAGGAGAGGTTTGGTCACCTAATTGCGGCCAATAAGAGAGAAATCCTTATCTGAAAGCCCTCTTTCACAGGAGCGACACGGTTGTTAAATATTGTGAGTTATAATATTAATAATGAATAAGTTGTGTTGATTAAAAATGAATTTTGATAGTTCCATTGTGTTGGGATTATTAGTGTTAGTGGAAATCGACATCTATTGGAGTGATAATTGATGTCTAGGGGTTATATTGATAAATCGGGTAATTTATCGGATAAATGAGCAATTAATTGCTACTAATTCACATGCTTATATAACTATTTGTTCACATGTGTGTACTATTGAATCACATTATTTATTATTAGGGGAGTTGGTGCAAGATTGATAATACTTGCATGACTAAGTTAAAAATGGAGGTATAGATAGAGGTACTCTACTGTAATTCATATTTTTCACATGATTATACTATTGATTCACATGATGAACTATTGATTCACATTATTTACTATTAGGGGAGGTGGTGCAAGTTTGATAATACTTGCAGGACTAAATTAAAAATGAAAGAAAAGTTGGAGGTATTGTCTTTGTAATTTTCGAGCCCCAAAACGTGCAATTATCGAAACTATATTTTCCTATAAATAGAAGTTCATTCTTCCTTCATTTCTCACCAATTCACAAAAGCTTTAGAGCGGTTATTATAGAGAGAAATTATAGAGAGAAAGAAGAAGAGAAGTCTGCTACCTCACTATTCCAATATCCAGTTTTTCCAAGGTAGGGAGTATTATTTCTTTCTTATTCATGAAGAGAACTTCTTTATTCCATTCTTTATTATTCTATTGGAATAACTCAGATCATGGGCTACCCTATACTTGGTGAAATTCTTACGTTATTCCATTCTTTATCATTCATTTGGAACATCACGTCTGCATGCGTTTCTTGGGACCGTTCCATTATTTATCATTCTGTTGGAACATCACATGCTCATGTGTTCTACGCCTTGGGACCGGTTCGCGTCTTTATTATTACGTTGGAATATCCTCACATGCATGCGCTTTTTCTGTGGGACCGATTCCGATTATTTATTATTCTGTTGGAATAACCTGCATGTGCGGTCTATCGCATGCCTGGTGATTTCTTTTGTTATTCCATTCCTTGTTATACTCAGTTGGTTAAAGTTTTGACTTCTATACTCAGTAGTTTATTTATTAAGCTGAGTCTCAGCGACAAAATTGATGATAAACTTTTAAATCATAGAAGATATTAGATATCATGCTCTACTTGACTCTTCTAATGGATTGCATATTCCGCTGTAGTTGTTGATCTAAAATTTGTTGTCTATTATATTCTATCTGTGAGACCCCGAATTTTATGAAATGAAAGTATTCAATTTTCTTATAATTATTATTTTATTTCATAAATGGTTAAATTGATAAAAGGGTTAAAGTTAAGGTGATATGTGAAAATTTTGCAAAATAAGCAAGTTAATATAAAATATTCGTTGTGTCAGGGAATATTCGATTAGTTGGGAAATATACGTTTTAACAGGGAATATTCGTACGACGGCATAATCATTGGTGGACCCCATAACGGATGTATTTTTCGTAGTTAAAAAATGACAAAATTATCTTTTTATAAAAATAACGGTGAAAGTATTTAAGTTAAAAACCGCTGAACTACTTTAGTAAAAGTAAAAGAATACGATGTCTGGGTAGTTGCATAGTAGCACACGATATTGATTATTGATGCTTACGTAAGAAGTCACTCGGTTATACTAAATTATTGCTACTGATAATTCTCGCATCATACTCAATTATTGGTAAAATCTTTTATAAAGTTATTCTATAAATAGAATATATTATATTTTATTATGCATAGTATCGCATAGTATTTGCATAGTAAAATCTATTATAAAGTTATTAGTTTTATTAGATTATAAATAGAATATATTATATTTTTTAAAAGATTTTGCTTTAATTATGGACCGTCGATTAAAGTAAATCAAACGGACCGTTCATGAGTTAGTTACTTATGCAATCCATTTTTCTATAAATAGAAGCTCATTCCTTCATTATTTCTTACGAATTCACTGAAACTCTAGAGAGAGAAACTATAGAGAGAGTTCTTCTTCTATAGTCTTGAGCGTATTTCTTTAGAGTTTAAGAAAACTTTGAGCGTAGTGCAAGTTTTCTTCAAGTATATTTTCACTACCTACCGATTGGAATACTTTTCTTTTTAAGGTAGGGGATATAATTGTCGTACTCGTAAAGGATATTATTATTATTATTTATTATTCTGTTGGAATAACTTGTATACACGGACTATGTAAAACCCCAACTTTTTGAATAAAGATGAATTTTCTATAAATATTATTTTTGAATATTATGGAGTGAAATTGATATAATGTTATAGTTGTGGGTAATATTTATAAATTTTGTAAAGTACGCAAGTTGTTATATAATATTCGATTGGTGGGGAATATTCGTTTTAACGGGGAATATTCGTACAACGGCACAATCATTGGTGGACCCCATTAACGGAATTATTGTCACGGATTGAGAAAGCGACAAAAATATTTTTTATGAAAATAACTTGGCGAAAAGTTTTACGTTAATCGTTGAAACACCCGATGTTAAAAGAAACGATGTCTGGCGTGGTTGCATAGTAGCATACGGTATTTATTATTGATGCTTACGTGAGAAGTCACTCGGTTTATACTCAATTATTGCTACTGATGAATTGTTGCATCATATCTCTCATATTATTGATTCAATTATTGTCACAGTATCATTCGCATAATATTTTATATTATTAAATTAATAATTGAGACGACAAAGTTATTCATATTATTATTTGCAATATTGACAATGTCTAGAAGTTCTGTCAAGGAGAGGTTTGGTCACCTAATTGCGCGCCAATAAGGAGAAATCCTTATCGGAAAGCCCCCTCTTTCCTGGGAACGACCTGGTTGTTAAATATTGTGAGTTATAATATTAATAATAAATAAGTTGTGTTGATTAAAAATGAATTTTGATAGTTCCATTGTGTTGGGATTATTAGTGTTAGTGGAAATCGACATCTATTAGATGATAATTGATGTCTCTAGGGTTATATTGATAAATCGGGTAATTTATCGGATAAATGAGCAATTAATTGCTACTAATTCACATGCTTATATAACTATTTGTTCACATGTGTGTACTATTGAATCACATTATTTACTATTAGGGGAGTTGGTGCAAGATTGATAATACTTGCATGACTAAGTTAAAAATGGAGGTATAGATGGAGGTACTCTACTGTAATTCATATTTTTCACATGATTATACTATTGATTCACATGATTGAACTATTGATTCACATTATTTACTATTAGGGGAGGTGGTGCAAGTTTGATAATACTTGCAGGACTAAATTAAAAATGAAAGAAAAGTTGGAGGTATTGTCTTTGTAATTTTCGAGCCCCAAAAGCGATGCAATTATCGAAACTATATTTTCCTATAAATAGAAGCTCATTCTTCCTTCATTTCTCACCAATTCACAAAAGCTTTAGAGCGGTTATTATAGAGAGAAAGAAGAAGAGAAGTCTGCTACCTCACTATTCCAATATCCAGTTTTTCCAAGGTAGGGAGTATTATTTCTTTCTTATTCATAAAGAGAACTTCTTTATTCCATTCTTTATTATTCTATTGGAATAACCTGTATACGCGGGCTACCCTATACTTGGTGAAATTCTTCTGTTATTCCATTCTTTATCATTACATTGGAACATCACGTCACGTGCGTTACTGCAGGACCTAGTTCCATTATTTATCATTCTGTTGGAACATCCACATGCATGCGTTCTACTGGGACACGGTAAAATCTTTATTATTCTGTTGGAATATCACATGCATGCGCTTTTACGTGGGACTGATTCCGTTATTTATTATTACGTTGAATAACTTTGCATATGCGATCTATCGCATGCCCGGTGATTTCTTTTGTTATTCCATTCCTTGTTATACTCAGTTGGTTAAAGTTTTGACTTCTATACTCAGTAGTTTATTTATTAAGCTGAGTCTCAGCGACAAAATTGATGATAAACTTTTAAATCATAGAAGATATTAGATATCATGCTCTACTTGACTCTTCTAATGGATTGCTTATTCCGCTGCAGTTGTTGATCTAAAACTTGTTGTCTATTATATTCTATCTGTGAGACCCCGAATTTTATGAAATGAAAGTATTCAATTTTCTTATAATTATTATTTTATTTCATAAATGGTTAAATTGATAAAAGGGTTAAAGTTAAGGTGATATGTGAAAATTTTGCAAAATAAGCAAGTTAATATAAAATATTCGTTGTGTCGGGGAATATTCGATTAGTTGGGAAATATACGTTTTAACAGGGAATATTCGTACGACGGCATAATCATTGGTGGACCCCATAACGGATGTATTTTTCGTAGTTAAAAAATGACAAAATTATCTTTTTATAAAAATAACGGTGAAAGTGTTACCGTTAAAACTGTTGAACTACCCGGTAGTAAAAGTACAGTAATACGCGTGGTTGCATAGTAGCACACGATATTGATTATTGATGCTTACGTAAGAAGTCACTCAGTTATACTAAATTATTGCTACAGTAATTCCTGCATCATACTCAATTATTGGTAAAATCTTTTATAAAGTTATTCTATAAATAGAATATATTATATTTTATTATGCATAGTATCTGCATAGTATTTGCATAGTAAAATCTATTATAAAGTTATTCGTTTTATTAGATTATAAATAGAATATATTATATTTTTTTAAAAGATTTTGCTTTAATTATGGACCGTCAGATTAAAGTAAATCAATCTGGACCGTTCATGAGTTAGTTACTATGCAATCCATTTTTCTATAAATAGAAGCTCATTCCTTCATTATTTCTTACGAATTCACTGAAACTCTAGAGAGAGAAACTATAGAGAGAGTTCTTCTTCTATAGTCTTGAGCGTATTTCTTTAGAGTTTAAGAAAACTTTGAGCGTAGTGCAAGTTTTCTTCAAGTATATTTTCGCCCTACCAGTCGGAATACTTTTCTTTTTAAGGTAGGGGATATAATTGTCGTACTCGTAAAGGATATTATTATTATTATTTATTATTCTGTTGGAATAACTTGTATACACGGACTATGTAAAACCCCAACTTTTTGAATAAAGATGAATTTTCTATAAATATTATTTTTGAATATTATGGAGTGAAATTGATATAATGTTATAGTTGTGGGTAATATTTATAAATTTTGCAAAGTACGCAAGTTGTTATATAATATTCGATTAATTGGGGAATATTCGTTTTAACAGGAATATTCGATAACCAAGACAATCATTGGTGGACCACAAGCGGAATTATTGTTTGATTGAGAAAACGACAAAAATATTTTTTATGAAAATAACGGCGAAAGTTTTACCGTTAAGCTGTTGAAACACCCGATGTTAAAAATGCGATGTCTGGCGTGGTTGCATAGTAGCACACGGTATTTATTATTGATGCTACGTGAGAAGTCACTCGGTTATACTCAATTATTGCTCACGATAATTGTTGCATCATATCTCTCATATTATTGATTCAATTATTGTCAAAGATCATTCGCATAATATTTTATATTATTAAATTAATAATTGAGACGACAAAGTTATTCATATTATTATTTGCAATATTGACAATGTCAGAAGTTACATCGAGGAGAGGTTTGGTCACCTAATTGCGGCCAATAAGGAGAAATCCTTATCGGAAAGCCCCCTCTTTCCTAGGAACGACCTGGTTGTTAAATATTGTGAGTTATAATATTAATAATAAATAAGTTGTGTTGATTAAAAATGAATTTTGATAGTTCCATTGTGTTGGGATTATTAGTGTTAGTGGAAATCGACATCTATTCCGATGATAATTGATGTCTAGGGGTTATATTGATAAATCGGGTAATTTATCGGATAAATGAGCAATTAATTGCTACTAATTCACATGCTTATATAACTATTTGTTCACATGTGTGTACTATTGAATCACATTATTTACTATTAGGGGAGTTGGTGCAAGATTGATAATACTTGCATGACTAAGTTAAAAATGGAGGTATAGATGGAGGTACTCTACTGTAATTCATATTTTTCACATGATTATACTATTGATTCACATGATTGAACTATTGATTCACATTATTTACTATTAGGGGAGGTGGTGCAAGTTTGATAATACTTGCGAGGACTAAATAAAAAATGAAAGAAAAGTTGGAGGTATCAGATTGTAATTTTTCGAGCCCCAAAACGTGCAATTATCGAAACTATATTTTCCTATAAATAGAAGCTCATTCTTCCTTCATTTCTCACCAATTCACAAAAGCTTTTAGCGGTTATTATAGAGAAAGAAGAAGAAAAGTCCGCTACCTCACTATTCCAATATCCGCTTTTTCCAAGGTAGGGAGTATTATTTCTTTCTTATTCATGAAGAGAACTTCTTTATTCCATTCTTTATTATTCTATTGGAATAACTCAGATATCGCGGGCTACCCTATACTTGGTGAAATTCTTTCATTATTCCATTCTCAGATCATTACATTTGGAACATCACATGCATGCTTTTTACGCCGGACTGGTTCCATTATTTATCATTCGTTGGAACATGCTCATGCGTTCTACGCCGGGACTGGTTAAAATCTTTATTATTCTCGTTGGAATATCCATGCATGCAGGCTTTGGGACCGACCGATTCCGTTATTTATTATTACATTGGAATAACTCGCCTGCATGGATCTATCGCATGCACGGTGATTTCTTTTGTTATTCCATTCCTTGTTATACTCGGTTGGTTAAAGTTTTGACTTCTATACTCGTGAGATTAATTATTAAGTCGAGTCTCGTGATAAAATTGATGATAAACTTTTAAATCATAGAAGATAGTAGATATCATGCTCTACTGACTCTTCTAATGGATTGCTTATTCCATTGCAAATTGTTGATCTAAAACTTGTTGTCTATTATATTCTATCTGTGAGACCCCGAATTTTATGAAATGAAAGTATTCAATTTTCTTATAATTATTATTTTATTTCGTAAATGGTTAAATTGATAAAAGGGTTAAAGTTAAGGTGATATGTGAAAATTTTGCAAAATAAGCAAATTGATATAAAATATTCGTTGTGTCGGGGAATATTCGATTAGTTGGGAAATATACGTTTTAACAGGGAATATTCGTACGACGGCATAATCATTGGTGGACCCCATAACGGGTGTATTTTTCGTAGTTAAAAAATGACGAAATTATATTTTTATAAAAATAACGGTGAAAGTGTTACCTGAATTAAAAGCATTGAACTACCCTAGTAGTAAAAGTACGATGAATGGCGTGGTTGCATAGTAGCATACGATATTGATTATTGATGCTTTACGTAAGAAGTCACTCGATTATACTAAATTATTGCTACAGTAATTACTTCATCATATCTCTAATGCATCATACTCAATTATTGGTAAAATCTTTTATAAAGTTATTCTATAAATAGAATATATTATATTTTATTATGCATAGTATCTGCATATTATTTGCATAGTAAAATCTATTATAAAGTTATTCGTTTTATTAGATTATAAATAGAATATATTATATTTTATTTAAAAGATTTTGCTTTAATTATCGACCGTCAGATTAAAGTAAATCAATCTGGACCGTTCATGAGTTAGTTACTATGCAATCCATTTTTCTACAAATAGAAGCTCATTCCTTCATTATTTCTTACGAATTCACTGAAACTCTAGAGAGAGAAACTATAGAGAGAGTTCTTCTTCTATAGTCTTGAGCGTATTTCTTTAGAGTTTAAGAAAACTTTGAGCGTAGTGCAAGTTTTCTTCAAGTATATTTTCACCCTACCAATTCGGAATACTTTTCTTTTAAGGTAGGGAATTTGTCATTACTCGTAAAGGATATTATTATTATTATTTATTATTACATTGGAATAACTTGTATCGCCGCACTATGTAAAACCCCAACTTTTGAATAAAGATGAATTTTCTATAAATATTATTTTTGAATATTATGGAGTGAAATTGATATAATGTTATAGTTGTGGGTAATATTTATAAATTTTGCAAAAGTACGCAAGTTGTTATATAATATTCGATTGGTCAAGGAATATTCGTTTTAACAGGAATATTCATGCAACGGTACAATCATTGGTGGACCCCTGGCGGAATTATTGTCGGATTGAGAAAGCGACAAAAATACTTTATGAAAATAACGGCGAAAGTTTTACCGTTAAGCTGTTGAAAACACCCGGTGTTAAAGAAATGCGATGTCTGGCGTGGTTGCATAGTAGCACACGGTATTGATTATTGATGCTTACGTGAGAAGTCACTCAGTTATACTCAATTATTGCTACAGTAATTGTTGCATCATATCTCTTATATTATTGATTCAATTATTGTCACAGTATCATTTGCATAATATTTTATATTATTAAATTAATAATTGAGACGACAAAGTTATTCATATTATTATTTGCAATATTGACAATGTCTAGAAGTTCTGTCAAGGAGAGGTTTGGTCACCTAATTATGCGCCAATAAGGAGAAATCCTTATCGAAAGCCCCTCTTTCACAGGAACGACCTGGTTGTTAAATATTGTGAGTTATAATATTAATGATGAATAAGTTGTGTTGATTAAAAATGAATTTTGATAGTTCCATTGTGTTGGGATTATTAGTGTTAGTGGAAATCGACATCTATTCCGATGATAATTGATGTCTAGGGGTTATATTGATAAATCGGGTAATTTATCGGATAAATGAGCAATTAATTGCTACTAATTCACATGCTTATATAACTATTTGTTCACATGTGTGTACTATTGAATCACATTATTTACTATTAGGGGAGTTGGTGCAAGATTGATAATACTTGCATGACTAAGTTAAAAATGGAGGTATAGATGGAGGTACCCTACTGTAATTCATATTTTTCAAATGATTATACTATTGATTCACATGATTGAACTATTGATTCACATTATTTACTATTAGGGGAGGTGGTGCAAGTTTGATAATACTTGCAGGACTAAATTAAAAATGAAAGAAAAGTTGGAGGTATTGTACTGTAATTTTTCGAGCCCCAAAACGTGCAATTATCGAAACTATATTTTCCTATAAATAGAAGCTCATTCTTCCTTCATTTCTCACCAATTCACAAAAGCTTTAGCGCGGTTATTATAGAGAGAAAGAAGAAGAAAAGTCTGCTACCTCACTATTCCAATATCCAGTTTTTCCAAGGTAGGGAGTATTATTTCTTTCTTATTCATGAAGAGAACTTCTTTATTCCATTCTTTATTATTCTATTGGAATAACCTGTATACGCGGGCTACCCTATACTTGGTGAAATTCTTCTGTTATTCCATTCTTTATCATTCATTTGGAACATCCTCGTCTGCGTGCTTTTACGTGGACCTGGTTCCATTATTTATCATTCTCGTTGGAACATCCACATGCATGCGTTCTACGCCTTTTGACTGGTTAAAATCTTTATTATTCTACGTTGGAATATCACATGCATGCGTTTTACGCCGGACTCGATTCCGTTATTTATTATTCTGCATTGGAATAACTCACTGTGCGGTCTATCGCATGCCTGGTGATTTCTTTTGTTATTCCATTCCTTGTTATACTCAGTTGGTTAAAGTTTTGACTTCTATACTCAGTAGATTAATTATTAAGCTGAGTCTCAGCGATAAAATTGATGATAAACTTTTAAATCATAGAAGATAGTAGATATCATGCTCTACTTGACTCTTCTAATGGATTGCTTATTCCGCTGCAGTTGTTGATCTAAAACTTGTTGTCTATTATATTCTATCTGTGAGACCCCGAATTTTATGAAATGAAAGTATTCAATTTTCTTATAATTATTATTTTATTTCGTAAATGGTTAAATTGATAAAAGGGTTAAAGTTAAGGTGATATGTGAAAATTTTGCAAAATAAGCAAATTGATATAAAATATTCGTTGTGTGGGAATATTCGATTAGTTGGGAAATATACGTTTTAACAGGGAATATTAAATGCTGACGGCATAATCATTGGTGGACCCCATAACGGGTGTATTTTCAGTAGTTAAAAATAGCGAAATTATATTTTTATAAAAATAACGGTGAAAGTATTACGTTAAAAGCATTGAACTACCGGTAGTAAAAGTAAATGCGATGTCTGGCGTGGTTGCATAGTAGCACACGATATTGATTATTGATGCTTACGTAAGAAGTCACTCAGTTATACTAAATTATTGCTACAGTAATTACTTCATCATATCTCTAATGCATCATACTCAATTATTGGTAAAATCTTTTATAAAGTTATTCTATAAATAGAATATATTATATTTTATTATGCATAGTATCTGCATATTATTTGCATAGTAAAATCTATTATAAAGTTATTCGTTTTATTAGATTATAAATAGAATATATTATATTTTATTTAAAAGATTTTGCTTTAATTATCGTAGTCACGATTAAAAGTAAATCAACTGGACCGTTCATGAGTTAGTTACTTATGCAATCCATTTTTCTACAAATAGAAGCTCATTCCTTCATTATTTCTTACGAATTCATTGAAACTAGAGAGAAACTATAGAGAGTTCTTCTTCTATAGTCTTGGCGTATTTCTTTAGAGTTTAAGAAAACTTTGGCGTAGTGCAAGTTTTCTTCAAGTATATTTTCGCCCTACCAGTCGGAATACTTTTCTTTTTAAGGTAGGGGAATTTGTCGTACTCGTAAAGGATATTATTATTATTATTTATTATTCTGTTGGAATAACTTGTATACGCGCACTATGTAAAACCCCAACTTTTTGAATAAAGATGAATTTTCTATAAATATTATTTTTGAATATTATGGAGTGAAATTGATATAATGTTATAGTTGTGGGTAATATTTATAAATTTTGCAAAGTACGCAAGTTGTTATATAATATTCGATTGGTCAAGGAATATTCGTTTTAACAGGGAATATTAAATAACAACGGTACAATCATTGGTGGACCCCTAACGGAATTATTAGCCGGATTGAGAAAGCGACAAAAATACTTTATGAAAATAACGGCGAAAGTTTTACAGTTATTAGCTACATTGAAACACCGGTGTTAAAAAAATACGATGTCTGGCATGTGGTTGCATAGTAGCACACGGTATTGATTATTGATGCTTACGTGAGAAGTCACTCAGTTATACTCAATTATTGCTATAGTAATTGCTGCATCATATCTCTTATATTATTGATTCAATTATTGTCACAGTATCATTTGCATAATATTTTATATTATTAAATTAATAATTGAGACGACAAAGTTATTCATATTATTATTTGTAATATTGACAATGTCTAGAAGTTCTGTCAAGGAGAGGTTTGGTCACCTAATTGTGCGCCAATAAGGAGAAATCCTTATCGGAAAGCCCCCTCTTTCCTGGGAACGACCTGGTTGTTAAATATTGTGAGTTATAATATTAATGATGAATAAGTTGTGTTGATTAAAAATGAATTTTGATAGTTCCATTGTGTTGGGATTATTAGTGTTAGTGGAAATCGACATCTATTCCGATGATAATTGATGTCTAGGGGTTATATTGATAAATCGGGTAATTTATCGGATAAATGAGCAATTAATTGCTACTAATTCACATGCTTATATAACTATTTGTTCACATGTGTGTACTATTGAATCACATTATTTACTATTAGGGGAGTTGGTGCAAGATTGATAATACTTGCATGACTAAGTTAAAAATGGAGGTATAGATGGAGGTACCCTACTGTAATTCATATTTTCACATGATTATACTATTGATTCACATGATTGAACTATTGATTCACATTATTTACTATTAGGGGAGGTGGTGCAAGTTTGATAATACTTGCGGGACTAAATTAAAATGAAAGAAAAGTTGGAGGTATTAGATTGTAATTTTCGAGCCCCAAAACGTGCAATTATCGAAACTATATTTTCCTATAAATAGAAGCTCATTCTTCCTTCATTTCTCACCAATTCACAAAAGCTTTAGAGCGGTTATTATAGAGAGAAAGAAGAAGAGAAGTCTGCTACCTCACTATTCCAATATCTAGTTTTTCCAAGGTAGGGAGTATTATTTCTTTCTTATTCATGAAGAGAACTTTTGTTATTCCATTCTTTACTATTCTATTGGAATAACTTTTGTATAAAGCGAAGCTACCCTATACTTGGTGAAATTCTCTTTGTTATTCCATTCTTTATCATTACATTTGAAACATCACATGCAATGCGTTTCATGGGACACGGTTCCATTATTTATCATTATGTTGGAACATCACATGCGTGGTTCTACGTCGGACCTGGTTCCGTCTTTATTATTCTATTGGAATATCACATGCAATGCGTTTTAATGGGACCGATTCCGTTATTTATTATTCTATTGGAATAACCTGCATGTGCGGTCTATCGCATGCCTGGTGATTTCTTTTGTTATTCCATTCCTTGTTATACTCAGTTAGTTAAAGTTTTGACTTCTATACTCCATGCCTGGTTAAAGTTTTGACTTCCCACCTCATCCCAGCATACTGGAGAACAACACTTTCTTCCATACAACGCCTCGAATGGAGCCATGCCAATACTTGCTTGATAACTGTTGTTGTAGGAAAACTCCAACAATGGTAAGAACTTATCCCAACTTTCCTTAAAGTCAAGGACACAGAGTCTTAATAGATCTTCAAGAGTTTGAATCGTCCTCTCCATTTGCTCTGTCGATCCGAGGATGATATGCTTGAGAGCTAAATCAAATCCGTGCCCATAGCTTTTTACAAACTAACCCAAAATCTTGAAGTGAATCTTGGGTCTGGATCAAAAACTATGGATACTGGCATACCATGCAATCTTACAACCTCGTTTATGTACATACGAGCAAGACGTTCAAGTGTATAAGTTTCTCGTATCGGTAAGAAATGAGCAGACTTGGTCAATCTATCAACAATAACCCAAATCGCATCTATGCCTTGAGAAACTTTGGGAAGACCGGTAACAAAATCCATGGTAATGTGCTCCCACTTCCATTCTGGAATTTCAAGTGGTTGCAATGGACCTTTTGGTACTTGATGCTCCACTTTAACTCGTTGACAAATTAGACACCTTGAGATAAATAACGATATCTCTCTCTTCATATTGCTCCACCAAAATGTATGACGAAGATCACGATACATTTTGGTACTCCCCGAGATGGATTGCAAGCGGTGTGTGTGTTGCGCCTCCATCATGATTTTATACTTTAAATCGTGGTCGTTAGGAACACAAAGTCCGGAGGCGACTCAAGTATTCCTTCTTCATCGATTCTTGCTTGGCATAGCACCTTCTTTCACTTTCTTCCTCATACGCATCATTTCCGGATCTCAGAACTTGAGCAACTTTAACTTTATCAATTAAAGTCGGTTCTACTCGTATATTCGCCATCATCACATGGGTCCACAGAGTCTTTAACTCTATCTCCATCCTTTTGCAAGTCACACAAAATGGGCTTTTGTGTTGTGAATATTGCACTCGCACCGCATATGATCTTCTACTCAAAATCGTACCTACCACGTTCATTTTTCCAGGATGGTATTGGATGGTATGATCATAATCTTTCAACAGTTCAAGCCAATGTCGTTGTCGCATGTTGAGTTTTTTTTTAGTGAAGAAATATTTGAGGCTTTTATGATCCATAAAGATCTCCACTTTCTCTTCATACAAGTAATGCCTCCAAATTTTAAGTGCGAAAACAACAGCTGCCAACTCTAGATCATGAGTAGGATAATTCCTCTCATATTCTTTGATTTGTCTTGAGGCATAGGCTATAACTTTCCCATGTTGCATGAGAACACATCCTAACCCTTTGCCCGAAGCATCACTGTAGATGACAAATCCCTCCGAACCAGATGGTATTGTCAGAACAGGTGCTAAAATGAGTCTCCTTTTGAGTTCTTGAAAACTCTTCTCACATTCCTCGCTCCAACCAAACTTTGTATCTTTCCGAGTCAGCTGAGTTAATGGAGTAGCGATTCGAGAAAATCCTTCCACGAATCTCCGATAATAACCAGCTAAACCTAGAAAGCTACGTACTTTGGTCACTGATTTGGGTTGCTCCCAGCTTTGAATAGCTTCAATCTTTGCCGGGTCAACGGATATTCCATGACTTGATACTACGTGCCCAAGGAATGCTACTTCCTCAAGCCAGAACTCGCATTTCTTTAACTTGGCATAAAGCTTATATTCACGAAGCTTTTGGAGTATCAGCCTCAAGTGTTGCTCAGGATCTTCACGGCTTTTGGAATAAATAAGGATGTCATCAATAAAGACGACCACAAAGTGATCCAAATATTCCTTGAATGCTCGGTTCATCATATCCATGAAGGCAGCAGGAACATTAGTCAATCTAAAAGACATGACTAAGAATTCATAATGCCCATACCGAGAGTCTCGAAGGCGATCTTTGGAATATCCTCGATTTTAACCTTGGTGATGATATCCGAAGCTAAGATCGATCTTTGAAAAAATTGTGCTCCTTTGTAATCGATCAAACACGTCATCAATACGTGGCAATGGGTACCAATTTTTGATGGTGACATGATTCAACTCCCGATAATCAATACAAAGTCGCATACTCCCATCTTTCTTCTTCACGAATAGAACAAGAGCACCCCAAGGAGATGTACTAGGACGAATGAAACCAATGTCTAATAATTCCTGCAATTGGGTCTTTAACTCCTAAAGTTCAATAGGAGCCATTCGATATGGGGCTTTGGAAATGGGTTTTGTACCGGGTTCAAGGTCGATACAAAATTCAACTTCACGCTCTGGGGGTAGGCCAGGAAGTTCTTCAGGGAATACGTTAGAAAATTTATTAACAATAGAAATATCCTTCAAATCTGACGTATTTTTATTTAAATCCGTGACATGAGCTAAGAAAGCTTGACATCCGTTTTTCAATAAACGAATAGCTTTGTGGCTTGAGATGACCGTGATTGATTTTAATGGTTTGGTCGCTTGAATTCGCATAATAGGTTTATTAGGAATATGAAAGTTAACAACCTTACGAAAACAATCAATTTTAGCATAATGAGTAGTTAACCAATCAATCTCTAGAATCACGTCAAATGCAAGTATTTTTAAGGAGATAAGATCGACGGAGTAACGTATGTGATTCCGATTTGAATCAAACAAGACTTATAAGCGAGTGGATGTAATGAAGGTTTCTCTAATGGAGTTTCAACAGATAAGTCAAAGTCTAATTTCTCCGAGTCAAATTTAAGCGTTGGAGCGTAGTAGGAGAAATAAAAGAATGGGTAGAACCGTATCAAATAAGGTATAGATTTCACTAGAGTTTATGATAAGCTTACCGGTGATAACCTCGTTCGGGTTCCTTGCTTTCTGGGATGTCACAACAAACGCTCTCCCTTGCACTACCGGCTTTGACTTTTCTGGGACGGCCTTTGGTGCCTCCATCCTAGCTCAATTTGTCTTCGGTGAACGACAAAATCAACCTAAGTGACCTTCTCTTCCACAATTATAACATGCTTTGGACGGCATCGCGCAGTTTGGACTGATGTGTCCCTCCCCTCCGCATTTGAAGTATATGATAGGTGGTCGTTCTCCTTCCTTAACCACGGTTGCTGGTGCTGGCGTCTTTCCATCATTGTTGAATCTCCTTTTCTTGAAATTTCCATTTTTACTGTCTTGGCTATGATTACCACCGAAGTGGTTACCATTTCTGGCATGTTGATTCCCTCCACGTTTGTTGTCACCGCTTCGATGACTATTGCCACTGGTATTTTCATTCTGCCGGCTGCTTTTTCTTGGTTGCGTTGACTCGTTATCGCGCTCCAACAACTGAGCCCTATTTTCAACATCTGAATACAAACACAGTTTATGAGAAATAAGATATTAACGTATCTCCGATTTCAAACCTCTTAAAAACATTCGTGTCATTCGCTCCTCATTATCGACCAAATGGGATGCAAACCGGGATAACTCCAAAAATTTAGCCTCATATTGCGACACGGTCATATTGTTTTATTCCAACTTGATAAACTCCACCTCCTTCATGTGATGAATACTTTCGGGAAAGTACTTGTCGTTGAACAGCTCTTAGAACTTCTCCCAAGACATCTTGAGTCGTCGCCAGTGAGTCGCTTTTTTCTGATTCTCACTAGTAATCTGCTTCTTCACGCAACATAAAGGTGGCGAAGGGAACCTTTTGCTCCTCGGAGCATCCCAAGACATTAAATAACTTGGTGATTTGCTTTATCCATGCTTCCGCCTTAAGTGGTTTTGGCTCTCCAATAAACTCCGGTGGTCCCAGCTCCTTGAACTGTTTAGCGGTGACCGTCCAGGGAGAGTTTCACAATTTACACACTGCATTTTGAACAGGAGCCGCTCTCGCCTAATGTTGCATGAATTGCATGAAGCCTCGGAATATTCCATTGTTCATCATTTGGTTAGTGTTGTTGTTTTCATGAGGATTGTCGCCTTCCTGATGCACGTTGTCCTGGTTATTGATTTGTGGAGACTCAACGGTCTCCTGTGCTCCATTGATGTTCTCAACATTCTTGGATGCCATTTTCAAACACTGCCACAAAACAAGGGTTAATTGACATGCAACATATTATCACTATACTCTGACTGACCAATCAAATACCAAATAAACTTAGGTAGGTCATACTAGCGAAGGAATTCCCCATCTCTCCCCTCCTAGTTCTAGTCTCACATCTTAGCCAGGGATCATATCCCTAAGCTTTGACACCAACTATGACGCCCCCAAAATTAGGTATATGTCACCCATCTTGGGTCGCCACTTAGATGGTACTAAATTCAAATACAACTTAATAATATAACTGTCGTGTACAATACGGCAAAACATAAACTGTGAGTTTGAATACAAATATTATCTACTAGAGATTATACAAACTCAAAAGGAGTCCTTATTACAATTATTATTACACTATTTCATAGAATAGTGAGGACTACTAATGCTATCATCTGGTCCATCACTTTAGTTCCCAGACTAGTCCTCGCTACGTTCTCATTTCACGAAAAGAACAATAAAAGTAAAAGGGTGAGCTCAACTAGCCCAAAGAGGGAAATATTATGACTAAAATAATGCGAATATATTATCATTAGCCTTCAACGATTGTTAAACTAATACAATATAACAACCATCAAGTTTAACTGTAGCGGAACAAGCAATCCATTAAAAGTCAAGTAGAGAATAAAATCTACTATCTTTTATGATTTAAAAGGTTTTTTATCACTTTTATCGTATTTGGGACTCGACAATAAATAATCCACATCATCGAATCACCCACACTTTACGACCGAGGATATTCTTTAGTATCACGACCATAATTATCTATGCTGCTTCATGCGGCCAAGAATATTTGTGTATTCATTAATGGTCATGATCATGCCAACAACTGTCCATCAATGCACTACGGGCCAATGAGGACTTTTACCACATCATTTGTAATATTACGGTCATAATTACACCGAATAATCCCTGGTCATAATCATACCAAGTCCATCTATGCACTATAGGCCACAGATAACTTTCAACAAAATATAAACATGAGGATGATGACAATGATATACGAATTCAATAAAACAAGTTCAAGAATTATTTTATCCAGGAACTAATAATGTCCAGATTGTCAACATGATACTGCTTTATAGAGTAAAAGTCAAGAATGCTCAGAAGAATATTTCTATGAAAAGATACTGGACGAAACGCAAATATCAAGGATATTCCACTAATTTCATGGAGTATAGAAGTCAAAACTTTAACCAACTGAGTATAATAAGGAATGGAATAACAAAAGAAATCGCTTGAGGGCATGCGATAGACCGCTTGCAGCGAGTTATTCCAATGAATAATAAATAACGGAATCAGTCCGACGTAAAAGCGCATGCAGACATGATATTCAGCAATGTAATAATAAAGACGGAATCAGGTCCGGTGTAAAACGCACATACATGATATTCTAACAGAATAATAAAGACGGAATCAGGTCCGGCGTAAAATGCACAGACAGGATATTCCAACAAAATAATAATGACGAAAATCAGTCCCCAGAGAACGATGCATGTGATATTCCAACAGAATAATAAAGACGGAACCAGGTCCGGCGTAGAACGCACAGACATGATGTTCCAACAGAATGATAAAGAATGGAACAACAGAAGTTCTCTTCATAGATAAGAAAGAAATAATATTCCCTACCTTTAGAAAAACTGGATACTGGAATAGTGATGTAGTAGACTTCTCTTCTTCTTTCTATAATTTCTCTCTATAATAATCGCTCTAAAGCTTTTGTGAATTGGTGAGAAATGAAGGAACACAATGAAACCATTTTTATCAAAAATATAAATTTTGAAATTTTGAAGTTTGGCTTTTCCCAAAAAAGTCAACTGTTGCCTTTTTGACCAAATAGTGAATCAAGGAAAATTTTGTGTTTATAAACTATTTTTACTAATTTGCTGTTAGGACTCAAATATCACGCCCACGTCTCCAAATTCAACTCAAGAACAACATTCATTATTAATATTATAACTCACAATATTTATCAACTAGGTCGTTCCAGGAAAGAGGGCTTTCAATAAGGATTTCTCTCCTATCGGGCGCCGCAATTAGGTGACCAAACCTCTCCTTGACAGAACTTCTAGACATTGTAAATATTGCAATTTATAATATGAATAACTTTGTCGTCTAAAGTATTGGTTTAATAAAAAACATTTTATGCAGATGATACTGTGACAATAATTGAATCAATAATATGATAGATATGATGTAGCAATTACTATAGCAATAATTGAGTATAACTGAGTGACTTCTCACGTAAGCATCAATAATCAATACCGTGTGCTACTATGCAACCACGCGTATTACTGTACTTTTAACACCGGGTGTTTCAACAGTTAACAGTAAAACTTCCGTCGTTATTTTCATAAAGTATTTTTGTCGTTTTCTCAATCCAACAATAATTCCGTTGTGGGGGTCCATCAATGATTGTCTTGGTTATGACGAATATTCCTCGTTAAAATGAATATTCTCCCACCAATCGAACATTATATAACAACTTTGCGACTTTTGCAAAATTTGTAAATATTACCCACAACTATAACATTATATCAAATCCACACCATAATATTCAAAAATATATTTCGAGAAAATTTAATCTTCATTCAAAAAGTTGGGGTCTTACAGTGTTAGTGGAAATCGACATCTATTCCGATGATAATTGATGTCTAGGGGTTATATTGATAAATCGTATAATTTATCGGATAAATGAGCAATTAATTTCTACTAATTCACATGCTTATATAACTATTTATTCACATGTGTGTACTATTGAATCACATTATTTACTATTAGGGGAGTTGGTGCAAGATTAATAATACTTGCATGACTAAGTTAAAAATGGAGGTATAGATGGAGGTACTATAATGTAATTCATATTTTCACATGATTATACTATTGATTCACATGATTGAACTATTGATTCACATTATTTACTATTGGGGAGGTGGTGCAAGTTTGATAATACTTGCAGGACTAAATTAAAAATGAAAGAAAAGTTGGAGGTATTGTACTGTAATTTTTCGAGCCCCAAAACGTGCAATTATCGAAACTATATTTTCCTATAAATAGAAGCTCATTCTTCCTTCATTTCTCACCAATTCACAAAAGCTTTAGAGCGGTTATTATAGAGAGAAATTATATAGAGAAAGAAGAAGAGAAGTTTGCTACCTCACTATTCCAATATCCAGTTTTTCCAAGGTAGGGAGTATTATTTCTTTCTTATCCATAAAAAGAACTTATGTTATTCCATTCTTTATTATTCTATTGGAATAACCTGTATACGCGGGCTACCCTATACTTGGTGAAATTCTTCTGTTATTCCATTCTTTATCATTCTGTTGGAACATCCTATCTGTGCGTTTACGTCGGACCTGGTTCAATTATTTATCATTTTGTTGGAACATCCTGTCTATGCATTCTACGCCGGACCTGGTTCCGCTCTTTATTATTCTGTTGGAATATCCACATGCATGCGTTTTACGCGGACCGATTCCATCTTTATTATTCATTTGAATATCCCGTCTCAGGCGCTTTTTTTCACGGACCGATTAAGATTATTTATTATTCTCATTGGAATAACTCGCCTGCAAGGCCTATCGCATGCTCGATGATTTCTTTTGTTATTCCATTCCTTGTTATACTCGATTGGTTAAAGTTTTGACTTCTATACTTCATGAAATTAGTGGAATATCCTTGATATTTGCGCTCCATCCAGTATCTTTTCATTGAAATATTCTTCTGAGTATTCTTGAATTTTACTCCACAAAGCAGTATCATGTTGACAATTTGGACATTATCGATTCCTGGATAAAATAATTCTTGAACTTGTTTTATTGAATTCTTATATCATTGTCATCATCCTCATATATATATTTTGTTGAAAGTCATCTGTGGCCTGTAGTGCATAGATGAACTTTGTATGATTATGACGGTGTAATCATAACCGTAATGTTACAAATGATGTGTTAAAAGTCCTCATTGACCCGTAGTGCATTGATGGACTGTTGTTGGCATGATCATGATCATTAATGAATACACAAATATTCTTGGCCCGTGAGTATGGATAATTATGGTCGTCGGATACTAAAGAATATCCTCGTCAGTAGTGCAGGGGTGATTTGATGATGTGGATTATTTATTGTTTGAGTCCCAATGATAAAAGTGATGATAAACCTTTTAAATCATAAAAGATAGTAGATTTTATTCTCTACTTGACTCTTTTAATGGATTGCTTGTTCAAGCTGCAGCTTAAACTTGATGGTTGTTATATTATATCGTTTAACATCTTTGTTGAAGGCTAACGATAAAATATTCTCGCTTTATCTTAGTCATAATATTTCCCATGGGCTAGTTGAGCTCACCCTTTTACTTTCAATTTTCTTCAGAAATGAGAACGAAAGCAGGACTAGTCAAGGAACCGGAGTGACGGATTGGATGATAGCATTAGTAGTCCTCACTATTCGGTGAAATAGTGGGAAAATAAATGTAATAATATTGAATTTGAGTTTGTATATTGTCTAGATTTATGTATTTGTATTAAAACTCACATCTTATGTTTTGTCGCATTTTGCACTACAGTTATATAATTAAGTTGTATTTGTATTACTGTATCATGTATTTGGCGACTCGGAATAGGTGATGTATACATTTTGGGGGGCGCCATGATCACCCTATACTTGGGTGAAATTCTTATGTTATTCCATTCTTTATTATTATGTTGGAATAACTTTGTTTATCTAAAAGTACCGCATACATGGTGAAATTCTTCTAATATTCCGTTCTTTATTATCCCCGCCGGAATATCCCATGCGGCGTTTATCTTGGGACTGGTTCCATTATTTATTATTTTGTCGGAATATCCTATCGTCATGCGTTTATGGGATTGGTTCCATTATTTATTATTCTCGTTGGGAATAACACCTGCGGTGCGATCTATATCGCACACCATGGTGAATCATTATGTTATTCCATTCTTTTTATTATTACATTGGAATAACTCTGCTCATGTGGATTATCACATGCATGGTGAATGATCCTTCAGTATTCATATGAATAGTATTTTCATTAAAAGGGGGTTTCGCCAGGGAAGATTTGTAATTTTTCTGACCCTCAAAAATTCTGGAAAAATTTGAAATGATAATTTAATGAGTTTTCTAAATTGTGTCCAAAAATGACGATTTTTGGATGTATAGATTAAGAGTTATGGATTTTATGGGAAAAGACTATTTTAAAAATAAACTCTTATAACTCCTTGTCGTTAACTCCAAAATTAGTGAAATTTTTATTGGGAGTACATATATATAACAGGAGTATACCCTGTAAATTTCGGAATTTTTGGACAAAAGTATAATTTATGATAACTGTCTAAATATTCGGCAGCTTTTATCCATATGAAAAATAGTAAATGAATTTTAAAAATTCGAGAAAATATATGTTCAAGATGGGACTATATTACGCTAAATCCCATAAAAGAAATTTTGGGGACTGATTTGGTATTCATAAAATGAACTAGTTATGAGTAAATGAATTAAATATGTTATGTGAAGTAATAAAATTGGAAAATAGGATTTTATGGCTTGAGAATCCTATATATGGTATATGCAGATTTTGATGAGGGATTTGATCATTGACTATGAAATCTTATGAGTATGGCATTTTTGAATGATTAAATGCATTATTTGATAAAGTGTAAACAATTAAAATAAATTATTTATAAGTTTAAGAAATGATTAAAATATTATGAGATTATTAAGTGATTGATAACATTTGGTTATTATTGAACGATGGATAAATTGTATTATAAATGTTTAATATTTATACTTTATCTCATTTGATTGATTCTTATATCATTGTCATCATCCTCATGCTTATATTGTGTTGAAAGTCAATACGCATTCAGAAGTGCATAGATGAACTTGGTATGATTATGACCGAGGATTATTCGGTATAATCATGACCGTAATGTTACAAATGATGTGGAAAAAAGTCCTCATTGGCCCGTAGTGCATTGATGGACGATTTTTGGTATGATTATGGCTATGGATTCTCTTGACCAAGGTGCAAAGGTGAATTATTTTATGGCATGATCGGGATCGTTGATGAAAACACGATTATCTTTGGCGATGGTGCGGAGGATAATTCGTGGTCGTGATACTAATGAATATCCTAGGCCTGAAGTGCAGGGATGATTCGATGATGTGGATTAATTATTGAGCTCTCAGTGATGAAATATTAATTCATGGATGTGATAATAATGAATATCTTTGGCCGTAGTGCATGGATAATTCAGTGATATGGATTGATTATCGAGCTGAGTCTCAGCGATGAAATATAAATTCATGGATGTGATATTAATGAATATCCTTGGTCAGTAAAGTGCGGGGGTGATTCGATGATGTGGATTATTTATTAAAAATTCGAGTCTCAAAGAATAAAATATTTATTATATACTGCTAAATGCGTAGAAGATAGTAGATATCATGCTCTACTTGACTCTTCTAAAATACAGTTGTATGTCTTTGGCATGTAGTGCAAAGATGAATTATTAATGAATATCTTTGGCCGTAGTGTAAAGATGAATTTATTAGTATGATTATGAATGTGAATTACGATTTGGTATAACCATGATTTTTGATATTTGGTGAAGATAGGTGATGAAAATTATCTTCATCTCCGGTTAAGAAGAGAATTTAGAACCACAATTATGATTATGAGTTATTCATATGATTGTGGATGTGAGGCTGTTGATTTATTTTACATGGATAAAACATTATTGGTGGACTTTTAACATAGAGAAGATAATAGACCTTATGGTCTATTTGACTCTTCTAATGGATTGCTCGTTCCGCTGCAACTATGGTTGAAAAGTTTTATCATCTACCATATGTTCTAAATCTATGATTTATTATTGATGAAAGCTATTGATAATTTAATAATCTTTAGTCATGATATTCCCTACTGGGCTAGTTGTGCTCACCCTTTTTGCTTCACAATACCTTTCAGGTAATAAGAGTGTTGCCGGGTCGAGCGGGGATAACAGGGGAATAGAACAGTGGTCTCTAGCTGTGGAGGTTCTCCTTAAATAATATAGAAAAGTGTGTTGTATTCTGTACAACATTTAGTAGTTATATTTGGTGAATCAAATAGGGTGAGGTGAACCCAACTTTGGAAGGGTGTTTTGCCACTGTCATACAAGATGTCTAATGACATACAACCTCGTGTTATCATAAAACAGGGTTGTGCGCATCCACTTGCTGAGTATATCTACGGGCACTACCTATATAATCTTGGAGTTGATTTAAAATATAATATTCACTTGGAGACAGTGAAGATAGTTATATGTCAAGAGAAGACTCACCATTGGAAAGAAGATGATAGTAATCTTCTCATTTTTCTTTGGGGTTTATTGGGTCAACCAAGGATAATTCTGTGGCCATATGATATCTATTCTAACCTAGACGCTTGGCCTCCCATGTACGAAGGTTTCCTTGAGCACTTCCCAAAGATTTTATTTTCTAAAATAGTCTTTGACTATACTTTTATGTAAAGTACCATTGTAAGGTTGTGGTCAAGGCACCATAAGAGTTACATACATTTGTATTAAAATTCACAGTTAACTGTGGTCGTATTCTATATGACAGCTCAACAGTTGTATAAATGAAGTTGTATTTAAATTTTGTACTATGTATCTGGCGACTCAGAATGGGTGATGTATACCTAATTTTGGGGGCATCACAACAACACTAAGTAAACATTTGATTCAGTCAAACTACCTGTCAGGGACGTGTTTTTGAAGGTTCTGGGTTTTCCAGAATCTTCATCCGGGCATATCGGTCAACCTAGTTTGACCATAATTATCTATGATCCCGTACATGATCTGGTGGGTATAATGGCTTTGATGTGTAGGTCTCATGTCAGTCTACAAATATATTGTGACGCCCCCAAAATAGGTATACATCATCTATTCTGAGTTGCCAAATACATAATACAGAATACAAATACAACCTTAAATATACAACATGAGCTGTGAGTTTTAATACAATTATTGTCTTCTAGAAAATATTCAAACTCAAAATAAGTCCTCAATAAATTTATTATCACAGTATTTCATAGAATAGTGAGGACTACTAATGCTATCATCTGGACCGTCACTCCGTTCCCTGACTAGTCCCTGCTACGTTCTCATTTCCTGAAAAGAACAATGAAAGCCAAAAGGGTTCAACTAGCCCGGTAAGAAATATTATGACTAAGATAATGCAGAATAAATTATCATTAGCCTTCAACAGTGTTAAACTGATAAAATATAACAAACATCAAGTTTAACTGCAGTGGAACAAGCAATCTATTAGAAGAGTCAAGTAGAGAATAAAATCTACTATCTTCTATGATTTAAAAGGTTTTTCATTACTTTTATCGCTGAGACTCGGCTTAAAAAATAATCCACATCATCCCTGCACTACGGCCAATGATATTCATTAGTGTCACGACCACAAATTATCCATGCACTACGGGCCAAGAATATTCGTGTATTCATCAATGGTCATGATCATGCCATAAAATAATTCATCTTTGCACCCTTGGTCGAAGAGAATCCATAGCCATAATCATACCAAAAACTGTCCATCAATGCACTATAGGCCAATGAGGACTTTTTTTCACATCATTTGTAACATTACGGTCATGATTATACCAAATAATCCCTGGTCATAATCATACCAAGTCCATCTATGCACCACAGGGCCACAGATGACTTTCAACATAATATAAACATGAGGATGATGACAATGACATAATAATTCAATAAAACAAGTTCAAGAATTAATTTATCCAGGAACCAATAACGTCCAAATTGTCAACATGATACTGCTTTGTGGAGTAAAAATTTAAGGATGCTCAGAAGAATATTTTCATGAAAAGATACTGGATAAATCGCAAATATCAAGGACATTCCACTAATTTCATGGAGTATAGAAGGCAAAACTTTAACCAAAAGAGTATCATAGAATATATGAAACTGCAATGGATTTTTACTCGCCATGCGGTAATCCACGTAGACAGCTCATTTCCATAATTTAATAAGAAATGAATACGAAGGGTCATTCACCATGCGTGTGGCAATCCACATAGACATATTATTCCAACAGAATAATAAAGAATGGAATAACAGAAGAATTCACCATGCATGCGATAAACCGCACAGACAGGCTATTCCAACAGAATAATAAATAATGGAACCAGGTCATGCATAAACGCACAGACATGATATTCCAATAGAATAATTGTCGACGTCGGGATTTTTGGATGTCCCTTTCCGTGACTTGTTCTTTGGTGTTCTCATTTTAGGTGAGATTTATTTGAAAAAACAAGTGAAAAAGGTCCGACATGTATAATGTCGACGATGGGACTGTTAAGAGTCGCTAGTTGGTTTTTTAAATGGTTGTACCAACACAACCAAGAAAAGGTTTGCATAATGACCCAGTGATGTGACACTGATATACGGGTCGGTGAAACCGAGATTCGTTTAGGGTCCGGGGACTTGGTTATGCGGGGGAAGGTGTTAGGCACCCCCCGACATCCGTGTTACCACGGTGACCGCCTCTTTTCAAGAAACTATTATCTGAGTGTGTGTGTGTGTGTGTGTGTGTGTGTGTGGGTCAATATGATGTTATATGAAAGTTGTGCGAGGCCTCGTTCGAACCTATATACACAGAGTTTGAGTTTATGTAAAAATTCAGTTTTTAGCAAGATATGGCAATAATATTTTATAAAAGAGGTTTTTCAAACCCTGATCCTCAATAGGAATTGAGACCCTTTACACTTCCATTTTTATTAAGTGAGAGGCTGAATTGATTTTATTTGACGGATGCGAGGCATCCATATGAAAAATAATATATCCAAAAATAATGCCGACTTCCTCGTGGGTATTGAAACCATCTGAGGAAATACAGACATCGCAGAATAATTTAAAAGGGGGTTACAGCTGAAAATGTCCATCACGGGAACCGAATCTAGATCCAATGGGATGAATCTGTGATCACATGATTCCTAAGGCGAATATGTAATATTGCAATTTGTATAAAAGCAATAAATGTGTATATATATAAAAGCGGTAAAATATATATATATATATATATATATATATATATATATATATAGACATGATCACCAACCACGAAGCACCTCCTCCATGGGGATCGTAAATATAAATAAAGTCGTTAAAAAATCAGAATCGATCAATCGCCACTTAAGTAAACTCCAGGCAGGTGATGAAATATAAAGAAAGTCATAAAAGTATCAATCGCCACGAAGGGAACTCCAGGCGAGGACAAAATAAATATATATATATATATATATATATATATATATGTATATATATATATATATATATAATAATAAACGCATCGGATGTAAAATCTGGGCTCATCGAACACGCAGTTCGACCACGCTTTTATATATATAAGTATATATATATAAAAGCGAAGTAAACCGCATGCATGTGCTATTCTAATGAGAATAATAAATAATGGAACCGTGTCATGCATAAACGCATGGATATGATATTCCAATAGAATAATTGTCGACGTCGGGATTTTTGGATGTCCCTTTACGTGACTTGTTCTTTGGTGTTCTCATTTTAGGTGAGATTTATTTGAAAAAACAAGTGAAAAAGGTCCGACATGTATAATGTCGACGATGGGACTGTTAAGAGTCGCTAGTTGGTTTTTTAAATGGTTGTACCAACACAACCAAGAAAAGGTTTGCCCAATGCCCCAAAGTTGATGTGACATCGATATACTGGAATTATGAAACCGAGAGATTCGTTTAGGGTCCGGGGACTTGGTTATGCGGGGGAAGGTGTTAGGCACCCCCCGACATCTGTGTTACCACGGTGACCACCTCTTTTCAAGAAACTATTATCTGAGTGTATGTGTGTGTGTGTGTGTGTGTGTCAATATGATGTTATATGAAAGTTGTGCGAGGCCTCGTTCGAACCTATATACACAGAGTTTGAATTTATGTAAAAATTCAGTTTTTAGCAAGATATGGCAATAATATTTTATAAAAGAGGTTTTTCAAACCCTGATCCTCAATAGGAATTGAGACCTTTTACACTTCCATTTTTATTAAGTGAGAGGCTGAATTGATTTTATTTGACGGATGTGAGGCATCCATATGAAAAATAATATATCCAAAAATAATGCCGACTTCCTCGTGGGTATGGAAACCATCTGAGGAAATACAGACATCGCAGAATAATTTAAAAGGGGGTTACAGCTGAAAATGTCCATCACGGGAACCGAATCTAGATCCAATGGGATGAATCTGTGATCACATGATTCCTAGGCGCACAGAATATTGCAATTTGTATAAAAGCAATAAACAGGTATATATATAAAAGCGGTAAATATATATATATATATATATATATATATATATATATATATATATATATATAGACATGATCACCAACCACGAAGCACCTCCATGGGGATCGAAATATAAATAAAGTCATTAAAAATCAGAATACGATCAATCGCCACTAAGTAAACTCAGCAGAGAATGAAATATAAAGAAAGTTTGTAAAAGCGATCAATCGCCACATAAAGGAAACTCCAGCGAGGACAAAATAAATATATATATATATATATATATATATATATATATATATATATATATATATATATATATATAAAACAATAAACGCACCGGATGTAAAATCCAGGCTCATCGAACACAGTTCGACCACAGTTTATATATATAAGTATATATATATAAAAGCGAGTAAACCGCACAGACAGGCTATTCTAACAGAATAATAAATAATGGAACCAGGTCATGCATAAACGCACAGACATGATATTCCAATAGAATAATTGTCGACGTCGGGATTTTTGGATGTCCCTTTACGTGACTTGTTCTTTGGTGTTCTCATTTTAGGTGAGATTTATTTGAAAAAACAAGTGAAAAAGGTCCGACATGTATAATGTCGATGATGGACCTATTAAGAGTCGCTAGTTGGTTTTTTAAATGGTTGTACCAACACAACCAAGAAAAGGTTTGCCCAATGCCCCAGTGATGTGACACTGATATACGGGTCGGTGAAACCGAGATTCGTTTAGGGTCCGGGGACTTGGTTATGCGGGGGAAGGTGTTAGGCACTTCGACATCCGTGTTACTACAAGTGACCGCCTCTTTTCAAGAAACTATTATCTGAGTGTGTGTGTGTGTGTGTGTGTGTGTGTGTCAATATGATGTTATATGAAAGTTGTGCGAGGCCTCGTTCGAACCTATATACACAGAGTTTGAATTTATGTAAAAATTCAGTTTTTAGCAAGATATGGCAATAATATTTTATAAAAGAGGTTTTTCAAACCCTGATCCTCAATAGGAATTGAGACCTTTTACACTTCCATTTTTATTAAGTGAGAGGCTGAATTGATTTTATTTGACGGATGCGAGGCATCCATATGAAAAATAATATATCCAAAAATAATGCCGACTTCCTCGTGGGTATTGAAACCATCTCGAGGAAACATGAGACATATCGAGAATAATTTAAAAGGGGTTACAATTTGAAAATGTCTATCACGGGAACCGAATCTAGATCCAATGGGATGAATGTGATCACATGATTCCTAAAGCGTATGAGAATATTGCAATTTGTATAAAAGCAATAAATGTATATATATATAAAGGAGGTAATATATATATATATATATATATATATATATATATATATATATATAGACATGATCACCAACCACGAAGCACCTCCATGGGGGATCGAAATATAAAATAAAGCATTTAAAAGTCAGAATACGATCAATCGCCACGAAGTAAACTCAGGCGGGGATTAAATATAAAGAAAGCGGTAAAAGCGATCAATGGCCACGAAGGGAACTCAAGGCAGGACAAAATAAATAAATATATATATATATATATATATATATATATATATATAAAACAATAAACGCATTCGGATGTAAAATCCAGGCTCATCGAACACAGTTCGACCACAGTTTATATATATAAGTATATATATATAAAAGCGAGTAAACCGCACAGACAGGCTATTCCAACAGAATAATAAATAATGGAACCAGGTCATGCATTAACGCACAGACATGATATTCCAATAGAATAATTGTCGACGTCGGGATTTTTGGATGTCCCTTTACGTGACTTGTTCTTTGGTGTTCTCATTTTAGGTGAGATTTATTTGAAAAAACAAGTGAAAAAGGTCCGACATGTATAATGTCGACGATGGGACTATTAAGAGTCGCTAGTTGGTTTTTTAAATGGTTGTACCAACACAACCAAGAAAAGGTTTGCCCAATGCCCCAGTGATGTGACACTGATATACGGGTCGGTGAAACCGAGATTCGTTTAGGGTCCGGGGACTTGGTTATGCGGGGGAAGGTGTTAGGCACCCCCCGACATCCGTGTTACCACGGTGACCGCCTCTTTTCAAGAAACTATTATCTTGAGTGTGTGTGTGTGTGTGTGTGTGTGTGTGTGTGTGTGTGTGTGTGTGGGTCAATATGATGTTATATGAAAGTTGTGCGAGGCCTCGTTCGAACCTATATACACAGAGTTTGAATTTATGTAAAAATTCAGTTTTTAGCAAGATATGGCAATAATATTTTATAAAAGAGGTTTTTCAAACCCTGATGCTCAATAGGAATTGAGACCTTTTACACTTCCATTTTATTAAGTGAGAGGTTTGAATTGATTTTATTTGATTTGGATCGAGGCATCCATATGAAAAATAATATATCCAAAAATAATGCCGACTTCCTCGTGGGTATTGAAACCATCTGAGGAAATACAGACATCGCAGAATAATTTAAAAGGGGGTTACAGCTGAAAATGTCCATCACGGGAACCGAATCTAGATCCAATGGGATGAATCTGTGATCACATGATTCTAAAGCATGAATATTGTAATTTGTATAAAAGCAATAAACAGTATATATATAAAGAGGTAATATATATATATATATATATATAGACATGATCACCAACCACGAAGCACCTCCATGGGGATCGAAATATAAATAAAGTCGTTAAAAGTCAGAATACGATCAACTGCCACGAAGTAAACTCCAGGCAGGACGAAATATAAAGAAAGTCGTAAAAAGTATCAATCGCCATGAAGGAACTCAAGCGAGGACAAAATAAATAAATATATATATATATATGTATATATGTATATATATATATAAAAACAATAAACGCACCGGATGTAAAATCCAGGCTCATCGAACACAGTTAACCACGCTTTATATATATATATATATATATATATATATATATATATATATATATATATATAAAAAGCGAAAGTAAACCGCATGCATGTGCTATTCCAATGAATAATAAATAATGGAACTGTGTCATGCATAAACGCATGCACATGATATTCCAATAGAATAATTGTCGACGATCGGGATTTTTGGATGTCCCTTTACGTGACTTGTTCTTTGGTGTTCTCATTTTAGGTGAGATTTATTTGAAAAAACAAGTGAAAAAGGTCCGACATGTATAATGTCTATGATGGGACTGTTAAGAGTCGCTAGTTGGTTTTTTAAATGGTTGTACCAACACAACCAAGAAAAGGTTTGCCCAATGCCCCAGTGATGTGACACTGATATACGGGTCGGTGAAACCGAGATTCGTTTAGGGTCCGGGGACTTGGTTATGCGGGGGAAGGTGTTAGGCACCCCCCGACATCCGTGTTACCACGGTGACCGCCTCTTTTCAAGAAACTATTTTCTGTGTGTGTGTGTGTGTGTGTGTGTGTGTGTGTGTGTCAATATGATGTTATATGAAAGTTGTGCGAGGCCTCGTTCGAACCTATATACACAGAGTTTGAATTTATGTAAAAATTCAGTTTTTAGCAAGATATGGCAATAATATTTTATAAAAGAGGTTTTTCAAACCCTGATCCTCAATAGGAATTGAGACCTTTTACACTTCCATTTTTATTAAGTGAGAGGCTGAATTGATTTTATTTGACGGATGCGAGGCATCCATATGAAAAATAATATATCCAAAAATAATGCCGACTTCCTCGTGGGTATTGAAACCATCTGAGGAAATACTGTACATCGAGAATAATTTAAAAGGGGTTACAATTTGAAAATGTACATCACGGAACCGAATCTAGATCCAATGGGATGAATCTGTGATCACATGATTCCTAAATATGAATATTGCAATTTGTATAAAAGCAATAAGCGGTATATATATAAAGCGGTAAATATATATATATATATATATATATATATATATATATATATATATATATATATATATATATATATATATATATATATAGACATGATCACCAAACCACGAAGCACCTCCATGGGGATCGGAAATATAAATAAAGTCATTAAAAGTCAGTAAATCGATCAAGCGCCACGAAGTAAACTCCGAGGCGAGATTTAAATATAAAGAAAGTCGTAAAAGCGATCAGCGCCACGAAGGGAACTCAGCGAGACAAAATAAAAATATATATATATATATATATATATATATATATATATATATATATATATATATATATAAAACAATAAACGCATACCGGATGTAAAATCCGGGCTCATCGAACATGATTCGACCACAATTATATATTATATATATATATATATATATATATAAAAGCGAAAGTAAAACATGCATGAAAGCTATATTAATGTAATAATAAATAATGGAACCGGTCATGCATAAACGCATGTATATGATATTCCAATAGAATAATTGTCGACGCCGGGATTTTTGGATGTCCTTTACGTGACTTGTTCTTTGGTGTTCTCATTTTAGGTGAGATTTATTTGAAAAAACAAGTGAAAAAGGTCAAGCATGTATAATGTCGATGATGGACTGCTGTTAAGAGTCGCTAGTTGGTTTTTAAATGGTTGTACCAACACAACCAAGAAAAGGTTTGCCCAATGCCCTGTGGTGATGTGACATCGATATACGAATTCGGTGAAACAAGAGATTCGATTTAGGGTCCGGGGACTTGGTTATGCGGGGGAAGGTGTTAGGCACCCCCCGACATCCGTGTTACCACGGTGACCGCCTCTTTTCAAGAAACTATTTTCTGAGTGTATGTGTGTGTGTGTGTGTGTGTGTGTGTGTCAATATGATGTTATATGAAAGTTGTGCGAGGCCTCGTTCGAACCTATATACACAGAGTTTGAATTTATGTAAAAATTCAGTTTTTAGCAAGATATGGCAATAATATTTTATAAAAGAGGTTTTTCAAACCCTGATCCTCAATAGGAATTGAGACCTTTTACACTTCCATTTTTATTAAGTGAGAATTTGAATTGATTTTATTTGATTTGGATGTGAGGCATCCATATGAAAAATAATATATCGAAAAAATAATGCCGACTTCCTCGTGGGTATGGAAACCATCCGAGGAAATCATGGACATCATGAGAATAATTTAAAAGGGGTTCAATTTGAAAATGTCCATCACGGAACCGAATCTAGATCCAATGGGATGAATCTGTGATCACATGATTCCTAGGCGCACAGAATATTGCAATTTGTATAAAAGCAATAAAACAGGTATATATATAAAAGCGGTAAATATATATATATATATATATATAGACATGATCACCAACCACGAAGCACCTCCATGGGGGATCAGAAATATAAATAAAGTCATTAAAAGTCAGTAATCGATCAAGCGCCACGTAAGTAAACTCCAAAGGGAGATTTAAATATAAAGAAAGTTGTAAGTTTATCAACTCGCCACTTAAGGGGACTCTGTGCGGGAGGACAAAATAAATATATATATATATATATATATATATATATATATATATATATATATATATAAAAACAATAAACGCACCGGATGTAAAATCCGGGCTCATCGAACACAAGATTCGACGAGCCGCTTTATATATATAAGTATATATATATAAAAGCGAGTAAACCGCATGCATGTGCTATTCCAACAGAATAATAAATAATGGAAACTGGTCATGCATTAACATACGCATATGATATTCCAATAGAATAATTGTCGACGTCGGGATTTTTGGATGTCCTTTACGTGACTTGTTCTTTTTGGTGTTCTCATTTTAGGTGAGATTTATTTGAAAAAACAAGTGAAAAGGTCAGAGCATGTATAATGTCGACGATGGACCTGTTAAGAGTCGCTAGTTGGTTTTTTAAATGGTTGTACCAACACAACCAAGAAAAGGTTTGCCCAATGCCCCAAAGTGATGTGACATCGATATACTGAATTAAATTGAAACCGAGATTCGTTTAGGGTCCGGGGACTTGGTTATCTTGGGGGAAGGTGTTAGGCACCCAGACATCCGTGTTACTACAGTGACCGCCTCTTTTCAAGAAACTATTATACGAGTGTGTGTGTGTGTGTGTGTGTGTGTGTGGGTCAATATGATGTTATATGAAAGTTGTGCGAGGCCTCGTTCGAACCTATATACACAGAGTTTGAATTTATGTAAAAATTCAAGTTTTTAGCAAGATATGGCAATAATATTTTATAAAAGAGGTTTTTCAAACCACGATCCTCAATAGGAATTGAGACCTTTACACTTCCATTTTTATTAAGTGAGAGGTGAATTGATTTTATTTTGACGGATGAGGCATCCATATGAAAAATAATATATCCAAAAATAATGCCGACTTCCTCGTGGGTATTGAAACCATCTGAGGAAATACAGACATCGCAGAATAATTTAAAAGGGGGTTACAAATTGAAAATGTCCATCACGGAACCGAATCTAGATCAATGGGATGAATCTGTGATCACATGATTCCTAAAGTATGTAATATTGCAATTTGTATAAAAGCAATAAATGTGTATATATATAAAAGCGGTAAAATATATATATATATATATATATATATATATATATATATATATATAGACATGATCACCAACCACTAAGCACCTCCATGGGGATCGAAATATAAATAAAGTCATTAAAATCAGAATACGATCAAATCGCCACGAAGTAAACTCAAAGCGGTGACGAAATATAAAGAAAGTCAGTAAAAAGCGATCAAGCGCCATTTGAAGGGAACTCAGCAGACAAAATAAATATATATATATATATATATATATATATATATATATATATATATATATATATAATAATAAACGCATCGGATGTAAAATCTGGGCTCATCGAACACAGTTCAGATTTATATATACAGATTTATATATATATATATATATATATATATAATATAAGTAAGCAGTAAACCGCACAGACAGGCTATTCCAACAGAATAATAAATAATGGAACCAGGTCATGCATAAACGCACAGACATGATATTCCAATAGAATAATTGTCGACGTCGGGATTTTTGGATGTCCCTTTACGTGACTTGTTCTTTGGTGTTCTCATTTTAGGTGAGATTTATTTGAAAAAACAAGTGAAAAAGGTCCGACATGTATAATGTCTATGATGGGACTGTTAAGAGTCGCTAGTTGGTTTTTTAAATGGTTGTACCAACACAACCAAGAAAAGGTTTGCCCAATGCCCCAGTGATGTGACACTGATATACGGGTCGGTGAAACCGAGATTCGTTTAGGGTCCGGGGACTTGGTTATGCGGGGGAAGGTGTTAGGCACTTCGACATCCAAAGTTACCACAGTGGACCGCCTCTTTTCAAGAAACTATTATCTGAGTGTATGTGTGTGTGTGTGTGTGTGTGTGTCAATATGATGTTATATGAAAGTTGTGCGAGGCCTCGTTCGAACCTATATACACAGAGTTTGAATTTATGTAAAAATTCAGTTTTTAGCAAGATATGGCAATAATATTTTATAAAAGAGGTTTTTCAAACCCTGATCCTCAATAGGAATTGAGACCTTTTACACTTCCATTTTTATTAAGTGAGAGGTGAATTGATTTTATTTTGGATGATGCGAGGCATCCATATGAAAAATAATATATCCAAAAATAATGCCGAAACTTCCTCGTGGGTATTGAAACCATCGAGGAAATACAGACATCGCAGTAATAATTTAAAAGGGGTTACAAATTTGAAAATGTCCATCACGGAACCGAATCTAGATCAATGGGATGAATCTGTGATCACATGATTCCTAAGCGCATGTAATATTGCAATTTGTATAAAAGCAATAAAGTATATATATATATATATAAAGGAGGTATATATATATATATATATATATATATATATATATATATATGATCACCAACCACGAAGCACCTCCATGGGGATCGAGAAATATAAATAAAGTCATTAAAAGTCAGAATCGATCAATCGCCACGTAAGTAAACTCAGTGGGGACGAAATATAAAAGAAAGTCAGAAGCGATCAATCGCCATTGAAGGAACTCAGTGCGGGACAAAATAAATAAATATATATATATATATATGTATATATGTATATATATATATATAAAAACAATAAACGCACCGGATGTAAAATCCAGGCTCATCGAACACAGTTCGACCACAGTTTATATATATAAGTATATATATATAAAAGCGAGTAAACCGCACAGACAGGCTATTCCAACAGAATAATAAATAATGGAACCAGGTCATGCATTAACGCACAGACATGATATTCCAATAGAATAATTGTCGACGTCGGGATTTTTGGATGTCCCTTTACGTGACTTGTTCTTTGGTGTTCTCATTTTAGGTGAGATTTATTTGAAAAAACAAGTGAAAAAGGTCCGACATGTATAATGTCGACGATGGGACTGTTAAGAGTCGCTAGTTGGTTTTTTAAATGGTTGTACCAACACAACCAAGAAAAGGTTTGCCCAATGCCCCAGTGATGTGACACTGATATACGGGTCGGTGAAACCGAGATTCGTTTAGGGTCCGGGGACTTGGTTATCTTGGGGAAGGTGTTAGGCACCCCCCGACATCCGTGTTACCACGGTGACCGCCTCTTTTCAAGAAACTATTATCTTGAGTGTGTGTGTGTGTGTGTGTGTGTGTGTGTGTGTGTGTGTGTGTGGGTCAATATGATGTTATATGAAAGTTGTGCGAGGCCTCGTTCGAACCTATATACACGTAGTTTGAATTTATGTAAAAAATTTTTTAGCAAGATATGGCAATAATATTTTATAAAAGAGGTTTTTCAAACCACGATGCTCAATAGGAATTGAGACCTTTTACACTTCCATTTTTATTAAGTGAGAAAGGTGAATTGATTTTATTTGATTTGGATGCGAGGCATCCATATGAAAATAATATATCCAAAAATAATGCCGACTTCCTCGTGGGTATTGAAACCATCTCGAGGAAATCTGAGACATCATGAGAATAATTTAAAAGGGGTTCAAATTTGAAAATGTCCATCACGGGAACCGAATCTAGATCAATGGGATGAATCTGTGATCACATGATTCCTAGGCGCACAGAATATTGTAATTTGTATAAAAGCAATAAACAGGTATATATATAAAAGAGGTAAATATATATATATATATATATAGACATGATCACCAACCACGAAGCACCTCCATGGGGGATCAGAAATATAAATAAAAGTCGTTAAAAGTCAGAATACGATCAATCGCCACAAGTAAACTCCAGCGGTGACGAAATATAAAGAAAGTCATAAAAGTTTATCAATCGCCATGAAGGAACTCAAGCAGGACAAAATAAATAAATATATATATATATATGTATATATGTATATATATATATAAAAACAATAAACGCACCGGATGTAAAATCCAGGCTCATCGAACACAGTTCGACCACAGTTTATATATATAAGTATATATATATATATATATATATATATAAAAGCGAGTAAACCGCATGCATGTGCTATTCCAAATGTAATAATAAATAATGGAACCAGTCATGCATAAACGCATGCATATGATATTCCAATAGAATAATTTATCGACGTCGGGATTTTTGGATGTCCTTTACGTGACTTGTTCTTTGGTGTTCTCATTTTAGGTGAGATTTATTTGAAAAACAAGTGAAAAAGGTCCGACATGTATAATGTCTATGATGGGATTGATAAGAGTCGCTAGTTGGTTTTTAAATGGTTGTACCAACACAACCAAGAAAAGGTTTGCCCAATGCCCTGATGATGTGACATCGATATACGGCCGGTGAAACCGAGATTCGTTTAGGGTCAGGGGACTTGGTTATCTTGGGAAGGTGTTAGGCACTTCCACATCATCCGTGTTACCACGGTAGGACCGCTCTTTTCAAGAAACTATTTTCTCGAGTGTATGTGTGTGTGTGTGTGTGTGTGTGTGTGTCAATATGATGTTATATGAAAGTTGTGCGAGGCCTCGCTCGAACCTATATATACGAGTTTGAATTTATGTAAAATTCAGCTTTTTAGCAAGATATGGCAATAATATTTTATAAAAGAGGTTTTTCAAACCCTGATCCTCAATAGGAATTGAGACCTTTTACACTTCCATTTTTATTAAGTGAGAGGCTGAATTGATTTTATTTGACGGATGCGAGGCATCCATATGAAAAATAATATATCCAAAAATAATGCCGACTTCCTCGTGGGTATTGAAACCATCTGAGGAAATACAGACATCGCAGAATAATTTAAAAGGGGTTACAAGTGAAAATGTACATCACGGAACCGAATCTAGATCCAATGGGATGAATCTGTGATCACATGATTCCTATACGCGCACAGAATATTGCAATTTGTATAAAAGCAATAAGGTGTATATATATAAAAGCGTAAAATATATATATATATATATATATATATATATATATATATATATATATATATAGACATGATCACCAACCACGAAGCACCTCCATGGGGATCGAGTAAATATAAATAAAGTCGTTAAAAATCAGAATACGATCAATCGCCACGTAAGTAAACTCGAAAGGTGACGAAATATAAAGAAAGTCAGAAAGCGATCAATCGCCACGTAAGGAACTCTGTGCAGGACAAAATAAATATATATATATATATATATATATATATATATGTATATATATATATATATATATATATATATAAAACAATAAACGCACCGGATGTAAAATCCAGGCTCATCGAACACAGTTCGACCACAGTTTATATATATAAGTATATATATATAAAAGCGAGTAAACCGCACAGACAGGCTATTCTAACAGAATAATAAATAATGGAACCAGGTCATGCATAAACGCACAGACATGATATTCCAATAGAATAATTGTCGACGTCGGGATTTTTGGATGTCCCTTTACGTGACTTGTTCTTTGGTGTTCTCATTTTAGGTGAGATTTATTTGAAAAAACAAGTGAAAAAGGTCCGACATGTATAATGTCGACGATGGGACTGTTAAGAGTCGCTAGTTGGTTTTTTAAATGGTTGTACCAACACAACCAAGAAAAGGTTTGCCCAATGCCCCTGATGTGATGTGACATCGATATACTGGTCCTGTGAAACCGAGATTCGATTTTAGGGTCAGGGGACTTGGTTATGGGGAAGGTGTTAGGCACCCCAGACATCTCTGTGTTACTACGGTGACCACCTCTTTTCAAGAAACTATTATCTAGTGTGTGTGTGTGTGTGTGTGTGTGTGTCAATATGATGTTATATGAAAGTTGTGCGGGTAGGCCTCGTTCGAACCTATATACACGAGTTTGAATTTATGTAAAAATTCAGTTTTTAGCAAGATATGGCAATAATATTTTATAAAAGAGGTTTTTCAAACCCTGATCCTCAATAGGAATTGAGACCTTTTACACTTCCATTTTTATTAAGTGAGAGGCTGAATTGATTTTATTTGACGGATGTGAGGCATCCATATGAAAAATAATATATCCAAAAATAATGCCGACTTCCTCGTGGGTATGGAAACCATCTGAGGAAATACAGACATCGCAGAATAATTTAAAAGGGGGTTACAAGCTGAAAATGTCCATCACGGGAACCGAATCTAGATCCAATGGGATGAATCTGTGATCACATGATTCTAAAAGCATGTAATATTGCAATTTGTATAAAAGCAATAAACAGGTATATATATAAAAGCGGTAAATATATATATATATATATATAGACATGATCACCAACCACGAAGCACCTCCATGGGGGATCAGAAATATAAATAAAGCTGTTAAAAGTCAGAATATCGATCAATCGCCACTTAAGTAAACTCCGTGCAGGATTTAAATATAAAGAAAAGAAGTTTATCAACCGCCAAGGGAAGGGACTCAAAGCAAAGACAAAATAAATAAATATATATATATATATATATATATATATATATATATATATATATATATATAAAAACAATAAAAATCGGATGAACAAAATTCAGTGCATCATCGAACAAGTATATATATATATTTATATATATATATATATATATATAAAAGCGAGTAAACCGCATGCATGTGCTATTCCAATGTAATAATAAATAATGGAACTGTGTCATGCATTAACGCCGCGGGATTTTTGGATGTCCTTTACGTGACTTGTTCTTTGGTGTTCTCATTTTAGGTGAGATTTGTTTGAAAAACAAGTGAAAAAGGTCCGATATGTATAATGTCGACGATGGGACCGTTAAGAGTCGCCAGTTGGTTTTTAAATGGTTGTACCAACACAACCGAGAAAAGGTTTGCACAATGACCCTGTTGATGTGACATCGATATACTGGTCATTGAAACCGAGATTCATTTAGGGTCCGGGACTTGGTTATGCGGGGGAAGGTGTTAGGCACCTCTCGACATCCGTGTTGTTACCACAGTGACCGCCTCTTTTCAAGAAACTATTATCCGAGTGTGTGTGTGTGTGTGTGTGTGTGTGTGTGGGTCAATATGATGTTATATGAAAGTTGTGCGAGGCCTCGCTCAACCTATATACATGAGTTTGAATTTATGTAAAAATTCAGCTTTTTTAGCAAGATATGGCAATGATGATGTTTTATAAAAGAGGTTTTTCAAACCCTCGATGCTCAATAGGAATTGAGACCTTTACACTTCCATTTTTATTAAGTGAGAGGTCAATTGATTTTATTTGATTTGATGCGAGGCATCCGTATGAAAAATAATATATCCAAAAATAATGCCGATTTCCTCGTGGGTATGGAAACCATCCGAGGAAATACGTACATCGCAGTAATAATTTACAAGTCGCCACAATTTGAAAATGTCCATCACGGAACCGAATCTAGATCCAATGGGATGAATCTGTGATCACATGATTCCTAGGCATGTAAAGCATGTAATATTGCAATTTATATAAAAAGCAAAAAGTATATATATATAATATATATATATATATATATATATATATATATGATACCAATACTTAAGCACCTATGGGGGATAAATGTAAATAAAGTATAAAAGTCAGAATACGGCCAATCGCCAAAAGTAAACTCCAAAGTGACTAAATGTAAAGAAAGTCAGTAAGCGTATCAAATCGCCACTTAAGGAACTCAGACAAAAGCAAAATAAATATATATATATATATATATATATATATATATATATATATATATATATATATATATATATATATAAAAATCGGATGTAAATGCTCATGCAAAGTTCATCATATGATATAAATAGTATATATATAATATATAACAAAGTCATCAATATATATATATATATAATATATATATATATATATATATATATATATATATATATATATATATATAAAGTTTAATAAACGCACTGCATCAAGTTCAGGCTCATCTAACAAAGTCCGATATTATATATATATATATATATATATATATATATATATATAATATATATAAGTATATATATATATATATATAAATTAAATAAACGCCTGCATCAAGTTCAGGCTCAATCGAGGCATAACTCGATAATGTTATATATATATATATATATATATATATATATATATATATATATATATATATACAGATCGAATGAAACCATGGATCAAGTCCGCAAAAGCAAGCAACACGACTCTCAACAGTAAGGGTGTGTGCAAAGATGAAGAGAAAGACTCTAAAGTGTGTGAGAAGGCTTACAACCGATCGATAAAAGGGCTTTATATCTTTAGAGTGGGTAAACACCGGGCTTTTGTGGGTACAAAAGAGGCTATATATGAGCTCACTGTGTGTTTGAAAGTGAGAAAATACACTCGATATGGCAAGTGCAGAGCAAATTGTGCAGGTTTCCCATCTTTTTTCTCTTAAAAATCAGCACCCCAAGCCCTCTATTTATAGGCAATATATAGGTGCCGCAGTGTAGCCAGAGGTACCAGTAGGCGGCGGGTCGGCCTCGGCTCGTTTGGCTTGCCCGGGTCATCTCAAGCACGTGCATTCAGCAACTATAATGTCCACTGGATTTTGAGAAGTGCAACCGCATCCGCTTTGAGGTATTCAGACCTATTTTCGACCGCCGCTGTCGAGAGTTGTACGATGGCATGGGATTAGAGTTTGTACGAAGTCTTTGAAGATGGGACGATGCCCTCCTGGCCTTCAAGCTTCAACTTTCATCCGCTACTCCCCCGCACAATAGTCACACCGGATCGTTAGCCTTTCAGGGACATTGTTGCGTAGAGATTAGACGTGGCATCGTGTTGGACGAGATGATGATGTTGCCCTCACCGCTGTTCGCACGGATTGGGCCGATAAGCAGACGCTGTTTCGACTTCACCGAGATTGACCGCCGATTTGTTGAAGGTCCTCATTGTCATCTTTGAGGTGTGCCTGCTTCTTCCGATGTTATTGCCGGGTTGGTACAAACAGTATCTCGCCGTGAGTGCTTAGATTGAAGTCGATGGCATTTGAAACAAGCATTTCGGGTTATCTCCAAATCGCATTCCTTGGGGTTATCACCAAGGTTGGTGGCTATTCCTATGGTTGGGATCGAGACCGGATACCCTGGGTTATCTCCGAGATTAATCGGCCTTCCGTGTGTGTTCCAGATTGATCTCCGCAGTCTCGGGTTAGATCCGAGGTTGAAACCATTACTCCCTGATCATGATCCGGTTGATGCCGCACTTCCCAAGAGTATCCCAGATGGATTTGGATTGTCTTTCGTGGTTTCTCTTAAAAGACTTAATCTGCTTTCCCCGCAATGTTAGTAATAATAAGAGTACAGAAAATTTTGAGTGTTCACAGATGCCCTCTTTATCATACTCATGCATGGCGATGCATGGGTAGGATAAAGAATCCTAGACACTTGAAACGCAACAAGATAAACATGGTACTATGGATAAGCAACATGATGCAAATGTATGATGCATGTGTATACGGGTTGTGGCCCAACATGCCGGGATGATTGTTGGTTCCCTCGTTGTTTCAACCGGGATTGGCAATACCGACCAGATCCGATGTGCAAGTCTAATCTGTTATAGATGTTGGTGTTGGAGTTATCACCAAATTTCTCGTGTTCTTGATAACGACTTGACATCAAGGGTATCTCTTATGTGTAAGAGATCCGTGGGGATAAAGCTTGATCTATTTGAGGATGTGTATAACATATTCCATCATCTATCCTCTTTGATAATGTTGACCTCTCCCGTTAGTATCGCCGTAATATGTCATGATTCTCGTTGGATTTATCGCCAACAACAAATGCCGTCGTGGATGCCCGACCTTCGCCGACGCGGTGAATCAACTCAAACATCCTATGGGATATACCGTCAAGGTTTTTTGACCTTCACCGACGTGGTGAATCAACCATCAAACTCGTGGAGGAGATCATCAAGGTTGCTTGACCTTCACCGACGTAGATCAACGAGCATTGATTGCAGACTTCGGCCGGGATCCACTGGGAATATGAGCAAATTGGTATGAGAACCTCGAATGTTCTATAGCTCGACAGTTTAAACGCTATCTACCGAAATGATGTCAAGGTTGTTTTGACCTTCGTTGATATGTGTGTCAACTACCGAACATGTTGTTGTTACTCCCGCCGAGATATACGCTGTAACTCCCCACATCATGCATAAATACCCCTAACTATCGAATCTGGCTCGTCGATGGGTTTAACTTCCATCGGGACTCACGCCAGTTAACCTTCTTGTCTTGGGATCACGTTGTAACCCCCGCCGGGGATTCACGCCAGAATCCTCGTCGGGGATTCACGTAGGGTAACGACGAGGGAGATTCACGAGGTAACGACCGAGCTCATGCATCGGACCTATATAAGGTATTGCCGATGTGATTTGTGATAACCGAGGTCATCGGCAGAGTATACCTTGTGTTCAAGCGACTACCAATGAGTGATGTGCAGATTCAAAGTCTCATCTGAGAAGACCAGGATTATATGTTGTTTTGCTCAATCGCGTGGCATTTTTATTCCCGATTTGACCTTTCTAGCCCGTAAGAACTCCGCTTTAACTCAAACTAGACCGAGATGGAGGGGTGGGACCCACATGGAGGAGCCGCAGTGCACACCGCAGCAGAGTAGCAGCAGTGAGCTCGCAGGCCAGCGTGGATGATAAATCCAAAGAATTTTCTTTTTCGCAGTTCATTTCTAACTCGTTTCGCTTAGAAAATCCGTGAGCCATCTTCAGATTTGTCGAAGTTCGGCCGCTTTCAGCAATTTTTATCACCGCATAAGTGTTCTACACTATCCCGTAACGTATGCATGTATTTTTTTCCAGTCATTCTGCTAGATTGTGAGATATTGCACTAAATGCATCTAAACACATAGTAGTGATTATGTATGCACAAATGACTTGATAAAAAATATTCAACATAGTAAATGTTAGTATTAAACCATGTCAACATAATGATGTGAAAAATTTGACTTCGAGAGATACCAAATCGCACCTTTTTTTCTCGCTATTTTTTGTCCTATTTGAGGTCCAATGAGCAAAAGGTAGAAAGGCAAAATACTCCTAGCATTGAGGTTGGCCTTATGCATGATAATTTTGATTTTTAATGCATATATTAGGTATATGACTTTGGGACAAAAAAGCTATCGAATGGCCACCTAGACATGCTCAGGTGCACGGGATAGTCCTATTTTCAAAGGGGACTATGGCGGTAAATTTTTCCAAATGTAGGCATGGGTAGTCATGCATTCTAACTCTATTATATGTTAAAGTAAATGCATGCATGCATATAGTCATATAATGCATTTTAGAAAGCTCTGTGTAAGGAAATACCACACCCTTTTCGAGGTGATTTGGAGATTTGTTGTCCAGATATTATGGATCCGGATCACCGAAAAGGCCCTTATAGACCGCTTCGCGCATTTACGGAGGGCTTCAAGTGCCTCGCCCCTGTTTGCTCGCATGATGCCTCGCTTCTATTGGTGGAGGCCGTGATTCATCCCGCCTGTGTAGAGGTTCCAGACGCCGAGGACGAGGAGGTGGATATTGAGGATCCCGCCTCGCCGCCGCATCTATCCCTCGCAGGAACTTCCGAGCATCGTGTGTGGTGAACCCAAAGTTGTTGGGTGATTTGGGTAGACACCCATCGATGTACTTCTTGCATGCTAACGAGGTATGACGTTAGACTTTATCTTCCTTTTTTCCTATTGATGAGGATTTAAAGGGTTCTCGATGTTGATCCGCTTTTCATGCGCAGTGTTCCGTGTTTTACATGTATTTCTGGGAACGGGTTTAGCATCCACCCATGTACCAGCGCTTCATCCCGATTATAGAGCAAAGAGTGCATGAGTGGGGATTTGGGGCATTTTTTTCCATCCTTCCCCATCGTTGTCCCTCGGGTTACCTCGTGGCATTGTCTCGAGCGATGGTTTCATCGACTCACCACTCCACCGCCGGATCATGAGGTGATGATGACGCCTATGGATTGGCGATTTATCATGTATGGAGTTTGAGGGGAGCCGCTGCCTTTGCATGGCTAAATATCACCCCTACCGCCATCCGATCCTTGTTAGAGTTCCGCTGGGGGCGCCAAAGGTGGATCGTCTGCTCGTGTCCTTTGAGCGTAGATGTTATGAGGGCTATCGAGTGAGCCCATGCTCGATGATGTCAGGATCGTGGATCGCGCTCGCCATGATTGTTCCTCGATGATCATTCGAGGTCGCTTTATAGCAGTATAACTCTTCCACTACAGATCTTTCGCTTTGGTCGCCGCACACACGCGATGTGGACCCAGATAGAGAGTATGATCTGGGGCTCTTACACCTTTGCCTATTTCTCCGGGGGCATGCATCTCAAGGCCATGCTGTGGTTCGACCGAGGCTTCGCTAGGATTTTACCTGCTTCTCGCCGGTGAGTATTTCTTTGTCTTTTTCCCCTTCACAAAGTTAAGAGTGTTTATCGATAGCAGATGTTTTGCCATCAGGTTGGCAGCTTTGGGGCCATGAGAGGCTTCCATGTTTCAAGGGCCCATGAGTGTGTTAGGCTTAGATACCTATCCACGAGGACGACGATGGCACCATTCTATTTTGCCAGAGGTCCCTCAGATTCGAGGGCTTCGCCATTGCCAGATGCATGTTGAGCTACCGACTACCGACGCCATTACATGGATTCCATACTGTGGGATCATTTGATCATCGGTTTTGAGGATGGACACCCCATCGAGTAGAGTATTTGATTTCCACCCGAGATTTCTCTTTTCACCGATGGAGGCCGGGAGCTCTATTTAGAGAGCGTGCATATTAGGAGCACCACATGGGAGATTCAGATACCGATCTTGCCTCCCGTTAAAGCGCCATGGCTCAGATCATACCACCCGCCATTGATATTCCATTGTTGGGAGTCGACGGTTTTGATTTATCCGAGGGTCCATGTACTGGAGATATTCCAGCATCACCGGTGGCTCCTCAAGACTATTGGGGCCAACCCCGTGCCACACAGCTTTATGGGGGACATGGTTCCGTGATCTTTGATGATGACGGATTGGGTGGTTTGTGTCCGAGCTCACACCATCCGACCCAGATTGATAGCTTGACCGGCAGCTGGATCGTGCACACATATTTATTCTAAGATTTGGGCAGTAGATCCAAAGAGAAGTGAGACATTTGTTCCTTCCACTGTGTGCCGCCCCTCGCACGATGACCCATTTGGTTTTGCTCACAGCAGATCCTCCCTTTATAGGCCCCGACATCCCTCGCTGATAGAGATCCAGTGACTCTCAGAGGAGTTACATCGTGGACAGATTGAGGATGTGGACATCGAGACCCCGGTCTTCTTCTCGATGTATATTCTCGTTATATCTTTGATAGCCTCTCGTTAGATATTGGGTGGTCGCTCCCTCATTCTCGCTATATCTTTTGATAGGCTCTCATTAGTAGTAGTAGGCTCTGTGTGCCCCATTTTCATGTACTTGTAGTCAGAGATAGAGTCGATGTATTAGATGATGATATATTTAGGAATGTATGCACCATTTTTCATTCCTTATATCATATTGCCATCCATTATCCGTTATGCATGTATCATGTTATGCATATGTATGTATGTCCCAGAGATATTCGACATCGACCCTCGGATGGTCTTATGACACTACCGCATGTATGTCTTCTTCGATAGCTTAGTCAGATAGATCATACCCCACCGCCGAGGTGGTATTGGGTATGCGATCGTGGTACGATAAAGCATGTCACCACCGCATGTGGTGATCGTAGATCTGTTGTCGCAAAGATACCATGACCCTTTTGGTTTTTCGTGTTCCCGCAGGATTCATGGACGGATGATAGAGCAGCATGGCACCCGACAGGTGTGTATTCCGCTTTGGCACCCATGAGTCGACTCTACTACCTAGAGGAGTATGCCTGCTTGATGATGTCGCTTCTAGACCCGACTCACATGCACACATGCTTTTGGGGGAGACATGAGTAGACGATTCATGACTCTCATGGATTGAGGCGCAGAGTGGTACAAGATGAGTCGACATCCGCCACGTGATCTCTCAATTTTTTCAGATGATGATTTGGTGCGGAGGATAGCTACTCACCACATCTGTGGGATTTCACCGTGTTTGAGGATCATCAAGGTTGGCCGAGTTGATGTACTAATGCTTTGTGTAATCATCATACGTGTATATGCCGCGATATATGGATGAGATAGATATAGGAGTTATCATGGCCGTGAGAGCTCTCGTGGAGGGTCGTATCATTGTACCCATGATCGTGGCGGTAGACCCCGCGATCAAGATCCCATCGCAAAGATTTACCCGTCAAAGCGTGTTTATCGGGAGTTCTGGTCATGTCAGATGTGTGGTTTATGTCACACTTATGATGACCGGTTGGTACCCTTTAGAGACAAGACGGTATTGCTTCTCCCATGAGGTGGCTATGTCATATTCCTTTCAAACCATCGGAGTGTGTAGATGCTCACCCCGGTCCGCATTTTTGGCAGAGATATCGAGATCCATTTAGCATATTGTCGTGTTTCGGGCTTTGCTCACCATACGCCTTCATTACTCATGCTCCGCATGGATTTCTCCCTTGGTCGGTTTTGAGGGGCGGACGACTTATCATCCATCGCCGTGATGTCGCAGTTTGACCGGGCCTGTGATTTTCATCCTTTCGAGGGGGGCGGCAGTCGTCAGCTTCTCGATACCTCTCAAACCGAGGACCGATCTCGTATACGCTTGTCGGGATCAGCGTGAGCTAGCCGCTTTTTCCCGCCACCATCCGGTTATTCCGCAGAGTATTCGCATGGATGGAGACGGAGGTTTTATCTACCGCAGCAAAGATTTGCAAAGATCGAGATCGAAAGTTAGACGATGTAGAGCCTATAGAGGACATTGATACCTACATCGAGGAGGATACCGTCATTGGGTTGCCAAAGATTTCTTTTCGGATTCTCCTAGTACCAAAATTTTTGTGATCCAAAGACTCTAAGACAAAGATTTAGAGCAGTAGTCTTCATCCGATGACCTTTGAGAGAGACCAGATTCGATCTATGATGTCGATCGCTTCTTGATGTGAGGGACGCCGCCCTATTAGAGAGAGACGAGGCATTAGCTCAGAGAGATGCCGCCGTTGTTGAGCGGATGAGGCCAGTCGACAGAGACGCAGTTGATAGTTGAGCGATGATAGTGCTATATCCGCCCGGATGTGGTCGCCACAGATAGATCGCAATGAGGTCCCTTACCACTGGTATGATCGCAAAGATGAGCGCTTATATCGATGAGCATATGGTCATCATGCAGATGGCTACAGATCCATTGGGTCGTGTGGATATTCTTATCCAGAGACTACGCCTTTACCTCCTTCATCCGAGAGGGATGCCATGTTGGTCTTGCTAGCTCGCATGTACCCTGATTCGTAGATGAGCTTGTATTTACCTACACAGACTAGCTTAGCCATTTTGTCATGTACACTTCACATTGTATATATATCAAACAACATTATATATGACAGGAAAATATATTTTTGGATCACTTCCCTTTTAGATATGCCTTGCTATTTGCTTGATATTTTGCCCGCCGCTTTGTGGCTTGTGGATCTTGATGAATTCTCAATTCTTCCTCGTGGATGGACATCGAGAATGCCTCTCGATAGTTCGTAATGGATCATCGATCTATGTATCCCTACCATCTTTGGTGTCTTGGGGACTGTTTTCGAATGGAAAATGGAGAGGAGTGTGGCTTTCTCTCTCGAGATCGACCGCACTACGATGGTCGCCAAGATTTCTATTTAGGAGAAGCCTAGTTAATTCCATCTCTTATGGATTGGTATTGTTCTTCGAGGTATGACCGCAGTTTTTAGATGGTCGCCAATCTCCTATTTGGGAGGAGTTCGTAGTAATTCCATCCCTTTGGTCCAAGTCAATGAAATGTAGTGGATTGAAAGAGAATCCCAACACCCGCCGACAATGGTTTGTGTTTTGGTAGGGGTGAGACCGCACCATGAATGGTCGCCACGCACTTCTATTGAAGAGGAGATCAGTCTCATGTAGTTCAACTCGTGTAAGAGGTTCAACGTCAGATATGGTCGATATGGTGTAGGAATGTTTTTGGTGTTTTTTTTTTGTAAGAGGAGAAGAGGGTAGAAATGTTTTTGTTGTTTTTGTTTTATCATGACCGCCATATGAAATGGTTGCCTACGCATCCTATTGAAGAGGAGATCATCGTCGACGAAGTTCGCCCTCGTATGCAGAAGAAAAGCGTAATCCCCCATGTGCAAGTCGAAAGGGGGGAGAAAGTTTAATCCTAGGTTGAGGATAAACCGCAGTGAGAAGTTTGATCCCATGTATGGGTAGCCAAACTGCGAACGCAAGAGGTTCAATCCGCGGTGGGATGACCTAAGTTGTATGAGCGCAAAGGAGAAAGCCAGGCTGCTGGCTTGAAGAGTATGTTTCCCTGAGGGGCAAAGTGTAGATAAGTTGTAGGTGGTAAAGGGTTAAAGAACCGGAATGACTGGTGACCTGATGATGATGCACTGTGGTGTTTCATGGTTACTTTCAGATATAATACCATTTCACTGGTGTCTCGAAGTTGATGAGTTGTGGAAATTCATCGCCGCCCATTTTTGTAATCGAGAGCGCCTCGCCAATACTTCTTTGACAATAAACGGCCTTCCCAGCTAGGAGCGAATTTTCCTTTGGCCCGATCTTCGTTGTCAAGAATCTTCTTCGTAACCAAGTCATGTTGTTTAAATCGTCAGAGTTTGATTTTTTTTGTTGTAGGATCCGCCATCCCTTTGTCGATATAATCGACCATGGAAGATAGCCGCTGGTTCGCCTTTTCGCTCTATCGTAGACAATTGGTGATACCCGCCTTGTACCCATTGGTTTTCATCCAAATTGAAGCCGATCAACACTCGAGAGATTCCATCTCAACTTCTATGGGGAGCACCGCTTCCATCCCATAGGTTAAAGCGTAGGGGGTTGCCCCAAATTGAAGTACGATTGTGGTCCTCAGAGGCTAACAGAGTAAGAGGCACAGGTCGTGCCAATCTTTGTGGTGGTCGACATCTTTTGCATAATCTTCTTGATATTTTTGTTAGCCGCTTCAACAAAGACCGCTCATCTCTGGACGATAGATGATGAGAGTTAAGATGTTTGATGTGGAATCTATCGCATAATTCCTCCATCATTTTGTTGTTGAGGTTTTTGGCATTGTCTCACACACAATCACCCGTTGTCCATATCGACAAAACGACATTGTTTTCGATGAAAGCAATGATGACTTCTTTAGTGACCCCCGGGAAGGAGGTCGCTTCTACCCACTTGGTGAAGTAGTCGATCATGGTGAAGATAAATCCTGTGACCATTATCGGGCTTTAGGCTCAATGGGCCAATAACGCCCATTCCCCACATCGAGAGAAGGCCAAGGCGAACTCATATTGTGGAGCTCCCGTGGAGGGCGGTATAGCATTCCCATGAATCGCAATCGATAGCATCTTTCGACGTGGTCATTGTAATCGCCTTTTGAGAGATAGCCAAGAATGTCCCGGCCCCGAGGACTTTTCGACAAGGAGGGGGCCACTCATGGGGGGCCACAGACTCCACCATGGATTTCATCCATAAGCCCTCGGGCTTGATCTTTGTCTAAACACCGAGGAGACCTAGTCCCGCATCTCTTTTTGTAGAGCGATCTCCACTGTGTAGAACTTCATAGCAAGTCGATGGATCCGCTTTTCTCGGGCCAAAGCTCGCCCTTAATGGGTGTAGATCCATCTCGCAGATATTCCTTCGATATGTCGATACCAAGGAGGTTGGATGGGAGGTAGCTCATCCGATACTTCTCCAACGTAATTCTATAGGTCGGGCCTTGTTCAGGAAATTGTGACGCTGGCAAGTGTTCCTTGTCTCGATATGCGAATCAAGGAGGCCAAAGTTGCTAATGCGTCCGCAAATCATTCCTATTACGAGGAATGTGTAGAAAGGAGATTTCTTCAACTCCAAAGCCATCTTCAAAACTCCGCCGATGGTAAGGCAAAGAAATGTAGTTCCTTGGTTTGATAGATTCCGTGGATTGTCCGATTACCAACTCCAATCTCCAAGGACGCTTAATCGCTGATGCCCATTGAATGGGCAAGTTTTAGCCCCATGAGATGTACCTTCATATCACCGTATTGTTGGTGCCGATAAACCTGTAATTTGATCAAGAACGGATACCGCTTCCCCCCAGACGATATTAGAATTGCTCCACCCGTAACCTTCCATGTTTAATACCCATCAAAATACATCCTCCATGATTGGGCCAGATCGCATCGATGGTGTTGTCAGATCACATTACTCCTTCATCGGGAAATATGTTTCAAGGGTTTGAAATCCTCAAGGGTGGCGCCATTGATCCGCGATTCCTTGACCTTTGATGGACTTTTGAGTCACATATACGATGTCAAATTGTTGTAGGATCAATCGCCATCCGGATGTACCGGCAATTCAACATGGGTTTGTTGAACACGCATTTGAGAGGATCCACGCGGATATGAGATGGGTGTGTGACCATGTAGGTAATGATGTAACCTCATGGAAGCCCATGCTAAAGCACAACACGCCTTCTCGATCGAGTGTACTTGTGTTCACCGTCATCAACCTTTTGTCGAGGTAATAGATAGCTCTGCTTTCGCCTCTATCGCCTTTTCTCGTCCCAAAGATAAACCCCATGGCATTGTCACTTACTGGACGATGACATACATGAACAGGGGAACATCATCCTCGGTGGTACCAAGACAGAGCTTTGACTAGTCAAGCTTTGATTGTAAGGAAGGCATTCTCGCACTCATCATTCCATTTCATGGAGGAGTTCTTCCTTAATAACTTGAAGATCGCTCACTGTGTTGTCCGTGAGTTGGGAGATAAACCGCCGATGAAGTTGATCCTTCCCAAAAATCCCCAGATTTCTCTCGTCTCGAGGAATGGGCATTTCGTGATGGCTTTGATTTTGGCAGATCAAACCAATCCCTTTGTGGTCGACTTTAGAAATCCTAGCAACTTGCTCGATTTAACGCCAAAGGCGCACTTTAATGGATTCAACTTCAAGTTGTACTTTACGCAACCCGCTGAACAACTTTTCGAGATGGTCTAGATGGTCATCCTCCTTCCGGACTTGACAATGATGTCATCCACGAGATCTCAATCTCTTTATGCATTAAGTCGTGAAAAGAGCCATCATAGCTCGTTGATAGGTAGCTCCTCATAGCTCCAAAGATTGATGAGGCCGAATGACAACCGCCTATAGCAAAAAGTTCCCCAAGGAGTGATGAAAGCAATCTTCTCACGATCTTCCCTCAACAACCATGATCCGATGGTACCCCGCAAAGCAATCAAAGAAAGGAGTACATGTCGATCAAGTAAAGATTGTCAATGAGAATGTGGATAAATGGCACGAAAGTCAGCCTTTTAAGCAAGCTTTATTCAAGTCCCGTAATCCACGCAAACTCGCACCTTCCCTCCGTGTTTAGGCACGGCACAATGTTGGATATCCACTCGTGATATGTAGACACCATAATGATGCCTACTTGAAATTGTTTCACAATTTCTTCTTTCACCTTTAAACTCCACTCGTGTTTCAATCACCGAAGTTTCGCTTGACCGCTTAAATCCTCTTTAATGGGAAGGCGATGAAGGACAATGTCAATGGATAAACCCACCATGTCTTTCATGAGACCATGCAAACACATCCCGAATTGGGTTAATAGCGTAACCATGTCATTCCGCTGGTTTGGGGTAAGGTCCGAACCAACTGGATTAACTTAGGGCTTTCTAAGGTTCCGAGATCGAAAGAAGTGGTTTGATCAAGGTTAGGTTTGGGTTTGTCTTTGACCCATTCTTGAATTTTCGAGGCACCTCAATGTCATCCCGAGATCCATCAAGGTCAATTCATCTCTACATCAAAGGTACAATCCTTGTGTAGAGAGGCAACGATCCGCAAGTACATGCACATCTAAATTTAGAGTCCTCAAACAAAATATGCTTTCACTTAGTATATATGAAATGCGTTGATCATACACAATGTTAGCATATATCGCAAAATAAACCGCTAATACCGCATGTAAAAGTAAGCAATTATCAGATCTACAGTAAGGTAAAAGATTTTTTCTACCGCTTTACCCTGTCGACCAAAGCAAGGAATGTTGTCCCAATTGGTAAGGGTAAAGTCCCGTGGACCGCAGTGATGGAGGGATTGTCATCATCCTCTCTCGTCCCCAATGATGGCCATTACATCGTGGCAATCATCATCCTGGGTGTATCTGCTGGTATGTTCATTATGGACGATGATGCGATGCCCGACATTATTCGGACAACGCTTTCCTTGATTCTCCGCCTCTTCTTCGATCATGGATCTCGAATAACGATTTTCTTTTTTCCTCCACCGGCTTTGGCTTAGGAAATAACATGGCCATGACATCGGGCGGCACCTTTATCGAGGTTGTGCGACTCAGAGTTTGAAGGCGGTTTAACGCCACATGGTTGAAGTCAAGGAATCTGCTGATGCTTATGAGGATTCCTCGTGACTAGAGTCGCGTAATAGCCTAGTCCAAATTGCTCCAACTTGCTTGGTTAATCGAATGGGGTATCGGATACCCGCCATCTTTACCCAAACCTTGTCTCGCTTATGTCCCAACGACATCATTTTTTGAGTGGTCGACATCACCTCAGCAGTAAATGTGGGTTCGGGCAATGGTGCTCCAATAGCATGGTATTGGGTGGGTGTTGCTTATTTCCAAAGCATGAAAACCGATCGTTCTACGCCCCAGATTGGCATTGATGAACGGAATGTCCCCTGCCGAGGAATCTCTCGTTCGGGCCGCTGACCGTGACAAAGCTATTGTTGATAATGTACTTCAATTGTTGGTGAAGGGTGGAGGGATCGCCTCGCCATGTGGATCCATGGTCGCCCCAAGAGCAAAGTTGTATCCCTAATCTATCTTGAGCACATGGAAGGATACGCAGAATGTATGAGGGCCAATTTCGATTGGCAAAATTCAATTACTCCAACCGAAGTTATTTACGGCTCCATCAAAAGCTTTGATGATAGTATGGCTACTCCAATTCTATTGAGATTGATATTCATCTTCACCAAAGTGGCATATGGGCGTATATTCGTAGAGGAACCTCCATCTATTAATACTCCAAACCACCATATATCCGGAGGATAAGACCGCAATGTGCAATCTGGGTTTGTAATGACCATTCCTTCGGATGGTATGTCATCATCAATGAAGGATATCACATTGTTGTTGAAAATGTGATCAACCATGTGTTAAAACTTTTCCGATCCACCGATGTCTGGAGATAGGCTTCTTCTAGAACCTTTAACAAGACCTTCCGGTGATTCTCAGAGGTTAGACCAAGTCCAAAATTGATATTTGTGGTGGAGCCTTCAAGCTTAAAACCACCGAGGCTTCAAGTATGACCCACACGCGGAGGAATTTTTTCAATCTTTCCACGGGTATTTTCCCTTTGATTTGGTGGTGGGGTTCATCACCCGATGGGGAATATACAGTGGATTTTCCTTCGACATCGCAAAGTGGTATGTGAGGTGGATCCTTCACCTTCTCCATAATTCCATTTTAACCTCGCGCAAGCTAACAATAGGATATTGTGCTCGTGATGGCAAGTTGATCGCTCTTGAGCGCCACTTTCAAAGGATTGTTTCTCCTTCGAGTGAATTATCTGTTGTGAGCAAAGTATTAATCCCTTCAACTTCAAAGAGATATAATCGCTACCACACTTTTCCACTTAGTAGGGCCTCGTGATTCTCACTTTGCACGTAACACGTTGTCGTTATTCCGCCAAGCGCGCAAAGACACCACCGCCGATTAGATTTTGAATAAGGTATGAGTGCCCAAAGATTCTTCTAGGCCGTGGACGCTAGACGGGAGTGGTATTGACATACTCCATCGAGAGTTGTACCGTCCCCGAACGGGGTTGATTGGAGGTAGAAGGAACCGATCCTTCCTTCATTGATTAACATGTGAAGGATTTCTCCATGGGTTGGCCCAAATAGGTGAATTTCGCTTGTTGGCGTAAACTCCGACGGGCTTTGGCATTTTTTCTCTTCGTCACTTTGTCTTCCAAAGATTTCATTTTCCTCGAAAGTGACGAGGAATATTCATGACGATTGGTAGGAGATCGGCATGCTCTCGGCCGATTAATTGCCGAGTCACTTGATGTCGATAAGTCACCGCCCGCCAATTGCTCAATTTTTGTTTGCAGAGAGCTTTCATCTTTCGCTCCATTGTGAATCGGAACTTAGCATAATCCCATCCGTCATCACCGCCTTTGATGGTCCGGGGGGAATCACAAATTGAAGTTGGAACTCGCCCACCGCTCCAATTAATCATGTTGACTCTTCTTCTTTCAGGTCGAGGAAGAGGGTTGTTTTGTACATGAGGTCGATCGGGTTTGGTGACTACGATCTCTCCATTATCTATTAGGTCCTCGGATCTTGTGTTTCAAGGCCCAATAAATCTCGAGTATCATGTCCAGTGTGCCCCAAAGATGATAAGCACATTTCCTAGCAAAGATTGAAACCCCCCGCCCATTAGGGTCGGCCGGTGGAAGAAGATGCGTAATTTTCTTCTCGTGTTGTCAAGATTAAGAATGTTCTCGAGGGTATCCCCTAAGGGTGTAAACACTCGATGGCATTTGACTTCTCCACCTTTTGGTAATCGGAGGGTTTGCAGATCGGCCGGAAAGGGAGTGTAGTTTCTCCTTTGAATGGGCATACTTTGATTGCCTTTTTGTCCCCAGTAGTATCGTGGAAACATCTTCTCTTTCTTTTTATGGACCTCTCCGGGTTGTTCCTATAATTTCCAGATTGATGTGATCAAGAATACTTTGAGTGTGGCTAGGTCTTGAATCTTTTCCCGACTTCAATCCTATTTCACCATCTCCCCATGTTTAACCATTTCGTAAAATGGTTTGTCGATGCTCGCTAAAACTCTCTCATAGAAGGGAGCTTTTGTATGTCTATGAATGTCATGACCATTTCGATTCTCGACATGGCAGACTAACTGGGGGCAAAAAAGGCCTCCACCTTTGAGCATACTCTCGAAAAGACTCGTTAGACTGTTTTTGATCTTGGTAATTTGATACCGATCAGAGCCATTTGAGTTTGAAAATCAGATTGAGTGAGGAAGGCATGTGCTAGCTCTTCCCAAATTGTGGATTTTGAGTTGTCTAATCTTGTGTACCACTTAACCAATCTTCTCCAGCTAGACTCTTTTGGAACAATTGCATTCTCGAAGTTTTTCATCCTCTCCAGATAGATCCCAGCCTCCAATAAAGACTTTTAAATGTGTATAAGGATCCCTAACCCGCCATATTTTTCAAAGTCGAGTTTTAAATTTTTCTCGATAGTGAACACCGTGAAAAATACATAGATCAAGATATGAAACACCCCGTGTGTTCCAATTCCTTTGATAGCGCCAAGGGTCTCTTCCATTTGAGGACTTTCTTTTGATGTCACCATTGTTCGGATCTCCAAAGTGGAATGGGCAAGATCACGAGTTTTGTTGGTCGATCCAATCGTGGCTCGTATGGTAATGACCTAATTCCTCCTTGTGTGGAGGGCTCAAGATGTACGGGTATTTTCTCAATTTCGTAGACGGGTGTAATTTTTTAATAGAACAACCAAATCAGAATCTGCTTTGCTTAACCCATCAATTTTTTTGCGAGAAATCGGATTAAGTTCACCGGCTCTGATGATTTACATGATCGATCGTAGGGCTCGTCGCTTTTTGGACTTTGACCGTAGAGGTCCGATTGATTCCTCGCGAAAGACCCGGTATAGTTTAGTCCTTAGGGAAGGTGTATAATGACATGCTATGTGATGTGTCCATTTTAGGAATTTTATCCCGCAAAACGGGTGTCACTGTTTGAGATGTATTACATGGAGATATATATGGAATGAAATTACAAGTAATCGTGTTTACAAGTAATTAACATGAGAGCATGAAGAGACTTTCCTTCATTTGGGTTTATCGAGGTCAACCTATCTTAGGTTACTCTCATGGCTTTTTTGGCATGAAGGTTCCCAAATCATCGCAATCTACTAGACGGAAGTTAATCCTATTTTCAACCGGAGCGAATTTGGTGGTGCCTTTCCGAGCCTCTCGAGAATTAGTCTTCTCACGAGTCCAAAGAATCAAACACCGACGGATAGCTCCCCGGTGGAGGGACCACACAACATACATTCACATACATCGCCTCACCGTATGAAATGATGACATGTGTGTAAGCACTAATATCATAAGCAGCTTTATAAAAGCATAAGCACTAACATCACACGCAGAGATATGATGTAAGCACTAAGCTCAAACAAGACATGCATTCGCACACATTCATCCAATGTAAATGCAACATCCACACACAAGCATATAACAGCTTTTGAAAAGATTGTAGTAGCGGCTTAAGTCCTCTCATCGAGTCCCCAGCAGAGTCGCCACCGTCGACGCCTGGATTTTTGGGTGTCCTTTCCGCTACTTGTTCTTTGGTGTTCTCATTTTAGGTGAGATTTGTTTGAAAAAACAAGTGAAAAGGTCCCATATGTATAATGTCGATTTATGGGACCGTTAAGAGTCGCCATTGGTTTTTTAAATGGTTGTACCAACACAACCGAGAAAAAGGTTTGCACAATGACCCAAGTTGATGTGACATCGATATACTGCCCATGTAAACCGAGATTCATTTAGGGTCCGGGACTTGGTTATGCGGGGAAGGTGTTAGGCACCCTCGACATCCGTGTTACCACTATGACCGCCTCTTTTCAAGAAACTATTATCCGAGTGTGTGTGTGTGTGTGTGTGTGTGTGTGTGGGTCAATGTGGTGTTATATGAAAGTTGTAAAGAGGCCTCGCTCAACCTATATATATGTGGTGGTTTGAATTTATGTAAAATTCGCTTTTTAGCAAGATATGGCAATGATGTTTTATAAAAGAGGTTTTTCAAACCTCGATGCTCAATAGGAATTGAGACCTTTACACTTCCATTTTTATTAAGTGAGCGAATCAATCAATTGATTTTATTTGATTTGACGCGAGGCATCCGTATGAAAATAATATATCAAAAATAATGCCGATTTCCTCGTGGGTATGGAAACCATCCGAGGAAATATGTACATCGCAGTAATAATTTACAAGTCGCCATAACCTGAAAATGTCCATCACGGAACCTAATCTAGATCCAATGGGATGAATCTGTGATCACATGATTCCTAAAGCATGTAATATTGCAATTTGTATAAAAGCAATAAAGTATGTATATATATAAAATATATATATATATATATATATATATATATATATATATATATATATATATATATATATACGTATATGATCACCAACCACCTAAGCACCTCCATGGGGGATCGTAAATGTAAATAAAGTCGTTAAAAGTCAGAATACGGCCAATCGCCACGTAAGTAAACTCCAAAAGTGATTTAAATGTAAAGAAAGTCAGTAAAGTTTATCAATCGCCATTTAAGGGAACTGTGCAGATAAATAAAAAATATATATATATATATATATATATATATATATATATATATATAATATATAATAAATAATAAACATTCTGGATGTAAAATCTGTGCTCATCGTAATATAGTTTCACCATATATATATATATATATATATATATATATATATATATATATATATATATATATATACGCACTGCATCAAGCACTGCATCAAGTCAGGCTCATCTAACAAAAGTCCCACATACATATATATATATATATATATATATATATATATATATATATATATATATATATATATATATATATATATATATATATATATATCGAATAAATGCACTGCATCAAGTTCAGGCTATCAAAGTTCAGGCTCATATAATAAAGTATATATATATATATATATATATATATATATATATATATATATATATATAAAGCAAAGCAAAACGCTCCTGCATCAAGTTCAGCTCAATCGAGGCATAACTCGATAATGTAGTCAATATATATATATATATATATATATATATATATATATATATATATATATATATATAGATCGAATGAAACCACTGATCAAGTCCGCAAAAGCAAGCAACACGACTCTCAACGGTAAGGGTGTGCAAAGATGAAGAGAAAGACTCTAAAGTGTGTGAGAAGGCTTACAAATGACCGATAAAAGGGCTTCTATATATTTAGAGTGGGTAAACACCGGGCTTTTGTGGGTACAAAAGAGGCTATATATGAGCTCTGTGTGTTTGAAAGTGAGAAAATACATCAGTATGGCAAGTGCAGAGCAAATTGTGCAGGTGGTTTCCTTTTTTTTTCTCTTAAAATCAAAGCACCCCAAGCCTCTATTTATAGCAATAGGTGCCGCAGTGTATGTACCGAGTCAGCAGTGTACCAGACCAGAGGCGGGCCGGTCGCTTGTCGTCTCCGGGTTCAGGCACGCACGCATTCTGTGCAATCGTAATGTCCACTCTGATTTTGAGAAGTGCAACCGCATCCGCTTTGAGGTATTCAAGACCTATTTTGACCGCCATTGTCGAGAGTTGTACGATGGCATGGGATTAGAGTTTGTACGAAGTCTTTGAAGATGGGACGATGCCCTCCTCCGGCCTTCAAGCTTCAACTTTCATCCGCTACTCCCGCATAATAGTCACCGGATTGGTTAGCCTTGTGGGACATTGTTGCATAGAGACGTAGACGTGGCATCGTGGTTGGACGAGATGGCGATGTTGCCCTCACGGTGTTATCGCCGGATTGGGCCGATAAGCAGACGCTGCTCTCGACTTCACCGAGATTGGATCGCCGATTTGTTGAAGGTCCTCATTGTCATCTTTGAGGTGTGCCTGCCTTCCGATGTTATTGCCGGGTTGGTACAGTTGTATCTCGTCAGGAGTGCCGAGATTGAAGTCGATGGCATTTGAAACAAGCATTTCGGGTTATCTCTCCAAATCGCATTCCTTGGGGTTATCACCAAGGTTGGTGGCTATTCCATGGTTGGGATCGAGACCGGATACCCGGGGTTATCTCCTAGATTAATCGGCCTTTCTCCTGTGTGTTCCAGATCAGATCCGCAGTGTCTCTCGGTTAGATCCGAGGTTGAAACCTGTTATCCTGTATTGCGATCCGGGGTTGATGCCGCACTTTCCAGAGTATCCCAGATGGATTTGGATTGTCTTTCGTGGTTCTCTAAAAGATTTAATGTCTTAAAAGACTTAATCTGTCTTCCCGCAATGTTAGTCCAAAGAATAAAAAGAAGTACGTAAAATACTGTGTCGCTCCTCAGGAAGAGGGGCTTTCAATAAGGATTTCTCCCTTATGGCGGCGTAATTAGGTGACCAAACCTCTCCTTGGCGTAACTTCTAGACATCGTTAATATTGCAAATAATAATATTAATAACTCTGTCATCTCAATATATAAAATATCAACAATAATTGAATACAACTGAACGACTTCTCACTTAAGCATCAATAATCAATACCGTGTGCTATTATGCAACCACGCCAGACATCGTATTTGTGCTGACACTGTGTGTTTCAACAGATTATTCAGTAAAACTTCCGCCGTTATTTTTATAAAATATTTTTGTCGTTTTCTCAATCCGACAATAATTCGTTTCGGGGTCCACCAATGATTGTGCCGTTGTAAGAATATTCCCTGTTAAAATGAATATTCCCCGACCAATCGAATATTATATAACAACTTGCGTACTTTGCAAAATTTATAAATATTACCCACAACTATAACATTATATCAAATTCATTCCATAATATTCAAAAATGATATTTATAGAAAACTTATCTTTATTAAAAAAAAATTGGGGTCTTACAACCTCCCCTTCTTATGAAATTTCACCCTCGAAATTAGGGTACGTACCTGGTATGTCGAAGAGGTAAGGATACCTTAATTTCATTTCAGATTCTAACTCCCAAGTCATTTCCTTAACAATGTGGCTTCTCCACAAAACTTTAACTTGAGGTATAACCTTGGAGCGTAGAATATGTTCCTTCTTATCCAAGATTTGAACAGGAACCTCTTCATACGTCAAATCTTTCTCTATTTCGTTCGGTTCTAACTCAATGATGTGGTTCGGGTCTTCCACATATTTACGTAACATGGATATGTGAAAAATGTTATGAACACGAGACATACTTGGCGGTAACGCAAGTCTATAGGCCACAATTCCTACTCGATCGAGGATTAAAAATGGGCTAATGAATCGAGGATTGAGTTTTCCTCTCTTTCCAAATCTTGTAACTCCTTTCCATGGAGCAACACGTAACAACACATGATCTCCAATATCGAATTCTATGTCCTTTCGATGAAGATCAGCACAACTCTTTTGTCGATCTTGTGAGGTTTTTATACGTTGTCGGATCGTTTGAATCTTTTTCGTAGTCATACGTACCAACTCCGGTCCCAACAACGTTGCTTCACCCACCTCATCATAGCATACTGGAGAACAACACTTTATTCCATACAACGCCTCAAATGGAGCCATTCCAATACTTTCTTGATAACTGTTGTTGTAGGAAAACTCCACCAATGGTAAGAACTTGTCCCAACTTCCCTTGAAGTCAAGGACACAGAGTCCTAATAAATCTTCCAGAGTTTGAATAGTCCTCTCTGATTGTCCGTCAAAATCGAGGATGATATATGCGAACTAAATCGTAAGTCCGTGCCCATAGCTTTGTACAAACTAACCCAAAATCATGAAGTGAATCTTGGGTCTTGATCTGAAACTATGGATACTGGCATACCATGCAATCTTACAACCTCGTTTGTGTACATACGAGCAAGACGTTCAAGTGTATAAGTTTCTCGTATAGGTAAGAAGTGAGCAGACTTGGTCAATCTATCAACAATGACACAAATTGCATCTATGCCTTGAGAAACCTTGGGAAGACCAGTAACGAAATCCATGGTAATGTGCTCCCACTTCCATTCTGGAATTTCAAGTGGTTGAAATGGACCTTTTGGTACTTGATGCTCCGCCTTGACTCGTTGACACGTTAGACACCATGAGATAAATAACGCTATCTCTCTCTTCATATTACCCCACCAAAATGTATGTTGAAGATCATGATACATTTTGGTACTCCCAGGATGGATTGCAAATGGTGTGTTGTGCCCCTCCATCATGATTTTATACTTTAAATCAGGGTTGTTAGGAACACAAAGTCTGGAGTTGACTCGAAGTATTCCTTCTTCATTGATTCTTGCTTAAGATAGCACCTTCTTGCACTTTCTTCCTCATACACGATCAGGCTCCGTGTGCGTAGCTTGAGCGGCTTTAACTTTATCAATTAAAGTCAGTTCTACTCGTATATTCGCCATCATCACATGTGTCCCTGGAGTCTTTAACTCTATCTCCATCCTTTGCAAGTCACACAAAATGGGCCTTTACGTTGACAATATCGCACTCGTACTTGCATATAATCTTCTACTCAATGCGTCAGCTACCACGTTCACTTTTCCAGGATGGTATTGGATGGTATGATCATAATCTTTCAACAGTTCAAGCCAACGTCGTTGTCGCATGTTGAGTTCCTTTTGAGTGAAGAAATATTTGAGGCTTTTATGATCCGTAAAGATCTCCACTTTCTCCCCATACAAGTAATGCCTCCAAATCTTTAGTGCGAAGACAACAGCTGCCAACTCTAGATCATGAGTAGGATAATTCCTCTCCTATTCTTTGAGTTGTCTTGAGGCATAGGCTATGACTTTCCCATGTTGCATGAGAACACATCCCAACCCTTTGCCCGAAGCATCACTATAGATGACAAATCCCTCCGAGCCAGATGGTATTGTCAGAACAGGTGCTGAAATGAGTCTCCTTTTGAGTTCTTGAAAACACTTCTCACATTCTTCGCTCCAATCGAACTTTGTATCTTTCCGAGTCAGCTGAGTTAATGGAGTAGCGATTCGAGAAAATCCTTCCACGAATCTCCGATAATAACCAGCTAAACCGAGAAAGCTACGTACTTCGGTCACTGATTTAGGTTGCTCTCAGCTTTGAATAGCTTCAATCTTTGTCGAGTCAACAAATATTCCATGACTTGATACTACATGCCCAAGGAATGCTACTTCCTCAAGCCAGAACTCACATTTCTTCAACTTGGCATAAAGCTTGTTTTCACAAAGCTTTTGGAGTATTAACCTCAAGTGTTGCTCATGATCTTCACGGCTTTTGGAATATATGAGGATGTCATCAATAAAGACGACCACAAAGTGATCCAAATATTCTTTGAATACTCGGTTCATCATATCCATGAAGGCAGCAGGAGCATTAGTCAATCCAAAAGACATGACTAAAAATTCATAGTGCCCGTACCGAGTTCTGAATGCAGTCTTTGGAATATCCTCAATTTTAACCTTCAGCTGATGATATCCAGAATGAAGATCGATCTTTGAAAAGAATTGTGCTCCTTGCAACTGGTCAAATAGGTCATCAATGCGAGGTAACAGATACATATTCTTGATGGTGACATGGTTCAATTCCCAGTAGTCAATACAAAGTGGCATACTCCTATCTTTCTTCTTCACGAATAGAACAGGAGCACCCCAAGGAGACGTACTAGGACGAATGAAACCAATGTCTAACAATTCATGCAATTGGGTCTTTGTGACAACCCGAAAATCCGGATTGTCCAGAAATTAAGATTTAAAGAATTAGTTATTAATAAAATGAATTTTTATTAATACTATTCTGTGCTATGTGTTTATTAATCGTTTTATAACCTAGAATGATTATTAATCGGGAGGATTCTGGCTACGAGCTAGAGTGAACGAGTAAGAATTTTCAAGATAAAAATAAAATTTTTCTGGAGACAAAAATATTTTTCGGGGAAAAAGACAAAATAGGCACTATTCACCCGTTTATGCTCGGAGATTTATTTTGAAATTCCGAGAAGTTATTGATTACGTAAAATGTTGAGACGTGATGGAATATTCAATAATATTTCAGTTATGACAAAAAGCGAAGTTTTTTCATCATGGACTCAAAACCTAAGGGTTAGGGAAAGTGAGTTAGAGAATGTAATGAGTACGTATAATAACTAGGGTTATTATGCGTGAGAAATACTGAGTATGATACGAGTTATTATACGAGTATAGTACGAAGATTAGTACGACGTATAATATGAATATCGTACGAACGAAATACGAAGAGAATACGAGAATGGAATGCGTAGAATACGATTATTCTTAATGGACTTTGTGTTCATGGACTTTATAGAATCTAATTGGACTTGGATTATGTCAAGCCCAATGATTTGTGAAATCAAGCCCAAGTTAGGCCCAATAAGAATTAGGGTTAAGGCCCAAACCAAGAAAAGAAACCGCGGATCGAACCGATGGGTAAACGGATGGGTAAGAACCATTGGGGCAACCCATGGGGTGACCCATGGGCATGTGGGCCGGCCACTTGGCCACCAAGTAAGGGTGGTGGCCAAGTAAACTTGGTGGCTAAGTTGTTGGAGGAGGTGGGAATAGTAACTTTAGGGGCAAAATAACTATTTTTCCCCTAGCTTTAAAAATCTATAAATAGGAAACTTATTTCATTTGTTTGGAAATCGGAAAGCTGTCAAACATTTGAGAGAGAGAGAGAGAGATTTCGGATGAAGGAGAAGAGGAAAAGCGTGCTCGTGAGCAAACTTTGTCCGACGGAAGGAGATTAAAGAAGAAAGGTAATCCAAAAACCTAACTTTTAGATTATTTTCTTTATTTTTCTATGTTAAAACATAGTTTAATGAGAATAAGGAGTAAAAGATATTGAGAATGATTTCATATGGTTGAAACCATGAGAAAAGAAGAAATAAGAAATAAGAAATTTAGTTTATAAATTTCTTAAGGAAGTATAAGATTCATAAGGATTTTGAGCGATCCGAATGAATCTTATGATTAAGTAGGCTAAATAAGTAAGGAATGGTGTTCTATAACATCAAATTCCAAGAAAAAGTGAAATCATAATCCAAAATATCGATTAAAAATGAAGAACGAACGAAGAACACACGAAGAACGCGAAGAACACGAAGAACGTTGTTGATGGACAAATTTAAAACCATCGTAGTATAATTGTTTTTGATGGACAAGTTTAAAACCATCGCTTATAAGTTAGTTGCTTATTGCTTGGTTAGGAACGGTAGAAACGTTCATGAAGAACGGATTAAAACTAAGCTATAACGAAGTTATGGTGAAAATTTCGTAAAAGAAGAACGAAAATTTGAAAGTTAGTAAATGAACCCAATCGTGTAGGGTTTCATAAGAAAGTAAGAGAACGTAGAAAATTTGAGTCGTTGACTCAGGAACGAACGAATTCCGAGTTCGGATGACCGAATTACGGACGAACGAACAAAGAACGTTAAAAATGTTAAAATGAACGAAGAATGAGGATTAAGCCAATTGAATGGCATGTTAACGGATTCAGAACAAAGTTTTATCTGAGGGTAATCGAAGTACGTAAGATAAGGAAGAAAATGATTTTGGAATGACCTCGTTTCGAGTTATAACGAAGAAGTTATGAGATTTCGAAATCATCGTCTCAAGCTTGTAAAAGACTTAGAAAAATTTTCTAGGTTTCATACTCATTGCGCATGTAACATGAAGTCGTGCCTTTGAGGCCCAAGGCCAAGAAGACGAAAGCCTCTACCATAATCTTCTGGAGATTGGCGCCGTAGTGCAAGAGATAACAAAGGACTTAGCGCCGCAGTGCCAGTCCAGGAAGAAAAGAGAGAGAAGTAGGTAGGTGTGCAAAGACGAGAGGAAAGAAAAAAGGCGTGGCCATGAATACTGGTGCAGAGAGCAATGCTCATAAATGAGATTTTTAGTTCTCAGTTACTGGAGGATGTGCAAGAAAGAAATATGAACATAATGTTCAACTAATGTAACACTTAATCAAGTGTTTTAAACCTTTAATAAAGGTTGAACGAAAAGATTAAACGAGAATAAAAGACAAAGAATGTAGATGCGGATTATGGAACCGATATCCGGGGACCGTAGTCACGATGAACGAACATGAGAGATTGCTATATTTGTGATTCCTTAGACGTTGGTTGACGATGTTAATGTATAACATTTTGATGTTATGACATGGCATTGAGAGATGAATGTAAAGCGTTTAGACGCTATGAACGCAACATTGTTGCGATAAACGATCGGTCTTAGCATACAACGGACTGTATGGCTTCGACATTAAGAAAGAATAATGAACATGGGGTTTATGGGATAGATAACGATGAATGCAATTGAAACCTTGAGTAAAGGTTGAATGAGAGATTAAGAGACGAGCAACGTGAACATTGAATACGTAAACGATCCTCGTGAATCGTATTCGCGTTTGACGAACGTGCTAAGTATACCCTAGTTGTATGACTTAGACGTTGATGAATGTAGTAAGTAAGATATGAATGGTATCAAGAAAGCCGTATCGAACGGTAATGAGATTAATGAAAGCCGAATGTGAATCGGATAAGAATGAATCCTGAGGTATGGCAATTACTTGCCAGAAAGCCAAAAGGAATAAGAAATTAACTTAACGAACATTATAATGTAATAATTTGTATGAGTTAAGAGAAAGTTAGGTTGTGGTACAATCGTAACCTTTGATGGTTGACATATGGGAGCTGGGCTAAACAATTCCTTTAGAGAGAGAAGGTATATATGAAACTGGCAACCGATCTAACTCACTGTGATGGCAGTGTAGACGAGATGGGAACTTGTTTGTTGGTTGTTTGTGGGAAACCACTCAGAGTACCATATGGACTACTAGCAGAGAAGCGATGTGTGCTGAGTCCTCGAGAAGTATAAGAAGAAGATAAGAATGTAAATCATCAAAGATGATGAACGTTTTGAGTAAGACATCTCCGTATGTCATGAAACCGTAAACCGGTAATGAAAGTTAGTCCCGTAAAATTATATTGTAAGAACACGAACCTTAAGAAGTAAAGTTAAGTAAACTAATGCATAAGTCAAGTATATGACTAATTGGTGTATTTGTTATTTCCTTATGTGTTATAGGGATTGGAATGAGAAGTTCAGCATAAGCTGTAGCTGTGCGTAAGGCAAGTTTCCTAACTTTATTCATATTTTAAATGGATGCTAGTTTCTTAAACTTCTCAGATGTTGAACTTGAGAAGTTCTATCTATCTGCGAAGGTGCGATATTTGTACAAGGTGGTAGAATGTATGAGGCCTTGTGCCACAATTTGAACACTTTAGTGTTTTTGTGTGATGAACTGTTCTATGTTTGAACTGTTCAATAAAAGAATGTTCTGTTTATACATAAACCGTTATTGTTAAGTTTGTGCTATTGATATGTAGCCAGACAGAATGTGCATGAAAGAGAGTAGAGAATGAAAGTATTTCAAAGTGCATGTTAATAATGTTTTAAGATGATAGGAATCGAAATTATTCCTATTGTTCAAGCAGCTTCGTAACCTTTGTTCGGTTATCGAAGTTCCAAAGGAATGTTAAACTCTTGAAGTTGTATGTTCAACTGTTATGACTTACTGGGCAATTGAATGCTCACACTTGCTTTAAATAAAAAAACATTTTCAGCGAACGATGTTAGAAGAACTTAAGGATCCCGTATAGATCAAGCTGACGGTATCCAGATGAAGTGTCATTCAAAATGTGAATGAGCGAGAAATCAAGTGAAGACTTGTAATATAGAAAGAAGAAAATTAAACTATAGACTTGTTTAATGAACTGTATGTATCCTTGGTGGCGGATAAAAGTCACTCTTGTAAGATGAAAGGAATAATGTAATTATCATTATTTGTAATGAGAAAGGTTATAAGGTCTTAGAACCTGGAATTTGAGAATATATGTTATTATATTTCAGTATATAATGATGTATGTTGGATGAATGATGTACTCGTGACGTACAGAATCCGGGTGTGAAGAAAGACCGGATTTCAAGGCGTTCTGAGTTGGTATCGAAAGGCGATAGGTTATAAACCTTAGGTATGAGTACCTAAGACTATAATCGTAAAGAGAATGATAAGAAGATCACCACGTGATCATAGTAAATCGTAATAATGAGATGAGTACATTAAGCGATGAATGATTTATAGCTAATGCTATGAATGAATGGTACTACAAAGTAGTGCGGGGAAGAAGAACTCAAATTGAGTTGTAAAGGATAGTATATCTGAATTAAAGAAAATTCAGTATTAAGTAAAAGAAAGTTAGAAGTTGTAAGATTTTAATTGAGGACTCATGTGATGCATTTGAGTTGTATGAATCTTTTTATCTGTGCAGAGGTTTGTGCTTGGTGTAACAACCACTCGATTTATTACGGTGATAATCATTGAAATTGGTTATGCTTATCAAGATGTATATAACGAGAAGGTGAATCTTTTCTCATGTATATACTTGATAGGTAGAGAATGATAAGATAGGAGCGGGTTCTTGAAACTCATACTTATGAAAAGTTTGTGACTTATAGTTATATGTTATGTTTCTGAGCCCTAAGCATATGGATAGTCCTTGATTTGTTCTTGGATTACATATTACGAAGATAAGTTCTTAAACACATATGGTTGTGGAAAGTTCCTGAACACATAAAGTGTGGTAAGTTGATGAACTATACTAAGGTATATGAATGTTTAGACTGAAAGTAAGTATTTTCAGTAGACTTAGCATTGAAGGTGCTAGAGAAGATTAAGTATTGTCGTAAGTAAGACAATGAAGGAAGATGGAGAATAGGATATTCCAAGTCATCTATCTATGCTAGATTTCAAAATTTCTTGAAATCGTGCTAATGTGTGCATTTTGAAAATGAAAGAATTGGTTCGACTTTTGGAACCAATGGATTTTAAAAGAACTATTCTTGGTATGTCTATGCTAATTGTTTCAGCTAGACTGAAATTGATTTGAATTATCAAAATGAATTTTATATCATCAGTGCATTTGATGCAAGGATGGTAAAAGGATGGAGTTATTAATGCAATTAAACCTGGTATGGAATTTGATCAGAGGATTAATTACCCGCTATGGTATGATGCATAATGATGAAGTCATAAACTGACGAAGTCCTCAACGTACTGTGAAAAGTGAGGTATCATGACGTCATAAAACGTTTTGATGTATTGCAAAAGAATTTAAAGAAGTAGTCGATGTCAATTGAGTTGACTAGACGAATGTTCAAGTTGATATCCAATTTATTGGTATGGTTTAAGCTATTTGATTTGGCTAGACGAATGGTATGTCATGATGCCGAACCAAATTGTTTTGGTGCAGATTCTAATGATTAAGTCTGAGGTGAACATACCCTGAAATGGGGTTATACGATAGGCTGATCACCTATGTATGGAAGAGATAGTTTACCTTCTTTGTGATTGTAAACTGACCGTGGAAAGAAAGGTTACGTGTCATGTTGTTTAACCTAGTAAGAGTTCATGGTCAATTTGACCCCTCAGCAAAAGAATGAAATGTTTTAAAGGAATCTTTATATTCCTATTTATTCCTTTCATTTCATGATTCTTGATAGGTTATGAAGGGTAGGGAATGTTTGAAAGATAATGAAAGTTAGTCGCGTAAAATTATATTATAAGAACGCGAACCTTAAGAAGTAAAGTTAAGTAAACTAATGTGTAAGTCAAGTATATGACTAATTGGTGTATTTGTTATTTCCTTATGTGTTATAAGGATTAGAATGAAAGCGATTCAAAGTAATGGTAATGGTATGCGTATGTAAAGCAAGTTTCCTAACTTCATTCATATTTTAAATGGATGCTAGTTTCTTAAACTTCTCAGATGTTGAACTTGAGAAGTTCTATCTATGTGCGAAGGTGCGATATTTGTACAAGGTGGTAGAATATATGAGGCCTTGTGCCACAATTTGAACACTTTGGTGTTTCTGTGAGATGAACTGTTCTATGTTTGAACTGTTCAATAAAAGAATGTTCTGTTCATACATAAACCGTTATTGTTAAGTCTGTGCTATTGATATGTAGCCAGACAGAATGTGCATGAAAGAGAGTAGAGAATGAAAGTATTTCAAAGTGAATGTTAATAATGTTTTAAGATGATAGGAATCGAAATTATTCCTATTGTTCAAGTTGCTTCGTAACCTTTGTTCGGTTATCGAAGTTCCAAAGGAATGTTAAACTCTTGAAGTTGTATGTTCAACTGTTATGACTTACTGGGCAATTGAATGCTCACACTTGCTTTAAATAAAAAAACATTTTCAGCGAACGATGTTAGAAGAACTTAAGGATCCCGTATAGATCAAGCTGACGGTATCCAGATGAAGTGCCATTCAGAATGTGAATGAGTGAGAAGATCAAGTGAAGACTTATAATATAGAAAGAAGAAAATTAAACTATAGACTAGTTTAATGAACTGTATGTATCCTTGGTGGCGGATAAAAGTCACTCTTGTAAGATAAAAGGAATAATGTAATTATCATTATTTGTAATGAGAAAGGTTATAAGGTCTTAGAACCTGGGATTTGAGAATATATGTTATTATATTTTAGTATATAATGATATATGTTGGATGAATGATGTACTCGTGACGTACGAAATCCGGGTGTGAAGAAAGACCGGATTTCGGGGCGTTACAGTCTTTAAGTCCTGAAGTTCAATAGGAGCCATTCGATATGGGGCTTTGGAAATGGGTTTTGTACCGGGTTCCAGGTCGATAAAAAATTCAATTTCACGCTCAGAGGGTAGGCCAAGAAGTTCTTCAGGGAATACATCAGGAAATTTATTAACAATAGAAATATCATTCAAATCTGACGTATTTTTGTTTAAATCTATGACATGAGCTAAGAAAGCTTGACATCCGTTTTTCAATAAACGAATAGCTTTATGGCTTGAGATGACAGTGATTGATTTTAATGGTTTGGTTGCTTGAATTCACATAATAGGTTGGTTAGGAATATGAAAGCTAACAACCTTACGAAAAAATTCAATTTTTGCATGATGAGTAGTTAACCAATCAATCCCTAAAATCACATCAAATGCAAGTATTTTTAATGAAATAAGATCGACAGGTAATGTAAGGGTACCGATTTAAACCAAACAAGGCTTATAAACAGTGGATGTAATGAAGGTTTCTCCCAACGGAGTTTCCACAGATAAGTCAAAGTCTAATTTCTCCGAAGTTAAATTTAATCGTTGAGTGCAAGTAGGAGAAATAAAAGAATGGGTAGAACCGATATCAAATAAGGTATAGACTTCACTAGAGTTTATGATAAGCTTACCCGTGATGACCTCGTTTGGGTTCCTTGCTTTCGGGGAGGTCACAACAAAAGCCCTCCCTTGAACTACTGGTTTTGACTTGTCTGGGACGGTATTTTGTGTCACCGTTCCAACTGGACTTGTCTTCGGTGCACTACAAAATCGGGCTAGGTGATCTTCTCTTCCACAATTATAACACGCTTTGGATGGCATCGCGCAGTTTGGACTTATATGTCCCTCCCCTCCGCATTTGAAGCATATGATAGGTGGTCGTTCTCCTTCCTTAACCACGGGTGCTGATGCTGACGTCTTTACATCATTGTTGAATTGCCTCTTCTTGAAATGTCCATTCTTATTGTCTTGGCCATGATTACCATAAAGTGGTTACCATTTTCGCATGTTGATTCCTCCACGCTTTTGTCACCGCTTCGCCGATGTTATTACCGGTATTATCATTTTGTCACCGCTTTCTCTTGGTTGAGTTGACTCGTTATCGCGCTCCAATAACTGAGGCCTATTTACACCATCTTAATAAAAACACAGTTTATGAGAAATTATATATTGACATATCTCGGGTTTCAAACCTCTTAGAAACATCCGCATCATTCTTTCCTTATTATCAACCAAGTGAGATGAAATTCGGGACAACTCGACAAACTTAGCTTCGTATTGAGACACAATCATATTGTTCTGCTCCAACTTGATGAACTCTACCTCTTTTATGTGACGAATACTTTCGAGAAAGTATTTGTCGTTGAATAGTTCTTGGAACTTCTTCCGGGACATCTTCAGTGCGGCAGGTTGAGTACGCTTTACCGATTCCCACCAGTAATCTGCCTCTCCTCGCAACATAAAGGTGGCAAAGGGAACCTTTTGTTCCTTGGAGCATCCCAAGACATCAAATATCTTGGTGATCTACTTTATCCACGTCTCTGCCTTAAGTGGTTTTGGCTCTCCAATGAACTCCGGTGGTCCTAGTTCCTTAAACTATTTAGCGGTGACCGTCCGAGAGTTTCCAGTGTTTCCACCTACATTTTGGACAGGAGCCGCTCTCGCCCGATGTTGCATGAATTTCATAAAGCCTCTGAACATTCCAACATTCAACATTTGGTCAGTGTTGTTGTTTTCATGAGGATTGTCGCCTTCCTGATGCACATTCTCCTGATTATTGATATGTGGAGACTCAACGGTCTCCTGTGCTCTATTGCTATTCTCAACATTCTCGGATGTCATTTTCAGATACTGCCACAAAACACATATTATCCCTATACTATGACCGACCAATTAAATACCAAATAAACTTAGTTAGGTCATACTAGCGAAGGAATTCCCCGTCTCTCCCCTCCTAGTTCTTGTCTCACATCTCAGCCAGGGATCATATCCCTAAGCTTTGATACCAACTGTAACGCCCCCATAATAGGTATACATCATCTATTCTGAGTCACTAAATACATGGTACATAATACAAATACAACCTTAAATATACAACTTGAGCTGTGAGTTTTAATACAATTATTGTCTTCTAGACAGTATTCAAACTCAAAATAAGTCCTCAATACATTTATTATCACAGTATTTCATAGAATAGTGAGGACTACTAATTTTATCATCTGTACCGTCACTCCGTTCCCCGACTAGTCCCTGCTATGTTCTCATTTCCTGAAAAGAACAATGAAAGCCAAAAGGGTTCAACTAGCCCGGTAAGAAATATTATGACTAAGATAATGCAAAATAAATTATCATTAGCCTTCAACAGTGTTAAACTGATAAAATATAACAAACATCAAGTTTAACTGCAGTGGAACAAGCAATCTATTAGAAGAGTTAAGTAGAGAATAAAATCTACTATCTTCTATGATTTAAAAGGTTTTTCATTACTTTTATCATTTGAGACTCGCTTTAAAAAAATAATCCACATCATCCCACACTTTTACTGACCAATGATATTCATTAGTGTCACGACCACAAATTATCCATGCACTACGGGCCAAGAATATTCGTGTATTCATCAATGGTCATGATCATGCCATAAAATAATTCATCTTTGCACCCTTGGTCGAAGAGAATCCATAGCCATAATCATACCAAAAACTGTCCATCAATGCACTATGGGCCAATGAGGACTTTTTTTCACATCATTTGTAACATTACGGTCATGATTATACCAAATAATCCCTGGTCATAATCATACCAAGTCCATCTATGCACTACAGGCCACAGATGACTTTCAACATAATATAAACATGAGGATGATGACAATGACATAATAATTCAATAAAACAAGTTCAAGAATTAATTTATCCAGGAACCAATAACGTCCAAATTGTCAACATGATACTGCTTTGTGGAGTAAAAATTTAAGAATGCTCAGAAGAATATTTTCATGAAAAGATACTGGATAAATCGCAAATATCAAGGACATTCCACTAATTTCATGGAGTATAGAAGGCAAAACTTTAACCAAAAGAGTATCATAGAATATATGAAACTGCAATGGATTTTTACTCGCCATGCGGTAATCCACGTAGACAGCTCATTTCCATAATTTAATAAGAAATGAATACGAAGGGTCATTCACCATGCGTGTGGAAATCCACATAGACATGTTATTCCAACAGAATAATAAAGAATGGAATAATGAGAAGAATTCACCATGCATGCGATAAAACCGCATGCATGAGGCTATTCAACGAATAATAAATAATGGAACCAGGTCATGCATAAACGCACAGACATGATATTCCAATAGAATAATTGTCGACGTCGGGATTTTTGGATGTCCCTTTCCGTGACTTGTTCTTTGGTGTTCTCATTTTAGGTGAGATTTATTTGAAAAAACAAGTGAAAAAGGTCCGACATGTATAATGTCGACGATGGGACTGTTAAGAGTCGCTAGTTGGTTTTTTAAATGGTTGTACCAACACAACCAAGAAAAGGTTTGCACAATGACCCAGTGATGTGACAACGATACGATCTGGTCTGGCGAAAACCGAGATTCGATTTTAGGGTCAGGGGACTTGGTTATGCGGGGGAAGGTGTTAGGCACCCCCCGACATCCGTGTTACCACGGTGACCGCCTCTTTTCAAGAAACTATTATCTGAGTGTGTGTGTGTGTGTGTGTGTGTGGGTCAATATGATGTTATATGAAAGTTGTGTGAGGCCTCGTTCGAACCTATATACACAGAGTTTGAATTTATGTAAAAATTCAGTTTTTAGCAAGATATGGCAATAATATTTTATAAAGAGGTTTTTCAAACCCTGATGCTCAATAGGAATTGAGACCTTTTACACTTCCATTTTTATTAAGTGAGAGGCTGAATTGATTTTATTTGACGGATGTGAGGCATCCATATGAAAAATAATATATCCAAAAATAATGCCGACTTCCTCGTGGGTATGGAAACCATCTGAGGAAATACAGACATCGCAGAATAATTTAAAAGGGGGTTACAACTGAAAATGTCCATCACGGGAACCGAATCTAGATCCAATGGGATGAATCTGTGATCACATGATTCCTAGGCGCACAGAATATTGCAATTTGTATAAAAGCAATAAACAGGTATATATATAAAAGCGGTAAATATATATATATATATAGACATGATCACCAACCACGAAGCACCTCCATGGGGGATCAGAAATATAAATAAAAGTCGTTAAAAGTCTGTAAATCGATCAAGCGCCACTTAAGTAAACTCGAGCGGGAGACGAAATATAAAGAAAGTCGTAAAAGCGATCAATTGCGAAGGAACTCAGCGAGACAAAATAAATATATATATATATATATATATATATATATATATATATATATATATATATATATAAACAATAAACATATTTGGATGTAAAATCAGGCTCATCGAACACTGATTAACTACGCTTTATATATATAAGTATATATATATAAAAGCGAGTAAACGCACTGCATCAAGTTCTAGGCTCATCGAACAAAGTCCGACACACGGTTGATATATATAAGTATATATATATATATAAAGTGAATAAGCGCACTGAAGAAGAAGTTCAGGCTCATCGAACAAAGTCCCGATGACAGTTAATATATATAAGTATATATATAATTAAAGCAGTAAATGCTCCAGACTGAAGTCTAGGCTCAATCGAGACATAACTCGATAATGTTAGTCAATATATATATATATATATATATATACAGACTGGAATGAAACCATGGACTGAAGCCCGGGAAAAAGCAAGCAACACGACTCTCAACGTGTAGAAGGGTGTGTGCAAAGATGAAGAGAAAAACTCTAAAGTGTGTGAGAAGGCTTACAGCTGACTGATAAAAGGGCTTCTATATATTTAGAGTGGGTAAAAACTGGGCTTTTGTGGGTACAAAAGAGGCTATATATGAGCTCACAGGTGTTTGAAAATGAGAAAATACACTGTATGGCAAGTGCAGAGCAAATTATGCAGGGTTTCCCCGTCTTTTTTCTCTTAAAAATCAGCACCCCAAGCCCTCTATTTATAGGCAATATATGCCGCAGGTGTACCGGAGGCGGGTCGGGTCAGCTCGGTTCTGTCGGGTCGGGTCATCTTGAAGTACGTGCATTCAGGCACTTTAATGTCCACTCAGATTTTGAGAAGTGCAATCCGGGCATCCGTTTTGAGGTATTCAAGACCTATTTCGGACCGCCGTTGGCGAGAGTTGTACGATGTCATGGGATTAGAGTTTGTACGAAGTCTTTGAAGATGGGGACGATGCCCTCCGGTCTTCAAGCTTCAACTTTCATCCGATTAGCCCTTTAATAGTCATTCGGGATTGGTTAGCCTTGTGGGACATTGTTGCGTGAGAGGCGGGACGTGGCATCGTGTTGGGACGAGATGGTGATGTTGCCCTCATCGATTATTCTTGCGGATTGGGCGATAAGCGACGTTGCTCGAGACTTCTTTGAGATTGAATTGCTGCATTTATTGAAGGTCCTCATTGTCATCTTTGAGGTGTGCTTGTCTTTCCAATGTTATTAGGGTTGGTACGGTGTATCTCGTTGTGAGAGTGCCGAGATTGAAGGCGATGGCATTTGAAACAAGCATTTACGGGTTGTCTCGGCGCATTCCTTGGGGTTATCACCAAGGTTGGTGGCTATTCCATGGTTGGGACTAAAATTTGGATACCTCGGGGTTATCTCAAAGATTAATCGGTCTTCTCCGGTGTGTGTTCCGGTATTGTATCTGCAGGTCTTGGGGTTAGATCCGAGGTTGAAACCATTACTCCCAGATTGTGATCCGGGGTTTATTCTGCACTTCCAGTAGTATCCAGTATGGATTTGGATTGTCTTTCAGGGTTCTCTCTTAAAAGACGAATCTGTCTTCCTGCAATGTTAGTAACAGTAGTACAGAAAATTTCAAGTGTCTACAGATGCCCCTCTTTATCATACTCATGCATGGCGATGCATGGGTAGGATAAAGAATCCTAGACACTTGAAACGCAACAAGATAAACATGGTACTATGGATAGCAACATGATGCAAATGTATGATGCATGTGTATGGGGTTGTGGCCCAACATGCTGGGGATGATTTCTGGTTCCCTGTTGCTTCAACTGGGGATTGGCAATACCGACCAGATCTGATGTGCAAGTCGAATCTGTTAGGATGTTGGTGTTGGAGTTATCACCAAATTCCTGTGTTCTTGAGAACGACTTGATACTGAAGGGGTATCTTTTATGTGTTAGACATCTGTGGGGATAAAGCTTGATCTGTTTGAGGATGTGTATAACATATTCCATCATCTATCCTCTTTGATAATGTTGACCTCTCCTGGTTAGTTTCGCCATAATATGTCATGATTCTGTTGGATTTACTGCCAACAACAAATGCTGTTAGGGATGCCTGACCTTCGTTGACGTGTGAATAAACGGCTGAAACATCCTGTGGGATATACTGTCAAGGTTGCTTGACCTTCGCTAACGTGTGAATCAACGGCTGAAACTCTGTGAGGAGATCATCGAGGTTGCTTGACATTCGCTGACGTGTAGATCAATGGAGCATTGCATTGTTACCCCCGCCGGGGATCCGCTGGGGAATATGAGCAGCTGGGTATGAGAACCTCGAACAGCTCTATAGCTCTGTGAGTTTAAACGCTATTGCATTTGAAATGATGTCAAGGTTGCTTGACCTTCGTTGATATGTGTGTCAGCGGTGAGCATGCGTTACTACTCCCGCCTTGAGATATATCGTTGTAATCTCCCCGAAGTCGGGGACTCACGTTGTACCCCCCGTCGGGGATCCACGTTGTAACCCCCGTCAGGGATTCACGTAGGGTAACGACCTGGAGTCGGCGGCATCAGACCTGTATAAGGTATTGTCGTATATGATTTGTGACAACTGAGGTCATCGGCAGAGTATACCTTGTGTTCAGGCGACTACCAATGAGTGATGTGCAGATTCAAAGTCTCATCTGAGAAGACCAGGATTGTATGATGTTTTGCTCAATCGCGTGGCATTTTTATTCCCGATTTGACCTTTCTAGCCCGTAAGAACTCCGCTTTAACTCAAACTGGATCGAGCCGAAGGGGTGAGACCCACATGGAGGAGCCGCAGGTGCACCTGCTGCAGCTGCAGGTGAGCCTGCGGCCAAGCGTGGATGATAAATCAAGCAGCCTACCTTCGCAGGTTCATTTCTAACTCGCCTCTCTTAGCAAAATCCGTGAGCCATCTTGATTCTTTGAGTTAATTTGCTATTTGTAAAATTCATCACCGTACAAGTGTTCTACACTATCCTGGTAACGTATGCATGTATTTTTTTTCCAGTTTCTGTCCGTTAGATTGTGAGATATTGCACGAAATGCATCTAAACACATAGTAGTGATTATGTATGCATAAATGACTTGATAAAAAATATTCAACATAGTAAATGTTAGTATTAAACCATGTTGAACATAATGATGTGAAAAAATTCAACTTCTGAGACAGTCAAATTGACACCTTTTTTTGCTATTTTTTGTCCTATTTGAGGTCCAATGAGCAAAAGGTAGAAAGGCAAAATACTCCTAGCATTGAGGTTGGCCTTATGCATGATAATTTTGATTTTTAATGCATATATTAGGTATATGACTTTGGGACAGGTGTGTTACTGAATGGCCACCTAGACATGCCTGCGTGCATGGGGATAGTCCTATTTTCAAAGGGGACTATGGCGAAATTTTTCCAAATGTAGGCGTTGGGTAGTCATGCATTCTAACTCTATTATATGTTAAAGTAAATGCATGCATGCATATAGTCATATAATGCATTTTAGAAAGCTCCATGTGAAATACCACACCACTACGAGGTGATTTGGAGATTTGTTGTCCGGATATTATGGATCCGGATCGGTAGAAGCGGTTTCTATGGGACCGCCACGGCGTCTGACGGAGGGCTTCAAGTGCCTCGTCCAGATTACATCCGCATGACCTCGTCGGTTGGTGGAGGCGTGATTAAATCCCGTCTGAGTAGAGGTTCAGCACGTCGAGGGCGAGGAGGTGGATATTGAGGATCCCGATCCTGCTGCGCATCTATCCTCGCAGGGAACTTAGAGCATCCGGTGGTGAACCCGGAGTTCTTTGGGTGATTTGGGTAGACACTCATCGATGTACTTGCATACTAACGAGGTATGATGTTAGACTTTATCTTCCTTTTTTTCTATTGATGAGGATTTAAAGGGTTCTGATGTTGATTTGCTTTTCATGCAGGTTCGAGTTTTACCTGACCTGGGGAGGCTGGTTTAGCATCCACTCCATGTACCAGCGCTTCATCCCGATTATAGAAGCGATGAGTGCATGAGTGGGGATTTGGGGCATTTTTCTCCATCTTTCCCCATCGTTGTCCCTGGGGTTACCTCAGGGCATTGTCTGAGCGATGGTTTCATCACACTCAGTCACTCCACCTGCTGGATTGCGAGGTGATGATGACGCCTATGGATTGGCGATTTATCATAGGTATGGAGTTTGGAGGGGAGCCAGTGCCTTGCATGGCGAATATCACCCTTACTGCTGTTCGGTCCTTGTTAGGAGTTCCGGCGGGCGCGCTCAAAGGCAGGACTGTCCGTTCCGGTCCTTTGAGCGTAGATGTCATGAGCGGGCTATTGAGTGAGCCCATGCCTGATGATGTCAGGATCAAGGATCGTGTTCTGCAGTGATTGTTCCTGATGATCATTCGAGGCTGCTTCATAGCAGATAACTCTTCCACGGTATCTTTCGCTTTGGTCAGCGCCACACGCGATGTGGACCGTATAGGAGAGTATGAATGGGGCTCTTACACCTTTGCCTATTTCCTCCTGGGCATGCGTCTGCGCTCACAGGGTTTGACCTCTCCTTGGCAGAACTTCTAGACATCGTTAATATTGCATAATAATATTAATAACTCTGTCATCTCAATATATAAAATATCGACAATAATTGAATACAACTGACCGACTTCTCATGTAAGCATCAATAATCAATCTGGTATGCTGCTACTATGCGACCACGCGTATTCAGACATGCTTTTGACAAGGGTGTTTCAACGATTAACGATAAAACTTCCGCCGTTATTTTCATAAAATATTTTTGTCGTTTTCTCAATCAAACAATAATTCCGTTGTGGGGTCCACCAATGATTGTCTTAGTTATACGAATATTCCGTTAAAACGAATATTCCCCGACCAATCGAATATTATATAACAACTTGCGTACTTTGCAAAATTTATAAAATATTACCCACAACTATAACATTATATCAAACTCATTCCATAATATTCAAAAATGATATTTATAGAAAAATCATCTTTATTAAAAAAATTTGGGGTCTTACATATATAACAACAACAAGACCAAATCACATAACATAAGCAAGATCCACGGCCTGAAAAATCGTTATCAGAAACATCTGGGTTTCTAGGTTACCCAGAAACTAGATTTCGTGAACGGTCGACGATATTTGACTTCTCATAAGTTACGATCTAGACATGCTATGACTCTGTTTCAAGTTTCAGAACAAAGATCACATAACATACTACAAGTTTAAAACTTAAAACAACACTAACACTTAATAGATAAAGATCTATGGCCTCTGACATATGGTTGTCAGGCCATTTTTCAAGCATTTCCCAGATTTCTAAATACTCAAATTTCAAGCATCAAAATGATATGGATCTAGGTTTTAACAACCCAGATCATCAATTGACACTCTAATACTAACATCAAAACACAAGATTGAAGGATTTCGAAATTTTAGGGTTCTTATATCTTTGAAGCTTTGATTCTGATTTTGATCCTTGATGATCTGATATTTGATAGTTATGGACTGATCATGGCTTATCTTATCTCACTTTCTCACTCTACATTTTCTAATTTTAGAGAGAGAATGTCTTGGAGAGAAATTAAAATGTAAGTGGCCATTTCTCTATCTTTTATTCTATATATGTTATAATACAATACTCATGGTTGATATAATTTGGCTGAGTTGTTGATATTTTCAGTCAAGGAGTTGTTGGAGTTGATCACCAACTCTCACACTTGGCAAAAATCCAATAATGCACTAAAGGGTATTTTTAGTCTTTTCTAAACAATTTTTATTCTAGAATTGTTAATTGATACAAATCCTTAGGGTTTAGGGTTTGAACCCTTAGGTTTTAAAAATAATTTCTAGAATTTCTAAATTAGATTTTCAAAAATAAAAATTAATATTTTTAAATTATAATTAGAATTTTCTAATTATATTAAAATTTACTAATCATAATTTAAATCTTGTTAATTAGGATTAGTATTTCCTAATTAAAATTGCTAATTAAGAAATTAGGGTCAAAATGGTCATTAGGGTTTATATCCCTAAAATTAGGGTTTCTAATAGAAAAATAATTTTCTATTTTAGAAATTAGATTTCGTAATTAGATTAGGATTTTCTAATTACTTATAACTTAAAATTAGAATTAATATTTTCTAATTAACATTAAATGTATTAAATTAACACTTAGGTTTTCCCTAATTATAAATTAGGGTTTCAAATCTAAAAATTAGGGTTTAAAAATTCAAAATTAGGGTTTGCTAAATAATTAAGCATTACCCTAATTAATATTATAATTAATAGCACTTAAGCAATATAATTCGCCGTTAAGTTCCCAGATTAGGGTTTTAAATTTTTGAATTAGGGTTTTGGATTCCCGAAACTGAAATTAGGGTTTCTAGAACCAGTTTCTAGGGTTTCCTATCAGACGTTAGGTTTTTCTAACAGAACGTTGACGTTCTTAATATATACTTAGGGTTTGTCACAGATATCATTTATCTGGTCAACACTTGACCCTTAACCATATTCTGAACACATAATTGACCATATAAACAGAACATAAACACGTATACACTTAATCCTGAATAATTCACCTAAATCTTTCACAGAATTTTGAAATCCTCAAAATTCTATCTCAAAAATATCAAACGCATACACTAATTTTCTGTCTAGGTTCTAATATTGAACTCTAAATAAATCAATTATGATTTTAAAATTTTTTTAAATTCTCGGGTTGTCACATTCACCCCTTCTTCTAAAAATTTCATCACCGAAATTTACCTTACACCATACTGCTTACACCCTTCACACACATTATCACATGCTACCCAATACACCACTCACAAGAGTAAAAGTTTTCAAATTGTGCTGAGGGATCATGATATAGACTATTTGTCTGTCATTTTCACAATGGTTATACGGAAATTCATCCACAAACCGGCATAAATTACGAACACAAAGGGTGATTAGCCCGATATGCCTATCTTGCCAATCTTTGCTTTTATCATTTCTAAATCACATCATACACATAGTACAAAAATTCTACCTCAGTCTTATTGGATTCCGCACCAAAACAATTTGGTTCGTGAAATTTCTTTCAATGAACACTTAGAGTTTTCATAAACATTAGTCTAGCTGAATTGAATAACATAGACTCATATCAATAATTCAATTCAATCAAATTATTTAGGTGTAGCCAAACCCTGTTTGCAAATTAAAATTTTTTAAAATATTTTCGAGAATGACGTCATGATGTTGTCTTTGTGATAGATTAACCGTCCAGTTTGAGGATCTAAAGTCATTGTATGACTTTGTCATAACAACACATCATACAATAGGAACAATAATTTTTTCAGATCGAATTCACACTAAGTATTCTGTATTTACAACTCCATCAACTTTTTATCATCTACTTTTGTGTTACATGGTACATGAGTGATAAATAAAATATATTTTGATATTTCAAATCATTTGCGTCTAAATTGAAATAAGTAGCATAGATTATACTTTAAACCGTTTTCAAAAATGATTACGAGTCTACATATATATATATATATATATATATATATATTTCAAAAAGCACACGTAGTGCGTATTTAGTTTGATGTCAAAATTTCAAAGTCTAGCATAGCTAGGAGTTTTGAAAACTTATGCCTCCACTAATAATCAGTTGCTTAAACAATCGACCTGTTCCTATTATCCTCAATACTCTATTTACACACAACTATATCCAGTTCGTCAAACCACACTTATGAGTTCATTTACTTGCCACAATCATATGAGTTTAAGAACTTGTCCTAGTCAGACCTTTGGCATCCATTCACTGAGGGGTTCATAAACATTTCATATAACTATGAATCAAGAATGTCACATAAGTATGAGTTTTAAGAACTCGTACTTAACCTTATATTCTCTACCTATAACCTATCTATCTGTTCTACACCTGAGAAATGAATCACCCTCTTAACATGTATATAGCAAATAACGCGACACAAATATTTCAATGATTATCATTGCCAGAACTAAGTAGTTTTTACACCAAGTACAATTCCCCGCCAACACAAGGAATCATACAACTCAACTGTTGACACGAGTCCTCAATTGAAATCCCCACCTAATCTTAACTCCCTTCTCAATACAAATTTCATTCAACTCGTATTCATAATCCTTTCCTGAATCTGTACCAATTCATAGTACAACTGACACCCAGCAATCTTGCTGTAAACTTTTCAATCCTTCGTTTGATCCTTCTCCATACTATAACCTTATTCGATCACGGAGTGATCTCATCGTATATATTAAGATTCATTTCTATGTCTTGATCGTTTTGTTTTACGATCTCCTATCACTGTACTTTTAGTCTTTTAGACTCTATCTATTCACTACTCTATTGTTCAACTTTATTATCGAGTTAGGGAACTCAGATATCTTATAACTCATAGAGATTCATCTTTGAATCTTTCACAACCAAACTAACTCTATGTGAGTTAGATCTTATCCTAATCACTGCGGTTTTTAGTCTCAGGTATTCCTACCTAAGGTTCATAACCTACAGCTTTGATACCAACTGTGAGGGCCCCGAATTTGAGGTCCTGAATCACCGCGGATCCGGTTTGATCATTCTATCACTATTACTATATTTGCGGAAGATATAAATATAAATTGTTTATACATTAAACTTACATACTTTTCTCCAAGGTCGAGTAACCTTAACTTAATACACAATTCATAACTTACTTGACTTACAATAACATTAAGATACAATATTGTTACAAATCTAATCGCGTACATTAACTTTAAGCTGAAACTGTCTTTAACCTTTCCTTGTATCCGATGTATTCGCCTTAATCTGCAATGTTTTATCATGATATAGCAAGGGTGAGCATAAAAGTTGCCCAGCAAGTTTAAGTTCAATAATTTAACGATATATCATGATTGAAAGAGTCTAATTAATAAGATGGCTATAATTCAACAATATAATTGTGAACTAACAGGAACAAACTTTTGACTGAACAAGTATTGAACATGAACAAATATATCTGAACCAACTGGTAATGAAGGTGATCAGCCTTTCATACCTGACTTATACATGCAATCTATACAGAGTACAATTATACATGGCAATCAGTAATGATTAACCATAAGCATATCCGAATGAAACAACTCTTAGTAGAGTTAAGTAAAAACAAACTTGCCTGAACCGTTGATTACCGCTACGCAATTTATAACGCTTTATCCGAAGACCTAATATTAGTAATATAGATCTCCAATATTAGAATAATATCATCACAATATAACATTATTATATATATAGATATACATAGAATAACCTAAATACATAACACATAACACATAACACATAATCTTATCAGTCTACAATACACATAAGACTTAGTATCAGGTCAAACTATTTCGATTCGACTTGAAAGCAAACATAAATCGACATCCCGAAGCGGCTACTTAGTCGGACTTTTATCGAGTCTAAGTTCAATTAAACTTTGACTTAACAGTTAACAATTATCTAAGATAATTTTAATAACAGTTGAAATATTTTTCCAAGTCTCATAATAATTTTTAAATAATTATTATCATTTATCGTGTATTTTTTATCATTAAAATTGTATTTAAATGAATTAAATACCACATAATTCTTTTATCATTAATATTTATTTATAATCAAATATTAATGAAAACCATCACTTAATATTGTAATATATTTATAATATATCAAAGTATTTATAATACCTTAAAATCATATCATATTTATATGATTTTTAAACAATTAAATTCTTTATCCAGGTAATTACTATTAATATTAAAATATTAATATTTTCATGACAAAATATCAAAAGTTATAGGTTATAACTTAAAATATTTTTATATCACTTAAATCATTTTATATGATTTATAAATCGTTAATTCTATTTTTTCATAATTTATTTAATATATTTATTAAATAAACTAATTATCATTAATATTAATTAATTAATGAATTTTATCACAAAATATTAAAAGTCTTTGAAAATATCTTTAAATATTTTCTTATACCATAATATTATTTTCATGATTTTTCATGTATTAAAATTATTTTTAAATAATTTATTTAATATTATAATTAAATAAATTAAATACTATTTATATTCCAAAAATATTAAATATTTATGAAATATACTCAAAATAGTTAAAAACTATTTTTTGATTTTAAAATATTTTTCATAATTTATTATGTATTTTTAATAATTAAAAATCATTTTTTCTATTTATTTAATTAAAATAATTATTTTTGGAATTTAATAATTATTAAAATAGCCCTATAGCGACAGAACCGTTGCTATAGGTGTTCTTGGTATTCATCAGCCTAAACTCAGAATTCTTGTCAGTTAACCGGGTGGCTACTTTGACCAACAATTAAATAATGTTCTTGATATTATCTGGGATGGTTATGGTGCTAATGTGGTAGTGTTCGTGTAATACTGCAACTAAAATCAAATTTCAAGGCCATATATCAACAGAACTGAGAGTTATTAGTTCTCAAACATCTTGTCAGAGGTTGTTCTTTATTTATGGGTTACCCAGAAATGAAGAATAGTTCGAGGGTCTACTTTATGGGCCATTGATCATTGCGTTCGAAGATTTGTTTGTTAGATGTAATGGCTCAATCCTATAGTATCGATGCCAAGGTACAACATGTCATCAGATCTGTCTAACAACAACACTAAGGTGGTGTTTGATAAAACTGATTATTAAGATCTGAATAGTTTAGACATCTGAATAATTTAGAGTCTCTGTCCAGAATTGTGTCTGAATGAAAAAATGTTGTTTGATAATTAATTTTTCTAAAATGTCTGAATAATAGTATTTTACCATTTTAACCCCTCTGAACAGTTTAAGCAAAACCTATTTGATAATCAGAAAGGTCTGAATAGTATTTTAAATACATATTTATAATATTTTGACCACAATATGATAAAATAAAAATGAAAACGTACAAATTAAATTCACTTCAAACATAGTATCATGTCCCAAAAAATATCAGCATGTTATCTCGCAATTTGTTCACGTAGATTAACCATAAATTCTACGCTTGATCACCCCATTGTGGTTCATCTTGTCCCTCTTCTTTGTTTCCTTTATTTTGCTCCACTTCATCGTCAAACATGTTATCTCGATCATATTGAGCAAACAATTCATCTTCAATGTTATGCTTCCTTATGAAATTATGGACTGCGAAGCAAGCGATATTAATCAGTAAAACAAAAGAATCAGAAATATATGTGTCTGCTAATTGCTCTTCCTGATAAGATTGGTAAATCATATTTATACGAGTGAAAGACTCAAAGAGAGCATTATAAATGGGAATGCAAGCACTGAAATGAGGCTAGTCATGTGTACCTCTTCCATAAAGGGTGATTCTTTTAATAGCTGGGATGAAGAAGTTGAACTAAGCATTGTGGTGTCAGGGAACCATTGCCTAAACCAGAGACAAGTAAGAAGTGGAAGTTGATCCATTGTAGTCTTCAGCATGTATTATGTGAACTAGTTGAAACTCTTTGGATGGTTAAGTTGGAATTTAATTCCTCAATCCTAAATGTAAACTCATCCATTCGATCATTTATTGTAGATATTTGTTCCGAGAGCTGGGTGATGTTTCCCTTCAGAAACAAACAAAAAAAGAAGAAAAATATCATAGAGGTCCAATTGATAAAAAGTAACAATAATGCCATAAGAAAATGTTGCCTCAAGCTCACCTGGTTTCCTAGTGTTGCTGGTGACTCTGCAGTCCTGTCATCAAACCTTCGATCCCTGAAAGCAAATCCAATAAGCTTGGACAGATTTTTGTCCCTCTGTGTCGAGTATGAATATGACATCCCACTGTTCAATCCATTAACACAAATTAGTTTGATAGAATATATAGGTCTTTAATAAGCAACAAATTAAATATATGTAGAGAGAAAAGCATTAGCTTCTTGTTGAGCATTTATAGGTTAACACATACATAGTAAGATCTTATTTTAAAGTTCAGACCCTTGATCAAAATGGAAAAGGATATAAAAAGAAATGACACCAAATCAACATCAAATTAAGTGTATGCTATATAAAATTGAGGGAGTCAGGTATGGATATACAAATGAGTATAAACGAAACCCACATAGTAACATATGGTTCTTGATTCTTCACTACAAATTTTAGAAAGTAGAAGCAGGATTGGGGAATCAACAGAGCTCAGGCTTTCAATATACTTTGAAACCAAATCAACATCAAAGAATCTCATTTTCAATTTGTTCAGTACCTCAGTAACCAAACACAGTCTCAACACTATCTTAATATGCTACCAAAAGGTCCAAAACAGGAAATAAAAAGAAATGAAATTATCAGCAAAAATGACTGAGGCGATTTAAAAGACTACTTGAGAATTTTCTGCAAAGAATCCTATCGAACTATGAAGAAAAAACTACAACAGGGCGTAATTTCAGTTAGAAGTCTAGAACTCAATTACCCAGACATGGAGCGGAGGCGGAGACGCGGAGAGGCCGGAGGTGGAGTCACCGAGTGGGGGAGAGGCGGAGGCAGAGTCGCGAATTGGAGTTTTGGGTTAGGGCAGAGAGTCTGGGACTGGAAGTCACAAAATTTGAAAAACCCACAAGCACAAACTAATGTGAAATCAAATCAAACTCAACCCAGCTCAAACACAAGAACAAATAATACAATCATTGATAAGGATCTACAGAAATCTTACACAGAAGAAGAGGGTTATGCAAAGATTCTATAAGAGTGATCTTATCATGTAGCAATTGATAATAACGAATGAAAAAGGGTGAGAAGATTTACCGGCGAAAGAGAAGATCGAGCAGCAACGAAGGAGAATATCAGTAGCGAAGGAGAAGAGCAGCAACGCGAGATTGTAAATTTATTTTGGGATAACAGACGGAATATATAATATTGGTAAGGTTAATTTTGTACCAAAAATTATTTTCTCGTTCAATCAAACCTCTAGATGGTACAGAATTATTTTTGTGTCTAACCAATTAAGAATTGTTAAGAGGCAAAAAAAAATTTGCCAAACAAGATTTGTCTCTGACCGAATCAGAGGCAAATCCATTAAGAACCATTAAGAGGTAATCAAACAGAACCTAAGTAAACATTTGATTCAGTCAAACTACCTGTCAGGGACGTGTCCTAGAAGGTTCTGGGTTTTCCAGAATCTTCATCCGGGCATATCGGTCAACCTAATTTGACCAAAATTATCTACGATCCCGTGAACGATCTGGGGGGTATAATGGCTTTGATGTGTAGGTCTCATGTCAATCTACAATATATAACAACAACAAGACCAAATCACAGAACATAAGCAAGATCCATGGCCTGAAAAATCGTTGTCAGAAACATCTGGGTTTCTGGGTTACCCAGAAACCAGATTTTGTGAATGGTCAATGACATTTGACTGCTCATACGTTACGATCTAGACATGCTATGTCTCTGTTTCAAGTTTCAGAACAAAGACCACATAACATACTACAAGTTTAAAACTTAAAACAACACTAACACTTAATAGATAAAGATCTATGGCCTCTGACATATGGTTGTCAGGCCATTTTTCAAGCATTTTCTAGATTTCTAAAAACTCACATTTCAAGCATCAAAATGATATGGATCTAGGTTTTGACAACCCAGATCATCAATTGACACTCTAATACACAACTCTAACTAACAACTAACATCAAAACACAAGATTGAAGGATTTCGAAATTTTAGGGTTCTTATACCTTTGAAGCTTTGATTCTGATTCTGATCCTTGATGATCTGATATTTGATAGTTATGGACTGATCATGACTTATCTTATCTCACTTTCTCACTCTACATTTTCGGATTTTAGAGAGAGAATGTCTTGGAGAGAAATTAAAATGTAAGTGGCCATTTCTCTCTGATCTTTTATTCTATATATGTTATAATACAATGCTCATGGTTGATATGATTGGGCTGAGTTGTTGATATTTTTAGTCAAGGAGTTGTTGGAGTTGATCACCAACTCTCACACTTGGCAAAAATCCAATAATGCACTAAAGGGTATTTTAGTCTTTTCCAAACCATTTTTATTCTAGAATTATCAATTGATACAAACCCTTAGGGTTTAGGGTTTGAACCCTTAGGTTTTAATAATAATTTCTAAAATTTCCAAATTAGGTTTTTAAAAATAAAAAATTAATATTTCTAAATTATAATTAGAATTTTCTAATTATATTAAAATTTACTAATCATAATTTAAATCTTGCTAATTAAGATTAGTATTTCCTAATTAAAATTGCTAATTAAGCAATTAGGGTCAAAATGGTTATTAGGGTTTATGTAACATTTCAGAAATTTAAAGTGTAATATTAAATATTTATTGAATTATATAAGTATTTAATGAATATGTTTATTGTTGAATAAATAATTGTTCAATTTGATCTAATTTGATTTAGTTAATTATTTGTTAAGTAAATAATTTAGGAGTTAAGAAAATTAATTGTTATGAGATAATATTCTAATTTAATTTAATAGTTAAGTTAGAGAGTTTATAATAATTAAATGAATTATTATATTTTGAATTGAATTTGTAGATAAAATGAAGTGTTAGTTGATTAAATAAAGTTATAATTATAAAAGAAATTATAATTATGTGGTATTGATTTATGTGTTAAAGTAATTTAATAAATTAGTATTAGAATTAATTAAATTGATTATTAAAATTTAATTAAATAAAAGGGTGACAAATAACCTTAATATAAAAGAGTTATTAAAATAAATTAAAGGAGTTTAATTTAGTTTTGGCCAAATAAGTCTTAATGCATATTAAGTCTTTAATCTAATGGTGTTTTACCAAACAAGGTATAGGGATTAATTGATTTATTTTAATTAGGTTTACCAAACAAGGTGTAAGATTTAATGGGTTATTTTTAGTTAGCTAGCCAAACAAGCCTTATGGCTTTTGATTTTTAAATAATTTATAACTGATGTCAGTTAAAATTTTATACTTAATACCTATATTATTATTATTATACGTTATATCTTTTTGTTAGTACGGAAGTTAGAATAGAGTTAGGAGAAAGACTCAGAAGAAGAAAAAGGAGGAGAAGAAGAAGAATATAGAGAAAAATTGAGAGAATCCAAGAGAGTGTTGTAAAAAGAATTTGGGGAAAAGAAGTTTTGTTGAACAAAGGAAGAAAGTTATCATCTTCTAGCATACAAGGGTATCATCTAAACCCTTTTTAAAATTCTTTAAAGTTTAGTTGTCTTCTTCTTCCAAAATTCTATGTAAAAGCTTTGTGAAGGAAAAATTGTGTGTGATTTATGGTTTTGTATGATAAATTGTTTGTTATAAAACTATTTTTGCATAAGTTATATATTTGAATGGTCAATTAATTCATGTATGTTTGTACTTTGTAAAGAAAACCATATTACAGTGAGTTTATATGAATATATATGAATATGGTTTAGTTTAAAGTAAAATTAAGGTCTAATTAGTTGTTTAATTTATAAATTGACTATTGAATTTGAAAGAGGATGAATAAACATAATCATAGTATGTTGAATTAAATATTTTGGTTGAAAACAAAAGTCCTAGTGATGATTTTTCACTGAAACTTTCAAAAAGTGAAGCTTTAGCAAAAATAGTGAAAATTAATGGTTGTAATTTGTATGTTTATGTTGTTTAGATGGCTAGAAACGCGTTATAAAACATTAGATTATGTTTCTGTAAACCTATTACACCTTGGGTAGGTTGGTATGGTTGTTAGAAAGGAGCTTAGAGGCCTAATTTGGCTTTCCGTAGTGTTCTAGAACTGAAATCGCAAAATTATAGCAGGGACCCCCGCCCCGGCGGCCCCCCCCCCCAGTGTAAAAACCCTTGCCCCGATGGGGGGGGGGTATTCTATCAACCCAAAATTTTTTTAAAAAAAAAACTGTCCGGACATAGTTTACTAAAATAGGCATAACATTTTCATACGAACTCTGATTGATGCGATTCAAGATGATTCCGAACGTGGACGAATAGGCCTATAACTTTTATTCTTTAAGTGTTTCAATATGAAGGGTCAAAACGGATATCTTTAGGACTGTTGTGTATTTGGAGGCCATCGGAGGGCGTCGGGATGCGCGGATGCAAGTGCAATCCTTTGTGTATTAGTATAACCTAATGGTAACATGTTGGACATGTAATAGGATGTTGTATCAAGTTGTTAATGAGTATGTGGTGCAATAACTTGATCACTTAAGTAGTTGTAATAAAGCTAAATAGTGATGTTCATGAAAAGATGTGATGTTGTTTGTGAGCTATATGAAACTAAAATTAGTGTAACTAATGTGTATTGTCAATACATATGGTATGTGTAGGACTTGTGGTGAACGTGAGTAGTGATTGTTTAACCTACGCACGAGGCAAGTTCCCTAACCTTTGCTACTTTATTATTCAGCAAGGTTACTTTTCACTATTACGTTATACTTATGCAAATTCTCTAACTCTAATATCTTGTTTAACAATTTATTGTCATGCGAATTCTTTAACCCTCATTTATTGTTGAAGCAAGTTATTTAATCTTTATTTCTTTATTCCAAACGAGATTACTTTGGTTATTCAAAGTCTGCAATGTTGTTGTATGAAATGTGTTTATTCATCTACTAATAACTGTTGTTTAATCTTCGTTCTCCAATGTCATTGTATTATCTTACATTATTGTACCAAACTCTAAGTTGCCTAGCGATTCTTTACCAATTCAACTAATCCTTAGTTGATGAATGTTCTAAACTATAAATTACCTTTGAAATCAACTCAAACCAAACTTCCATTGATTTGTTTATGTACTCACACAATTTTGAAAATATGTTGTCGATGATAACATTTGTTCAATTTAGAAACTGTTAATACTCTAGCTATTATTGATTCATCGATATACCTTGTTCATGAAGATATTATAATCAAACTCTTGAATAGTTATTTGTTTTTATCTGATTCAACCAGTACTTGGTTGATGAGAATTATAAAGATCTAGAATTCCTTTGAAGTTAATTCCCAACCAAACTTCATTTGGTTCGGAACCTGATAATCTAAGCTAAGATGAACAACCCTATATTAGGTGATTATTTTAGAACTACGCAATAGCATTAAATGTTTGCGCAATACATAGTACAAAGGATTGATCACCTGGAGTGCGGAATGATGGTCCATATAGTCGTTTAGATTGTTAAAGGTTACAGTGGAAACACATGTTAACCTAGGACATAGATGATGATTATAGTCTTTTAGATTGTTAAAGGTTAAAGTAGAAATACTTGAAAACCTAGAGTATAGTTCGTGGTCTTGTGACCCTCAGTGTGTTCTTTGATGTCGATATCTATTGTTAACTTAGACGTTCATTATTCCTTTGAACTCGTAGCTTTTGAATTAATGTTTATTGTTCCGGTAAGAATACTTTACCATTGAAAGCTCATTTAATTGTCATTCATTAAACGTTATTGTATATTATCCTTCTTGTGGGCAATTGTTTGCTCACTCTTGTACAAAACAATGCAGATGAAGTTAAGAAGTTTGAATAGCTTTCTACAAGCAAGGGCAAGGACAAAGTGCTTGATTAGATGACAACGTTTAATTTATCTTTTATTTATGAAGCTTATGTAATATATTTAATTATGATTATGTTTTAATTTTTCTGTTGATGATTGTACTAAAGGTTAGATGACTTGGGATTTATTTTGAGATTATGTAACCCTTGATGTGAGATTTATTATTTAAGCTTTTGAGTTTAATTATATCTTTTGTTTATGGGTAGTTAGTTATAATTTATTTGGACAGTGAACACCAAATATGTGGAATTGATGTACCCGGATTTGGGGGTGTCACAAGTTGGTATCAAAGCTTTAGGTTATGAACCTTAGGTGGGGAAACCTTAGGCTATAACCTTCTAGGAGATCGAAAACATAGAGGTGATAAACTCTTATCGAGTTCTGAGGAATGAATTATGGAAATTCATTGAAGATAAAATGATAAAAGACTTTATGTGCTTATGTGTTAATGACTTATGTGCTCGTGAGTACTTAGGAGTAACATGTATTATACATATCAAATTTTGGGGTTGTTAAAACTTCATTGTCAGAATGACTGACGAAGGATGATAAGGATTGGGAGCCTTAGAAGTTGTATAGTCTGAGTATGGTTGGTATTGGGAAAGCCATACCCGTTGATTTCTATTGTAGACCTTGGGTATAGGCTTGAGTTTGAACGAGAGGATAAAGTTGGGGTGTCACGAGGAGGGGGAATTCTTCCAATGAGGTGTGTAGTCATAACATTGAGTTATAAAAGAAGGTCGAGAAATTAGAAGGTCTAGCATAAAGCACCAAGCCACGTTAGCACAATAAGATGTCGCGACTCAAGACCTTACTACACCATTTGCAGATGTAGAGCGGATATTAGCTCTCGGTTAAAGTATTAGAATATTAAAGAGGCGATAGTTATTATTTGGGAATGCGATTGTGAGGAATGGCTGGGAAAGAAGTCGACCAAAGCGTCAGAGTGAAATTTGAGACACATGGGTGAAGGCTTCTAAATGCATATATATATGTTAAAGACACGTCAAAGAGCGCCAAGCGAATGATGAAACTTAGAATTTAATCTTCCAATATCCTGACAATTCGTATCGTGGAGCAAGAGCACAATGAAGTTGTACAACGTGGAATGTTCTTGTAGATTGAAAGAGAAAATAATAAGATGATATATAAATTATAATGAAAAATAATAGATGTGGATCCTAACTTTTGAATTAAATAGTGGGATGTGATGAAGTAATCCTAGAATTTTATTATTTTGGGATAAATAATATACATAGCAGTGTGGCTATTTTGTGATGTGGTGATGTAATAAATGAATAAAAGTATTATCATTTTTTTTATTAAGAAATATTATGTGTTATCTATAAGTGGTAAATATAAGTTTGAAAATGTTAATGTGTGGATGAACGATTATCTAATAGTTCAAGTTTTAAACACTAAAATGCCGCCTAGAAGAAGACAACAGCGTCAACAGAGCCCCAAGGAAAATGCATACAATAGGGAAGCTAACACAAATCCGATTACCACGGTTGGTGAATTTCTTTGGTGGGAGCAACCGACAAATCAAGCTGAATTTAATTTGTATAATCAAATCTCGAAGTTTAAACAAAATTCGTTTGCAACAGGGTTGGAGAGAACGATTAATGTAGACGGGGGATGTAATACGCAGACATACAATTAAGAGCAGATGGGAAAGAAGAGTGAAGATGATAAGGTGGGTGATAGTCATACCGATAACGCTTGTAAAAGAAAGTGGGACAATAATATTAATTTGAAAATCGTGAGGAAGGAAAAGAAAGAAGGTGGAGGCGTGTAGCAACTGCGAAAAGAAACATATAGGTGTTTGTTTGAGGGGAAAAAGGGTGTGCTTTAATTGTGGCGTGAAGGGCCACATTGCACTAAAGTGTTCAAGACCGAGGAAGGGAGCCTGCTTCACGTGTGGATCGAAGGGGCACTTGGCTCGAGGTTGCCCAAAGAAAGCGGTGGGAAAAGCAAGTGGAAGCAAATGAGGCAGTGGCAAACTGGTTATTGTAGAGTCAGCTACGCCGAGTCGACCAACCGAACAAGCAACCAACATGAAGATCCAGAACGTAATGCAAGGTAGGGTTCCGATCAGTTATCTATACGGCTACATGTTATTTAATTTAACCGCCACTTATTAATTTATGCCTGATGAATTCATTTAGAAACTAGATTCTCTTCGAGAAGAGTTAGACTATTCCCTGAACATAGAAAGTGTGAATAGTGATTCCTTTTAAGTTGATGTGTAGAATTGTCGTGTTGGTATTAAAGGCCACGTAATGGATTTATTTCCAATTTGATTTATGAAACTCTGAAGTGGTTAAACGAGGTGGTGATAAGTTATTGTCAAAGAAAGTGCATAAGCCTTAAGACTCTGAGGAAGTCAAAGGTAGTATTTTGTTCTTTTGGTTCCAAGATGTCTTTACAGTAGAGTTATTTATCGATGTTTTAAAATAAGAAGTTATTAAGAAAATAATCTGTGGGTTGGATGAAGATCAAGATAGTTGCTTAGTTAGCTAAATGGACGAGGAAATCGGTGGAACTTATATGGGCAGGAAATTATGAAGTGAATTTTCAAGAATTGAAGAAAACTTAAGTATGTCACATGTGTTATCTTTATCAGATAATACAGAAAACATTGTGTTGTATAGTGACACATCTTATAATGTACTAGGCTGTGTGTTTAGGTAGGACAAAAGGGTCATTTCATATGCATCGCGTTAGTTAAAATTTTATAAGAAAGGGTGTTCGACTCACGATTCAGAGTAGAGGTATTAGTGGTTGCTCTAAGGATTTAGAGGTGTTATTTTTGGGTAGTAGTGTGAGATATAAATAGACCATAAGTATCTAAAGTATATCCTCTCACAGAGATATTTAAGCATGTGTTTAAAGTGATAGTTGAAGTTGTTCAAGGATTATGGCTACAAAATCCTAAACGAATGTGGTTGCCGACGTCTTAAGAAAAAGGTAGTAGTTATTTTTGTTAACTGTGCAAGATGGGTTCATAATACAAATGACTAATCTGTGGTAGGAGGTAAGATATATGAAAAGTCAGAGGAGAAGCTATCCAGATGAAAAATAGTACAGCTTTGTTGGATAGAGTTAAGGAAGACTAGCTCCAAGATGAAGGTGTCAATTCAAAATCGATACTGAAGTATAGTTGAAATTAGAAGGAAAAAACTAGGTTTTGCTAATACCAAGAATTGAAAATGAAGTTTTGCATAAAATTTATATATTGAATCAACTAGGAAGCACGAAATTATATATTGCTTCCGATATTACTATTGGTGGCAAGATATGGCGATAGATTTTTGGTTTGTCAAGTTAGCATAGTACATATCGAGCAGTGTGTGGAGTTATATCTTAATGAAATCATTTCAAGACATGATGTTTCTATGTCAAATGTGTTAGATAGAGATTCGCGATTTACGTCAAACTTCTGGAAAAGACTACAAGAATGTATGGGAACACAGTTGCGAATGAGTACGACTTATCATCCATAAATAGATGGCCAAAGCGAATGAACAATCCAGACATTGGAAGATATTCTCAGATCATGCATCATGGATTTCAAAGGAAGCTGGGAAGAACATTTACCGTTGGTGGAATTCGCCTACAACAATAGTTACCACGCGAGCATCGGCATGCCGCCTTACGAGGCATTATACGGCAGGAAGTGTAGAACTCCTCTGTGCTGGGATAAAGTCGGTGAACGTCCACTGTTAGGACCAGAATTGGTACAACAAACTACTGAGGTTGTCAAACTCATCAAGACAAGATTGGTAGCTGCTCAACACAGACAGAAGAAGTATATTGATCAATATAGACAAGATCGTGCATTCGACGTAGGAAATTACGTATTCTTAAAAGTTTCTCCTTGGAAGGGGAAAATTCGTTTCGATAAAAAGGGAAAGTTAAGCCCGAGGTTTATTGGACCCTTCGAAGTGCTGCAAAGAGTTGGAGAAGTGGATTACGAGGTAGCTCTACCTCCAGAGTTGGAAAACGTTCACAATATTTTTCACATTTCGGTGTTACGACCGTATAAACCTGATTACAAGCACGTGATCGAGTACGAACCGTTGCAGTTTGACAAAGACTTGTCCTATGAAGAGATTCCTATCTAGATAGTTGACATGAAAGAACAGGTGCTCAGGAATAAAGTTATACCTTCCGTGAAGGTGATATAGAGGAACCACAATGCTGAAGAAGCTACGTGGGAACTCAAGGGAAAAAATGATGAAAGATTACCCTGAGTTATTTGTTTAATCTGTGTCTTCGATTCTGGGGACAGAATCTTTGTAAGTAAGAAATAATGTAACGAATGATTTGTTTGAGTTGTGATTCTGGGGACAGAATCCTTGTAAAAGGAGGAAATGATGTAACATTCCAGAAATTTAAAGTGTAATATTAAATATTTATTGAATTATATAAGTATTTAATGGATATGTTTATTGTTGAATAAATAATTGTTCAATTTGATCTAATTTGATTAAGTTAATTATTTGTTAAGTAAATAATTTAGGAGTTAAGAAAATTAATTGTTATGAGATAATATTCTAATTTAATTTAATAGTTAAGTTAGAGAGTTTATAATAATTAAATGAATTAGTATATTTTGAATTGAATTTGTAGATAAAATGAAGTCTTAGTTGATTAAATAAAGTTATAATTATAAAAAAATTATAATTATGTGGTATTGATTTATGTGTTAAAGTAATTTAATAAATTAGTATTAGAATTAATTAAATTGATTATTAAAATTTAATTAAATAAAAGGGTGACAAATAACCTTAATATAAAAGAGTTATTAAAATAAATTAAAAGAGTTTAATTTAGTTTTGGCCAAACAAGTCTTAATGTATATTAAGTCTTTAATCTAATGGTGTTTTACCAAACAAGGTATAGGGGTTAATTGATTTATTTTAATTAGGTTTACCAAATAAGGTGTAAGATTTAATGGGTTATTTTTAGTTAGCTAGCCAAACAAGCCTTATGACTTTTGATTTTTAAATAATTTATAACTAATGTCAGTTAAAATTTTATACTTAATACCTGTATTATTATTATTATACGTTATATCTTTTTGTTAGTACGTAAGTTAGAATAGAGTTAGGAGAAAAACTCAGAAGAAGAAAAAGGAGGAAAAGAAAAAGAACACATAGAAAAATTGAGAGAATCTTAGAGAGTGTTGTAAAAAGAATTTGGGGAAAAGAAGTTTTGTTGAACAAAGAAAGAAAGTTATCATCTTCTAGCATACAAGGTATCATCTAAACTCTTTTTAAAATTCTTTAAAGTTTAGTTGTCTTCTTCTCCCAAAATTCTATGTAAAAGCTCTGTGAAGGATAAATTGTGTGTGGTTTATGGTTTTGTATGATAAATTGTTTGTTATAAAACTGTTTTCATAAGTTATATATTTGAATAGTCAATTAATTCATGTATGTTTGTACTTTGTGAAGAAAACTATATTACAGTGAGTTTATATGAATATATATGAATATGGCTTAGTTTAAAGTAAAATTAAGGTCTAATTAGTTGTTTAATTCATAAATTGACTATTGAATTTGAAAGAGGATGAATAAACATAAGCATAGTATGTTGAATTAACTGTTTTGGTTGAAAACAAAAGTCACGATGATGATTTTCACTTTGAAACTTTCAAAAAGTGAAGCTTTAGCAAAAATAGTGAAAATTAATGGTTGTAATTTGGATGTTTATGTTGTTTAGATGGCTAGAAACGCGTTAGGAAACATTAGATTATGTTTCTGTAAACCTATTACACCTTGGGTAGGTTGGTATTGTTGTTAGAAAGGAGCTTGGAGGCCTAATTTAGCTTTCTGTAGTGTTCTAGAACTGAAATCGCAAAATAGTAGCAGGGACCCCCTTCGGTGGGCCCCAGATGTAAACCCCACCACGGTGGGAGAGGGTATTCTATCAACCCTAAAATTTTGAAAAAAAACTGACCGGACATAGTTTACTAAAATGAGCATAATGTTTTCATACGAACTCCGATTGATGCGATTCAAGATGATTCGAAACGAGGACGAATAGGCCTATAATTTTTATTCTTTAAGTGTTGTAATTTGAAATCTTTATGAAGGGTCGAAATGGCTATCTGTAGGACTGTTGTATATTTGGAGGCCATCAGAGGGCGTCAGGATGCGCGGATGCAAGTGCAATCCTTTGTGTATTAGTATAACTTAATGGTAACATGTTGGACATGTAATAAGATGTTGTATCAAGTTGTTAATGAGTATGTGGTGCAATAACTTGATCACTTAAGTAGTTGTAATAAAGCTAAATAGCGATGTTCATGAAAAGATATGATGTTGTTAGTGAGCTATATGAAACTAAAATTAGTTTAACTAATGTGTATTATCAATACATATTGTAGACACTCGAAATTTTCTGTACTATTGTTACTAACATTGCAGGAGGACAGATTCGTCTTTTAAGAGAGAACCCTGAAAGATAATCCAAATCCATAGGATACTACTAGGAAGTTCAACATCAACCCCGGATCGTGATACTGAGAGTGCGCGATTTAACCTCGGATGTAACCCCGAGGGCTGCGAGATACAATCTGGAACACACACGGAGAAGACCGATTAATCTCGGAGATAACCCCGAGGTATCCAGTCTCAGTCCCAACTATGGGAATAGCCACCAACCTTGGCGATAAACCTAAGGAATGCAGTTTCGGAGATAACCCCAGTAATGCTTGTTTCAAATGTGACAAGCTTCAATCTCAAAACTCACAACGAGATACACCGCACCAACAAGCAATAACATCGGGGAAGGCAGACACACCTCAAAGGTGACAATGAGAACCTTCAACAATAGCGGCGATCCAATCTCGGTGAAGTCGAGCAACGCGTCTGCTATCATTAATCTGGCGATAACACCGGTGAGGGGAAACATCGTCATCTCGTCAACACGATGCCACATCACGTCTCTACGCAACGATGTCCCACAAGGCTAATCAATCCTGAGTGATTATTAATGGGGTGGCTGATGAAAGTTGAAGCTTGAAGGCAGGAGGCATCGTCCCATCTTCAATGACTTCGTCGTACAAACTCTAATCCCATGCCATCGTACAACTCGACAGCGGCGGTCGAAATAGGTCTGATATACAGAAGCGGATGCGGATTGCACTTCGAAAATCCGAGTGAACATTGCCTAAGTGCACGTGCTTGAGACGACCGGGCAAACAAACCCGGCCAACCAACTGGGTTGCCTCCTGTACACCTGCTGGCTAATATGCCTATAAATAGAGGGCTTGGTCTTGATTTTTAAAGAGAAAAGACGGAGAAACCACGCACTGATTAAGCTTTGCTGCACGCCCATCTGATTGTATTTCCCACTTTTAAACACATGTGAGCTCATATATAGCCCTTTTGTACTTACAAAAGCGGTGTTTACCCACTATAAAGATATAGAAACCTTTTTAGCGATCCATTTGTAAGCCTTCTCACACACTTTAGAGTTTTCTCTTCATCTTTGCATACACCCTTCTACACGTTGAGAGTCGTGTTGCTTGCTTTTGCCGGACTTGGTCCATGGTTTCATTCGATCTATATATATATATATATATATATATATATATATATATATATATATTTATATATATATTGACTAACATTATCGAGTTATGCCTCGATTGAGCCTGAACTTGATGCGGAGGCGTTTACTTGCTTTTATATATATATATATATACATTTATATATATGAAGCGTGTGTCGAACTTTGTTCGATGAGCCCTGAACTTGATGCGGAGGCGTTCTTGCTTTATATATATATATATATATATATATATATATATATATATATATATATTAAGCGTGTGTCGAACTCGCATCGATGAGCTTTCAATTTTATATCCGGTGCATTTATTCGCTTATATATATATATATATATATATTTATACTTATATATATATATATGAGCTGTGGTGAACTACATTTCTATGAGCCTGGATTTTACATCCGGTGCGTTTAATCTTTTATATATATATATATATATATATATACATATATATATATATATATATATTTATTTTAAATCGCTTGGAGTTTCCTTCATGGCGGTTAAAGTATTCTGACTTTATTTATGTTTTGTCCACTTTGGAGTTTCCTCCGTGGCGGGTGATAGCTTTTAACACCTTTATTTACATTTTTGATCCCCCATGGAGGTGCTTCGTGGTTGGTGATCCTGTTTGTATATATATATTTACCGCTTTGATATATATACCTGCTTACTGCTTTCATACAAATTGCGACGATTACATGCTTTAGGAATCATGTGATCATAGATTCATCCCATTGGATCTAGATTCGGTTCCGTGATGGACATTTTCAATTTGTGGCGACTTGTAAATTATTCTGCGGTGTCTGAATTTCCTCAGATGGTTTCCATACCCACGAGGAAGTTGACATTATTTTTGTATATTATTTTCGTACGGATGCCTCACATTCGTCAAATAAAATCAATCCAGCCGATCACTTCATAAAAAATGGGAGTGTAAAAGGTCTCAATTCCTATTGAGCATCAGGGTTTGAAAAAACCTCTTTTATAAGACATCACTGCTATATCTTGCTAAAAACTAAATTTTTACATAAATTCAAACCCTGTGTATATAGGTTCGAACGAGGCCTCGCACAACTTCAATATAACAGCACATTGACCCAAACACACACACACACACACACATTAAGCTAATAGTTTCTTGAAAAGAGGCGGTCACCGTGGTAACACGGATGTCGGGGGGTGCCTAACACCTTCCCCCCCGTATAACCAAGTCCCCGGACCCTAAACGAATCTCGGTTTCACCTACCCGTATAACAGTGTCACATCACTGGGTCAATGTGCAAACCTTTTCTCGATTTGTGTTGGTACAACCATTTAAAAACCAATGGCGACTCTTATCGGTCCCATATCGTCGACATTATACATATGGGACCTTTTTCACTTATTTTTTTCAAACAAATCTCACCTAAAATGAGAACACCAAAGAACAAGTAACGGAAAGGGACACCCAAAAATCCCGACGTCGACATATGGCGACTCTGCTGGGGACTCCAGTAAGAGGACTTAAGCCGCTATTACAATCTTTTCAAAACTATTATCTGCTTGTGTATGGATGTTGCATTTACATTGGATGAACGTGTACGAATGCATTTTTTTGCAATTAGTGCTTTGCACCATAACTACTTGTGATGCTAGTGCTTCACACCATAACTGCTTGTGATATTAGTGCTTCGCACATGTCATCATTTTTTCATACGGTGAGACGCGATGTATGTGAATGTATGTTGTGTGGTCCCTCCACCAGGAGGCTATCCCGTCGGTGTTTGATTACTGGACTCGTGAGAAGACTAATTCTCCGAGGCTTAGGAAAGGCACCACCCAAATTCGCTCCAGTTTAAAGACCGGATTAACTTCCCGTCAAGTAGATTGCGATGATTTGGGAACCTTCATGCCAAAAAGCCGCGAGAGTAATGTTGAGTAAAATCTAGTTACACGCAAGTATACGCGGTCAACAAGTAATAAAGTGATAAGTTGAGTATCGTTCCCACAGGGAATTCTAATTAATAAATCCCAACTACTAATACTATATCAATTCAATTTTATTCAAACAATGATAAATTGTGATTTTACGAATTATTAACTCAAAATTGAACACTTAAAGATCTTTGTACTAAGATAAGCGAATAACTAAGCTAATACTTGAGTGAATGACTTCCGATAGGTAAGTATTAAGACTTCAATATCCCCAATTATGAACTATAAATCAATTATCTAATCATCCCAATTATTATGTCTCTTTGGATTGTTAGCAGGAATTCTCAAATGCCAAAAGCCCTCTTCAAGTGATCAATTGACTTCTATTTAATCCAGATTAATCTTGCTATATTCCTATGCAAAACAATTGAATTAAACTCTTTCCAATCCCAATTCCTTATATGTTACATGCGGTGAGCAGATATTTCCATTCAATTCATAAACCTAATTATTTACCGTGCAAATAACTAAGTCACATGTTATCATGTCTAGTTCTAACCCTAGAATTCCTTTCCCAATTCCTACAGAGTAACCACGGTAATTATTGGCCAAATAATTAATAACTAGAATCAAAACATGATAAACAATCCACTTCAACATAAATAATTAGAATGAGAGAATAACTAATTTATAATCATAAAAAGTTCAATTGAAATCTTAATTAAAGAATTAGTTCATCACGGAAACAAGAACCATTAATTGTTGACAAATCATCCTTAAAGAATTACAAATTGAAAATAAGGAGAAAAAGAAGAAACTCTTGTAGCCAATCCTTAATCTCCAAGTAATCTTGTGCAACCTTCAATGGAAGAACTCGTTGAATCCTCCAAAGAATAATAAAAATTCCCCTTTTATTTGACTTAGTTTCTTTTTATATCCTCCCCGATCCTCATCAAATTAGGTTTTACATTAGCCCCCAATAGACAAATCAAGTCCAACCAGAAGTCAAACGCGTTAATCCGGTCAAGGCCGGTAGAGGCTCGGGCGCCCATAACTGTAGGTGTAGTACAATTTCAGGCGCCCTTGGTATTTGGACTTCTCTAAAATTACCAGATTGCCATTAAATGCTTGAATTTCCCATAATTGCCCTCCGAACTTCCAAATCATAAAACAAGATATAAACACAATAAAATGCTACTAAATAACTTAAGAATGCAATAATTTAAGTCTAAATATATCCAATTTATGGGTATACTACCCATTCATCAAATACCCCCAAACTTAAATCGTTGCGTGTCCTCATGCGACAAAACATAAGATCACAAAACAAAACTAAACATCATGCACATGCAAACTATTTATATTTATATGTTAAGTAATTCCAAAGAATTCAAGAGCTCACGTGAACCCATATGCCTCGAGAAAATCACGTAAACATGCTAATAATTCATCATGCAACAGATCAACAATATTCCAACAATCAGCGGATCTAAATCTGTTATTACTGATATTGTGCGTGTGTGTCCACGACCATGCTAACCCATGAAAGACAAAAATATGAAAGATAATAACTTTCTTAGTAAGCATCATACGATTGTGAACTTGAGAACTCATCAAATATACTTGTTTATTTGAACTCAAACACTTACCCGAATTCAAAAGTCAAAATAGAATACTTTTTTTTTTTACATAAATGTATATGCAACGTCTCATCCCATTAGGCTAACAGTGTTACCCTTAGCGAGCCGACCAACGACTCCCGGACCATATAAGACCTTAGGCGCTAGGTTTTAAGATACCCCTTCGGGCGTACTTGCTCAAGTAACACAGGCCCCGAAACAAGACTAGTCACCCTGTATATTATTATTATTATTTTTTTATTTTTTTATTTCTTATTTTTTTTATAGATGGTTGGTGAGTGTGTTTTACGCTCCATCTCACGCTTGTGTTTATGGGGAGTGGTTCCCCTCAACCCACCATAAGACTCAACATTTTTTTTTATTTTTATTTTTTTTATTTATATTCCAAATGTTTTCCCCCAAACTCGAGTTTATGCATGAATTCAGTCTCCTCTAGTTATTCAAATTGTTCTTCCATATCACTAGCAATCCTCCTTTAGAACTCTATTATCTAACCATTTAAACTATCATAGCCAACATGATCGTTTTATTTCAAAGTGCCTTCCTATAATATCAATGTCAAAGCAGATAAAGATCCAATTCAAGTCACGAAAATCATATTATTTGAATCAACAATCCTTACTAGACTTGTTCATGCAATTCTACTTTCATCATTGGCCCCAGAGATATCGCACTATCAAAAGCTGGAATTAACATGCAATCCTAAATGCAACTTTACTAATAATCAATCCACAAACCAATAACAAACTACAATTGTTAAAAATAAGCGTAACCACCCCCAAACTAAGCTAGAAAGCAATGTCCTCATGCGAAAAATAAGTCAAAATAAAACAGAGGACTTCACGGCGAACTTATTCCTCCTGAAGTGACATCATCGTCCTCGCTCATCTCTTGATCGGAAGGAAACCTTTGGCGCGAAGCGGGAAGTAGTAGGGAAATGGCTAAGTGGAACGCCCGGATGGGTTTGGATGGTCCGTGCATTACAGGCGACAAATTGGTCAACTAAAACTTGAAAATCACGTCTTGATGTTCCGATAAAGCGCACATTACGGGACTCAATGTTGTAAAACCGGTGAGTCTATCTCCATTTGGATGACTTCGGGGACCACACCTCGATGATTTCGCTATCGCTATCGAGGGGTAAGTAGTGGATCACGAGATGGTGGGGCTTGTGTAGGCGTAACTTGGGGATAATGAAACCCATTCCCTAGGGTGATTAGCGCCACGACCACACTTTATAACGATGGATCAAGTTGTGGTCCAACACGAGGCATAGGAGTTTGAATCATCTCGTCGGATTTCCATTTGACCCCAAACTTAGCACATAAGACGCAGATCGATGGCGGATCACGGTAACCCTCTGTGGTCCCCCGCTTGAGATGCTTGCGGATCATAGATTCTTTGAATAAGATGGTAAACATCAATTCTTAGGCCTTGTATGATGGCGATATAATAGCTTACACAACCCTTTCTTTGGTGGGACGTGACTCATATGTATGCGGGGCATCAATTTAAGCATATGAAGGCATACCATGCCTTTCCATATAAATCGAGGTGAGACAATGGGAAAGTCATCTTTGCCACGCTCATGCATGGACCAAGTAGTGCCGGTTGACACAACTCCCGAATAATCATTCATAGTCCCAGGCCCATCACTCACTAGGCGAGCATATTCATCATGAAGGCCCTTTAAGGGTAGTTGATAGCACCCATTGATATCCTCCTCGCCGAATTCCACGGTTTTACCTCGACAAATACCCCATAATGGTCATGCTAAAGGCAAGTTGGCATAGAATTCCTTGACCAACTGCAATCAACTTTGCTATGTCAGTTGTTCGGTGAGGAGAACCGGTTTGTTCAAACAATCATCAACGCTATGTCTCCATCCTTGGTTTGATCGGAACGGAGACCACGTTGAGGGACTAGTGGCGGGTGGCCATGCGGTACATGTAGCGTTCTTGAGCAGCGACACTAACAAAACGCTTTCTTTGTCAAATTTTGGAGGTGAAGTTAAGGCGACCCCGACCACATGCTTTGATGGCGTTTGGCGCCATGTAGAGAATTTCGCAAATAAAAACATACTCATATTTTAGCTTTAAAAGAATTCACGGTTGGATAAATGTGTGCATAGCGATTACATAAGCATATAAAAATCTTGGTAGTGTGAGTACGCAGGTGGGGGTGAGGCATGAAACTGGCAAGGATGTAAGTTGCACATGATTATTGAGTCAGACAATTTGTCAAACACCTAGGCGCAAAGAATCGAGAACTTGTTCACAACCATTACTAATTCCACATACTATGCATGCCATGCATTTAGCATGCACGAATCTCGTGTGTAGGAGTCGTCAAACAAACAATGCGTTATCTATGTGCTCTATTGGATTTCCAGATGAAAAGAATAATGAATGAAGAACATCTTAATTCGCAATAGTTGAAATACACATCAAATTATACCTTTGCTACCTTTAAAGAATTTGGAGGTAGAATTGGCACACAAGAGGCTTGAGGCGACCAAAGTGGAGCGAAGTAATTGACGCGTGGTAGATGGGTGGAAGAAAATTATCCAAAGTTTAATGATCTTGTGATATGGAGAGGAGATCGTGGTGACACGATGTCTTGTGGCGTGGGGAAGGAAGTTGGGCTAAAGGCGCAGTCGAGGGTTTAAAGTAGCAAGGTCTAACATTGACCTCAGCCAAGGGCGCTGGGTTTTAGCTTGCATGGAGCGCCAAGGCTGAATGACAGAATCATTGCAGGATGGTCTAGCCAGCAAAATGGCTGTGATTGAAGCTGGAAGCGGTGGGCTACTGGGCTTTGATATCGATTTACGGTGCCTGGCGGCACGGGCGCTGGAATCTTAGTGATGGGGGGCAACGGGTATTTGGACTTCATCTGTGTAACGTGCATACATGGACAAGTTTAAGAGTTAGATTAGTAAACTCGTATTCATCACTACTAAAAGATAAAAGTAAAAATAAGAAAATTTTAAATCTAAAAGAAATAAAATCAAATAATGAGAAAAAAAATTATGGAACTTAATGGGTTGCCTCCCAAGAAGCGCTTGGTTTACAGTCGTCAGCCCGACTTTTTGGTGTTGTTCAGGTTGTCCTTTGGGTCGAGAGAATCTTGGGATAGTATCTTGACGTTCGATTGGTCCACTCCAATAATGTTTGAGACGTTGACCATTGACCTTGAATATACGCTTTGAGTTCGGTTCCTCCACCTCAATGTTTTTCGTGTGGAGTGACAGATATAACTACAAATGGCGGACCACACGGATTTCAATTTTCCGGAAATAGACGCAATCGATGAGTGAGTTGAGCAGTGAGTACTTGATGGCGGTGCAAATCTTCTATCGAGAATTTTTTTATCGTGCCAAGCTTTGACTTTCTCCTTGTAGAGCTTAAGCGTTTTCAGAGGCATTGAACCGAATTCATCCATCTCATTCAACCGAGTAACCTTTTCTCACATCGCTTCTAGATCAAAGTTTAATTTCGAATGGCCCGGTGTCCTTGTGTTCTAGCTCGTAGGGAGATGACACGCCTTTCCAAATACCATTACATGACTGGGGACATGCCGAGTCGAATTTTTTATGACGCTGTTCGATAGGCCATATAGGCGTCGTCAAGACGCAATGCCCAATCTTTTCGTGACGGATTGACTACTTTTTCGGGATCCTCTTAAATTCCCGATTCGACACCTCTGCTTGGCCATTGGTTTGTGGGTGATATCAATTTGCAATTTTGTGACGAACTCCATACTTTACAAGCAATTTAGTGAACTGCTTGTTACTGTAAGTGAGTTCCCTCATCACTTATTATATCCCTCGATGTCCTAAATCTGGTAAAAATGTTCATCTTTAAAAATCGGATGACAACGTTGGCATCATTCGTGGGTAACGCAATTGCGGCTTCTACCCATTTGGAAACATAATCATTGCTAACAAGATGTAATGATTATTAGAGAAGATGGAAATGGTCCCATAAAATCGATACCCCACACGTCGAATAGTTCCACCTCTAGAATTGTGTTAAGTGGCATTTCATTGCGCTTGGAGATATTACCTACGCGTTGGCATCGATCGCATTTTAGCACAAAGAGATAAGCATCTTTAAATAAAGAAGGCCAGAAAAATCCCGATTGTAGTACTTTGGCTGCTGTTCGATCACTGGAATAATGACCTCCGTAATCTGAGGAGTGACAGTGGCCTAATATACTATCCATTTCTTCGTGAGGTACACAACGTCTTATCATTTGATCTGCACATGCTTTAAACAGAAATGGTTCATCCCAAAAGTATTGCTTCACATCGTGGAGAAACTTCTTTCGTTGTTGTGAGGTCAAATCTGGCGGTAACACTTTGGCAACCACATAGTTGACATAGTCAGCATACCAAGGCAATATGGTAGTTACGGAGCAGTTGCTCATCCAGGAAATTTTTATTAATCTTCGAGTTGTCTTCTTTCATTTCCTTTTTATTTTCCAACCAAGTGACGGATGATCCGCCACTTGATTTTTCTGTACCTTTTTCGTCCGGATCTCGGATCAAATTCTTGTAACAACAAAGACCCACCGTATTAATCGTGGTTTAGCATCTTTCTTCTCAATCGGATATTTAATAAGCGGAATGATCGGTGTAGACAATTACCTTAGTCTTAGGAGATAAGCTCGAATTTGTCAAAAGCAAACACCACCGCAAGTAATTCCTTTTCGGTTGTTGTGTAGTTTAAATTTGGGCATCCGTCAATGTCTTACTAGAGTAGTAGATAGTATGAAAAATCTTATCATGACGTTGTCCCAATACGGCTCCCACCACGTAATCATTTGGCGTCGCACATCAATTCGAGCGGTAAAGACCAATGGTAGCGCTACAATGATTGGTGCGAGAGACCAATTTCTTCTTTAATACCTCAAATGCCTCGATGCATGCCCGATCCATCTTAAGCGGTACATCTTTCTCCAAGAGTGAGCATAGGGGTTTCGAAATCTTTGAAAAATCTTTAATAAAGCGTCTATAGAAACCTGCATGTCCCAAGAAGCTCAGAATGCCTTTTACGGATGAAGGAGGAGGCGGTTTCTCAATTGTATCAATCTTCTCTCTATCCACCTCCAATCCGGATCACGGAAACCTTATGTCCCGAATAAACCCTTCTTGTACCATAAAATGACATTTTTCCCGGTTAAGCACCGAGTTAGTCTCCACATCTTTTTAACACCAAGATCGATTCTTCAAACACGAAGTCAAAACTATCACCGAACACGGAGAAATCATCCATGAACACCTCTAAATTACATTCGACCATATCGGAGAAGATTGCCATCATCTGACGTTGAAAGGTTGCGGCGCAGATTACATAAACCAAAGGACATACGCCGAATGCAAACGCATCTGTATGGACATGTGAGCGTGGTCTTTTCTTGATCTTAAGGCGCTATGGCAATTTGATTGTACCCGAATATCCATCTAACATGACAGTAGAATTGATGTCCCGCTAACTTGTCCAACATCTCGATCAATGAGCAGCGAGGAAAGTGATCCTTGCGTGTGGCTTTATTCAACTTGCGATAATCCATACATACTCTCCAGCCTGTAACAGTTCTAGTCGGGATGAGCTCATGCGCTTCATTTTTTACCACAGTCATGCCCCCTTTTTTCGGTACACACGCATGCTGGGACTTACCCGTGAGGCTATGCGAGATTGGGTAGATAATAATCTAGGCATCCAACCATTTTATAATTTCCTTCTTCACCACATCTTTCATAATGGGATTTAACCTTCTTTGCATCTCAATGGTTGGTTTTGATCCCTCTTCCATTAAAATCTTATGCATCGTAAAGATGGGCTAATACCTCGAATGTCCGCTTATAGTCCACCCAATCATTTGTTTTGAACTCGCGCACAGAACTTCGTAGCAATTTTTCTTTTGGGTGTCGATTAACGTTGTCGAAACAATAAGCTGGTAAGTGAATCTTTCCCTAGATAAGCATATTCAAGATGAGAGGGAGTGGCTTTAATTCCAACACCGGTGGTTCTTCTATCGAGGGTTTACACTTTTTATCTTCCGTTTTGGGCCTATCGAGGGTGTCGAATGGTTGATTACTTTTTAGGTAGAATGATGGTGTGTCTAGCCATTTGACCGCTTATTATTGCGCATCAAGACTATTGTTGTGCATTCTAACCAACATGGATTCTATCGGATCCTCACGAGTAATTACCGCAAATCTTGTGATTAACTATCTCCTCCATTAAATCCACCGCAAACACTCACCTTTTTCCTTTGGATAAGACATTGCTTTAAACACATTAAAAGTGACTGTTGATAAATCAACTCTCATCGTCAATTCTCCTTTTTGCACGTCGATTAACGTTCTCCCAGTTGCTAAGAATGGTCGTCGAGAATGATGGGAAGTTCAGATGTCTCGCTTCACAATCCAAGATAACGAAGTCTCTTTGGAAAGATGAATTTATCCACCCTTACTAATACATCTTCAACGATACCTCGTGGATATGTAATCGATCGATGCCGCCAACGATGAAACGATATTTGTCGGTTTTGGTGCTTGGAGCCGGAATCGACAGTAGCCCGATAATGGCATCAAATTAACATCGGCCCCCAAATCACAGTGCTTTCCAAAAACCGATTACCAATATCGCATGCGGAATAGCAAAGCTACCGGATCTTTCAACTTAGGAGGTAACATTACGAATAATTGCGCTACATTCTTGGTTAGCGCCTTTGTTTCAAAATCTCCGATTTCCTTTTCTTTGATAGCACATCCTTCATGAACTTAAGCGTAACTCGGCATTTTTTCTAAAGCTTGGTGAATGGGATGTTGATATGCAATTTTAAAAATATCCAAAAATCTTAAAAGCGCTTATCTAACTTGGATTTCTGAAATCTCTGCGGATATGGTATGGGTGGCATTGTTGTAGATGACCCCGGTGTATTTTCCTCTCCTATTTCCTCTTTATCTTTCCCGGTTTTCACAACTTCTTCTATTTCGGTTGTTGCGTTATCCCCCTTGTCCTTATCCTTAACTGTTTGCAACTCCTTCCCACTTCGTAAGATTACTACTTTGCGGTGCTCATTTCGCGCGGATTTATTTTCAGATCACTCGGGAGGCGTTCCTAGTGGGCGGGTATTCAATGCATGTGCTACTTGCCCCAATTGATTTTTCAGTTTTTTTAACGATGCCCCATGGCTTTTTGCAAGGTCGATCTAATTGATTCAATTTCTTATCTTGTTCCTCGTTCTTTTTGTCGAGGCTCTAATGAATTTTTCCAAGGTCGCTTCCCAACTTGATACCCTCTCTCGGTTGTTGAGGTTGATTTTGGAATCCGGAGGTGTGTTGTTGTTCAGGTGGTTGAGTCTGTGCTTGATTGTTACTCCATGAGAACCTGGATGATTCTTCCAACTGGATTATAATCATTTTGAGTCGGACACGGTTGAGTTGAGCGATTATAATTTTCCTCTGAACTGTGGTTTGATTAGAATTTATGGCACATTGATCCGTAGCATGACCCCAAAGACACAACTCACAAACCATCGCTACACTGTTGCATTGTGGCTTGTGGATGCCATATTTCTATATGCTTAGCTATTGCGATCACTTGTCTTTATTAATCTTTGTTAGCTGCGTCCACTTCATATTTTCTCACGATGCTTTTGGATGGTTGGTCTCGTCATGGGCCATCTTGATAGTTGTTGGTGGCCATTGTTTCTAACAATTGATACGCCTCATCAAAATTTTTGGACATAATCGCTCCTCCCTTCTTTGCATCAATACTAGACCTCGTGGATGCGCAAACCATCACAAAATATCCCTAATTGCATCCATCTGCGGGATTCCATGATGAGGGCACTTACAGGAGCATATCCTTAAACCTTTCCCACGCCTCATATAATGATTACGACTCAAGTTGTGCGAAAGTATGAATGTCGTTAAAGTAGTTTTGCCGACCCATTGGTGGGAAGAACTTAGCTAAAAATTTTTGAGCTAAGTCATCCCATGTGGTGATTGAACCAGAGGCAAGGAGTGTAACCGACTTCATGCTTTATCTTTTAAAGTAAGCGGAACATCCTCAACCTTATAGCGTCTTCCGATTCATTGTTAAATTTGAAGGTATCGCAAACTTCAAGAAACTCAAGATATGTTCATTAGGATCGTCTCATCGAATTACCCCAAAGCTGGCATGTATTACAGCAGCATCCGAATTGATCCGGTTTTATCGAAACTATTCGCATTGATTGCTGGGTCTCTTAATACTTGATTGTAAATCCGTGACATTTGGCGGAGGCGTAATCCCTAAGTGATTTACATTCGTTTCTTCCGCCATGTTCACGAGTATTTCTTAGGTTGTCGAGTTCTTCTTCCAAATGTATAACCTCACTATTCAATTCGTGCCTTTATCTGGAACTTCTTCTCAAGGTTATCAGATATCGTAAGAAGCTCCTTTCTAGCTTTCAATCTAGTGTGCATACACAATTCACCGCCAATCAAGAAGAAAGATTAAGTAGCGTTCAAATTAAAACCGAATTGATTATAACTAATATGAAATTAATATTAATAAAAGTTCCCGTACAATGGCGTAAAAACTTGTTGAGTAAAATCTAGTTACACACAACACGCAAGTTTACGCGGTCAACAAGTAATAAAGTGATAAGTTGAGTATCGTTCCCACAGGGAATAATAATTAATAAATCCCAACTACTAATACTATATCAATTCAATTTTATTCAAACAATGATAAATTGTGATTTTCTGAATTATTAACTCAAAATTGAACACTTAAAAATACTGTACTAAGATAAGCGAATAACTAAGCTAATACTTGAGTGAATGACTTCCGATAGTTAAGTATTAAGACTTCAATATCCCCAATTATGAACTATAAATCAATTATCTAATCATCCCAATTATTATGTCTACTGGATTGTTAACAGGAATTCTCAAATGCCAAAAGCCCTCTTCCAAGTGATCAATTGACTTCTATTTAATCCAGATTAATCTTGCTATATTCCTATGCAAAACAATTGAATTAAACTCTTTCCAATCCCAATTCCTTATATATTACATGCGGTGAACAGATATTTCCATTCAATTCACAAACCTAATTATTTACCGTGCAAATAACTAAGTCACATGTTATCATGTCTAGTTCTAACCCTAGAATTCCTTTCCCAATTCCTTCTAGAGTAACACAGTAATTATTGGCCAAATAATTAATCACTAGAATCAAAACATGATAAACAATCCACTTCAACATAAATAATTAGAATGAGAGAATAACTAATTTATAATCATAAAAAGTTCAATTGAAATCTTAATTAAAGAATTAGTTCATCACGGAAACAAGAACCATTAATTGTTGACAAATCATCCTTAAAGAATTACAAATTGAAAATAAGGAGAAAAAGAAGAAACTCTGTAGCCAATCCTTAATCTCCAAGTAATCTTGTGCAACCTTCAATGGAAGAACTCGTTGAATCCTCCAAAGAATAATAAAAAATTCCCCTTTTATTTCAGCACTTAGTTTCTTTTTATATCCTCCCCCAATCCTCATCAAATTAGGTTTTACATTAGCCCCCAATAGACAAATCAAGTCCAACCAGAAGTCAAACGCGCTAATCCAGTCAAGGCCGGTGAGGCTCTCGGCCCGGCCGTGACTATGGGTAGTACAATTTCAGAGCGCCCATTACTGGACTTCTCTAAAATTACCAGATTGCCATTAAATGCTTGAATTTCCCATAATTGCCCCTCCAGCTTCCAAATCTGCAAAACAAGATATAAACACAATAAAAATGCTACTAAATAACTTAAGAATGCAATAATTTAAGTCTAAATATATCCAATTTATGGGTATACTACCCATTCATCAAGTAACCTAAGATAGGTCAGCCTCTGATAAACCCAAAACGGAGGAAAGTCTCTTCATGCTCTCATTTCAAATTATTTGTACTTACATTCCATATCTATCTCCATGTAATGAGAAATATAAAGAAATGTGTACACATACATGCTGCAAACAGCTGACATCCGTTGTGCAAGATAAAATTCCTAAAAATGGACACATCACATAGCATGTTATTTCATACATTCCCTAAAGACTAAACTATGCAAGTCTTTCGCAGGGAATCAATCGGACCTACTACCCTGTCAAAGTCTAAAAAGGCGGCAGCCTCTGATCAATCATGTCGTCATCCAGGCAGATGAACTTAATCCGATTTCTCGCAAAGAATTGACGGATTAAGAAAACAAATTCTGATTTGTACATTCAACTAAAAGAATTACACGATCACACGAGGTCGAAAATACCCGTACATATTTGAATCCTCCACACAAGGGGAACCCGAGCCATTACAATATACGAACTACGGTTGGATCGACCAACAAAACTCATGATCTTGCCCATCCCAATCGGAGATTGAGAACCTTTGGTGACATCAAAAGAAAGTCCTCCAAATGGAAGAGACCCTTCGCGCTATCAAAGGAATTGGAACACATGGGAGTGTTTCATATGTTGATCTGTGTATTTTTCCTGGTGTTCATTACCCAGAAAAATTTAAAACTTCTGACTTTGAAAAATATGACGGGTTAGGAGATCCTTATACACATTTAAAAGTATTTATTGGAGAACTTGGATCCTATGCAGAGGATGAAAAACTCATAATGCAGTTGTTCAAAAAGAGTCTAACTGGAGAAGCCCGTTCGTGATACACAAGATTAGACAACTCCAAAATCCATAGCTGGGAAGAGCTAGCACATGCCTTCCTAACTCAATATAGTTTTCAGACTCAGATGGCTCTTGATCGGTATCAAATTACCAAGATCAAGAAGCAGCCTAACGAATCTTTTAGAGAGTATGCTCAGAGGTGGAGACGCTTGGCTGCCCAAGTTAGTCCTGCCATGACAGAGTCAAAAATGGTCATGACTTTCATAGACATACAAGAAGATCCCTTCTATGAGAGAGTTTTAGCCGACATCGGCAAACCATTTTCTGAAATGGTCAAACATGGGGAGATGGTTGAGATGGGATTGAAGTCGGGAAAGATTCAAGACCTAGCTGCACTCAAAGCTGTTGCTGATCACATCCAATCTGGAAATTATGGGAACAACCCCTAGAGGGTCCATAAAATGAAAGAGGAAGATGTTTCCCTGATACTACAGGGTCAAAAAGGCAATCAGAACAGCCCTATTCAAAGGAGAAACTACACTCCCTTTACAGCATAGTCTGCAAACCCTCCAATACCAAAAGGTGGAGAAGTCAAATGCCCTCGAGTGTTTACACCCTTAGGGGATACCCTCGAGAACATTCTTAATCTTTTGACAACACAGAAGAAAATTACACATCTTCTTCCACCAGCTAGCCCTAATGGACAAGGTTTCAATGCTGCTAGGAAATGTGCTTATCATGCCGGGGCACCTGGACATGATACTCAGGATTGTTGGGCCATGAAACACAAGATCCAGGACCTAATAGACAACGGGGAGATCGTATTCACCAAACCCGATCAGCCTCATGTTCAAGATAACCCTCTTTCTCACACAAAGAAGAAGAGGTCAACATGATTAATTGGAGCAGTGGACAGAGTTCCAACTTCAGCTGTGATTCTTCCCAGACCATCAAAGACGGTGATGACATATGGGATTATGCCAAGTTCCAGTTCACAATGGAATGAAAGATGAAATCTCTCTGCAAACAGATTGAACAATTGGCGGAACTGGTGACTTATCAGCATCAAGTGACTCGTCAATTAATCAGCCAGGAGCATGCCAGTCTTCTAACTCTTATCATGAATATTCCCTCGTCACTTTCAGAAAATGAAATGCTGGAAGACAAAGTGACGAAGAGAGCAAATGCCAAAGCCCGTCGGGATTTGGCCAATAAAAGGGAATTCACCTATATGGGCTAACCTATGGAGGAAATCCTTCATATGCTAATCAATGAAGGAAGGATCAGTTCCCTTCTACCTCCAATCAACCCCCGTTCGGGACGGTACAACTCACATAGAGTATGTCAATATCACTCCCAGTCTCGCGGTCACATCACAGAAGAATGCTGGGCACTCCGCCACCTTATTCAAAATCTAATCGATAGTGGTGTCCTGTGCCTAGCGGACGACGATACTGTGTTACATGCAAGTGAGAATGCAGGCCCTACTAAGTGGAAAAGTGTGGTAGCAGTCATATCCACTGAAACTGAGGGGATTAATACATTACTCACAACGCCAACGATCCAACTCAAGGGAGGAAACAATCCTTTGAAAGTGGCCCCTCCCGAGCAAATCAACTTGCCGTGCAGAGAACAATATCCTATTGTTAGCTTGCGCAAGGTTCCTTGGAATTATGGAGAAGGTGAAGGATCCACCTCACATACAACTGCTGCAGTGTTGAAGGAAAATCCACTATATCTCCCCCATCGGGTAATGAAGTCTACCACCAAATCAAAGGGGAAAATACCCATGGAGAAGATTGAAAAATTCCTCCGCGCTATAGGTCATAATGAAGCTACGGTGGTTTTAAGCTTGAAAGAAGCTCCACAACAAATATCAATTTTGGACTTGGTCCTAACCTCCGAGAATCACTGGAAGGTCTTGTTAAAGGTTTTGGAAGAAAACTATCTCCCGACATCAGTGGATACGGAAAAGTTTCAACATATGGTTGATCACATTTTCAACAACAATGTGATATCCTTCACTGATGATGACATACCGCCCGAAGGGACCGGTCATTGCAAACCATTTCATATTGCAGTCTTGTCCTCCGGATATATGGTAGCTGGAGTCTTAATAGATGGAGGTTCCTCTCTGAATATCATCCTCATATTTATATTTTTGAAACTCATCTGTGGCCTGTAGTGCATAGATGGACTTGGTATGATTATGACCACGGATTATTCGGTGTAATCATGACCGTAATGTTACAAATGATGTGGTAAAAGTCATCATTGGCCCGTAGTGCATTGACGGACAGTTGTTGGCATGATCATGACCATTAATGAATACACAAATATTTGGCTCGTAGTGCATAGATAAGCGTGGTCGTGATACTAAAGAATATCCTTGGTAAAGTGCGAGGGGTGATTCGATGATGTGGAATATTTATTAAAGTGAGTCTCGGCGATATGATGATGAAAAACCTTTTAAATCATAAAAGATAGTAGATTTTATTTTCTACTTGACTCTTTTAATGGATTGCTTGTTTTTTGCAGATTAAACTTGATGTCTATTATATTTTATCGGTTTAACATTGTTGGAGACTAATGATAATTTATTACGCATTATCTTAGTCATAATATTTCTTCTTGGGCTAGTTGAGCTCACCCTTTCTTTCCTTTGTTCTCTCTTGAAATGAGAATATAATTTGGGACGAGTCGGGGAACGGAGTGATGGTCCAGAGGATAACATTAGTAGTCCTCACTAGTATGTGAAATAGTGTGATAATAATTGTAATGAGGACTCCTTTTGAGTTTGTATACTCTCTAGTAGACAATATTTGTATTCAAACTCACAGTTTATGTTTTGTCGTATTGTACACGACAGTTGTATTAGTAATTTGTATTTGAATTCTGTACCATGTATCTCAACCGAATAATCCTTGGTGAAGATGAACATCAATCTCAACCGAATTCGGAGTAGCCATACTATCATCAAAGCTTTTGATGGAGCCCGACGAAATTCGGTCGGAGTAATTGAGCTGCCAATCGAAATTGGTCCTCACACATTCTGCGTATCTTTCCATGTGCTCAAGATAGATTCGGGATACAACCTGCTCTTGGGACGACCATGGATTCATATGGCTGGGGCAGTCCCCTCCACTCTTCTCCAACAGTTAAAATACATTATCAATAATAGCCTGGTCATAGTCAATATTTGAGCAGGAGATTCCTTTAGCAGAGACATGCCATTCATCAAAGCCAATGCCGATGTGGAACCAGTCAGTTTTCATGCTTTGGAAATAAGAAACACCCAATACCATCTTTGTTGGAACGCATAACGCCGAACCCGATTTACGCCGAGGTGATGTCAGCCACTCAAGAAATGATGTCGTCAGGTCATAAGCCGGGACAAGGGTTGGGTAAGGATTTCCAGGGTATCAAGTACCCAATTCGTTTAACCAGGCATGCTGGAACCACTGGACTAGGCTATTCTGCCAGCTCTAGTCACATGAATCCTCATAAGCATCATCAGATTCCTTCAGCTTTAACCATGTGGCGTTTAGCTTCGCCTTCAAAATCTGAGTCCGCACAACCTCCCGTAAAGGTTCCAGCCAACGTAATGGCTATGTTATGTCCCAAGCCGGTACCGGTAAAGGGGAAAGAAGTCTTTGTTCCAAATCCCGCAGTGGAAGAAGAGGAATGAAGAATCAAGCAAGATGTCATACGGATGATGTCCGGTATACGCATCATCGTTCATGATGAACATACCAACAGATACACCCTAGACGATGATTGCCCAGACGTAATGGCCATCATTCGGGATAGGGAGGATGATGACAATCCCTCCATCACTGCGGTCCACCCAAACTTTGCCCTTGCCAATTAGAACAACATTCCTTGCTTTGGTCGACGAGGGTAAAGGCGCGAACTCTTTACGCCTATAGATATAATAAGCGCTTACTTTTGCATACAGTATTAACAGTTTATTTTGCCAGTATATGCTAACACTGTGTATGATCAACGCATTTCATATATACTAAGTGAAAGCATATTTTGTTTGAGACTCGAATTTAAATGTGCCCTTACTTACGTCACGGTGCTTCTTACACGAGGATTGTACCTTTGATGTAGAGATGAATTGACCTTGATGGATATCTGAGGATGACATTGAGGTGCCTCCAAAAATTCAAGAATGGGTCAAAGACAAACCCAAACCCAACCTTGATCAAACCACTTCTTTCAATCTCGGAACCTTAGAAAGCCCTAAGTTAATCCAGATTGGTTCAGACCTTACCCCAAACCAACGGAATGATATGGTTACGCTATTAACCTAATTCCAGGATGTGTTTGCATGGTCTCATGACGACAAGGTGGGTTTATCCACTGACAATGTCCTTCATCGCCTTCCCATTAAAGAGGGATTTAAGCGGTCAAGGTAAACTCAAAGCGGGTCAAAAACACGAGTGGAGTTTAAAGGTGAAAGAAGAAATTATGAAACAATTTCAAGTGGCATCATAATGGTGTCTACATATCACGAGTGGATATCAACATTGTACACTGTGCCTAAACACGGAGGGAAGGTGCGAGTTTGCGTGGATTACCGGGACTTGAACAAAACTTGCTTAAAAGATAGCTTTCCCGTGCCATTTATCCACATTCTCATTGACAATACTGCGCAATACGACATGTACTCCTTTACTGATTGCTTTGCGGGGTACCATCAGATCATGGTTGCCGAGGAAGATCGTGAGAAAACTGCTTTCATCACTCCTTGGGGAACCTTTTGCTATAGACGGTTGTCATTCGGCCTCATCAATGCCGGAGCTACCTATCAACGAGCTATAATGGCTCTTTTCCACGACTTAATGCATAAAGAGATTGAGATCTACGTGGATGACATCATTGTCAAGTCCCGGAAGGAGGATGACCATATAGACCATCTTAGAAAGTTGTTCAACAGGTTGCGTAAATACAATTTGAAGTTGAATCCACTAAAGCGCTTTGGCATTAAATCGTGCAAGTTGCTAGGATTTCTAGTCGACCACAAAGGAAATGAAAGTGGATCTGCCAAAATCCAAGCCATCTTTGAAATTCCCATTCCTCAGACAGAGAAGGAAATACGGGGATTTTTGGGAAGAATCAACTTCATTAGCAAGTTTATCTCCCAACTCATAGCAACCTGTGAGCCAATCTTTAGACTATTAAGGAAGAACTCCTCCATGAAATGGAATGATGAGTGTCAGAAGGCCTTCCTTACAATCAAGAAACAGCTAGTCAAAGCTCCCATTTTGGTGCCACCCAGGGATGATGTTCCCTGTTTATGTACTGTCCATAAGTGACAATGCCATAGAATTTGCATCTCGGGAGAGAAGGACGATAGATGCCAAGAACGAGCTATCTATTACCTCAAAGAAAAGGTTCGATGGCGGTGAACACAAGTACACTCTGATTGAAAAGACGTGTTGTGCTTTAGCATGGTCTTCCATGAGGTTACAGCATTACCTCCATGGGCACACAACCCATCTCATATCCCGCGTGGATCCTCTTAAGTACGTGTTCAACAAACACATGTTAAATTGCCGGCTGTCCAGATGGCAGTTGATCCTACAACAGTTTGACATCGTATATGTGACTCAGAAGTCCATCAAAAGTCAAGGAATCGCGAATCAAGCGGCGCCGACCTTCGTGGGATTTCAAACCCTTGAAACATATTTTCTCGATGAAGGAGTAATGACGAAGGCAAAGAACACCATCGTATGATACGCGCCCAATCATGGAAGATGTATTTTGATGGAGTACATTAATATGGAAGGTTCAGAGTTGGAGCGATTCTAGTATGCAGTGCGGGGAGCGGTATCCGTTGTCAAGTCAAATTACTGATTTGTCGGCACCAACAATACAATTTGATGATGAAGGTCATCTCATGGGGCTAAAACTTGTCTGTTCAATTGGCATCAAGTGGTTAATTGTCTTTGGAGATTCGGAGTTGGTAATCAGACAATCCACCGGAATCTATCAAACCAAGGAACTACATTTGCTGCCTTACCATCGGCAAGTTTTGAAGATGGCTTTGGAGTTCGAAGAAATCTCTTTTCTACACATTCCTCGTAATAGGAATGACTTTGCGGACGCATTAGCAACTTTGGCCTCCTTGATTCGCATATCAAATAAGGAACACTCGCCGAGCGTCACAATTTCCCTGCACAAGGCCCCAGCCTATGGGAATTACGTTGGAGAAGTATCGGATGAGCTACCTCTCATCCATCATCCATGGTATCAGCATATCAAGGAATATCTACGAGATAGATCTACACCCGCTGAGGCGAGCCCGACTGAGAAAAGGTGGATCCATCGACTTGCTATGAAATTCTATCTGAGTGGAGATGCGCTCTACAAAAGAGATGCAGGATTAGGTCTTCTCAGATGTTTAGACAAAGATCAAGCCCAAAGGCTTATGGATGAAATCCATGGCGGAGTCTGTGGCCCCCACATGAGTGGCTCCCTCCTTGTCAAGAAAGTCCTCAGGACGGGACATTATTGGCTATCCCTCAAAGCTGATTGCAACGACCACGACAAGAGATGCTATCAGTGCCAAATTCATGGGAATGCTATACACGGCCCTCCACGGGAACTCCACAATATGAGTTCGCTTTAGCCCTTCTCAATGTGGGGAATGGACGTTATCGGGCCCATCGAGCCTAAAGCCAGTAATGGTCATCGATTTATCTTCACCATGATCGACTACTTCACCAAGTGGGTAGAAGAAGCCTCCTTCCCCAGGGTCACTAAAGAAGTCATCATTGCTTTCATCAGAAACAATGTCGTTTGTCGATATGGACAACCAGAGGTGATTGTGTCAGACAATGCCAAAAACCTCAACAACAAAATGATGAAGGAATTATGCAGTAAATTCCACATCAAACATCTCAACTCTGTCATCTATCATCCGAAGATGAACGGTGCTGTTGAAGCGGCTAACAAAAACATCAAGAAGACTATGCAAAAGATGTCCGCCAACCACAAAGATTGGCCTGACCTATTGCCTCTGACTCTGTTAGCCTATAGAACCTCAATGCGCACTCCAACTGGGGCAACCACCTACGCTTTAACCTATAGGATGGAAGCGGTGCTCCCCATAGAAGTTGAGATGGAATCCCTCAGAGTGTTGATCGACGCTCAGCTGGATGAAGACCAATGGGTATAAGACAGGTATCACCAATTGTCTCTAATAGACGAAAGGCGAACCGAGGCTATCTTCCATGGTCAGTTATATCAGCAAAGGATTTCCAGATCCTACAACAAAAAAGTCCGACTACGGCAGTTTAAACAACATGACTTGGTATTGAAGAATATTCTTGACAACCAAGATCAGGCTAAAGGAAAATTCGCTCCTAACTGGGAAGGCCCGTTTATTGTCAAGGAAGTATTGACAGGAGGCGCTCTCAGATTGCAAGAAATGGACGGCGATGAATTTCCACAACACATTAACTCAGACACCATGAAACAGTATTATGTCTGAAGTAACCAGCAAACACCCTGGTGCATCATCATCTGTTCACCAGTCATTCTGGTTCTTTAACCCTTTACCACATACAACTTATCTACATTTTGCCCCTTAGGGAAACATATATTTCAAGCTAGCAGCGTGGCTTTCTCCTCTGCGGTCCTACAACTTAGGTCATCCCACCGCGGATTGAACCTCTTGCGATTGCAGTTTGGCTACCCTTACTTGGGATCAAACTTCTCGTACCTACAGTTTATCCTCAACCTAGGATTAAACTTTCTCCTCCCCGCACTCTGACCTGCACATGGGATTACGCTTTTCTTCTCGTCTTGAGGGGCAAACTACGTCGACTTGATCTCCTCTTCAATAGGAGTACATAGGCAACCATTTCATATGGCCCGGTCGCAATAAAACAAAAACAACAAAAACATTTCTACCCTCTTCTCCTTACAAAAACAAAAACAACCAAAAACATTCCTACACCATTTCTACCATATCTGACGTTGAACCTCTTACACCGAGAGTTGAACTCACGAGACTGATCTCCTCTTCAATAGGAGTCGTGGCGTACCATTCATGGTGCGATCTCACCCCCTACCAAAACACAAACCATTGTCATCCGATCTTTGGGATCATCCTTCAATCCAATACATTTCATTGGCTTCAGACCAAAGGGATGGAATTACCTGAACTCCCCCCAAATAGGAGATTCGGCGACCATCTAGGCTGCGGTCATACCTTGAAGAGGAACACCAATCCATAAGAGGTGGAATTAACTAGGCTTCTCCTAAATAGAAGTACTGGCGACCATCTGTGGTGCGGTCAATCTCAGAGAGGAAAGCCACACTCCTCTACACATTTCCATCTAGAAACAAGTCCCAAGACACCAAAGATGGTAGGGATACACATAGATCAATGATCCATTCTAAACTATCTAGAGACAACTCAATGTCCATCCACCCAGGAGGAATTCAGAATACATCAAGACCACAAGCCCTGAAGCAACAGGCAAAATATTAAACAAATAGCAAGGCATATCTAAAAGGGAAGTGATCAAAAAATATATTTTCCTGTCATATATAATGTTGTTTGATATATATATAATGTAAACTATACATGACAAAATGGCTAAGCTAGTCAGTGCAGGTAAATACAAGCTCATCTACAAGTCAGGGTATATGCGAGCTAACAAGCCCAACATGGCGTCCCTCTCAGAAGACGGAGGCAAAGCTGTGGTCTCTTGTATGAGAATATCCACACGACCCAAAAGATCTCAGAGCCATCTGCATGGTGACCATATGATCATCGATATACGCTACCATCATCTCGCAATCATGCCGGTTGGTAAGGGACTTCATCAAGAAGGTTATCTGTGGACGGTACCGCATCCCGGAAGATATAGCCTCATCCCGCTCAACTATCACTGCATCTCTGGCTGATATAGCCTCATCCCGCTCAACAACAGCGGCATCTCTGCTATCTAATGCCTCGTCTCTCTCCAATAGAGCGGCGTCCCTCACGTCAAGAGCAGTCGACATCATAGATCGAATCTGGTCTCTCTCAAAGGTCATCAGATGAAGACTCTGCTCTAAGTACTGTGCCAAGTGCTAAATCACAAAAATCTTGGTACTAGGAGAATCCAAAAAGAAATCTTCGGCAACCAATGACGGGCTCCTCCTCGATATAGGTATCAATGTCCTCCATGGGCTCTACATCGTCTGACTCAATATCCGGTTCTGCAGATACTGCTGCAGCCGATAAAGTCTCTGTCTCCATCCATGTGGAATACTCTGAAGAATAACCTGGATGACTGATAGAAAAAGAAGCTATCTCACGCTGATCCTGACAAGCATACACACGGGATCGGTCCTCTACTGATAGATATCGAGAAGCTGAACGCTAACCTATCGCCCCCTCGAAAGGATAAAAATCCTAGAACTGGTCGAACTGCGACATCACGACCAATGGATGTAAGTAGTCACGCCCCTCAAGCCAGCCATAGGGAGGAAATCCATGCCCGGAGCGTGAGTAATGAAGCTGTATGGTGAGCAAAGCCACGAGCACGATAATATGCTAAATGGATCTCGATATCCGCCAAAATGCGGACCGGAGACGGTAGATCTATACACTCCGATGGTTGAAAGGAGTATGACATAGCCACATCATGGGAGAAGCAATACCCATCTTTGTCTAAAGGGTACCAACCGATCGTAAGTGTGACATAAACCACACATACAAAGATGACCGAACTCCCGGTGAACACGCTGACGGTAAGTACAACGATGGGATCTTGACCACGACGAGTCTCTCAAGCACAATCATAGGCACAATGGTACGACCCTCCCTGAGAGCTCTCACGGCCATGATAACGCCTATATCTATCTCATCCATATACCGCGGCATGTACACATATGACAGTACATATAGCATCAGTACATCAACTCTGGCCAAATGCCAATGATCCTCCGACGCGGTGAAATCCCTGAAATGTCGTGAGTAGCCATCCTCCGTGCCAAATCTGTCATACAAAAAACTCTGAGAGATCACGTGGCCAGATGTCAGCTCATTATGCACTACTCTGCGCCTCAATCCTGTGAGAGTCATAAATCGTCTACTCATGTCTCCCAAAGCTAGGTGCACGCAAGGTTTGTCTAAGGGCAACATCATCAAACGTGCATACTCCTCCAGAGTAGGAGTCAACTCATGGGTGCCAAAATGGAATACCTGCTTATCAGGTAGCCAATGCTCTAGCATCTCGTCTACAAATCCTGCAGGAACCTGAAATGCCAAAAGGGTCATGGTATATCATTGCGAAGCAGATCTACTGATCACCCTATCTAGTGGTGACATGTTATCGCATCACGATCGATACCTAATACCACCACCGATGGTGGGGTATGATCTATCTGACTAACTATCGAAGAAGACATACATGCGAAGCCGTGTCATAAGACCATCCATGGGTCAATCACGAGAATATCTCTTGACATACATACATATTCATAACATGATACATGCATAACAGATAATGGATGGCAATATGATATAGGGAATGAAAAATGGTGCATACATTCCTAAATATATCATCATCTAATACATCAGCTCTGTACAGCTACAAATACAGGGAAATGGGGCATAATAGCCCCTACTACTAATGAGAGGCCTATCAAAATATATAGCAAGAATGGGGAATGACCACCCAATATCTAACGAGAGGCCTATCAAAAGATATAACGAGAATATAAATCAGAAGAAGACCAGGGTCTAGATGTCCACGTCCTCAATCCTGTCCACCTAGTGTAACTCCTCCTGAGTCACTGAATCTCTATCAACAGGGATATCAGGCCTATAAAGAGGAGGATCTGCCAAGAAACCAAATGGGTCGTCGAGGGGCCAAAGACCGAGCTAGAAGGAACAAATGACTCTCGCCTCTCTTTGGATCTCCGCCCAAATCTTGGGATAAATACATGTCTGGTCCAAGCTTCTTTGGGTCAAACTATCAATCTGGGTCATATGAGTCGGAGCTCGGACACAAGCTACCCAATCCTTCATCATCAAAGATCCTGGAACCATGTCCCCCATGAATTGTGTGGCGCGGGACTGGGCTCCAATAGTGCGATGGGACCACCACCGCTGGAACGTCTCCTGAGTACATGGACCCTCTGATAATGCAAAGCCGTCAACCCCCAACAATGGGATATCAGTAATGGGTGATTGTGATACAGGCCAATGACGCCTGGCAGGAGGCAGGATCGATACACGGATCTCCCATGTGGTGCTCCTAATAGCACGCTCTCCTAAATAAAGCTCCCAGCCTCCATCAGTGAAGAGAGGAACTCTCTTGGTAGAGATCAAATACTCAACTCCGATGGGATGTCCATCCTCAAAGCTGATGGTCAAATGCTCCCCTGAATAGGGAATCCATGTAATGGTACCCGCTGTCAGCAACTCCAGCTGTATACGGTAGTGAGTGAATCCCTCTGATACAGGGACCTCCAGTAAAATCGAGTGGTTCCATCGTCATCCTCGTGGATAGGTATCTAAACCTAACACACTCACATGACACAAACATGGGAGCCTCTCATAGGCCCAAAACTGCCAACACAATGGCAAAACATCTGCTATCAGTAAACACTCTTAACCTGTGAATGGGAAAAGACAAGAGAAATACTCACCAGCAGAAATGGGTAAAATCCTAGCCAAGCCTCAGTCAAACCCTATGAGCGCATCCGCATGCCCCGGAGGAAATAGGCAAAGGTGTAAGAGCCCAAATCGTACTCTTCAATACGGTCCACATCACGTGTGGCGCTGACCAAAGCGAAAGATACCATGGAAGAGTTGTCTGCTATGAAGCAGCCTCGAATGATCATCAGGAATAATCGCCACATAACGCGATCCCTGATCCTGACATCATCAGGCATGGGCTCACTCAATAGCCTGCTCATAGCATCTACGCTCAAACGACTTGAACGGACAGTCCTGCCTTTGAGCGCCCCCGCCAGAACTCCTAATAAGGATCGGACGACAGTAGGGGTGATATTCGCCATGCAAGGCACTGGCTCCCCTCCAAACTCCATACCTGTGATAAATCGCCAATCCATAGGCGTCATCATCACCTCGCAATCCAGCAGGTGGAGTGACTGAGTTTGATGAAACCATCGCTCAGACAATGCCCTGAGGTAACCCCAGGGACAACGACGGGGAAGGATGGAGAAGAACGCCCCAAATCCCCACTCATGCACTATCGCTCTGTAGTCAGGATGAAGCGCCTGGTATATGGAGTGAATGTTAAACCAGTTCCCTTGAGGTTGTGAAATCCTGTAACCTGCATGAAATGCAGATCAACATCAAAACCCTTTAATCCTCATCAATAGGAAAGAAGGAAGATCAAAGTCTAACGCCATACCTCGTTATCATGCAAGTACATTGATGGATGTCTGCCCAAATCACCCAACAACTCTGGGTTCACCACCTGAATGCTCGGAAGCTCCCTGCGAGGGACATGTGCAGCAGGAGCGGGATCCTCAATCGGAATATCCGCCTCCTCGTCCTCAAAGTCTGGAACATCTACCTGGACAGGACGTATCACGACCTCCACCAATCGACGAGGCTGTCTGACAGAATGGGGACGAGGCACTTCAGAAGCCCTCCGCTGTACGCCAGAAGCGGTCCTATAGGAACTGCTCGACTGATCCGAATCCATAATATCTGAACAACAAGTCTCCAAATCACCTCAGAAAGGGTGTGATATTTCCTTACCTGGAGCTTTCTAAAATGCATTTTATGACTATATGCATGCATGCATTTACTTTAACATATAATAGAATTAGAATGCATGACTACCCAATGCCTACATTTGGAAAAATTTTGCCATAGTCCCCTTTGAAAATAGGACTATCCACATACACACATGCATGTCTAGGTGGCCATTTAGTAGCACACCTGCCCCAAAGTCATATACATAATATATGCATTAAAAATCAAAATCATCATGCACAAGGCCAACCTCAATGCTAGGAGTAATTTGCCTTTCTACCTTTTTCTCATTGGACCTCAAATAGGACAAAAAATAACAGAAAAAGGTGCCAATTTGACTGTCTCAGAAGTCAAATTTTTTCACATCATTATGTTCAGCATGGTTTAATACTAACATTTACTATGTTGAATATTTTTTATCAAGTCATTTGTGCATACATAATCACTACTATGTGTTTAGATGCATTTTGTGCTATAACTCACAATCTAACGGACAGAAACTGGAAAAAATACATGCATACGTTACCAGGATAGTGTAGAATGCTTGTACGGTGACAGAATTTGAAGAAAACAGCCCGAACTCAGCAGATCTAAAGATGGCTCGCGGTTTTTTCTAAGTGAAACAAGTTGAAAGTGACTTGTGAAGACTAGCCTGCAGGATTTATAATCCATGCCTGGCCGCAGGCCTACCTGCGGCTGCAGCAGGTGCACTTGCGACACCCCTACTTGGGTCCCACCCCTCCGGCTCGGTCCAGTTCGAGTTGAAATGGAGTTCTCACGGACTAGAAAGGTCAAATCGAGAAGAAAAACGCCACGCGATTGAGCAAAACTGCATACAATCCTGGTCCTCTCAGATGAGATTTTGAATTTGTCCAGCACTCATTAGTAGTCACCTAAGTACAAGGTATACCCTACCAATGATCCCAGTTGTCACAAGTCACATACGGCAATACCTTATATAGGTCCGATGTCATGCAATTCGGTCATTAACCTAAGTAGGTCCACGACGGGGTTCTGATGTAAGTCCGACGGGGTCTAACGTAGATCCGGTGGGGGGTTATAACACGTTCATCCGTTGACATGTCTATCAACGAAGGTCAAGCAGCCTTGACGTTATTTCAGCCGATGGCAAGTAAACCCATCGAAACATTAAGGACTGTTCGATAGTTGCATACGTACTCATGAGTCCCCAGTAGATCCCCGACGGGGGTTACAACGTATATCTCCGACGGGAGTAACAACGCATGTTCAGCCGTTGACACACATATCAACGAAGGTCAAGTAACCTTGACGTCATTTCATCCAATAACGATTAAACCTATCAGAGCTCTAGAGCTATTCGAGGTTTTCATACCCAACTGCTCGTATTCCCCAGCGGATCCCCGGCGGGGGTCACAACGCAATGCTCCGTTGATCTACACGACAGCGAAGGTCAAGCAACCTTGACAATCTACAGAATCTCAGCCGTTGATTCATGCATCAGCAAAGGTCAAGCAGCCTTGACAGTATATCCCACAGGATTTTTCAGCCGTTGATTCACATATCGATGAAGCACACGTCGACGAAGGTCGAGCACCCCGACAACATTTCTTTGTTAGCGATAGAATCTAGCGAGGATCTTGACTTGTTCGGCGATACCAACGGAAAAGATCAATGTTATCAAAGAGGATAGATGATGGAATATGTTATACACATCCTCAAACAGATCAAGCTTTATCCCCACGGATCTCTCTTGCACATAAGAGGTACCTCTCTCGTGGTCAAGTCGTTATCAAGAACACGAGAATTTGGTGATAACTCCAACATCAACATCCTAACAGATTCGACTTACACATAAAATCTGGTCAGTATTGCCAATCCCCAGTTGAAGCAACAGGGATTCAGCAATCATCCCCAGCATGTTGGGCTACAAACCCGTACACATGCATCATACATTTGCATCATTTTACTACCCATAGTACCACGTTCATCTTGTTGTGTTTCAAGTGTCTAGGATTCTTTATCCTACCCATGCATCGCCATGCATGAATATGATAAAGAGGGGCATCTATAGACACTCAAAATTTTCTGTACTACTGTTACTAAAATTGCAGGAGGACAGATTCGTCTTTTAAGAGAGAACCCTGAAAGACAATCCAAATCCATACCGGATACTACCGGAAGTTCAAAGATCAACCGGATGATCGCAATCTGGGAGTAACGATTTCAACCTCGGATGTAACCCCGAGGCCTGCAGATACAATACCGGAACACACACCGGAGAAGACCAATTAATCTCGGAGATAACCCTAAGGTATCCAGTCTCAGTCCCAACCGTGGGAATAGCCACCAACCTTGGCGACAAACCCAAGGAATGCAGTTTCGGAGAAATGCTTGTTTCAAATGCGACCAGCTTCAATCTCGGCGCTCACAACGAGATACACTGCACCAACCCGGCAATAACATCAGGAAGACAGGCACACCTCAAAGGTGACAATGAGAACCTTCAACAATTGCAGTAGTCCAATCTCAGCGAAGTCTGAGGAACGTCTGCTTTATCAGCCCAATTCGGCGATAACACCGGTGAGGGGCAACATCGTCATCTCGTCAACACGATGCCATGTCACGTCTCTACGCAACGATGTTCCACAAGGCTAATCAATCCCGAGTGATTATTGTGCGGGGTAACGGATGAAAGTTGAAGCTTGAAGACCGGAGGGCATCGTCCCATCTTCAATAACTTCGTACAAACTCTAATCCCATGCCATCGTACAACTCGCTAACGGCGAAATAAATAGGTCCGGTATACCTCAAACGGATGCCCGGATTGCACTTCTGAAAATTCGAGTGGACATTACAGTGCCTGAGTGCATGTACTTCGAGACGACCTGACCCGACAAACCCGGGCCAACCCGGGTTGCTCTGCACACACACCATGGCTCGATGGCAGGTACACACGCTGACTAATATGCCTATAAATAAAAGTCTTGGGGTGCTGATTTTCAAAGAGAAAAAGATGGGCAAACCCTGCACAATTCGCTTTGCACTCGCCCATACAGTGTATTTCCCACTTTTAAACATCTGTGAGCTCATATATAGCCCCTTTTGTACCCACAAAAGCCAGTGTTTACCCACTATAAAGATATAGAAGGCTTTTTTAGCGATCAAATTGTAAGCCTTCTCACACACTTCGAGTCTTTCTCTTCATCTTTTGCACACACCCTTCGTCCATGGTTTCATTCCGTATATATATATATATATATATATATATATATATATATATATATATATATATATATATATATATTGATTTAACATTATCGAAAGTTATGCCTCGATTGAGCCTAGACTTGATCCGGCGTTTTACTTGTTTTTTTATATATATACATTTATATATATGAAGCGTGTGTCGAACTTTGTTCGATGAGCCTGAACTTTGATGCGAGCGTTTATCGCTTTATATATATATATATATATATATATATTAAGCGTGTGTCGAACTCGTTCGATGAGCCTAGATTTTATATCCGGCGCATTTATTCGCTTATATATATATATTTATACTTATATATATAAGAACTATGGTCGAACTCTGTTCGATGAGCCTGGATTTTACATCCGGTGTGTTTAATGCTTTTATATACATACATATATATATATATATATATATATATATATATTTATTTATTTTCGTCCCGCCTGGAGTTTTCTTCGTGGCGGTTGGACCGTATTCTGACTTTATTTACGTTTTGTCCTACCGGAGTTTCTCCGTAGTGGCGGTTGATAGCTTTTTAATGACTTTATTTACATTTCGATCCCCCATGGAGGTGCTTCGTGGTTGGTGATCCTTTACGTATATATATATTTACCGCTTTTTATATATATACCGCCATCGCTTTCATACAAATTGTAGCATTACGGCGCTTTAGGAATCATGTGATCACAGATTCATCCCATTAGATCTAGATTTGGTTTCGTGATGGACATTTTCAAATTTGTAAGCGACTTTGTAAATTATTCTGCGGTGTCTAAATTTCCTCAGATGGTTTCCATACCCACGAGGAAGTCGGCATTATTTTTGTATATTATTTTCGTACGGATGCCTCGCATTCGTCAAATTGATTTCCAGCCGATCACTTAATAAAAAATGGGAGTGTAAAAGGTCTCAATTCCTATTGAGCATCAGGGTTTGAAAAAACCTCTTTTATAAAACATCACTGCTATATCTTGCTAAAAACTGAATTTTAAAATAAATTCAAACCCTGTGTATATAGGTTCGAACGAGGCCTCGCACAACTTCCATATAACAGCACATTGACCCACAAACACACACACACACACACACACATTCAGATAATAGTTTCTTGAAAAGAGGCTACCGTAGTGGTAACACGGATGTGGGTGCCTAACACCTTACCCCAAGATAACCAAGTCCCCGGACCCTAAACGAATCTCGGTTTCACCGAGCTTTGTATAATAAATGTCACATCACTGGGTCAATGTGCAAACCTTTTCTTGGTTGTGTTGGTACAACCATTTAAAAAACCAATTGGCGACTCTTAACAGTCCCATCGTCGACATTATACATGTCGGACCTTTTTCACTTATTTTTTTTCAAACAAATCTCACCTAAAATGAGAACACCAAAGAACAAGTAACGGAAAGGGACACCCAAAAATCCCGACGTCGACACATATGGTATGTGTATGACTTGTGGTGAACGTGAGTAGTGATTGTTTAACCTACGCACGAGGCAAGTTCCCTAACCTTTGCTACTTTATTATTCAGTAAGGTTACTTTTCACTATTACGTTATACTTATGCAAATTCTCTAACTCTAATCTCTTGTTTAACGATTTATTGTCATGCGAATTCTTTAACCCTCATTTATTGTTGAAGCAAGTTATTTAATCTTTATTTCTTTATTCCAAATGAGATTACTTTGGTTATTCTAAGTCTGCAATGTTGTTGTATGAAATGTGTTTATTCATTTACTAATAACTGTTGTTTAATCTTCGTTCTCCAATGTCATTGTATTATCTTACATTATTGTACCAAGCTCTAAGTTGCTTAGAGATTCTTTACCAATTCAACTAATCCTTAGTTGATGAATGTTCTAAACTCTAAATTACCTTTGAAATCAACTCAAACTAAAGTTCCTTTGGTTTGCTTATGTACTCACACAATTTTGAAAGCATGTTGTCGATGATAACATTTGTTCAATTTAGAAACTGTTAATACTCTAGCTCTTATTGATTCATAGATATACCTTGTTAATGAAGATATTATAATCAAACTCTTGAATAGTTATTTGTTTCTATATGATTCAACCAGTACTTGGTTGATGAGAATTATAAAGATCTAGAATTCCTTTGAAGTTAATTCCCAACCAAACTTCATTTGGTTCGGAACCTGATAATCTAAGCTGAGATGAACAACCCTATATTAGGGGATTATTTTAGAACTACGCAATATCGTTAAATGTTTGCTCAATACATAGTACAAAGGATTGATCACCTGGAGTACGGAATTATGGTAAATATAGTCGTTTAAACTGTTAAAGGTTACAGTGGAAACACCTGTTAACCTAGGACATAGATGATGATTATAGTCTTTTAGACTGTTAAAGGTTAAAGTAGAAATACTTGAAAACCTAGAGTATAGTTCGTGGTCTTGTGACCCTCAGTGTGTTCTTTGATGTTGATATCTATTGTTAACTTAAACGTTCATTATTCCTTTGAACTCGTAGCTTTTGAATTAAAGTTTATTGTTCCGGTAAGAATACTTTACCATTGAAAGCTCATTTAATTGTCATTCATTAAACTTTATTGTATATTATCCTTCTTGTGGGCAATTGTTTGCTCACTCTTGCACAAAACAATGCAGATGAAGTTAAGAAGTTTGAATAGCTTTCTACAAGCAAGGGCAAGGACAAAGTGCTTGATTAGACGACAACGTTTAATTTATCTTTTATTTATGAAGCTTATGTAATAGATTTAATTATGATCATGTTTTAATTTTTCCGCTGATGATTGTACTAAAGGTTAGATGACCTGGGATTTATTTTGAGATTATGTAACCCTTGATGGGAGATTTATTATTTAAGCTTTTGAGTTTAATTATATCTTTTGTTTATGGGTAGTTAGTTATAATTTATTTGGACATTGAACACCAAATCTGTGGAATATAAGTACCCGGATTTGGGGGTGTCAGAGTTTATAACCCTAAAATTAGGGTTTCTAATAGAAAAATAATTTTCTAATTTAGAAATTAGATTTCGTAATTAGATTAGGATTTTCTAATTACTTATAACTTAAAATTAGAATTAATATTTTCTAATTAACATTAAATGTATTAAATTAACACTTAGGTTTTCCCTAATTATAAATTAGGGTTTCAAATCCAAAAATTAGGGTTTAAAAATTTGAAATTAGGGTTTGATAAATAATTAAGCTTTACCCTAATTAATATTATAATTAATAACACTTAAGCAATATAATTCTCCGTTAAGTTCCCAGATTAGGGTTTTAAAATTTTGAATTAGGGTTTTGGATTCCTGGAACTGAAATTAGGGTTTCCAGAACCGGTTTCTAGGGTTTCGTATCAGACGTTAGGGTTTTCTAACAGAACGTTGATGTTCTTAATATATACTTAGGGTTTGTCACAGATATCGTTTATCTGGTCAACTCTTGACCCTTAACCATATTCTGAACACATAATTGACCATATACACAGAACATAAACACGTATACACTTAATCTTGAATAATTCACCTAAATTCTTCACAGAATTTGAAATCCTCAAAATTCTATCTGAAAAATATCAAACGCATACACTAATTTTCTGTCTAGGTTCTAATATTGAACTATAAATAAATCAATTATGATTTTGAAAAATTTCTAAATTCTCGGGTTGTCACATTCACCCCTTCTTCTAAAAATTTCGTCCCCGAAATTTACCTTACACCATACTGCTTACACCCTTCACACACATTATCACATGTTACCCAATACACCACTCACAAGAGTAAAAGTTTTCAAATTGTGCTGAGGGGTCATATAGACTATTTGTCTGTCATTTTCGCAAAGGTTATACAGAAATTCATCCACAAACCGGCTTAACTTACGAACACAAAGGGTGATTAGCCCGATATGCCCTGTACTGTATTAACAGTTCGTTTGAGGATGCCGTCATTGTATGACTTTGTCATAACACATCATACAATAGTGGAACAATGATTTTCAGATCGAATTCACACTAAGTATTCCTGTATTTACAATCCCATCAACTTTTTATCATCTCTGCACCAGGTTATATGGTACATGAGTGATAAATAAAATATATTTTGATATTTCAAATCATTTGCGTCTAGCTGAAATAAGTAGCATAGACTATACTTTAAACCGTTTCAAAAATGATTACGAGTCTACATATATATATATATATATATATATATATATATATATTCAAAAGCACATAGTGCGTATTTAGTTTGATGTCAAAATTTCGAAGTCTAGCACAGCTAGGAGTTTTGAAAACTTATGTCTCCACTAATAATCAGTTGCTTAAACAGTCTACCTATTCCTATTATCCTCAATACTCTATTTACACACAACTATATCCAGTTCTTCAAACCACACTTATGAGTTCATTTACTTGCCACAATCATATGAGCTTAAGAAGTTGTCCTAGTCAGACCTTTGGCGTCCATTCGCTGAGGGGTTCATAAACATTTCATATAACTATGAATCAAGAATATCACATAAATATGAGTTTTAAGAACTCGTACTTAACCTTATATTCTCTACCTATAACCTATCTATCTGTTCTACACATGAGAAAGAAATCACCCTCTTAACATGTATATAGCAAATAGCGCGACACAAATATTTCAATGATTATCATTGCCAGAACTAAGTAGTTTTTACACAAAGTACAATTCCCCGCCCACACAAGGAATCATACAACTCACCTTCTGACACGAGTCCTTAATTGAAATCCCCACCTAATCTTAACTCCCTTCTCAATACGAATTTCATTCAACTCGTATTCATAATCCTTTCCTGAATCTGTACCAATTCATAGTACAACTGACACCCAGCAATCTTGCTGTAAACTTTTCAATCCTTCGCTTCATCCTTCTCCATACTATAACCTTATCCGATCACGGAGTGATCTCATCGTATATATTACGATTCATTTCTATGTCTTGATTGTTTTATTTTACGATCTCCTATCATTGTAATTTTAGTCTTTTAGACTCTATCTATTCACTACTACTGTTCAACTTTATTATCAGAGTTAGGGAAATCTGTATCTTATAACTCGCCGAGATTCATCTTTGAATCTTACCGACCGACTAACTCTATGTGAGTTAGATCTTATCATAATCACTGCGGTTATTAGTCTCAGGTATTCCTACCTAAGGTTCATAACCTACAACTTTGATACCAACTGTGAGGGCCCCGAATCCGAGGTCCTGAATCACCGCAGATCCGGTTCGATCATTCTATCACTATTACTATATTTGCGGAAGATATAAACATAAATTGTTTATACATTAAACTTACATACTGTAGGGGTTTTGATACACGCACAGCAGAAATTAAAAATTCTAAGCAATTTCGAAACCCTAAACAGGATCCATGCGAAAATCAATTAACTCAGTGGTTAGAAATTATACCGATTGTGAAAATAAAATTGATGCGCTCCGAATCTCCAATGCAATTCCTCACGGTACTATGTCTCTACGGTATCCACACGAACGCACGCGAACCGTCCCACGATTCTGCAATAAAAGGAGCTGCGGTACAAGACACCAAAGGAACAAGATTTTCGAACTTTTCTCTAGTCTCTCTCTAAGAGCGGCTAGGGTTTGTCAGTTTATGATCGTAACCTAAAATGGCTGCTATATATCATATATATAGTAGTTAATAGGAATTAATCAAAACCCTAATCCAATTAAAATAAAATCCAAAATTTATATATATATATATATATATATATATATATCTTAATTAAGTCTTACTTGATTAATATACCTATATATAAATTATCCTATTAATTTAAATTCGTAATTTAAAATTCTATCAATCATATTGACATATTTAAATCTTTACAATTTAAATTAATTTCTTTTTAATTACGTTCTTTTTGTGTGTGACCCTATAGGTTATTATTACGTTGACAATAATTTTAAAATCATATTATAAAATTATAAACAAAGTGAAATGCATCTAGTAATGCATCACCGCTACCCAAGTAATAATAAGATCGATGATTCGATGCAACCTTTTCGTGACCAATGTTTTAATGTAATTTAATCCTTTTAACCTTAATATCCTAGATTAAACTCGAGTCATGGAATGTGTCATACTCTTCATAATTTAATCAGAGTTTTTCTTGATCAATGAGTAGACTATATGAAACAAATCACTATTTGAGCATGGCCATGCATTTCATAGTCCTACTCAATCAAGAGGCCTATGGATATCACCCCTAATACATAGGAGGGTTAAATTCCATCTAGATCACTCATATTCCTCACACGATTCATGATGTACCCAATAATCACCTTTATAGTCCACCCTATTAAAGGTGACATTTGATGATATCAAAGTACATAAATTCCGTGAAGAAATATAGTGATTTGAATTGGAGGACCATTACATCATTGTCACTATGAGAATTGCTAATGACACTTCGCATAATGCTCCACATAGAATTCTCATGGTGGGTCTGTCCAGTACATCGTTCTCTAACATGTACCTATACATTAACTTAATATCTCATATATTTATGACCAATGAGATTTGGTCATCAGTCAATCCACATACTAGTCTTAATGCATTATTGTTGTCCCATCAACAATGATACTCGACTAGGGGCATTTAAGAATAATGATACTAATTGTAAATATATAATCTCATGTTCAAGTCATATACTTGAAACTATATAATTTGTATTAATATTCTAAGGATTTTTTATTCTGTTAACATTTATATAACGCAGTAAATAAAACCATAATAAAATCATTCATTTATTCAATCAAATATAATATCAAAACGTTAAGCAATTATATCAAATAATTGGCCTCTAGGGCATAAACTCTAACACATACTTTTCCCCAAGGTCGAGTAATCTTAACTTAATACACAATTCATAACTTATTTTACTTACAATAACATTAAGATACAATACTGTTACAAATCTAATCGTGCACATTAACTTTAAGCTGGAACTGTCTTTCATGTGAGACCCCATATTTTATGAATAAAGATTTAATTTTCTCGAAATAATTTTTTTAAATATTATGGTGTAGATTTGATATAATGTTATAGTTGTGGGTGATATTTATAAATTTTGCAAAGTACGCAAGTTGTTATATAATATTCGATTGGTCGAAGAATATTCTTTTTATCGGGGAATATCCGTACGACGGTACAATCATTGGTGGACCCCACAACGGATTTATTGTCGAATTGGGAAAATGACAAAAATACTTTATGAAAATAACGGCGAAAGTTTTACCGTTAACTGTTGAAACACCCGGTGTTAAAAGTAAAGATGTCTGGCGTGGTTGCATAGTAGCACACGGTATTGATTATTGATGCTTACGTAAGAAGTCACTCGGTTATACTCAATTATTGATACGAAGAATTCGCGATCATATCTCTCATATTATTGATTCAATTATTGTCACAAAGATTATCATCGCATAATATTTATTATTATTAAATCAATAATTGAGACGACAAAGTTATTCATATTATTATTTTCAATATTGACAATGTTTAGAAGTTCTGTCAAAGAGAGGTTTGGTCACCTAATTGCGCGCCAATAAGGAGAAATCCTTATCGGAAAGTCCCCTCTTTCTTGGGAACGACCTGGTTGTTAAATATTGTGAGTTATAATATTAATGATGAATAAGTTGTGTTGATTAAAGATGAAATTGATTGTTCCATTGTATTGGGATTATTAGTGTTAGTAGAAATTGACATTTATTTCGATGATAATTGATGTCTGGAGGTTATATTGTTCACTTTCGGTATTGGAGCACTTTTCGTGTCGTTTGCGCATATTCATGAGTTACTATTCATGAGTTACTATTCACGGGTACTATTGATTCACATTCTTATACTATTAGGGGGTGGTGGTGCAAGATTGATAATACTTGCATGCCTAAGTTAAAAATGGAGGTATAGTTGAAGGTACCATACTGTAATTAATTTTTTCACATGATTATACTATTTATTCACATGATTGTACTATTGATTCACATGATTTACTATTAGGGGAGTTGGTGCAAGTTTGATAATACTTGCAGGACTAAATTAAAAATGAAAGAAAAGTTGGGGGTATTGTACTGTAATTTTTCGAGCCCCAAAATGTGCAATTATCAAAACTATATTTTCCTATAAATAGAAGCTCATTCTTCCTTTATTTCTCACCAATTTACAAAAGCTTTAGAGAAATTATTATAGAGAGAAATTATAGAGAGAAAGAAGAAGAGAAGTCTGCTACCTCACTATTCCAGTATCCAGTTTTTTTTAAGGTAGGGAATATTATTTGTTGTACTCGTAGGGAGTATTATTTATTTATTTCGTCTTCATGAAGAGAACTTCTGTTATTCCATTCTTTGTTATTATGTTGGAATAACCTGTCTATGCGAAGTACCGCATGCTTGGTGAAATTCTTCTATTATTCCATTCTTTATTATTACATTTGGAATATCCACATGCATGCGTTTCTACGTGGGACTGATTAAAATCTTTATTATTACATTGGAATATCTCATCTCTACGCGTTCTCTACGCCGGACTGGTTTAAATCTTTATTATTATGTTGGAATATCACATGCATGCGTTTTTACACCGGACTTCGATTCCGTCTTTATTATTTCATTGGAATATCACATGCATGCATTTTACGACGGACTGGTTACATTATTATTTATTACATTGGAATAACACGTTATGCATGCGGCTTCTATCGCATGCATGGTGATTTCTTTTGTTATTCCATTCTTTATTATACTCGGTTGGTTAAAACTTTGACTTCTATACTCCATGAAATTAGTGGAATATCCTTGATATTTGCGCTTCCAAAGATCTTTTCATGGAAATATTCTTCCGAGCATTCTTGAATTTTCTTTGTACAAAGCAAAGATATCATGTTGACAATTTGGACATTATTAGTTCCTAGATAAATTAATTCTTGAACTTGTTTTATTGAATTCTTATATCATTGTCATCATCCTCATGCTTATATTTTGTTGAAAGTCATACGTGGCTTGTGTAGTGCATAGATGGACTTGGTATGATTATGACCGAGGATTATTGATTGTAATCATGACCGTAATGTTACAAATGATGTGGAAAAAGTCCTCATTGGCCCGTAGTGCATTGATGGACAGTTTTTGGTATGATTATGGCTATGGATTCTCTTTGGCCAAGGGGTGCAAAGATGAATTATTTTATGGCATGATCAGGACCGTTGATGAAAACATGATTATCTTTAGCCGTAGTGCATGGATAATTCGTGGTCGTGATACTAAAGAATATCCTTGGCCGTAGTGCAGGGGTGATTCGATGATGTGGTTTATTTATTAAGTTGAGTCCCAGCGATAAAAGTGATGAAAACCTTTTAAATCATAAAAGATAGTAGATTTTATTCTCTACTTGACTCTTTTAATGGATTGCTTGTTACCGCAGATTAAACTTGATGTTTGTTATATTGTATCGGTTTAACACTATGTTTAAGGCTAATGATAATTTATTCTCGCATTATCTTAGTCATAATATTTTTCTTCGGGCTAGTTGAGCTCACCCTTTCTTTCACTGTTCTCTTCAGGAAATGAGAATATAGCTGGGACGAGTCGGGGAATGGAGTGATGGTCTTAGATGGTGCATTAGTAGTCATCACTATTCTGTGAAATAGTGTGATAATAATTGTAATGAGGACTTCTTTTGAGTTTGTATACTCTATAGTAGACAATATTTGTATTTAAACTCATAGTTTATGTTTTGTCGTATTGTACACGACAGTTGTATTATTAAGTTTGTATTTGTATTCTGTACCATGTATCTGGCGACTCAAGTTGGGTGATGTATACCTGATTTTGGGGGCGTCACAGTTGGTATCAAAGCTTAGGGATATGGTCCCTGGCTGAGATGTGAGACAAGAACTAGGAGGGGAGAGACGGGGAATTCCTTCGCTAGTATGACCTACCTAAGTTTATTTGGTATTTAATTGGTCGGTCAGAGTATAGGGATAATATGTGATATGTCAATTAACCCTTATTTTGTGACAGTGTTTGAAAATGGCATCTGAAAATGTCGAGATAAGCAATGAAGCACATGAGACCGTTGAGTCAGCTCAACCAAAAGGTAACGACCAACAACACGATAATAATCATCATCACCGGGTGGTGGCGGTCATGAACAATGATAACCATCGTGGGGGAAATTATCATGCCAAGAATGATAACCACTTCGGTGGTAATCATGGCTAAAAGAACAGAAGTCGAAATTTCAAGAAGAGAAGGTTCAATAATGATGGAAAGACAGCATCACCAGCACCCGTTTCAAAGGAAGAAGAACGATCATCGGTCGTATGTTTCAAATGCGGACAGGAGGGACACATCCGTCCAAACTGTACGCAGCAATCCAAAGCGTGTTTTAATTGCAGAAGAGAAGGTCACCTAGCTCAATTTTGTCGTATGGTAAAGTCAATTCCAGCTGGGATAGTGATGCCAAAGGATGTCCCAGACAAGCCAAAGCCGGTAGTTTAAGAGAACGTTTTTTTTTCGTGACGAGGAACCTGAATAAAATTATCACGGGTATGTTAGTCATAAACTCTTCCGAAGTCTATACCGTGTTAGATACCAGTTCTACTCACTTTTTTATTTCACCTAGTTATGTTCAATGTTTGAATTTAACTCCGGAGAAGTTAGATTTTGATTTATCTATTGAAACTTAGTTGGGAGAAACCTTCATTACCTCCACTATTTACAAATCTTGTTTAAATCAACACTTTCACGTTACCTGTCAATCGTATCTCTTTGAAAATACTTACCTTTGATGTGATTTTAGGAATCGATTGGTTAACTACTCATCATGCTTTTTCGTAAGGTTGTTAGCTTTCATATTCTTAACCAACCTGTTATGAGAATTCAAAGTAACCAAACCACTAAAGTCAATTATTGTCATATCAAGCCATAAATAAAGAGCCCCGATCCTTTCGTTGTTGACTTCCTTGTGTGGAATGCACCGAAGCCAGACTTTCTGTAGGCTACGTCGTGAATGACGATGTCAAGTTGATAGGTATCAATGTGATGTACTATCCAAGTCTTGGATGAGAGTCACAATTTTGAATGATATTTCTATTGTTAATAAATTTTCTGACGTATTCTTGAAGACTTCTTAGCCTACCCTAGAGCGTGAAATCGAATTTTGTATTGACCCCAGTACAAAACCCATTTCTTAAACCCTTAAATATTTCTTCACCTAAAACGAACGTAACATGTGCCAAAGACGTTGGCTCAAGCTGTTGAAGATTACGATCATATCATTCAATACCATTGTGGAAAAGCGAACGTGGTAGCTGACGCGTTGAGTAGAAGATCGTATGCGTTTACAAGTGCAAATATACGAACCCCCGTGAAGATAATGAATATAAGAGTAGAATCGACTTTAATCGATAAAGCTAAAACCGTTCAAGCTATACACCTGGAGCTGATGAATGTGAAGAATTAAGAAGGTTCAAGAGGGCGTTATTCTAGAAGCAAGAATCGACGAAGAGAAGAAATCTCAACCCTCGATTTAATTGGCCCATTTGAAATCCTCGATAGAGTAGGAACTTTGGCTTATAGACTCATTTTACCACCAAGTATGTCGCGTGTTCACAACATTTTTAACGCATCGACGTTACGTAAATATGGGGATGACCCGAACAACATTATTAATTTAGAACCGGATGAGATAGCGGATGATTTAACGTATGCGGAGATACGTGTTAAAATCTTGGATAAGAAGGATTATATTCGACACTCAAAGGTTATACCTCAAGGGTTAGAATTTGAAGTGAGGTCAAGGTATCCTCACCTGTTCGGCATACCAGGTACGTACGTAAATTTTGAGGGCAAAATTTCATAAGGAGGGGAGATTGTGAGACCCCAGATTTTATAAATAAAGATTTAATTTTCTCGAAATAATTTTTTTAAATATTATCGTGTAGATTTGATATAATATTATAGTTCTGGGTAATATTTATAAATTTTGCAAAGTACGCAAGTTGTTATATAATATTCGATTGGTCGGAGAATATTCTTTTTGTCGGGGAATATCCGTACGATGGTACAATCATTGGTGGACCCCACAACGGATTTATTATCGGATTGAGAAAATGACAAAAATACTTTATGAAAATAACGGCGAAAGTTTTACCGTTATCTGTTGAAACACCCGGTGTTAAAAGTACAGTAATACGCGTGGTTGCATAGTAGCACACGGTATTGATTATTGATGCTTACGTAAGAAGTCACTCAGTTATACTCAATTATTGCTATAGTAATTGCTGCATCATATCTCTCATATTATTGATTCAATTATTGTCACAAAGATCATACGCATAATATTTATTATTATTAAATCAATAATTGAGACGACAAAGTTATTCATATTATTATTTTGCAATATTGACAATGTTCAGAAGTTTCACAAGGAGAGGTTTGGTCACCTAATTGCTTGCGCCAATAAGGAGAAATCCTTATCGAAAAGTCCCCTCTTTCCTGGGAACGACCTGGTTGTTAAATATTGTGAGTTATAATATTAATGATGAATGAGTTGTGTTGATTAAAGATGAAATTGATTGTTCCATTGTATTGGGATTATTAGTGTTAGTAGAAATTGACATTTATTTCGATGATAATTGATGTCTGGAGGTTATATTGTTCACTCGGGTATTCGGAGCAATTTTCGTGTCGGAGTACTATTCACAAGTTACTATTTACGAGTTACTATTCACGAGTTACTATTCATGGGATACTATTGATTCACATTCTTATACTATTAGGGGTGGTGGTGGAAGATTGATAATACTTGCATGACTAAGTTAAAAATGGAGGTATAGTTGAAGGTACTATACTGTAATTAATTTTTTCACATGATTATACTATTTATTCACATGATTATACTATTTATTCACATGATTTTACTATTGATTCACATGATTTACTATTAGGGGAGTTGGTGCAAGTTTGATAATACTTGCAGGACTAAATTAAAAATGAAAGAAAAGTTGGAGGTATTGTACTATAATTTTTTGAGCCCCAAAACGTGCAATTATCGAAACTATATTTTCCTATAAATAGAAGCTTATTCTTCCTTCATTTTTCACCAATTCACAAAAGCTTTAGAGCAATTATTATAGAGAGAAATTATAGAGAGAAAGAAGAAGAGAAGTCTGCTACCTCACTATTCTAGTATCTAGTTTTTTTTAAGGTAGGGAATATTATTTGTTGTACTCATAGGGAGTATTATTTCTTTCTTTCGTCTTCATGAAGAGAACTTCTGTTATTCCATTCTTTGTTATTATGTTGAAATAACCTGTCTATGCGAAGTACCGCATGCTTGGTGAAATTCTTCTGTTATTCCATTCTTTATTATTCTGTTGGAATATCCTCGTTTAAGCGTTTCTACGCACGGACCGGTTCCGCCTCTTTATTATTCGTTGAATATATCACGTGCATGCGTTCTACGCACTGGGATTCGTTTCCTCTTTATTATTCTGTTGGAATATCCTATTTGTGCGCGTTTTTCACGGACCGATTCCGCCTTTTTATTATTCTATTGGAATATCCTCGCATGCATGCGTTTTACACCCGGACTGGTTCCGTAATTTATTATTACATTGGAATAACTCGTCTGCATGCTATCTATCGCATGCATGGTGATTTCTTTTGTTATTCCATTCTTTATTATACTCGGTTGGTTAAAACTTTGACTTCTATACTCCATGAAATTAGTGGAATATCCTTGATATTTGCGCTTCATCCAAAGATATCTTTTCATGGAAATATTCTTCCGAGCATTCTTGAATTTTACTCTACAAAGCAAAGATCATGTTGACAATTTGGACGTTATTAGTTCCTGGATAAATTAATTCTTGAACTTGTTTTATTGAATTCTATATCATTGTCATCATCCTCATGCTTATATTTTGTTGAAAGTCATATGTGGCTTCAGAAGTGCATAGATGGACTGGTATGATTATGACTGAGGATTATTAAGTGTAATCATGACCGTAATGTTACAAATGATGTGGAAAAAGTCCTCATTGGCCCGTAGTGCATTGATGGACGCTTTTTGGTATGATTATGGCTATGGATTCTCTTGACCAAGGGGTAAAGATGAATTATTTTATGGCATGATCGTGGACCGTTGATGAAAACATGATTATCTTTAGCCGTAGTGCATGGATAATTCGTGGTCGTGATACTAAAGAATATCCTTGGCCGTAGTGCAGGGGTGATTCGATGATGTGGTTTATTTATTAAGTTGAGTCCCAGCGATAAAAGTGATGAAAACCTTTTAAATCATAAAAGATAGTAGATTTTATTCTCTACTTGACTCTTTTAATGGATTGCTTGTTCCGCTGCAGTTAAACTTGATGTTTGTTATATTGTATCAGTTTAACACTTTTTAAGGCTAATGATAATTTATTTTGCATTATCTTAGTCATAATATTTTTTACTGGGCTAGTTGAGCTCACCCTTTCTTTCACTGTTCTCTTCAGGAAATGAGAATATAGTTGGGACTAGTCGGGGAACAGAGTGATGGTCCTAGATCGTGCATTAGTAGTCATCACTATTTTGTGAAATAGTGTGATAATAATTGTAATGAGGACTCCTTCTGAGTTTGTATACTCTCTAGTAGACAATATTTGTATTCAAACTCACAGTTTATGTTTTGTCGTATTGTACACGACAGTTGTATTATTAAGTTTATATTTGTATTCTGTACCATGTATCTGGCGACTCAAGATGGGTGATGTATACCTGATTTTGGGGGCATCACAGTTGGTATCAAAGCTTAGGGATATGATCCCTGGCTAAGATGTGAGACAAGAACTAGGAGGGGAAAGACGGAGAATTCCTTCGCTAGTATGACCTACCTAAGTTTATTTGGTATTTAATTGGTCGGTCATAGTATAGGAAAAATATGTGATATGTTAATTAACCTTTGTTTTGTGATAGTGTTTGCGAATGACATCTAAAAATATTGAGATAAACAATGAAGCACATGAGATCGTTGAGTCAGCTCAACCAAAAGGTAACGACCAACAATACGATAATAATCATACCGGTGGCAATGGTTATCGGAACAATAATAACCATCGTGGGGGAAATTATCATGCCAAGAATGGTAACCACTTTGGTGGTAATCATGGCCAAGATAATAGAAGTGGAAATTTCAAGAAGAGAAGGTCATTTAGCTCGATTTTTGTCGATAGTGAAGTCAAGTCCAAATTGGGGACGGTGGCACCAAAAGCGGATGATGACAAAACAAAAGTCGGTGGTTTCAGGAACGAGTTTTTGTGACTTCTCAAAAGCTTAGTAACCCAAACGAAGTTAGCACTTCAAGTTAGTTAATTATAAATTCTTGTGAAGTCTATACCTTATTAGATCTGGGTTCTACCCATTCTTTTATCTCTCTTGTTTGTGCTCAACATTTAAATTTAACTCAGGAGAAATTAGACTTTGACTTATCGGTTGAAACTCTGTTAAGAGAAACCTTCGTTAGCTCCATTGTTTATAAATCTTGTTTGATTCAAATCGACACTTTCACGTTACCTGTCGATCTTATCTCTTTGAAAATACTTGCCTTTGATGTAATTTTAGAAATCGATTGGTTAACTACTCATCATGCTTTTCATAAGGTTTTTAGCTTTCATATTCCTAACCAACCTATTATGCGAATTCAAGCAACCAAACCACTAAAGTCAATCACTGTTATATTAAGCCATAAGTAAAGAGCCCCGATCCTTTCATTGTTAACTTCCTTGTGTGGAATGCACCGAAGCCAGACTTTCTGTAGGCGACGTCGTGAATGATGATGTCAAGTTGATAAGTATCAATGTGACGTACTATCCAAGTCTTGGATGAGAGTCACAGTTTTGAATGATATTTCTATTGTTAATAAATTTTCTGACGTATTCTTGAAGACTTCTTAGCCTACCCTAGAGTGTGAAATCGAATTTTATATTGACCCCAGTACAAAATCCATTTCTTAAACCCTTAAATATTTCTTCACCTAAAACGAACGTACCATGTGCCAAAGACGTTGGCTCGAGCTGTTGAAGATTACGATCATATCATTCAATACCATCGTGGAAAAGTAAACGTGGTAGCTGACGCGTTGAGTAGAAGATCGTATCCGTTTACAAGTGCGAATATATGAACCCCCGTGAAGATAACGAATATACGAGTAGAATCAACTTTAATCGATAAAGTTAAAGCCGCTCAAGCTATACACCTGGAGCTGATGAATGTGAAGAATTAAGAAGGTTCAAGAGGGCGTTATTCTAGAAGCAATAATTGATGAAGAGAAGAAATCTCAACCCTCGATTTAATTGGCCCATTTGAAATCCTCGATAGAGTAGGAACTTTGGCTTATAGACTCGCTTTTATCGCCAAGTATGTCGCGTGTTCATAACGTTTTTTAACGTATCGACGTTACGTAAATATGGGGATGACCCGAACCACATTATTAATTTAGAACCGGACGAGATAGCGGATGATTTAACGTATGAGGAGATACGTGTTAAAATCTTGGATAAGAAGGATTATATTCGACACTCAAAGGTTATACCTCAAGGGTTAGAATTTGAAGTGAGGTCAAGGTATCCTCACCTGTTTGGCATACCAGGTACGTACATAAATTTTGAGGGCAAAATTTTATAAGGAGGGGAGATTGTGAGACCCCAGATTTTATAAATAAAGATTTAATTTTCTCGAAATAATTTTTTTTATATATTATGGTGTGGATTTGATATAATGTTATAGTTGTAGGTAATATTTATAAATTTTGCAAAGTACGCAAGTTGTTATATAATATTTGATTGGTCGGGGAATATCCATACGACGGTACAATCATTGGTGGACCCCACAACGGAATTATTGTCGGATTGAGAAAACGACAAAAATACTTTATGAAAATAACGGCGGAAGTTTTACCGTTAACTGTTGAAACACCCGGTGTTAAAAGTACAGTAATACGTGTGGTTGTATAGTAGCACACGGTATTGATTATTGATGCTTACGTGAGAAGTCACTCAGTTATACTCAATTATTACTCGATAAGAATTGCATTATATCTCTCATATTATTGATTCAATTATTGTCACAAAGATCATCGCATAATATTTATTATTATTAAATCAATAATTGAGACGACAAAGTTATTCATATTATTATTTGCAATATTGACAATGTCTAGAAGTTCTCATCAAGGAGAGGTTTGGTCACCTAATTTGCGCCAATAAGGAGAAATCCTTATCGGAAAGCCCCCTCTTTCCTGGGAACGACCTGGTTGTTAAATATTGTGAGTTATAATATTACTGATGAATAAGTTGTGTTGATTAAAGATGAAATTGATTTTTCCATTGCATTGGGATTATTAGTGTTAGTGGAAATTGACATTTATTTCGATGATAATTGATGTCTGGAGGTTATATTGTTCACTCGGGTATTCAGAGCACTTTTCTTGTCAGAGTACTATTCACGAGTTACTATTCATGAGTTACTATTCACGGGTTACTATTCACGGGGTACTATTCATGGGGTACTATTGATTCACATTCTTATACTATTAGGAATGGTGGTGCAAAATTGATAATACTTGCATGACTAAGTTAAAAATGGAGGTATAGTTGAAGGTACTATACTGTAATTAATTTTTTCACATGATTATACTATTTATTCACATGATTATACTATTTATTCACATGATTTTACTATTGATTCACATGATTTACTATTAGGGGAGTTGGTGCAAGTTTGATAATACTTGCAGGACTAAATTAAAAATGAAAGAAAAGTTGGAGGTATCAGACTATAATTTTTGAGCCCCAAAACGCGCAATTATCGAAACTATATTTTCCTATAAATAGAAGCTTATTCTTCCTTCATTTTTCACCAATTCACAAAAGCTTTAGAGCAATTATTATAGAGAGAAATTATAGAGAGAAAGAAGAAGAGAAGTCCGCTACCTCACTATTCTTCTAGTATCCATTTTTTTTAAGGTAGGGAATATTATTTGTTGTACTCATAGGGAGTATTATTTCTTTCTTTCGTCTTCATGAAGAGAACTTCGTTATTCCATTCTTTGTTATTATGTTGAAATAACTCTGCTGTCATGCAAGTACCGCATGCTTGGTGAAATTCTTTCATTATTCCATTCTTTATTATTTACATTTGGAATATCCTCGTTTGTGCGTTTCTCGCACGGACTGGTTAAAATCTTTATTATTCTCGTTGGAATATCCCGTCTGCATGCGTTCTACGCAGGACCGGTTTCCTCTTTATTATTCATTGGAATATCACATTTTGTGCGTTTTACTGTGGGACGATTCCGTCTTTATTATTCTATTGGAATATCTCATGCATGCTTTTACAACAGGACACGGTTCCGTAATTTATTATTTCGTTGGAATAACTTTCATGCATGGTCTATCGCATGCATGGTGATTTCTTTTGTTATTCCATTCTTTATTATACTCGGTTGGTTAAAACTTTGACTTCTATACTCCATGAAATTAGTGGAATATCCTTGATATTTGCGCTTCATCCAAGATCTTTTCATGGAAATATTCTTCCGAGCATTCTTGAATTTTACTCTACAAAGCAAAAGATCATGTTGACAATTTGGACGTTATTAGTTCTCGGATAAATTAATTCTTGAACTTGTTTTATTGAATTCTATATCATTGTCATCATCCTCATGCTTATATTTTGTTGAAAGTCATATGTGGCCCAGAAAGTGCATAGATGGACTGGTATGATTATGACGAGGATTATTCGGTGTAATCATGACCGTAATGTTACAAATGATGTGGAAAAAGTCCTCATTGGCCCGTAGTGCATTGATGGATAGTTTTTGGTATGATTATGGCTATGGATTCTCTTCGACCAAGGGTGCAAAGATGAATTATTTTATGGCATGATCAGGACCGTTGATGAAAACATGATTATCTTTAGTCCGTAGTGCATGGATAATTCGTGGTCGTGATACTAAAGAATATCCTTGGTCAGTAAAAGTGGGGGTGATTCGATGATGTGGTTTATTTATTAAGTTGAGTCCCAAATGATAAAAGTGATGAAAACCTTTTAAATCATAAAAGATAGTAGATTTTATTCTCTACTTGACTCTTTTAATGGATTGCTTGTTCTGCTCACCGCAGATTAAACTTGATGTTTGTTATATTGTATCAGTTTAACACTTTTTAAGGCTAATGATAATTTATTTTGCATTATCTTAGTCATAATATTTTTTACTGGGCTAGTTGAGCTCACCCTTTCTTTCTTTCATTGTTTCTTCGTGAAATGAGAATATAGTTGGGACTAGTCGGGGAACAGAGTGATGGTCCTAGATCGTGCATTAGTAGTCATCACTATTCTCGTGAAATAGTGTGATAATAATTGTAATGAGGACTCCATACGAGTTTGTATACTCTCTAGTAGACAATATTTGTATTCAAACTCACAGTTTATGTTTTGTCGTATTGTAATTACATAGTTGTATTATTAAGTTTATATTTGTATTACGTACCATGTATCCTGGCGACTCAAGATGGGTGATGTATACGATTTTGGGGCATCACAATTTAGTATCAAAGCTTAGGGATATGATCCTGGCTAAGATGTGAGACAAGAACTAGGAGGGAGAGCGGAGAATTTTTCGCTAGTATGACCTACCTAAGTTTATTTGGTATTTAATTGGTCGGTCGTAGTATAGGAAAAATATGTGATATGTTAATTAACCTTTGTTTTGTGATAGTGTTTGCGAATGACATCTAAAAATATTGAGATAAACAATGAAGCACATGAGATCGTTGAGTCAGCTCAACCAAAAGGTAACGACCAACAATACGATAATAATCATACCGGTGGCAATGGTTATCGGAACAATAATAACCATCGTGGGGGAAATTATCATGCCAAGAATGGTAACCACTTTGGTGGTAATCATGGCTAAGATAATAGAAGTGGAAATTTCAAGAAGAGAAGGTCATTTAGCTCGATTTTGTCGTATAGTGAAGTCAAGTCCAGCTGGGACGGTGGCACCAAAGGCGGATGTGGACAAAACAAAGTCGGTGGTTTCAGGAACAGAGTTTTTCGTGACTTCTCAAAAAGCGAGTAACCCAAACGAAGTTAGCACGGGTTAGTTAATTATAAATTCTTGTGAAGTCTATACCTTATTAGATACCGGTTCTACCCATTCTTTTATCTCTCTTGCTTGTGCTCAACATTTAAATTTAACTCAGGAGAAATTAGACTTTGACTTATCGGTTGAAACTCTGTTAAGAGAAACCTTCGTTAGCTCCATTGTTTATAAATCTTGTTTGATTCAAATCGACACTTTCACGTTACCTGTCGATCTTATCTCTTTGAAAATACTTGCCTTTGATGTAATTTTAGAAATCGATTGGTTAACTACTCATCATGCTTTTCATAAGGTTTTTAGCTTTCATATTCCTAACCAACCTATTATGCGAATTCAAGCAACCAAACCACTAAAGTCAATCACTGTTATATTAAGCCATAAGTAAAGAGCCCCGATCCTTTCATTGTTAACTTCCTTGTGTGGAATGCACAGAAGCCAGACTTTCTGTAGGCGACGTCGTGAATGATGATGTCAAGTTGATAAGTATCAATGTGACGCATTATCCAAGTCTTGGATGAGAGTCACATTTTGAATGATATTTCTATTGTTAATAAATTTTCGACGTATTCTTGAAGAGACTTTAGCCTACCCTAGAGTGTGAAATCGAATTTTATATTGACCCCAAAGATACAAAACCCATTTCTTAAACCCTTAAATATTTTCTTCACCTAAAACGAACGTACCATGTGCCAAAGACGTTGGCTCGAGCTGTTGAAGATTACGATCATATCATTCAATACCATCGTGGAAAAGTAAACGTGGTAGCTGACGCGTTGAGTAGAAGATCGTATCCGTTTACAAGTGCGAATATATGAACCCCCGTGAAGATAACGAATATACGAGTAGAATCGACTTTAATCGATAAAGTTAAAGCCGCTCAAGCTATACACCTGGAGCTGATGAATGTGAAGAATTAAGAAGGTTCAAGAGGGCGTTATTCTAGAAGCAATAATTGATGAAGAGAAGAAATCTCAACCCTCGATTTAATTGGCCCATTTGAAATCCTCGATAGAGTAGGAACTTTGGCTTATAGACTCGTTTTATCGCCAAGTATGTCGCGTGTTCATAACGTTTTTAACGTATCGACGTTACGTAAATATGGGGATGACCCGAACCACATTATTAATTTAGAACCGGACGAGATAGCGGATGATTTAACGTATGAGGAGATACGTGTTAAAATCTTGGATAAGAAGGATTATATTCGACACTCAAAGGTTATACCTCAAGGGTTAGAATTTGAAGTGAGGTCAAGGTATCCTCACCTGTTTGGCATACCAGGTACGTACATAAATTTCGAGGGCAAAATTTTATAAGGAGGGGAGATTGTGAGACCCCAGATTTTATAAATAAAGATTTAATTTTCTCGAAATAATTTTTTTTATATATTATGGTGTGGATTTGATATAATGTTATAGTTGTAGGTAATATTTATAAATTTTGCAAAGTATGCATAAGTTGTTATATAATATTTGATTGGTGGGGAATATCCATAATGACTAAGTACAATCATTGGTGGACCCTATTAACGGAATTATTGTCGGATTGAGAAAACGATAAAAAATTTTTTATGAAAATAACGGCGGAAGTTTTACCGTTAAGCTGTTGAAACACGGTGTTAAAAGTACAAAGAATATCGTGTGGTTGTATAGTAGCATATTACGGTATTGATTATTGATGCTTACGTGAGAAGTCACCGCTTATACTCAATTATTGCTCACGAGAATTGCCGCATTATATCTCTCATATTATTGATTCAATTATTGTCACAAAGATCATCTCGCATAATATTTATTATTATTAAATCAATAATTGAGGCGACAAAGTTATTCATATTATTATTTGCAATATTGACAATGTCAGAAGTTACATCAAGGAGAGGTTTGGTCACCTAATGCGGCGCCAATAAGGAGAAATCCTTATCTGAAAGCCCCTTTTCCAGGAACGACACGGTTGTTAAATATTGTGAGTTATAATATTCTTGATGAATAAGTTGTGTTGATTAAAGATGAAATTGATTTTTCCATTGCATTGGGATTATTAGTGTTAGTGGAAATTGACATTTATTTCGATGATAATTGATGTCCGGAGGTTATATTGTTCACTCTCGTATTCGAGAGCACTTTTCTTGTCGTAGTACTATTCACGAGTTACTATTCATGAGTTACTATTCACTAAGTTACTATTCACGGTACTATTCATGGGGTACTATTGATTCACATTCTTATACTATTAGGAATGGTGGTGCAAAATTGATAATACTTGCATGATTAAGTTAAAAATGGAGGTATAGTTGAAGGTACTATAATTGTAATTAATTTTTCACATGATTATACTATTTATTCACATGATTATACTATTTATTCACATGATTGTACTATTGATTCACATGATTTACTATTAGGGGAGTTGGTGCAAGATTGATAATACTTGCAGGACTAAATTAAAAATGAAGAAAAAGAGGAAGGTATTATACTGTAATATTTCGAGCCCCAAAACATGAAATTATCGAAACTATATTTTCCTATAAATAGAAGCTCATTCTTCCTTCATTTCTCACCAATTCACAAAAGCTTTAGAGCAATTATTATAGAGAAATTATAGAGAGAAAGAAGAAGAGAAGTCTGCTACCTCACTATTCCAGTATCCAGTTTTTTTTAAGGTAGGGAATATTATTTGTTGTACTCATAAGGGAGTATTATTTCTTTTGTATTCATGAAAAGAACTTCTGTTATTCCATTCTTTATTATTCTGTTGGAATAACCTGTATACGCGGGCTACCCTATACTTGGTGACATTCTTCTATTATTCCATCTTTATTATTCTGTTGGAATATCCTATCTGTGTGTTTTACGTCGGACCTGATTCCTTCTTTATTATTACATTCGAATATTATGTATATGCGTTTTCTGTAGGGACTGGTTCCGTCTTTATTATTATTCATTGGAATATCCTGCATGTATGCGTTTTCTGGGACTTTGACCGGGTTCCGTCTTTATTGGTATTCTTTTGGAATAACTTGCCTATTAATACCGCATGCATGGTGATTTCATTATTATTCCATTCTTTATTATTACCGTTGGAACATCGCATGCATGCTTTTACGCATGGACTGGTTCCGATTAATTATTATTCATTGGAATAACTTCGTCTACATCTAAGCACCGAATGCATGGTGATTTCTTTTGTTATTCCAATCTTTATTATACTCGGTTGGTTAAAACTTTGACTTCCATACTCCATGAAATTAGTGGAATATCCTTGATATTTGCGTTTCATCCGAAGATCTTTTCATGGAAATATTCTTACGAGCATTCTTGAATTTTACTCTACAAAGCGATATCATGTTGACAATTTGGACGTTATTAGTTCCTGGATAAATTAATTCTTGAACTTATTTTATTGAATTCATATATCATTGTCATCATCCCCATGCTTATATTTTGTTGAAAGTCATATGTGGCCTGTAGTGCATAGATGGACTTGGTATGATTATGACTGAGGATTATTGATTGTAATCATGACCGTAATATTACAAATGATGTGGAAAAAGTCCTCATTGGCCCGTAGTGCATTGATGGACAGTTTTTGGTATGATTATGGCTATGGATTCTCTTCGGCCAAGGGTGCAAAGATGAATTATTTTATTGCATGATCAGGACCGTTGATGAAAACATGATTATCTTTAGTAGTAGTGCATGGATAATTCGTGGTCGTGATACTAAAGAATATCCTTGGTCGTAGTGCGAGGGTGATTCGATGATGTGGATTATTTATTGTGAGTCCCAATGATAAAAGTGATGAAAAACCTTTTAAATCATAAAAGATAGTAGATTTTATTCTCTACTTGACTCTTTTAATGGATTACTTGTTAAGATTCTTGATTAAACTTGATGTTTGTTATATTGTAGACGCTTAACTTTGTTTAAGGCTAATGATAATTTATTCGCATTATCTTAGTCATAATATTTCTTCTTGGGCTAGTTGAGCTCACCCTTTCTTTTCATCGTTCTCTTCGTGAAATGAGAATATATAGCCGGGACTAGTCGGGGAGCAGAGTGATGGTCCTAGATGGTGCATTAGTAGTCCTCACTATTACGTGAAATAGTGTGATAATAATTGTAATGAGGATCGCTTTTGAGTTTGTATACTCTCTAGTAGACAATATTTGAATTCAAACTCACAGTTTATGTTTTGTCGTATTGTACATGACAGTTGTATTATTAAGTTTGTATTTGTATTCTGTACCATGTATCTGACGACTCAAGATGGGTGATGTATACCTGATTTTGGGGGCGTCACATATATAACTATTTGTTCACATGTGTGTACTATTGAATCACATTATTTACTATTAGGGGAGTTGGTGCAAGATTGATAATACTTGCATGACTAAGTTAAAAATGGAGGTATAGATGGAGGTACTATACTGTAATTTATATTTTTCACATGATTATACTATTGATTCACATGATTGAACTATTGATTCACATTATTTACTATTAGGGGAGGTGGTGGAAGTTTGATAATACTTGCAGGACTAAATTAAAAATGAAAGAAAAGTTGGAGGTATTGTACTGTAATTTTTCGAGCCCCAAAACGTGCAATTATCGAAACTATATTTTCCTATTAATAGAAGCTCATTCTTCCTTCATTTCTCACCAATTCACAAAAGCTTTAGAACGATTATTATAGAGAGAAATTATAGAGAGAAAGAAGAAGAGAAGTCTGCTACCTCACTATTCCAGTATCTAGTTTTTCCAAGGTAGGGAGTATTATTTCTTTCTTATCCATGAAGAGAACTTACATTATTCCATTCTTTATTATTCTATTGGAATAACTCAGATACGCTGCTACCCTATACTTGGTGAAATTCTTACATTATTCCATTCTTTATCATTCGTTGGAACATCACATGCATGCATTTTTTACGTGGGACTGGTTCCATTATTTATCATTTCGTTGGAACATCACATGCATGCGTTCTCACGGACACTGGTTAAATCTTTATTATTCTCATTGGAATATCACATGCATGCGCTTTTACGCCGGACTGATTCCGTCTTTATTATTACATTGGAATATCACATCATGCGTTTTTAATGGGACTGATTAGATTATTTATTATTCATTGGAATAACTTGCTGTGCGATCTATCGCATGCACGATGATTTCTTTTGTTATTCCATTCCTTGTTATACTCGGTTGGTTAAAGTTTTGACTTCTATACTCCATGAAATTAGTGGAATATCCTTGATATTTCCGCTTCATCCAGTATCTTTTCATTGAAATATTCTTATGAGCATTCTTGAATTTTACTCCACAAAGCAGTATCATGTTGACAATTTGGATGTTATCGATTCCTGGATAAAATAATTCTTGAACTTGTTTTATTGAATTCTTATATCATTGTCATCATCCTCATATTTATATTTTATTGAAAGTCATCTGTGGCTGTAGTGCATAGATGGACTTGGTATGATTATGAACCAGAGATTATTCGGTGTAATCATAACCGTAATGTTACAAATGATGTGGTAAAAGTCCTCATTGGCCCGTAGTGCATTGATGGGACGAGTTGTTGGCATGATCATGACCATTAATGAATAATACAAATATTCTTGGCTCGTGAAGTGCATTGATAATTGTGGTCGTGATACTAAAGAATATCCTTGGTCAGTAGTGCGGGGTGATTCGATGATGTGGATTATTTATTGTTTGAGTCAGCCGATAAAAGTGATGAAAAACCTTTTAAATCATAAAAGATAGTAGATTTTATTCTCTACTTGACTCTTTTAATGGATTGTTTGTTCAATTGCAATTAAACATGATGGTTGTTATATTATATCGGTTTAACAATTGTTGAAGGCTAACGATAAAATATTCTGCATTATCTTAGTCATAATATTTCCTACTGGGCTAGTTGAGCTCACCCTTTTACTTTCATTGTTCTCTTCAGGAAATGAGAACGTAGCAGGGACTAGTCGTCACTATTCAGTGAAATAGTGGGAAAATAAATGTAATAATATTGAATTTGAGTTTGTATATTGTCTAGACGACAATATTTGTATTCAAACTCACAGTTTATGTTTTGCCGTATTGTACACGATAGTTATATTATTAAGTTGTATTTGAATTTATGTACCATCTAAGTGGCGACCCAAGATGGGTGACGTATACCTAATTTTGGGGGCGTCATAGTTGGTGTCAAAGCTTAGGGATATGATTCCTGGCTAAGATGTGAGACTAGAACTAGGAGGGGGGAGATGGGGAATTTCTTTGCTAGTATGACCTACCTAATTTTTTTGGTATTTAATTGGTTGGTCAGAGTATAGAGATAATATGTTGCATATCAATTAACCCTTGTTTTGTGGCAGTATTTGAAAATGGCATCCGAGAATATTGAGAATAGCAATGGGGCACTAGAGACCGTTGAGTCTCCACAAATCAACAATCAGAATAATGTGCATCAGGAAGGCATTAATCCTCATGCAAACAACAACACTGACCAAATGATGAACGATGGAATGTTCAGAGGCTTTATGCAATTCATGCAACATCAGGCGAGAGCGGATTTTGTTCAAAATGCAGGTGGAAACACTTGAAACTCTCGAACGGTCACCGCTAAACAGTTCAAGAAGCTGGGACCACCCGAGTTTATTGGAGAGCCAAAACCACTTAAGGTGGAAGCGTAGATAAAGCAGATCACCAAGACATTTGATGTCTTGGGATGCTCCGAGGAGCAAAAGGTTCCCTTCGCCACCTTCATGTTGCGTGAAGAGGCAGACATTGGTGGGAATCGTAAACGTATTCCGACTGATGCACTCAAGATGTCTTGGGAAAAGTTACAAGAGCTATTCAACGACAAGTACTTTCTCGAGGTGGAGTTTATCAAGTTGGAGCAAAACAATATGACCGTGTCGCAATACGAGGCTAAATTTGCGGAGTTATCCCGGTTTGCATCCCATTTGGTCGATAATGAGGAGTGAATGACACGAATGTTTTTAAGAGGTTTGAAATCGGAGATACATAAATATCTTATTTCTCATAAACTGTGTTTGTACTCAGATGTTGTAAATAGGGCTCAGTTATTGGAGCGCGATAACGAGTCAACGCAACCAAGAGAAAGCAGTCAGCAGCATGAAAATACCAGTGGTATCAGTCATCGAAGTGGTGACAACAAACGTGGAGGGAATCAACATGCCAGAAATGGTAACCACTTCGGTGGTAATCATGGCCAAGACAGTAAAAATGGGCATTTCAAGAAAAGGAGATTCAACAATGATGGAAAGACGTCAACACCAGCAACCGTGGTTAAGGAAGGAGAACGACCACTTATCATATGCTTCAAATGCGGAGGGGAGGGACATATCAGTCCAAACTGCGCGATGCCATCCAAAGCGTGTTATAATTGTGGAAGAGAAGGTCACCTAGCCCGATTTTATCATTCACCGATGACAAGTTCAGCTAGGACAGAGGCACCAAAGGCCGTCCCAGAAAAGTCAAAGCTGGTGGTGCAAGGGAGAGCATTTATTATGACCTCCCAGAAAGCAAGGAACCCGAACGAAGTCATCATGGGTAAGCTTATCATAAACTCTAGCGAAGTCTATACCTTATTTGATACCAGTTCTACCCATTCTTTTATTTCTCCTACTTGTAGTCAACGATTAAATTTGACTCCGGAGAAATTAGACTTTGACTTATCTGTTGAAACTCCGTTGGGAGAAACCTTCATTACATCCACTATTTATAAGTCTTGTTTGGTTCAAATTGGTACCCTCACATTACCTGTCGATCTTATTTCATTGAAAATACTTGCATTTGACGTAGTTTTAGGGATTGATTGGTTAACTACTCATCATGCAAAAATTAATTATTTTAGTAAGGTTGTTAGCTTTCATATTCCTAACCAACCTATTATGCGAATTCAAACAACTAAACCATTAAAATCAATCAATGTCATTTCAAGCCATAAAGCTATTCATTTATTGAAAAACGGATGTCAAGCTTTCTTAGCTCATGTCACGGATCTAAACAAAAATACGTCAGTTTTGAATGATATTTACATTGTTAATAAATTTCCGACGTATTCCTCAAGAACTTCCGGCCTACCCCGAGGCGTGAAATTGAATTTTGTATCGACCTTGAACTCCCAGACAAAACCCATTTCCAAAGCCCCATATCGAATGGCTCCTATTGAACTTCGAGGAGTTAAAGACCCGATTGCAGGAATTGTTAGACATTGGTTTCATTCGTCCCTAGTACGCTCTCTTGGGGTGCTCCCTGTTTCTATTCGTGAAGAAGAAAGATGGGAGTATGCGACTTTGTATTGATTATCTGGAGTTGAATCATGTCACCATCAAAATAGGTACCCATTGCCACGTATTGATGACCGTCGACCCGATTGCAAAGGCGTCAAATTCTTTTCAAAGATTGATCTTCATTCGGATATCATCAATTGAAGATTAGAACCGATGACATTCCAAAGACGGCTTTCAGAACTCGGTACGGGCATTATGAATTCTTAGTCATGTCCTTTGGATTGACTAATGCTCCTGCTGCCTTCATGGATATGATGAATCGAGTATTCAAGGAATATTTTGATCATTTTGTTGTCGTCTTTATTGATGACATCCTCATATATTCCAAAAGTCGTGAAGATCATGAGCAACACTTGAGGCTGATACTCTAAAAGCTTCGTGAAAACAAGCTATATGCCAAGTTGAAGAAATGCGAGTTCTAGCTTGAGGAAGTTACATTCCTTGGGTACGTGATATCAAATCATGGGATATTTGTTGACCCGACAAAGATTGAAGCAATTCAAAGCTGGGAGCAACCTAAATCAGTGACCGAAGTACGTAGCTTTCTCGGCTTAGCTGGTTATTATCGGAGATTCGTAGAAGGGTTTTCTCAAATCGCTACTCCACTAACTCAGCTGACTCGAAAAGATACAAAGTTCGGTTGGAGCGAGAAATGTGAGAAGAGTTTTCAAGAACTCAAGAGGAGACTCATTTCAAAGACTGTTCGACAATACCATCCGGTTCGGAGGATTTGTCATCTATAGTGATGCTTTGAGCAAAGGGTTAGGATGTGTTCTCATGCAACATGGGAAAAGTCATTTATGCCTCACGACAACTCAAAGAATATGAGAGGAATTATCCTACTCATGATCTAGAGTTGGCAGCTGTTGTCTTCGCACTAAAGATTTGGAGGCATTACTTGTATGGGGAGAAAGTGGAGATCTTTACGGATCATAAAAGCCTCAAATATTTCTTTACTCAAAAGGAACTCAACATGCGACAACGACGTTGGCTTGAACTGTTGAAAGATTATGATCATACCATCCAATACCATCCTAGAAAAGTGAACGTGGTAGTTGACGCATTGAGTAGAAGATCATATGCAAATGCGAATACAATATTGTCAATGCAAAGGCCCATTTTGTGTGACTTGTAAAGGATGGAGATAGAGTTAAAGACTCCAGGGACCCATTTGATGATGGCGAATATATGAGTAGAATCGACTTTAATTGATAAAGTTAAAGTTGCTCAAGCTACAGACCTGGAGCTGATGTGTATGAGGAAAAAAGTGCAAGAAGGTGCTATGCTGGAAGCAAGAATCGATGAAAAAGGAATACTTCGAGTCAACTCCAGACTTTTTGTTCCTAACGAACCTGATTTAAAGTATAAATCATGATGGAGGCGCATAACACACCGTTTGCAATCCATCTTGGGAGTACCAAAATGTATCATGATATTTGTCATACATTTTGGTGGACCAATACAAAGAGAGAGATAGCGCTGTTTATCTCAAGGTGTCTAATGTGTCAACAAGTCAAGGCGGAGCATCAAGTACCAAAAGGTCCATTGCAACCACTTGAAATTCCAGAATGGAAGTGGGAGCACATTACCATGGATTTCAAGATTCTGGGCCTTCCCAAAGTTTCTCAAGGCATAGATGCGATTTAGGTCATTGTTGATAGATTGACCAAGTCTGCTCATTTCTTACCGATACGAGAAACTTATACACTTGAACGTCTTGCTCGTATATACATAAACGAGGTTGTAAGATTGCATGGTATGCCAGTATCCATAGTTTCTGATCGAGACCCAAGATTCACTTCAAGATTTTGGGTTAGTTTTCAAAAAGCTATGGGCACGAATTTACGATTTAGCTCGGCATATCATCCTCAGACGGACGGGCAGTAGGAGAGGACGATTCAAACTCTTGAAGATCTATTAAGACTTTGTGTCCTTGACTTCAAGGGAAGTTGGGACAAGTTCTTACCTTTGGTGGAGTTTTCCTACAACAACAGTTATCAAGCAAGTATTGGCATGGCTCCATTCGAAGCGTTGTATGGAAGAAAGTGTCGTTCTCCAGTATGCTGGGATGAGGTGGGTGAAGCAACGTTGTTGGGATCGGAGTTGGTACATATAACTAAGGAAAAGATTCAAACGATCCGACAAAATATAAAAACCTCACAAGATCGACAAAATAGTTATGTTGATCTTCATCGAAAGGACGTGGAATTCGATATAGGAGATCATGTGTTGTTACGTGTTGCTCCATGGAAAGGAGTTACGAGATTTGGAAAGAGAGGAAAGCTCAATCCTCGATTCATCAGCCCATTTTTAATCCTTGATCGAGTAGGAACTGTGGCCTATAGACTCGCTTTACCGCCAAGTATGTCTCGTGTTCATAACATTTTTCACATATCCATGTTACGTAAATATGTGGAAGACTCGAACCACATTATTGAGTTAGAACCGGACGAAATAGCGGAAGATTTGACGTATGAAGAGGTTCCTGTTCAAATCTTGGATAAGAAGGAACATATTCTACGCTCCAAGGTTATACCTCAAGTCAAAGTTTTGTGGAGAAACCACGATGTTGAGAAAATGTCTTGGGAGTTAGAATCTGAAATAAAATCAAGGTATCCTTACCTCTTCAATATACCAGTCGCGTACCTTAATTTCGAGGGCTTAAATTTCATAAGAAGGGAGATTGTAAACCCCAACTTTTGAATAAAGATGAATTTTCTATAAATATTATTTTTGAATATTATGGAATGAAATTGATATAATGTTATAGTTGTGGGTAATATTTATAAATTTTGCAAAAGTACGCAAGTTGTTATATAATATTCGATTTATTAGGGAATATTCGTTTTAACAGGAATATTCGTTTTAACAGGAATATTCGTGATAACCGGCACAATTATTGGTGGACCCCTATTAGCGGAATTATTAGCCGGATTGAGAAAACGACAAAAATACTTTATGAAAATAACTACAGTAAGTTTTACTGATTAACTGTTGAAACACACGGTGTTAAAAGTATAAGTAATCTGGCGTGGTTGCATAGTAGCACACGATATTGATTATTGATGCTTACGTGAGAAGTCACTCCGGTTATACTCAATTATTGCTACAATAATTGCGTGATCATATCTCTCTATATTATTGATTCAATTATTGTCACGAAGATCATTTGCATAATATTTTATATTATTAAATCAATAATTGAGACGACAAAGTTATTCATATTATTATTTGCAATATTGACAATGTTTAGAAGTTCTGTCAAGGAGAGGTTTGGTCACCTAATTACGAGCCAATAAGGAGAAATCCTTATCGGAAAGCCCCATCTTTCCTGGGAACGACATGGTTGTTAAATATTGTGAGTTATAATATTAATGATGAATAAGTTGTGTTGATTAAAAATGAATTTTGATAGTTTCATTATGTTGGGATTATTAGTGTTAGTGGAAATCGACATCTATTCCGATGATAATTGATATTTAGGGGTTATATTGATAAATTGGGTAATTTATCGGATAAATAAGCAATTAATTGCTACTAATTCACATGCTTATATAACTATTTGTTCACATGTGTGTACTATTGAATCACATTATTTACTATTAGGGGAGTTGGTGCAAGATTGATAATACTTGCATGACTAAGTTAAAAATGGAGGTATAGATGGAGGTACTATACTGTAATTCGTATTTTTCACATTATTATACTATTGATTCACATGATTGAACTATTGATTCACATTATTTACTATTAGGGGAGGTGGTGCAAGTTTGATAATACTTGCAGGACTAAATTAAAAATGAAAGAAATGTTGGAGGTATTGTACTGTAATTTTTCGAGCCCCAAAACGTGCAATTATCGAAACTATATTTTCCTATTAATAGAAGCTCATTCTTCCTTCATTTCTCACCAATTTACAAAAGTTTTAGAGCGATTATTATAGAGAGAAATTATATAGAGAAAGAAGAAAGAAGTCCAATTACCTCACTATTCCAAATTATCCGGCTTTTTCCAAGGTAGGGAGTATTATTTCTTTCTTATCCATGAAGAGAACTTCTGTTATTCCATTCTTTATTATTCTATTGGAATAACCTGTATACGCGGGCTACCCTATACTTGGTGAAATTCTTACGTTATTCCATTCTTTATCATTCATTGGAACATCCACATGCATGCGTTTACTTGGGACTGGTTCCATTATTTATCATTCTGTTGGAACATCACTGCTGCATGCATTCTACGCCGGACCGATTAAAGTCATTATTATTACATTGGAATATCTTGTCTGCATGCGCTTTTACGCCATACCGATTCCGTCTTTATTATTACATTGGAATATCACTGCATGCGTTTTACGATTCGATTCCGATTATTTATTATTACATTGGAATAACTCGCTCGCATGCGGTCTATCGTATGCCTGGTGATTTCTTTTGTTATTCCATTCCTTGTTATACCCGGTTGGTTAAAGTTTTGACTTCTATACTCCATGAAATTAGTGGAATATCCTTGATATTTGCGCTTCATCCAATATCTTTTCATTGAAATATTCTTCTGAGCATTCTTGAATTTTACTCCACAAAGCAGTATCATGTTGACAATTTGGACGTTATCGATTCCTGGATAAAATAATTCTTGAACTTGTTTTATTGAATTCTTATATCATTGTCATCATCCTCATATTTATATTTTGTTGAAAGTCATCGTGGCTGTGAGTGCATAGATGGACTTGGTATGATTATGACCAGAGATTATTGATTGTAATCATAACCGTAATGTTACAAATGATGTGGTAAAAGTCCTCATTGGCCCTGTAGTGCATTGATGGACAGTTGTTGGCATGATCATGACCATTAATGAATACACAAATATTCTTGGTCTGTAGTGCATTGATAATTGTGGTCGTGATACTAAAGAATATCCTGGTCAGTAGTGCGGGGTGATTCGATGATGTGGATAATTTATTAAAATTCGAGTCCCAAATGATAAAAGTGATGAAAAACCTTTTAAATCATAAAAGATAGTAGATTTTATTCTCTACTTGACTCTTTTAATGGATTGCTTGTTCCACTGCGATTAAAGTTGATGGTTGTTATATTATATCGGTTTAACCTTTGTTGAAGGCTAACGATAAAATATTCTGCATTATCTTAGTCATAATATTTCCTACTGGGCTAGTTGAGCTCACCTTTTTACTTCCATTGTTCTCTTCAGGAAATGAAAATGTAGCAGGGATTAGTCGGGGAACGGAGTGACGGACCAGATGATAGCATTTGTAGTCCTCACTATTCAGTGAAATAGTGGGAAAATAAATGTAATAATATTGAATTTGAGTTTGTATATTGTCTAGACGACAATATTTGTATTAAAACTCACAGCTTATGTTTTGTCGTACTTTGTACGATAGGTGTATAATTAAGTTGTATTTGTATTCTGTACCATGTATTTGGCGACTCGGAATAGGTGATGTATACCTGTTTTGGGGGCGTCACACTACAAATATATAACAACAACAAGACCAAATCACATAACATAAGCAAGATCCATGGCCTGAAAAATCGTTGTCAGAAACATCTGGGTTTCTGGGTTACCTAGAAACCAGATTTCGTGAACGGTCAACGACATTTGACTGCTCATAAGTTACGATCTAGACATGCTATGACTTTGTTTCAAGTTTCTGAACAAAGACCACATAACATACTACAAGTTTAAAACTTAAAAACAACACTAACACTTAATAGATAAAGATCTCTGGCCTCTGACATATGGTTGTCAGGCCATTTTTCAAGTATTTCCCAGATTTCTAAAAACTCAAATTTTGAGCATCAAAATGATATGGATCTAGGTTTTGACAACCCAGATCATCAAATGACACTCTAATACACAACTCTAACTAACAACTAACATCAAAACACAAGATTTAAGGATTTCGAAATTTTAGGGTTCTTATACCTTTGAAGCTTTGATTCTGATTCTGATCCTTGATGATCTGATATTTGACAGTTATGGACTGATCATGGCTTATCTTATATCACTTTCTCACTCTACATTTTCGGATTTTAGAGAAAGAAGGTCTTGGAGAGAAATTAAAATGTAAGTGGCCATTTCTCTCTCTTTTATTCTATATATGTTATAATAAAATGCTCATGGTTGATATAATTGGGCTGAGTTGTTGATATTTTCAGTCAAGGAGTTGTTGGAGTTGATCACCAACTCTCACACTTGGCAAAAATCCAATAATGCACTAAAGGGTATTTTAGTCTTTTCCAAACCATTTTTATTCTAGAATTGTCAATTGATACAAACCCTTAGGGTTTAGGGTTTGAACCCTTAGGGTTTAAAAATAAATTCTAGAATTTCCAAATTAGGTTTTCAAAAATAGAAAATTAATATTTTTAAAGTATAATTAGAATTTTCTAATTATATTAAAATTTACTAATCATAATTTAAATCTTGCTAATTAGGATTAGTATTTCCTAATTAAAATTGCTAATTAAGTAATTAGGGTCAAAATGGGCATTAGGGTTTATAACCCTAAAATTAGTGTTTCTAATAGAAAAATAATTTTCTAATTTAGAAATTAGATTTCGTAATTAGATTAGGATTTTCTAATTACTTATAACTTAAAATTAGAATTAATATTTTCTAATTAACATTAAATATATTAAATTATCACTTAGGTTTTCCCTGATTATAAATTAGGGTTTCAAATCCAAAAATTAGGGTTTAAAATTTGAAATTAGGGTTTGCTAAATAATTATGCTTTACCCTAATTAATATTATAATTAATAACACTTAAGTAATATAATTCTCCGTTAAGTTCCCAGATTAGGGTTTTAAATTTCTGAATTAGGGTTTCGGATTTCCAAAACTGAAATTAGGCTTTCCAGAATCGGTTTCTATGGTTTTGTATCAGATGTTAGGGTTTTCTAACAGAACGTTGACGTTCTTAATATATACTTAGGGTTTGTCACAGATATCGTTTATCCGGGTCAACCCTCGACCTTAACCATATTCGAACACATAATTGACATATATACACGTAACATAAACACGTATACACTTAATCTGAATAATTCACCTAAATCCTTCATAGAATTTTGAAATCCTCAAAATTCTATCTCAAAAATATCAAACGCATACACTAATTTTCTGTCTAGGTTCTAATATTGAACTCTAAATAAATCAATTAAGATTTTTAAAAAATTTTAAATTCTCGGGTTGTCACAGGAACGACCTGGTTGTTAAATATTATGAGTTATACTATTAATAATGACTAAGTTCGTGTTGATTAAAGATGAAATTGATAGTTCCATTGTGTTGGGATTATTAATTTTAGTGGAAATCGATATTTATTTCGATAATAATTGATGTCCGGCGGTTATATTGACCAATCGTGTAATTAATCGGATAAATGAGCAATTAATTGCTATTATTTCATATGCTTAAAAATGAAGAAAAAGAGGAAAATATTATACTGTAATATTTCGAGCCCCAAAACGTGCAATTATCGAAACTATATTTTCCTATAAATAGAAGCTCATTCTTCTTTCATTCTCACCAACTTACTAAGTCTCACAAGAGCAATTATTATAGAGAGAAATTATAGAGAGAAAGAAGAAGAGAAGTCTGCTACCTCACTATTCCAGTATCTAGTTTCTTCTAAGGTAAGGGGTATTATTTCTTTCGTATTTATGAAGAGAGTTATTTTCTTTCAATACTCGTAAGGGTTGTTATTCCATTCTTTATTATTCTATTGGAATAACATGTGTGTGTGGTCTATCGCATGCCAAGTGAATTCTTTTGTAATTCTATTCTTTATTATTCTGTTGGAATAACCTGTATGTGCGGTCTATCGCATGCCTGGTGAATTCTTTTGTTAATCATTTCTTTATTATTCTGCTGGAATAACCTGTATGTGCGGTCTATCACATGCCTGGTGAATTCTTTTGTTATTCTATTCTTTATTATTCTGTTGGAATAACCTGTCTGTGCGGTCTATCGCATGCATGGTGAATTCTTTTGTTATTCCATTCTTTATTATTTTGTTGGAATAACCTGTCTATGTGGACTACTGCATGCATGGTGAATGATCCTTCGTATTCATTCCTTATTAAATTGTGGAAATGATCTGTCTACGTGGATTACCGCATGGCGGGCAAAAATCCATTTGCAGTTTCATATATTCTATTATACTTAGTTGGTTAAAGTTTTGGCTTCTATACTCCATGAAATTAGTAGAATATCATGGATATTTGCGCTTCATCAAGTATCTTTTCATGGAAATATTCTTCTGAGCATTCTTGAATTTTACTCCACAAAACAGTATCATGTTGACAATTTGGACGTTATTGATTTCTGGATAAATTAAATTATAAATCTTTAAAAATTTATCCTTGAACTTGTTTTTTATTGAATTCTTATATCATTGTCATCTTCCTCATGTTTATAATATGTTGAAAGTCATATGTGGCTCAGAAGTGCATAGATGGACTTGGTAAGATTATGACCGAGAGATTATTCGGTATAATCATGGGTAGTAATGTTACAAATGATGTGGTAAAAGTCCTCATTGGTAGTAGTGCATTGATGGACGATTGTTGGCATGATCATGACCATTGATGAATACATGAATATCCTTGGCCCGTAGTGCATGGATAATTTGTGGTCGTGATACTAATGAATATCCTTGGTCGTAGTGCAAGGATGATGTGGTTTATTTATTAAGCTGAGTCTCAATGATAAAAGTGATGAAAAACCTAAAACTTTTAAATCATAGAAGATAGTAGATTTTATTCTCTACTTGACTCTTCTAATGGATTGCTTGTTCCGCTGTAGTTAAACTTGATGTTTGTTATATTTTATCAGTTTAACACTGTTGAAGGCTAACGATAAATTATTCAGCATTATCTAAGTCATAATATTTCTTACTGGGCTAGTTGAGCTCACCCTTTCTTTCACTGTTCTTTTCAGGAAATGAGAATATAGCTGGGACGAGTCGGGGAACGGATTGACGGTTCAGATGGTTGTTTTAGTAGTCCTCTCTATTCTTAGATTATGTTTTGTCGTATTTTACACGACTGTTGTATAATTAAGTTGTATTTGAATTTTGTACCATGTATTTGGCGACTCAAGATGGGTGATGTATACCTATTTTGGGGGCGTCACATGACTCTTCTAATGGATTATTGATTCCACTTCAATTATGGTTGAAAACTTTTATCATCTACCGTATGTTCTAAATATCTTATTTATTACTGATGAAGGGTATTGATAATTTAATTATATTTAGTCATAATATTCTTTACTGGGCTATTTGTACTCTCCCTTTTACTTCATAGTTCCTTTCAGGTAGTAAAAGTGTGATAACAGGAGAGTAGTGTGATGGTCCGAGACTATTGAAGTTTCTCAATACATTATAAAACAGTATGACAATATATAATTGTATTGAGAACTTAAAATATGTGTGTCGTATTTTATACTTCATTTAATATTTAATTTTGGTGAACAACAATATTGTGATGAGAACCCGACTTTGGAAGCGTCAAAAAGGCACCCCACAAGACTGAGGAGGAAAGAATTGTACTGAGAGCTTAACGGGTGTGTTGCTACTATCATACACGATGTCTAACCACATACAAATTCGTGTTATCATAAGATATGGTTATGCGCATCCACTTGCTGACTATATCTATGGGCATTATTTATATAATCTGGGAGTATGGTTGGAATATAATCCTCAGTTTAAGACGATGGAGATACTTATAGGGCAAGAAGATACACACCATTGGAATGAACATGATAGTAATCTTCTTGTTCTTCTTTGGGGTCTATTGGGTCAACCAAGGTTAATTCTCAAGTTTTATGATATCTATTATAACTTAGATGCATGGCCTCCCATGTATGAAGGCTTCCTTGAGCATTTTCCAAACATTTTAATTCCTAAAATAGTTATCGATTGTATCTTTATGTAAAGTATCATTGGTTTGGAGTGTGAGTACTGTTATTTGTATTGAAACTCACAGCTTATGTGTTGTCGTATTTTTCACGACAATTTAATTATTGTAAATAGGAAGTTTGTATTTGGATTCTGTGGTACGTTTTTGGAGACTCAGAATGGGTTGTGTGAACCTATTTTGGGGGGCGTCACAGTTGGTATCAAAGCTTAGAGATATGGTCTCTGGCTGAGATCTGAGACAAGAACTAGGAGGGAAGAGACGAGTAAAATCCTTCGCTAGTGTGAGTCCAACCTAAGCTGAATTTTCTTACTTAATAAATTGATAAATTGTGATATGTTAATTGTAAGACCCCGAATTTTATGAAATAAAAGTATTCAATTTTTCTATTCAGTAAATGGTTAAATTGATAAAAGTTAAAGTTAAGGGTGATATATATAAAATTTTCAAAATACGCAAGTGGTTATAAAATATTCATTGTTGTTGGGGAATATTCGTTTAGTCATAGAATATTCTTTCTGCCGGGGAATATTCGTACGACATTTGTGGGTCCCATAACACAATAACTGTCGGATGATGATAACGACAAAATTTGAGTTTTTACAAATAACGACGTAATCGTTACCGTTAACACTGTTGGAATACCCGGTGGGTAAAGTAAAATGTCTGGCGTTGTTGCATAAGATGCTTTACGGTTTTGCAGTATTTTTGAATTATTGATTCTTACGTGAGAAGGCCTTTACTCAATAATTATTACAGTAATTCTTATTCAATATTTTATTTTATTGATTCAATAATTGTTGCGTTAATATTTTATATTATTGTTATTTCAATAATTATCACTGCACAGTATCTCCATTATCAGATCAATAATTCATATTATTTGAATAATATTATTAGATAGCATTATTGGCAATGTCTAAAAAGTTCTGTCAAGGAGAGGTTTGGTCTCCTAATTGTGTGCCGATGGCGAAATCTTTATCTGAAAGCCCTCTTTCACAGGAGGCTATCTGGTTGTCATAATTGTGATTCTGTAATATTATTTGTGAATAATTAATTATTGATTTATATGATAAGAAAATATTTATTTGATGCAGATATAAATGATGGATTTATTTATGTGGTTATAAAAGAAGGAATTAATGTTGAGGTATTTTATCAGTATTTTGTCGGATTTGAGGTATTAAAAGATCAAATCGGTGTTCTTATAGCGTTATTGCGTGCGTTATAATTTTTAATCTGACCGTTGGATCGTTGTGATTTTTGGATATGTTATACATATATAAGTTGAGTATATGTTCACAAATTTTGAACCGTTAAAAATGAACGAATGATTTGTTATGAATTTTAAGAGGTGAGTGATTCGAAAATTAGGTTTATAAATGATTTTGGTGGAAAATTCTAGAAATGGGTGGGCCCCACTTTACGGTTGTTGGGGAAGATGGCTGATTTTTGGTGGGTGAAATAGTAGCGGTAAAGCCATCGTGTAGTGAGTTAAGTGCGCTTGACGTGCTAACATTTTCCTATAAATAGAGGGTAAGTTAGAATTGAAAACACACCGTAATTCATAAGATTTTCTCTTTTCTCTCTAGATTATCGAGTGTATTTTGTGAGTATTTAGATACTTGGTGAGTTGCTATTCATCGGTGCAAGTTTCCTTGACGTCATATCCGATATCCGATGTAAGTCTTTGCTCTTTTTTGAGGTAAGGGATAGTAAGGGATTGTAAGGGATTTTAAGGGTTATTATGTGTAATAACCGTGAATCTTAAGTCACCATGTATGTATGTACATTTTTTTTTAAACTTTGTATTATATATGGATACATACATTTATGGATTTCATTAAAATGAAAGCCTTGTGACCTAATTATACATTAGGTAAGGATATTAAATAACCTAAGGGTTATGGTAACACGAAAAAGTTAGTATTTTATCGTATACTAACTTAAGTGGGTAAACTTAGTATTTCAAGTGACTAATAATTTTAAACCTAATTCTTGTAAATCTAATTAGGTTATGAGATAAAATCATATGTATAAGTAATTAAACTTCATATGATTGGAGATGAAAGCCCTAAATTATCAAATTGGGTAACATTATTAAAATTGTTGGACTATGTTTTATCTAGCCCAAATCAATTAAAAAAAAAGCCCAAGGAAAATAAATTGTAATCCAATACTTAGCCCACTTGATTGGGGGTATTCTAGACATTTGATTAATCAAAATTGGGCATTTAAAATAAAAGCTAAATGGTGGATATTATGAGGATCCTAAGTGGAATAATTAATCTAGCTTGTCCATTAGTAGACATGAATAAACATAAGGACAATGTTGTAAGGCTCCCATTGGTTGCCACTCCATTATGCACATTTAATCATGTTTAACCTAAGGTAAGTAATAAACAAAGTGTTTTACCTAATGGGCAACAAAATGATTGTGGGAGAATTAATAATGAATTGCCCATTAGATTTTGAATTCACATCTCATTCTTCCAACATTTCATTTTCTCTCCATCTTCTTCATCTTCTTCTTCTACCTCTTGCTCCCAAGCTAGCCAACTTCAAAGAGAGAAAAGAAAGAGAGAATTTCAGCCATAGGAAGAAGAATTATAGGAGTTCTAGTGGTTTATGCCCCCTAAGTTTATTAGTTACTTTGGAAAATCAAGGAAGGTAGCCACTAAGTCAAGGTATAATGTACCTTCATCTTCTTCTCTTACCTTGTTTTGATAGCTTGAGTTTTGATGGGGTTATGTACAACTACTCAAGATACACTAGTTATACATACCATCATGCATGGAACTAAGTATCTTGAGTGTTAGATCAAAGACTTAGAGGAAGAAAATGAGCATATGTTCTCCAAGGGTGAAAACTCTTGTTTTCTTCCACTAAATCTTGTGTAACTCAAGTTCTACAACTTGGAATTATGATCCGTCGAAGGGGGGTGCTAGATACATGAGTTATCTAGTAAAGCCAAGTGGTAGATCACAAATCTAGCATGTTTTGGAACCTTTAAGATTATTTTTCCCAAAACAGTCCACTTTATATGCTAAAGCTTTGAAATCCAAAATCAGCTACTGACTTGTTTTTCATGAGGCTGTTTCGGCTAGTTCCTTGTCTTGTAAAAATCTGGAAAAATATTACAGAGGTACCTTATGAAGTTATCTACGCGTAGGAAAAAGAACGGACACGTTTCGAGTTATATATTGTGCGTAATGACTATTTCCGTAAAGGACTCCATAAATATTATCCTACGAATATATCACTGTGTATACACTGGAAAATTCCAAAATTTTTACAGTAGCTTCATATATGTTAAGAGAGTATACCCTGAAAATTTCAGATTTTTCTGAGTAAAACTCAATTTATGAAAAATAGAGCAAGATCCGAGTGTTTTGGACACTTTAAAAATAGTAAATCATTTTCTAAAATTCTAGAAACATTAGAGGATCATTGTTGGTTCATATTCTGTTAAAATCCAGAAGCTGAAAATTTTTGGAATCAGTTTGCTAGTTTTCCTAAAAATGATTAGGTTTTGAATAAAAGGAAATAAATAGTTAAATGATGTCTTTAATGAGAAAAATATGATTTTTATGCTTGAATGCTCATAATATATTATATCATGACTATCTTAGGACATTTTGGTAATTTATAATAATAAATATTATTTATGACCTTTTATGGATATTAAATAAGAGGTTAATAAAGGATGAACAATTAGAATAAATTGTTTGTTAATTTAATAAATCATTGGAATATTATTATAATATTAATAATATTATAATATGATGTTGTTATATAAATAAAAATATTAGATTAGAGTATTATTATTAAATAATAATATTCGAGATTAAATAAAATATTATTAAATGATTAATAATATTAGTAAGTGAATAAAATATTATTAAATGATTAATAATATTAGTAAGTGAATAAAATATTATTAAATGATTAATAATATTAGTAAAGGGATAAAATATTATTAAATGATTAATAATATTAGTAAGTGAATAAAATGTTGGTAAATAATTTAAAGTATTATTAGTGAACCAATAATACTAGAAGGTGAATTAATATTATCTAAGTTAATAATATTATGTGAATTAAAGGTAGTCGTTAATTAATAATAACACTATCTAGGCATGATAATGTTTATAAGAACTTATTGTAATGTATGATATCTATGTGATTACATAATCTGATGTTATGCATTGACTAATTGAAAGACTAATTATAGGTCTCTCAAAGGAAGATAATTTAACTACATAGTGGATAGAAATTTATTTCAGAGGCTGTAACTCCACGATCGAGGCAAGTTTCCTAACTCAACTTGAGTTATTATTTTCAAAGCATATTAGTGAATAATTATTGATGATTATTCACGTCTTTATTGATTATTGAAATTCGCACTTTGTGCAATTGAATTCGTTCTACTGCCATTGAACTGTGAATTAAATTAAAGTTCTTCATTTATGAACTGTTTATGGGATAGATCTATGCTAATTGTATCAGCTAGATCAAGCATGTCTAAATTTGTTAAATCAAATGGATTTTAAATAACTGTTCTTATTAATTGATATGGTAAGAACTCTTGACTGAGAAATGAACAAATTTGATTAAGGCATGATATCAATGTCGGATTATTAAGTGTTTATGCATAAATCACGGGGTATGAAAGGCTGATCCCCTTGAATACCAAAATTTATTAAAAGGTCCAGTTTAAATCACTGAGCACCTTGGCAAATGTTCATGGTTATTCAAAACCACTCAGTTCATGTTATTCAACTATCGAATATTCAATTGTTGATTATTAATTCATGTTCCTTCACAATCTTATATTATTGTTGAACATTGAAGGCAATATTTCTTTCTAAGTCATGATATATCTCCTTTGTCTTTATAAACTTGTGAAGTAAATTAGTTGCTTACTCTTGCTATATCATGACCTCTATTTTCAGTTAAGCCCGAAAGATCTAATGCGAAGGACAAGGACAAGGGCAAGGGCAAGATCCAGGAGTAATTTTAGAATGAATGTTAAATTAGTTATTATCTAATGGAATTTCTTGAGTAAACTGTTTGTATTATAAATGGTGTATTTAAAGTTAAGGTTAGAGAGACCTTGGGACCATGTTTTGAGACTTTTGTATAATGAACAATGTATGTTTATTATTTGAAATAGTTATAGAATGCTTATGATGATGATAGGATCGTGAGCATTGAATCGAGGTTAGAGAACCCGGATTTGGGGCGCCACAAAGTTGGTATCAAAGTCATGAGGTTATAAACATTAGGAATGCGAAACCTAGGTTATAACCTTAGTAGAAAACTCTTACGGAGTATGTTAGGAGATGGATTGTGGAAATTCATCGAGTATGTGTTTACTTAATAAAATATTATTTCATTTCATCAATGGATATATTTTATTGTAGTAATCGATGTTGTATCCTTGTTTTATAGGATGCGGTGATAGTCGTGGAGCCATTCAGAGACCGAGGAGGAGGTCGTCCCGGAGGAGGTGTCGGACACCTCGAAGGATGTGATGATTAGTAACTGTTAGAAAAAACTATGCTTTCGAGGAGCAAAGGATTTTTGCAGTTGGAGCGGAGAATATGAACCATCAACACACGGAGCAAAGAAAGATAAGGATGCCGCTTATCGTGCATGAGATGGAGCTAGCAGAGATACGAGTCCGGCTAGAGCAGGAGAAGGCAAAGTTTGCAAGATTGAGAGTAGAGCATCCGCGATGCATGCAGTGAGTTTAGACGTGAGAGATTGCAGACAAGATACTGGTGGAAGAAGCATTTCATAAGTCTCGCCAAACAGTGGACCTATTAGAGATGGCACTGGATGCCATGAAGGTCGAGTGGAGACTTTAGGGTGGCATTAGACGCGTGTATGAGGAGGGCCGGTAGAAGGCGGCTAGGAGGGTCCACTCGAGATAGGAGAGTCTAGTCGATCCGCTCGACGTGAGAGTTCTAGAGTAGTTGATTCCCTAGGAGCCCTGTCGCGGAGTGACTGGCAGGCCACCGGTGGTGATGATGATGATGGCCCGATTGTAGATAGATGCATTAGTACTTTCTTGTTGTGTAATAAGGTTTTATGTTGATGTAAACCTCAACGGGTGTGAGGTAGTAAATGGTTAGGTACTTTCCCTAATTGTGTTTGTAGGAGGTATCATTATGAGTTAATCCCATCTTTTGTGTTAAAATGGGATAGTAGCATTTATAAAATATACTGTATTAATCGTAAGTCATGAAGATTGGTGTATGAATATAAATGCAAGTATTATTATGATATGTGTTAGGAAATTTTAAATAGTAAATTTTCTATTTAATGTTATGTGAATCCAAGAGTCGATTTGGAAAATGTTCTTTAAAACAAACTTAACCCACTCAAGCGGGGAGAAAGACTTCCAAATCTCAGTAACTTAAAACTCTCACATAATGATCATCCGATTGTTTAAATAAATAGCGACACATACTAAGTAATCATATGATAATAAACCGAGTAACGTGTTAGAATTTTTTTTGTTTCACTAGATAATGGCGCCGCAGACGTGGACTCAGGAACCAAGATATTGAAGAGTCGTTAATAATGCAATGAGGATCTCAACAAAACCCAATGCAAGATTTTATTAACATGATGGTTGAAGCCATGAGGAATCAAGCTCAACTCGCAGGAAATCAAAGCAGCACCCAAATAGTAAACTTTAAGGACTTCAAGGTAGTAGGACCGCCAGAGTTCGGGAGGAACAATGGACCGATAGAAGCCCAAATGTGGGTAAAGGAGATTGAGAAGGCCTTCGTTATTGCTAGAGTAGCGAGAAGAACGTAAGACAATTTTTGCTACCTACTTAATGAAGGGGAGGCTAGCTATTGGTGGGATGCCAACCGAGAACAAAAGCCGGAGAATCGAATCGTGACTTGGGAAGCATTCAAGAAGTTGTTCTTCGAGAACTACTTCCCCGAGAGTGTTCAAGCAAGAATGGAGATCAAATTCTTGGAACCGAAACAGAGAATATGTCAAGATCGAGTATCTTTGCGAAATTCAATGAATTGGCTGATTCGCTCCACATCGTGGACACAGAGGCGAGGAAAGCGAGAAGGTTTGAAAATGGACTAAAGCCGTGGATTTATAGTAAGGTAGCGGTTTTACAAATTGCATCATTCTCAACTCTGTTGGAAAAAGCTCTTATAGCGAAGGAGGAGGAAGCGGTTGGTCTCAAGATACAATCGGGAGAAGAATAAGAAGAAATCGGAAGGTGGGAATCAAAATGTCGAAGCGGTGTGAGTAATAATAAGAAGCGGAAATGGAGCAAGTGGGGGTAGTAATCGAGATGCAAAGCAAGGAAGCGTGCAACAAAAGAAGTCCGTGTGTGGGAGCTGTGGAAAGGGTCACCTTGGGGAGTCTTTGGAAAGGAAAAATGATATGTTATACATGTGGGCAAGAAGGGCATACCTCACCCAATTGTACTAAAGTGAAGAAAGGAGGTTGCTTTAATTGTGGTGAAGTAGGACATCGGATCAAGGATTGCCCAAGAAGAAAAGCATGGATGGCGGAAATGGCGTGAGGGCAATAACACAAAGACAACCGGTGGAGGACCAAATTGAATTAAACAAGCCAACAAAGATGACATTCAATATGATAAAGGCAAGATCTTCGTGGCATCTAAGGAGGTGGTGTCGTATAATTCCGATCAATGATATAAATGCCTATGTGTTATTCGATTCGGGAGCTTCATGTTCTTTTGTATCTGATGAATTTGCTCAAAGATTAAGTTTACCTCATGAACTATTAGAACACCCTATGAATGTAGAAGTAGCAAACAAAGAAATTATCCCTGTAGACTACATCTATAGGAACTGTTGTGCTAATGTAAGAGGGTTTAAGCTTAACGTGGATTTGATACCGATTCGTCTTGGAGAGTTTGATGTAATCCTTGGGATGGATTGGTTATCAAGTCATGGAGCGGTCATTGACTGTAAGAAAAAGTGCGTACACCTAAAGACTCGAATAAGTCAAAGGTGGTATTTTATGGCGATAGAATCGCCAAGACAATCTTGTTGTCTGACGATGATGCAAGCAAGGAAGTTGCTTAGGAAGGGTTGTATAGGTTATTTGGCTCACGTTGTGGATACCCGCAGAATCGAGGGTGAACTGGGTCAAATACCTATTGTAAGGGAATTCGTTGACGTTTTCCCAGATGAAATTCCGGGATTGCCACCAGATAGAGAGATAGAGTTTGTTATCGATTTGGCACCGGGGACATCACCATTATCCAAAGCGCCAGATCGTATGGCTCCTCGTAGAAATGAAGGAACTGATGGTTCAACTACAAGAGTTGTTAGATAAGGATACATTCGACCAAGCGTATCACCATGGGGAGCACCGGTCTTATTCGTAGAAGAAGAAGGATGGGTCATTAAGACTTTCAGATCGACTACCGAGAGTTAAACAAGGTCACCATTAAGAATAAATACCCATTTCCGGGATCGACGATTTGTTTGATCAGTTGAAGGGGCAAAATACTTTTCAAAAATTGACTTGAGGATGGTTATCACCAATGAAGGTGAGACATGAGGATGTTCCAAAGACGGCATTCGTAACTCCGGTATGGACACTTTGAGTTTTCGTAATGTCTTTTGGGTTAACTAATGCACCAAAGAAAGATTCATGGATTTGATGAATAGAGTGTTTAAGCAGTATTTGGATAAGTTTGTTGTCGTGTTCATCGACGACATTCTGGTATATTCAGAGACAGAGGAAGATCACACTGAACATCTAAGGAAAGTGTTGGAGACCTTAAGGAGGGAGAAGTTGTATGCAAAGTTCTCCAAGTGTGAATTTTGGTTGCGGAGAGTGCAATTTTTGGGTCACGTTATCGACAAAGATGGTGTTTCGGTAGATCCAGCAAAAGTAGAAGCGGTTATCAACTGGGAACAGCCAAAGACACCGACAGAAATTAGGAGTTTCTTGGGATTAGCAGGATACTATCGAAGATTCATCCAAGATTTTTCAAAGGTAGCATCGCCATTGACCAACCTTACTAGAAAGACAGTGAAGTTCGTTTGGACGGAAAAATGTGAACAGAGTTTCATGGAATTGAAGAAGAGGCTCAGTCAAGCACCTGTGTTGGCTTTACCGGACAACACGGGAGGATTTGTAGTGTATAGTGATGCGTCACACAAGGGTCTTGGGCGTGGTAATCGATGCAAAGATGACAAGGTCATCACGTGACGCTTCACGTCGACTAAAGGACTATGAGAAGGGTTATCCGACTCATGACACGGAGTTAGTAGTGAGAGTTTTTGCCTTGAAAATTTGGAGGCACTATTTGTATGGAGAGAAGTGTGAGAGATATATACGGATCATAAGAGTCTAAAGTATATCTTCACCCAGAAGGAGCTAAATATGAGGCAGCGCCGATGGCTAGAATTGATCAAGGATTATGATTGTGAGATTCTGTACCATCCATGCAAAGAAAATGTAGTGGGTCGATGCCCCTGAAAGCGTAAAAGGCGAGAGAAGTTATTGAAGTTAACCATTCAAGAGGAATTGGTGAAGGATTTGAACGACTTGACTTAGAGGTTAAGTATCTACTTGAGGTCAATGAGAAATTATTTATCGTGGGCAAATGAGCCCTACTTTATTAGATAAGGTTAAAGAGGCTCAAGAGAAGGGCGAAGATCATGACAAAGATCAAGAAGCTTGTTAATGAAGGGATGAATTGAAATACAAGATTGATGGCACCTTGACCGCTAAGATTTGAAGGGCCTAATTTGGGTACAATTAATACCGTAACTAAGAGAAGAGATTCGCAAGAAGCACATAATACGAGGTACTCGATACACCTGTGAAGCACAAAATGTATCAAGACTTACGCCAACACTTTTGGTGGCCAAACATGAAGAGAGATGTTGTAGAATGTGTCAAGTAAATGTCTAACTTGTCGAGGAGAGTTAAGCGTAACATCAACGCACCGAAAGTGGACTATTACGACCTTTAGAGATTCCAGAGTGGAAATGGGAGCACATCACGATGGATTTTGTGGTGGGACTTCAAAGAACGCAAAAGGGACACGATGCCATATGGGTGATCGTAGATCGTCTTACTTAAGTCGGCTCACTTTTGCCGATCAAGATCGTATAGTCCGGACCACCTAGCCAAACTATACATCAAAGAAATTATATCGAGACATGGCGCATCAAGATCTATTGTGTCGGATAGGGATCCGTTTCACGTCAAACTTCCGGAAGAGTCTTCAAGAAAGAATGGGGGACCTTGACTACGGATGAGCACCGCGTATCATCCATGACCGATGGGCAAAAGTGAGAGAACGATTCAAACACTTGAAGACATGCTCGAGCTTGTGTGATGGACTTCAAGGGTAGTTGGGAGGATCATCTTCCATTGGTAGAGTTAGATACAACAATAGCTACCACGCCAAAGATCGGAATGCCGCCAGATCTAAGCCAATCGTATGGAGGAAATGTAGAACGCCCATATGTTGGGATGAAGTGGGTGAACGTCAATCGTTGGGACCAGGCGGTGTGTAGCAGTATCAGAGAGACCATTAAGGTGATTAGAGTCGACCTGGTAGCGACTCAAGATCGCCGGAAGAAGTATGCAGACTTACATCGCTGTAAGTTTAGATTTTGAGGTGGGAAGCCATGCATTTTGAAAGTATCTCCTTGGAAAGGAAAGATAAGGTTTGGAAAGAAAGGTAAGTCGAGTCCGAGATTTATTGGACCTTTTGAGATCTTGAAGAAGATAAGCTAAGTGGCGACGAGGTAGCTCTACCTCCCTGAATCGGAACATATTCATAATGTGTTTTATGTCGATCTTGCTACGACCATATAAGCCTCGATTACAAGCATGTGATATCGCATTTGAGCCAATTCAAAGTCGAAAAAGATTTATCGTGACGAGGAAATTCCGATTGAAGTTTTAGATAGAAAGGAGCGAAATTGCGTAAATAAGGTTATACATTTCGTAAAAAGTTCTTTGGAGGAACCACAATGCTGAAGAAGCTACGTGGGAACTTGAAGAAAGGATAAGAGAAAATTACCCACACCTTTTTGAGTAACCTTATATGTAATTCCGGGGACGGAATTCTTATAAGGGGGGGAGGATGTAATAACCGTGAATCTTAAGTCACCATGTATGTATGTACATTTTTTTTTAAACTTTGTATTATATATGGATACATACATTTATGGATTTCATTAAAAATGAAAGCCTTGTGACCTAATTATACATTAGGTAAGGATATTAAATAACCTAAGGGTTATGGTAACACGAAAAAGTTAGTATTTTATACGTATACTAACTTAAGTGGGTAAACTTAGTATTTCAAGTGACTAATAATTTTAAACCTAATTCTTGTAAATCTAATTAGGTTATGAGATAAAATCATATGTATAAGTAATTAAACTTCATATGATTGGAGATGAAAGCCCTAAATTATCAAATTGGGTAACATTATTAAAATTGTTGGACTATGTTTTATCTAGCCCAAATCAATTAAAAGAAAAGCCCAAGGAAAATAAATTGTAATCCAATACTTAGCCCACTTGATTGGGGGTATTCTAGACATTTGATTAATCAAAATTGGGCATTTAAAATAAAAGCTAAATGGTGGATATTATGAGGATCCTAAGTGGAATAATTAATCTAGCTTGTCCATTAGTAGACATGAATAAACATAAGGACAATGTTGTAAGGCTCCCATTGGTTGCCACTCCATTATGCACATTTAATCATGTTTAACCTAAGGTAAGTAATAAACAAAGTGTTTTACCTAATGGGCAACAAAATGATTGTGGGAGAATTAATAATGAATTGCCCATTACATTTTGAATTCACATCTCATTCTTCCAACATCTCATTCTTCCAACATTTCATTTTCTCTCCATCTTCTTCATCTTCTTCTTCTACCTCTTGCTCCCAAGCTAGCCAACTTCAAAGAGAGAAAAGAAAGAGAGAATTTCAGCCATAGGAAGAAGAATTATAGGAGTTCTAGTGGTTTATGCCCCCTAAGTTTATTAGTTACTTTGAAAAATCAAGGAAGGTAGCCACTAAGTCAAGGTATAATGTACCTTCATCTTCTTCTCTTACCTTGTTTTGATAGCTTGAGTTTTGATGGGGTTATGTACAACTACTCAAGATACACTAGTTATACATACCATAATGCATGGAACTAAGTATCTTGAGTGTTAGATCAAAGACTTAGAGGAAGAAAATGAGCATATGTTCTCCAAGGGTGAAAACTCTTGTTTTTCTTCCACTAAATCTTGTGTAACTCAAGTTCTACAACTTGGAATTATGATCCGTCAAGGGGGTGCTAGATACATGAGTTATCTAGTAAACCCAAGTGGTAGATCACAAATCTAGCATGTTTTGGAACCTTTAAGATTATTTTTCCCAAAACAGTCCACTTTATATATGCTAAAGCTTTGAAATCCAAAATCAGCTACTGACTTGTTTTTCATGAGGCTGTTTCGGCTAGTTCCTTGTCTTGTAAAAATCTGGAAAAATATTACAGAGGTACCTTATGAAGTTATCTACGATAGGAAAAAGAACGGACACGCTTTGAAAGTTATATATTGTGCGTAATGACTATTTCAGTAAAGGACTCCATAAATATTATCCTACGAATATATCACTGTGTATACACTGGAAAATTCCAAAACTTTTACAGTAGCTTCATATATGTTAAGAGAGCATACCCTGAAAATTTCAGATTTTTCTGAGTAAAACTCAATTTATGAAAAATAGAGCAAGATCCGAGTGTTTTGGATACTTTAAAAATAGTAAATCATTTTCTAAAATTCTATAAAAATTAGAGGATCATTGTTGGTTCATATTCTGTTAAAATCCAGAAGCTGAAAATTTTTGGAATCAGTTTGCTAGTTTTCCTAAAAATGATTAGGTTATGAATAAAAGGAAATAAATAGTTAAATGATGTCTTTAATGAGAAAAATATGATTTTTATGCTTGAATGCTCATAATATATTATATCATGACTATCTTAGGGCATTTTGGTAATTTATAATAATAAATATTATTTATGACCTTTTATGGATATTAAATAAGAGGTTAATAAAGGATGAACAATTAGAATAAATTGTTTGTTAATTTAATAAATCATTGGAATATTATTATAATATTAATAATATTATAATATGATGTTGTTATATAAATAAAAATATTAGATTAGAGTATTATTATTAAATAATAATATTCGAGATTAAATAAAATATTATTAAATGATTAATAATATTAGTAAGTGAATAAAATATTATTAAATGATTAATAATATTAGTAAGTGAATAAAATATTATTAAATGATTAATAATATTAGTAAAGGGATAAAATATTATTAAATGATTAATAATATTAGTAAGTGAATAAAATGTTGGTAATAATTTAAAGTATTATTAGTGAACCAATAATACTAGAAGGTGAATTAATATTATCTAAGTTAATAATATTATGTGAATTAAAGGTAGTCGTTAATTAATAATAACACTATCTAGGCATGATAATGTTTATAAGAACTTATTGTAATGTATGATATCTATGTGATTACATAACGATGTTATGCATTGACTAATTGAAAGACTAATTATAGGTCTCTCAAAGGAAGATAATTTAACTACATAGTGGATAGAAATTTATTTCAGAGTCGTAAACCTACGATCGAGGCAAGTTTCCTAACTCAACTTGAGTTATTATTTTCAAAGCATATTAGTGAATAATTATTGATGATTATTCACGTCTTTATTGATTATTGAAATTGTGACTTTGTGCAATTGAATTCCGTTCTACCGCCATTGAATGCGTGAATTAAATTAAAGTTCTTCATTTATGAACTATTTATGGGATAGATCTATGCTAATTGTATCGCCTAGATCAAGCATGTCTAAATTTGTTAAATCAAATGGATTTTAAATAATCGTTTTATTAATTGATATGGTAAGAACTCTTGATCGAGAAATGAACAAATTTGATTAAGGCATGATATCAATATCGGATTATTAAGTGTTTATGCATAAATCACGGGGTATGAAAGGTCGATCCTTGAATACCAAAATTTATTAAAAGGTCCAGTTTAAATCACTGAGCACCTTGGCAAATGTTCATGGTTATTCAAAACCACTCAGTTCATGTTATTCAACTATCGAATATTCAATTGTTGATTATTAATTCATGTTCCTTCACAATCTTATATTATTGTTGAACATTGAAGGCAATATTTCTTTCTAAGTCATGATATATCTCCTTTGTCTTTATAAACTTGTGAAGCAAATTAGTTGCTTACTCTTGCTATATCATGACCTCTATTTTCAGTTAAGCCCGAAGGATCTAATGCGAAGGACAAGGGCAAGGGCAAGATCCAGGAGTAATTTTAGAATGAATGTTAAATTAGTTATTATCTAATGGAATTTCTTGAGTAAACTGTTTGTATTATAAATGGTGTATTTAAAGTTAAGGTTAGAGAGACCTTGGGACCATGTTTTGAGACTTTTGTATAATGAACAATGTATGTTTATTATTTCGAAATAGTTATAGAATGCTTATGATGATGATAGGATCGTGAGCACTGAATCTGAGGTTAGAGAACCTGGATTTGGGGGCGTCACATTATGTTTTTTAATTTTTGTAATTTTTCCGACCCTCAAAAATTCTGGAAAAATTTGAAATGATAATTTGATGAGTTTTCTAGATTGTGTCCAAAAATGGCGATTTTTGGATGTATAGATTATGAGTTATGAATTTTATGGGAAAGGACTATTTTAAAAGTAAACTCTTATAGCTCCTTGTGGTTAACTCCAAAAATGGTAAATTTTTTATTGGGAGTACATGTATATGATAGAAGTATACTCTGTAAATTTCAGAATTTTTGGATAAAAGTACAGTTTATGATAAATGTCTAAATATTAATTTGCTTTTGGGCTATATGAAAAATAGTAAATGAATTTTAAAAATTCGAGAAAAATATATGTTCAATATGGGACTATATTCTGCTAAATCCCAGAAAAGAAATAGTTTTGGGAGTGATTTGGTATTTTTCATGAAAATGAACTAGTTATGAGTAAATGAATTAAATATGTTATGTGAAGTACAAAAAATTGAAAAATAGGATTTTATGGCTTGAGAATCCTATATAATGTATATGCAGATTTTTGATGAGGGTTTTGGTTATTGGTAATGAAATCTTATGAGTTTGGCATTTTAAGATGATTAAATGTATTATTTAGTAAAGTGTAAACAATTAAAATAAATTGTTTATAAGATTAAGAAATGTTATTTCAATATCATTATACCGAAATATTGGTATGGATTTTATTGTGAAATTTCTACCTTTTTGTGTCGGGTTTACTATTTATGAGTTACTATTCACTAAGTTACTATTCATGGATTACTATTCACGAGTTACTATTCATGACAAAATTGGTTTCTTTTTCTAACCAAATTATAGTTGATTTATGAATATTAGTCTTGAGATTAAATCTAGATGTTTTGATTATATTGATTTTACTATTATATATAACATTTTTATAACCCTAATGATGATATTTCTCTTTTACTTGAGTGTAAAGATGGGTAGATTTTTGGTATGATCATGACTATGGGTTCCCTTTGGCCGGTAGTGCAAAGTTGAATTGTTGACTGGTATGATCATGACCATTGAATTTAAAATTGAAAATCTTTAGCTTAAGTGCAAAAGTGAAATGATCAACATGGTTATAATTATTGTTTATATAAATTCTGAAATGATTATATATTTCTTTGAGATATTAATATATTTTGCCTGTAGTGCAAACATGAACTGTTGATGAATATATTTGGCATGTAGTGCAAATATGAACTGTTGATGAATATATTTGGCCTGTAGTGCAAATATGAACTGTTGAGGAATATCTTTGGCCTGTATTGCAAAGATGATCTGTTGTTGAATATCTTTGGCCTGTAGTGCAAAGATGATCTGTTGTTGAATATATTTGGCCTGTAGTGCAAAGATGATCTATTGTTGAATATCTTTGGCCTGTAGTGCAAAGATGATCTGTGGTTGAATATCTTTGGCCAGTATTGCAAAGATGAACAGTTGACGAATATCTTTGGCCCGTAGTGCAAAGATGAATTTATTAGTATGATTATGAACATGAATTTTGATTTGGTATAACCATGAGCTTTGATGTTTCAGGTAAAGATAGGTGATGAAAATTATCTTCGTCCTGGATGAGAAGAGGAATTTAGAACTACAATTATGATTATGAGTTATTCATATGATTGTGGACCAGAATTGTTGATTGATGTTACAAGGATAAAACATTGTTGGTGGATTCTTAACATGGAGAAGATAATAGACTTTATAGTCTATTTGACTCTTTTAATGGATTGATCGTTCCGCTGCAACTATGGTTGAAAATTTTTATCATCTACCATATGTTCTAAATCTCTGATTTATTATTGATGAAGGCTATTGATAATTTAATTATCTTTAATCATGATATTCTTTACTGAGCTAGTTGTGCTCACCCTTTTGCTTCACAATTCCTTTCAGGTAATAAGGGTGTATTTGGGTTGAAGCTGGGGTAATGGGGAATAGAACGGTGGTCATCATTTAGTAGTTATATTTGGTGAATCAAATAGGGTGAGGCGAACCCAACGTTGGAAGGGTGTTTTTCCACTATCATACAAGATGTCTAAAGACATACAACCCCGTGTCATCATAAGACAGGATTGTGCACATCCACTTACTGAGTATATCTACGCGCACTACCTATATGATCTTGGTGTTTGTTTGAAGGATAATTCTCAATTAGAGACAGTGGAGATAATGATATGTCAAGAGAAGACTCACCATTGGAAAGAATATGATAGTAATCTTCTCATTTTTCTTTGGGGTCTATTGGGTCAACCAAAGATAATTCTGTGGCCATATGATATCTATCATAACCTGGAAGCATGGCCTCCCATGTACGAAGGTTTCCTTGAGCACTTCCTAAAGATTCTAATTTCTAAAACAGTTTTTAATTATACCTTTATGTAAGGTGCCATTGTGACGTGCTATCAAGGTTAGAATGTGAGTCACAGTTGGTATATATTTGTATCAAAACTCACAGCATATGTGTTGTTGTATTTTGCACGACAATTGTTGTAATAAAGTTGTAGTTTTTTTCTGTACCATGTATTTGGCGACTCAGAATGGGTTGGATGGAATGGACCTATTTTGGGGTTGTCACATTTGGTATCAGAGCTTAGGGATATGATCTCTGGCGGAGATCGGGGAAGAGAACTAGGAGGGGATAGATGAGTAAATCCTTTGCTAGTGTGTCCTACCTAAGCTTATTTGTTGGTCAGTCATAATATCGGGATATTATGTGATATGTTAATTTGTTCAATTAACCCTTGTTTTGAAGCTGTATTCTAGAATGATATCTGAAATACAGGAGATGAGCAATGGAGAAATCATGATGATGGGGAAGATGGAATCGAAATGAAAGCAAGGTATTCTCAACTTTTGAAATACCGTGTACGTAATTTCGGGGACAAAATTTCATAAGGAGGGGAGATTGTAAGACCCCGAATTTTATGAAATAAAAGTATTCAATTTTTCTATTCAGTAAATGGTTAAATTGATAAAAGTTAAAGTTAAGGGTGATATATATAAAATTTTCAAAATACGCAAGTGGTTATAAAATATTCATTGTTGTTGGGGAATATTCGTTTAGTCATAGAATATTCTTTTTGCCGGGGAATATTCGTACGACATTTGTGGGTCCCATAACACAATAACTGTCGGATGATGATAACGACAAAATTTGAGTTTTTATAAATAACGACGTAATCGTTACCGTTAACACTGTTGGAATACCCGGTGGGTAAAGTAAAGTAATACGCGTTGTTGCACAAAGAGTGCTTTGCGGTTTTGCATGATATTTTTGAATTATTGATTCTTACGTGAGAAGGCACTACTCAATAATTATTACGAGAATTCTTTGCTCAATATTTTATTTTATTGATTCAATAATTGTTGCGTTGATATTTTATATTATTGTTATTTCAATAATTATCACTGCACAATATCTCCATTATCAGATCAATAATTCATATTATTTGAATAATATTATTAGATAGCATTATTGGCAATGTTCAGAAAGTTACGCACATGAGGAGAGGTTTGGTCTCCTAATTGCGCGTGCAAGATGGCGAAATCTTTATCGGAAAGCCCCTCTTTCCTGGGAACTGTCTGGTTGTCATAATTGTGATTCTGTAATATTATTTGTGAATAATTAATTATTGATTTATATGATAAGGAAATATTTATTTGATGCAGATATAAATGATTGTAAGACCCCGAATTTTATGAAATAAAAGTATTCAATTTTCTTATAATTATTGTTCTATTCAGTAAATGGTTAAATTGATAAAATGTTAAAGTTAAGGGTAATATATACAAATTTTACAAAGTAAGCAAGTTGATATAAAATATTCGTTGTGTTGGGGAATATTCGTTTAGTCGGGGAATATTCTTTTTGTCGGGGAATATTCGTACGACAATGCAATCATTGGTGGACCCCATAACGAAATAACCGTCGGATATAGAAAGTGACAGAAATAACGTTTTTATAAACATAACGGCAAAACTTTTACCGTTAAACTAGGGAAATACCCGGTGATAAAAGTGCAATGTCTGGCGTGGTTGCACAAAGAGTTATTACCAGATTACATGATATCTCTGATTATTGATTCTTACATAAGAGGTCACTCAATAATTGTTACAGTAAATTTGACACCCCCAAATCTGGTAATGACAACACAGGTGCCACACTGAGCTTCTTCTTCAATTCCTTAAAACTCTCTTTGCACTTTTTCGTCCAAACAAATTGCACAGCTTTTCTCGTCAAATTTGTCAACGGAGTGGCAATCTTGGAAAAATCCTGAATAAACCGTCTGTAATAACCTGCCAATCCCAAGAAACTTCTTACTTCTGATGGAGTTCTTGGTTGTTCCTAATTTATCACAGCTTCGACTTTTGATGGATCCACAAAAATTCCATCTTTGTCAATTATATGCCCAAGAAATTGTACACGTTCCATTCAAAATTCACATTTAGAGAATTTCGCGTACAACTTTTCTATTCTTAGCGTCTTCAACGTCAAACGAAAATGTTCCACGCGTTCTTCTTGAGATTTGGAGTACACCACAATATCATCGATAAATACCACCACAAACTTATCTTAAAATGGTTTAAACACCCTGTTCATCAAATCCATGAATGCAACAGGGGCGTTTGTCAAACCAAAAGATATTACCAGAAACTCGTAATGTCCATTCCGAGTTCTGAATATCGTCTTCGGTACATCCTCCTTCCTTACTTTTAATTGATGATACCCACTTCTCAAATCTATTTTCGAGAAGCGTATACCACCCTTCAATTGATCAAACAAGTCATCTATTCTTGGCAACGGATATTTATTCTTAATATTGACTTTGTTTAATTCCCTATAATCAATGCAAAGACGCATCGACCCATCCTTCTTTTTTACGAATAACACCGGCGCTCCCCACGGTGATACGCTCGGCTGAATATACTTCTTATCTAACAGCTCTTGCAGTTGTACCATTAGTTCCTACATCTCTACCGGAGCCATTCTGTACGGGGCTTTCGATATTGGAGCAGTTCCTGGCACTAAGTCGATCACGAACTGGATCTCTCTATCAACTGGAAGTCCTGGAAAATCGTCCAAAAACACGTCCATAAAATCCCTAACCACTGGTATCTCCTCCAGTTTCACACCCTTCTTCTTTTGAGTATCGACTATGTAAGCTAGGTACCCTACACAGCCCTGACTCAATAACTTCTTAGCCTGCATAATCATCAGACACCTCGCTTGTCTAGGCGATTTGCTACCATAGAAAACAACATTTGACAGAGTCATAAGGTTTACACATTTCTTTTGGCAATCAATTATTGCTCCATAATTGAATAGTCAATCCATTCCCAATATAACATCAAACTCTCCAAGTTTTATCTAGATTAAATCTACTGTCATAATAGTTCCCTTAATACTCACATTACAATTCTTGTATACGAACTTAACAGGATTTCCCTCCTTATTCGCAATTTCTATGTATAAAGGGAAATTTAATTCTTCACTAGGTAATTCTAACCTCTTAGCAAATTCATCAGATATGAATAAGCAAGTAGAACCTGAATCAAATAATACATATTCATTTATATCATTGATTGGGATAATACCTGACACGACATCTTTTTATTGCACCGCTTCTTGCACCGTTATGTTGAAGGTTCTGGTTATGGGTTTGTTTGATGACGTTGGTCCAACAATGGTCAATGTACCTCCATTGCTACCTTCCTTGCTTCCCATTGTCTCTCCAGCTTTCTTCTTAGGGCACTCGCAAGAAAAATGATCCTTTGACCCGCAGGTGTAGCAAGCATTCTTCTTTGGTTGATTGCAATTTGGGGCAATGTGACCCTCTTGACCACAGTTAAAGTATACTCATTTCCCCCTTAAGCACATGCCGTGTGAAACCTCCCGCATATAGCAGAGGCTTCAAACTTCTTCTTCTGTTGGTTACCCTGCTGGTTTCTAGCACCCACATTTGTACTCCACTTTCTCTTCAGGTTATTGTTACCATTTCCACCACTACCACCATCATTCTTAACTTCGCCCTCATTCTTCTTCTTTCTATGTTCTTGATTATACTTCGTTACAGCCTCGCCTCCACCCTCAGCGATAATTGTCTTCTGAAGTATTGATGTAAATGTCTTCAGCTGAAACATGGAGACCCTACTGTACAACTAGGATTTCAGTCCCTGCTCAAACCTCTTCGCCTTATGCTCATCTGTGTTGACTTGATATGGCGCAAACCTCGCCAATTCGTTAAATTTTGTGGCACACTCCGATACCGTCATTGATCCCTACTTCACTTCTAGAAACTGCACCTCCATTTGATTCTTCCACCTCTCTGGGAAATAAGTCTAAAAAAATATCTCCTTAAACCTATCCCAAGTCATTACCCCTTGACCTCCTCGAGTTTTATTGTCTTGCCACCAATAACTAGCCTCTGCTTTCAATATAAATGTTGCAAAAGCAGTCTTCTGATTCTCAAATACTCTAGCAACATCAAAAACTTTCTCTATCTCCATGATCCAGGTCTGTGCCTCAACTGGATTCATGGACCCACAGAATTCTGATGGCCCAACCGCTTTGAAGTCCTTAAATGTCGCAACTTGATTCTGCGGCTAATTCTGTAATGCTCTCATCAGTAATGTCACTAACTGTTGAACTGGGTTAGCCTCAGCATTGTTGTTATTGGTAGATCCCTCAGGGGTTCTTTGTCGGGGTTGACATCTTGCAGGCATTTTCTGTTAAAATATACTCATTAGATTATTACTCAATCTTCTAGGTATTATCTATTCAACTTACACATCATAAAATTACCACATAACACACAATATCTTGAATAAATACTAACTTTTATTTATTCATAATATTTTATAACATAATAATGATAGCATTCTTGCTATCTACATCACTTTCCTGAACTACTAAAAGTTTCAGGATAACTTCATCATCATCATATCCCATTGGTTATATAATACCCGAGATTTACATCTTATTTACTCATTAATCACATAGTAATTTCATTCCTTATGACGACCTACTAAAATGTTGCATCCTTACGACGCTCCTTTTCCATAATACGAAACATTGTTCGGCGATCTAACATGTACGATGGCAGCGTCTCGCACTGAATCGGATAACACATGACCCGATTTTGAGCTCGATTAATCACGATGTTAAAAACACTATTCATCTCTTCCATCTTGATCTTCTTCACTTGTACATCTCTCTCTGCTACCCCGGCTCGTTTAAAAGCTTCCTCGTATGCGTCTTCGGCTATTGCCCTCTTAATCGATTCTTCTTTCAATTTGTTCTTTAGTTCCGCGATATCCTCTGTCATTTGCTCGTTCTCTCCTTCAGTTTAGATCAACTTCCCTTCGACATTACTCAGACGTTCATCTAGATCTTAGATCTCATTGTCCTTTTGTGCCATTGAGGTCTGCTGTTCAGCTACTATCTCTTCCAACTCCTCAACTTTATCCTGAAGTTCCACATTGCGTTCGTATACTTCATCGTTCATACGGGTCATGATAGGGTTTAGTGGAAGCTCTTTCTCCTCATCCTCATCCTCATTCAACTGTGGCAGCTCAACGAGGTCTTCCTTGTCCGTCTCTACCTCATCATCCTCATCAAGTAAACCGTCATGCTCAACCACTATGACCAACGGAGATGATTCCTGTAGCAGTAGGTGTTCCCAAACCACCTGAATATCTCGAGGCTCCTCTTCTCTAGGCATCTGGGACCCTTCCTCCCTAGCTTGACTAGATTCTCCTACATTAGCCATCCTGACAACAAAATTTTAAGTTATAATTATTAATCATTACTACTCAACACTCACGAGCACATAGGTTGCAACTACATAAGCACATAAGTGTTTTATTATTTCTTTCTTAAAACTCGATAAGAGTTCATCATAACTATCTTCTCAATCTCCTATAAGGTTACTTCTTAAGGCTTTTCCCCACCTAAGTTTCATAACCTAAAGCTTTGATACCAACCTGTGATACTCCCAAATCTGAGTACTTCATTCCCACAAGACTTGATGTTCACTTTCCATACATTCATAACTAACTACCCAAATATAATACAATTTAAAACATAAATCCTCCCATTAAAAGGGTTACATCATTAAACCAATATGTTTCCCAGGTTATCGAACCTTTAACATAAACCAAGTGCGGAAATAAAATAATTACATCACATCATTAAATAAAGTTTATCATCATGAAAGCAAATAAATTATAATTCTTCATCACTTGCTCATTTTTCCCTTTCCTTTACTAGTAGTAGGTTCATCGACCTTCTCAACCTTAGTTTCAATAATTTTATTTATGCAAGAGTATTGAGCAAAAAAAATGCTTACTAGAAATAGCAATGAATAAAAATAGAATAATAATTGCCAATGAATAAGCTCATCAGAACTGAATAATACTCTCTCAATGATAACTAAAAACTGGAATCAAAATATGAAATATATCTGAGGGTCATAAGATCACGAACTATGTCCAAGGTAACAAGTAATCTTTCAACCTTAACCTAAACAGTTATTCTGTAGGGACTCCCCGTACTTAGGGTAATCAGCCCTTCGTACCATGTATTGTGCACAAACATCTAAACGCATCGCGTACCCCTATAATAGGGTTGTTCTTCTCAGTTTTAGAGTACAAGTCCGCACCAAAGAAAGTTTGGTTTGAATAAGCTTCAAGGGTAATTTAGAGTTTAACGATCATCAATTAAAGGATTAGTTGAATCAATAAAGTTTGATAACACTATGATTGTAAGACCCCGAATTTTATGAAATGAAAGTATTCAATTTTCTTATAATTTTATTTAGTAAATGGTTAAATTGATAAAGGTTAAAGTTAAGGGTGACATTTGAAAGTTTTGCAAAGTAAACAAGTTGATATAAAATATTCGTTGTGTCGGGGAATATTCGATTGGTTGGGAAATATCCATTTTAACAGGGAATATCCGTACGATGACACAATCATTGGTGGACCCCACAATGGAGGTACTGTCGTAGTTCGAAAATGACTGAAATATTTTTAAATATAACGGCGAAAGTTTTACCGTTAAACTGTTGAACTACCCGGTGGTAAAAGTACAGTAATACGCGTGTTTGCATAGTAGCACACGGTATTGATTATTAATGCTTAGTGAGAAGTCACTCAGTTATACTCAATTATTACTACAGTAATTATTGCATAATAGCTCTCATATTATTGATTCAATTATTGTCACAGTATCAATAGTTTATATTATTAAATCAATAATTGAGACGACAAAGTTATTCATATTATTATTTGCAATATTGACAATGTCTAGAAAGTTCTATCGAGGATAGGTTTGGTCACCTAATTGCGCGCCAATAGGGAGAAATCCTTATCGGAAAGCCCCCTCTTTCCTGGGAATGATCTGGTTGTTAAATATTATGAGTTATAATATTAATGATGAATAAGTTCGTGTTGATTAAAGATGAAATTGATATTTCCATTGTGTTGGGATTATTAGTGTTAGTAGAAATCGACATCTATTACGATAATAATTGATGTCTGGAGGTTATATTGACCAATCAGGTAATTAATCGGATAAATGAGTAATTAATTGCTATTAATTCACATGCTTATAACTATTTGTTCACATGTGTGTACTATTGATTCACATGCATGTACTATTAGGGGAGGTGGTACAAGATTGATAATATTTGCATGACTAAATTAAAAATGGAGGTATAGATGAAGGTACTATACTATAATTATTTTTTTCACATGATTGTACTATTGAGTCACATGATTGTACTATTGATTCACATGATATACTATTAGGGGAGGTGGTGCAAGTTTGATAATACTTGCAGGACTAAATTAAAAATGAAGGAAAAGATGAAGGTATTATACTGTAATATTTTGAGCCCCAAAACGTGCAATTATCGAAACTATATTTTCCTATAAATAGAAGCTCATTCTTCTTTCATTCTCACCAATTCACTAAGACTCATAAGAGCAATTATAGAGAGAGAAGCTATAGAGAGAAAGAAGAAGAGTAGTCTGCTACTTAACTATTCCAGTATCTAGTTTTTTTTATTCTGAGGTAAGGGGTATTATTTATTTCATATTCAAAAGAGATATTATTTTGTATTCGTATGGATATTATCTTCATTCAATATTCGTATGAAATAATATTTTCTTCCATACTTTGTAGTATGTAAGTAATATTATTTCGTTTCGTATTCTTACTTCTACACTCATTTTGTTGAAGTATTGCTTCTATACTCCGTGAAATTAGTTGAATATCCTTGATATTTGCACTTCATCCAGTATCTTTTCATGAAAATATTATTCTGAGCTTTCTTGATAATTATTGATCTTTTCATACCGGAATACTATTAACGAGTTACTATTCATGAGTTACTATTTATGGGTTACTATTCACCCACTTACTATTCACTTGAATATTATTCACTCGGGTATTCGGGGTACTTTTCGTACCAGAGTACTATTCACGAGTTATTATTCACCCAAATATTATTCACTCGGGTATTTTGGGCACTTTTCATGCTGGGATACTATTCATGAGATACTATTCACGAAGTACTATTCACAGGGTAATATTCACCCGAAAGATATATTTCTTTTCTATCCAAATTATTTTTGATACATAAATATTATTCTTGAATTTTACTCCACAATTGGTGATCATGTTGACAATTTAGATATTCTTGAACTCTGGATAAATTGTATTATAAATGTTTAATATTTATCCTTTATCTCATTTGATTAATTCTTTATATTATTGTCATGATCCTCATGCTTATATTGCGTTAAAAGTCATCTTTGGCTTACGTGCATAGATGAACTGTTGGTTATTGGTTTTACAGTTGTATGTCTTTGGCCCGTAGTGCAAAGAAGAACTGTTGATTGATATCTTTGGTCGTAGTGCAAAGATGAACTGTTGATTGATAGCTTTGGCCTGTAGTGCAAAGATGAATAGGTGTATGACATGATCATGACCACTGGTGATACTAACGAATATCATTAGTCGTAGTGCATAGATAATTTGATGATGAGATTGGCAGGATCATGACCATTAGTTAACAGTTGAATGTCTTTGGCCTTAGTGCTGGACAGGCAATTGATTGGTATGATCATGACTATTGGTTTTATAGTTGAACATCTTTGGCCCGTAGTGCAAAGATAGACAACTGATTGGTATGATTATTGTTATTACATTTGAATATCTTCAGCCTTTGGGGTAAGGATATTGAGTAAACGTTCTATTAAGCCTTTGTAGCAAGTAGGAACTGTTGATTCACATTATTATAAACATGAATTGTGAATTTAACTAAAATCCTTGGTGGTTCAGGTGCAGACAGGTGATGAAAGTTCTCTTTCTCTTGGGTATAATAAAGAACTGTTAATGAGTGTTACAGGGATAAAATTGATGATAAAATTTTAAATAATAGAAGATAGTAGATATCATGCTCTGCTTGACTCTTCTAATGGATTGCTTGTTCCGCTGCAGTTGTTGATCTAAAACTTGTTGTCTATTGTATTCTATCAGTTGTTATACTGTTGAAGGCTAAGGAAAAAAAATTCTGCATTATCTTAGTCATAATATTTCTTACTGGGCTAGTTGAGCTCACCCTTTTGCTTTTATTGTTCTCTTCAAGAAATGAGAACGTAGCCGGGACTAGTCGGGGAACAGAGTGACGGTCTGAGATGGTGGCTATAGTAGTCCTGACTATTTTATAAAATAGTGTGATAATAAATATAATGAGGACTTCATTTGAGTTTGCATACTGTCTATTAGACAATATTCGTGTAAAAACTCTAAGTTACGCTGTTATCGTATTGTATAAAAGAAGTTTGTATTTGATTTATGTATCATGTATTTGGCGACTCAAAATGAGTGATGTATACATATTTTGGGGGTGTCACAACGATTGATCAATAACAACTTAATATGGAATGATTAAGAATCATAGGTGAACCAACTATACATTAAACTCATGCTTGAAAATAACTAAAAAGCATAAGCATTGAATGAAACAATAACCTCGCTTGAACAACAATAAGCTAAGGTTATGATCTTGTCAAATTAGAAATTAAATTACTAAACATGCATTTAACTGATAACAAGATGGAAACAAAGCTTGCTTAACATGATAATAACTTGTGCAAAGTAAATGAAATATGAAAGCTCAATATTAGAGATTAGAGTTTAAGAAATCGTATTCACTATAAAAGATTAAAACTAAAGAAACTTGATTAACTATAAACAAGTTAGAATAACTCGACAATGATTATAATTCAAAACTTGCTCGAATAACGTTACGGTTAGAGCTTGCTCAAGTAAAGTTTAAGGATAAAAGAACTTCCTCAATTAAAGTTTAAGGTAAGGAACTTGCCTCGTGCGTAAGCTATAAATTTATAACTCACGTTCATCTATACATAGTATTAGAATCACAATATCTATTAGATATACTAACATCCATTTTCCCAAAATAACACTCACTTCTAGTTAGCCTTGTTATTTTAGTATAAGTTTTACTTTGCACCATATGCATTTCAGAAATCACAAGTATTAACTTCAAAACACTTATTCACTATTCATGTGTACATTAAATCATAACATATCGCTTTCATAACTTACTAATCTTTTACAACTTTAGAATTACTAATTACATGATACAATTCTGTTTTAACCTCTTCATTACATGTTTCTCACATTAACATATCATTAGACTAAGTTACAATAGGTGTTCAGGGTCTGCAGAAGTAACAAGCATCACCGCCTTCGATCGGTATATGCAATTGTGCATACTTAAGCTTCGGGACCAACAGAAGAATGCGTCGTTTCTAGCTTTGACACCAAATAAGAAATTGCGTTAGTGCACAAGACGAAAAACCACGCGATCTGTGAACAACACACTGTTTAGCCCAATTATCACTAACTTCATCCACAAAACAGTAAATTAAGCATACCCAATTGATATAGAACTCATACAAACATGATTCCTCACATATATACTAACTTAGAACAATTAAACAACAACTACAACTAATTTAAATCCTTTAATTATACCAAAAACTCTATTTTTGACATTCTTGACCAAAAATAACATTATGATCTCAACAATACACCAAATTAACACATTCAAACTACGTTCTCTTCATTTCTTACCGAATTAACATATTCAAGGCTCAATTTACAGATTAGTTTACAAATTAACCACCAAATTTGGCGCTTTCACAAGCCATATATATAAACATGCATTGTAAATATATTTTTTTTCTTTTGAATGTGGTTAGTACACAAAATTGTGTCTAGATACTAGTTCTAACATCACAAATACCTATAAATACAATTAACACTTTATACCATAACAATTTATCCAACTTGAATTCACATAAACTTGAAATTCATGTCGTAGAACATACATATATATAATATTAAGGTTATGGAAGCATACCTTCTCTTGCTTGAATAATTCTTGCTAAAACACAAAAATTTGCTTTGGAAATCTCAGGAATCCTCTCTCAAACTCCCTCAATTTCTCTGTATTCTTCTTTTTTTACTCTTAAGCCAATACCAGACCCTTTTACGTAAAAATAAAAGAGACGCACCCAACGTATGAAACTGTCGTATACTTATTATTATAATAATTACATATCAGTTATAAAGCATTTAATATATTTTATTTGTTTTATTTATATTATCAAATTCAAATTTCAAAAGCCATAAGACTTTGTTTGGCAAAACACTTTAAAAATAAAGACTTAATATCTTTAAGCCTTGTTTGGGAAAATCCATTTTAAAATTACTTTAATTTATTTTAATAAATTATTTACACTATCGTTTATAGTCTCATATTATTTATTTAGATTTCTATATCCAATCTTATTTAAATAAAGTAATTACAACATATTAAATAAATTTCCCACTTAACCAATTATGTGGACTACCGCATGCATGGTGAATGATCCTTCGTATTCATTCCTTATTAAATTCTGGAAATGATCTCAGATAATCGTGGATTACTGCATGGCGCAGCAAAAATCCATTTGCAGATTTCATATATTCTATTATACTCATTGGTTAAAGTTTTGGTTTCTATACTCCATGAAATTAGTAGAATATCCCGGATATTTTGCGCTTCATCCAAAGATCTTTTCATGGAAATATTCTTTCGAGCATTCTTGAATTTTACTCCATTAAAACAATATCATGTTCACAATTTGGACGTTATTGATTTGGATAAATTAAATTATAAATCTTTAAAAATTTATCCTTGAACTTGTTTTATTGAATTCTTATATCATTGTCATCATCCTCATGTTTATAATATATATCTGTAGTGCATAGATGGACTTGGTAAGATTATGACGAAGATTATTCGGTATAATCATGGTAGTAATGTTACAAATGATGTGGTAAAAGTCCATCATTAGTAGTAGTGCATTGATGGACGGTTGTTGGTCGATCATTACCATTGATGAATACCACGAATATCCTTGGCATCAGTAGTGCATGGATAATTTATGGTCGTGATACTAAAGAATATCCTTAAGCTAGTAGTGCGAGGGGTGATTCGATGATGTGGATTATTTATTTGTCGAGTCTCGCCGATAAAAGTAATGAAAAACCTTTTAAATCATAGAAGATAGTAGATTTTATTCTCTACTTGACTCTTCTAATGGATTGCTTGTTATTGTCATGATTAAACTTGATGTTTGTTATATTTTATCGGTTTAACATCGTTGAAGGCTAACGATAAATTATTACGCATTATCTTAGTCATAATATTTCTTCTTTGGGCTAGTTGAGCCCACCCTTTTGCTTTCATTGTTCTCTTGAGAAATGAAGCGTGGCCGGGACTAGTCGGGGAACGGAGTGATGGTCCAAATGATAACATTAGTAGTCCTCACTATTCTATGAAATAGTGTGATAATAAATGTATTGAGAACTTATCTTGAGTTTGAATACTGTGTAGAAGATAATATTTGTAATAAAACTTAGAGCTCATGTTGTATATTTAAGTTTGTATTTGTATTCTGTACCATGTATTTGGCGACTCAGAATGGGTGATGTATACCTATTTTGGGGGTGTCACAGTATACATTGCTCATCTTGAGTCACCAAATATATGGTACTGAATACAAATACAAACTTATTTATACAACATGAGTTGAGAGTTTTTACATGAATATTGTCTCATAGACAATATCCAAACTCAAATTCAATCCTCATTACATTTATTATCACACTAAATAGTGAGGACTGCTAAAACAACCATCTCGAACCGTCACTCCATTCCCCGACTAGTCCCGGCTACGTTCTCATTTCCTGAAGAGAACAATGAAAGTAAAATGGTGAGCTCAACAAACCCAGTAAGAAATATTATAACTAAGATAATGCAGAATAAATTATCATTAGCCTTCAACAGTGTTAAACTGAAAAAATATAATAAACATCAAGTTTAACTGCAGCGGAACAAGAAATCCATTAGAAGAGTCAAGTAGAGCATGATATCTAATATCTTCTATGATTTAAAAAGTTTATCATCAAATTTATAGTTGAGACTCAATTTAACAAATAATCCACATCACTGAATTATCCATGCACTACGGGCCAAGGATATTCATTAGTATTACGTCCACAAATTATCCATGCACTATGGGCCAAGGATATTCTTGTAATCATCAATGGTCATGATCATGCCAACAACTGTCCATCAATGCACTACGGGTCAATGAGGACTTTTACCACATCATTTGTAACATTACGGTCATGATTATACCGAATAATCCTTGGTCATAATCATACCAATCAACAGTCCATCAATGCACTACGGGCCAATTAGGACTTTCATCACAATATAAGCATGAGAATGATGTCAATGATATAAGAATTCAATTAAATGAAAGCAAATGACAAATTTTAAAGATTTATAATTTAATTTATCCAGAATTCAATAATGTCCAAATTGTCAACATGATACTGCTTTGTAGGGAAAAATTCAAGAATAATATTGTACCAAAAATGATTTGGACCGAAAAGAAATCAATTTTTATCATGAATAGTACCCTGAGTGAATAGTATCCCATGAATAGTACTTTGGGAATAGTATCCCGTGAATAGTACTCCGGCATGAAAAAGTTAAAACTTATCAAGAATGTTCAGAACAATATTTCAATTAAAAGATATTGGATGAAGCGCAAATTTCAAGGATATTCTACTAATTTCATAAAGTATAGAAGCCAAAACTTAACAAAATGAGTATAGAATTCGAAATCTGAAACGAAATAATATTACTTGCATACTACAGAGTATGGAAGAAAATATTATATCTTACGAGTATTGAACAAAAATAATATCACTTACCTTAAACAGAAGAGTATTCCAACTGGTATAGCGGGAATATTCTTGAAGAAAACTTTCACATGTTTTCTACGCTCAAAGCTTCTTAAAACTTTACAGAAATACACTCAATATTATAGAAGAAGAATTCTCTGATTCTGGTGTGATTTTCAATTCTAAACTAAGCATCCTATTTATAGGATAATGGAAGGATACTATTTGAATTTAGAAAATCATGGATCGCATAAAGAAGGAAACATGTGAGGCGCAAACAATTAAAAATTTTTCGAAATTTGATTTTTACTATTCATTACTCTCCAATAAAATATTCTAATAAAATAAAAACTTTAAATAAAATATAATATATTCTACTTATAATCCAATAAAACAAAACTTTATACTATATATATATATATATATATATATATATATATATATATATATATATATGCACACACATTATCACCAATACACACATACACACATTTAATATATACTCCTCCCAAACACGTTTTCTCTCCCCACCCCATTTTCATTTTTTCATCCCACATGTGGGCCCCACCCCACATGTCATTTTCATACACACACACACACACACACACATATATATATATATATATATATATATATATATATATATATATATACTATATAATTTTATCTGGATTATTTTGAAAAATGGGTAAATGGGGGTCCAAATAATAAGCAAAATTTACAAAAAAATACTTCATAAAAACCCCTTAATATTTTTAACAACATTTATTCATCATTATTATAACTCGCAATATTAACAACCAGATCATTCCCAAGAAAGAGGGGGCTTTCCGATAAGGATTTCTCCTTATTGGCGTGCAATTAGGTGACCAAATCTCTTTCCTCGACATAATTTTCTAGACATTGTTAATTATGCAAATAATAAAATGAATAACTTGTCATCTCAATTATTAATTTAATAATATAAAATATTAACAATAATTGAATCAAATAATGTGAGATACTATGCAGCAATTACTGTAGCAATAATTAAGTATAACTGAGTGACTTCTCACGTAAGTATCAATAATTAATACCGTGTGGTACTATGCAACCACGCGTATTCCTGTACTTTTACCACCGGGTATTTTAACAGTTTAACGGTAAAACATTCGCCGTTATTCTTATAAAAAGATATTTCTATCATTTTCAAACTCCGACAAAAATTTCGGTGTGGGGTCCACTAATAATTATGTCGTCATTCGAATATTTCCTGTTAAAACAAATATTGCCCGACCAATCGAATACTTTATAACAACTTGCATACTTTGCAAAATTTATAAATATTACCCACAACTATAATATTATATCAAATTCACACCATAATATTCAAAATATATATCGAGAAATATTTAATCTTTATTTATGAAAGTTGGGATCTTACATGTTTGATGCAATAATTGCTACAGTGATAATTGAATAGTATTTTATATTATTGATTCAATAATTGTCACGACACAGTAACTCATATTATTGAAATGATATTATTAGATAGCATTATTGACAAGGTCTAGAAAGTTCTGTCGAGGAAAGGGGTTAGGTTATATAATTGTGCGCCAGTAAGGAGAAATCCTTATAGAAAAGCCCCCTCTTTCTTGGGAACGATCTGATTGTCAATATTGTGAATCTATAATATTAATTAGAAATAATTATTTAAGGATTGAAGAGTTGTAAATAATTGATGAATAAAATAAAATTTATTGATAAATATGATAAATAAATATTTGTTCAATTTTAATATAGATGGAGGAATTTTAGCATGAGACATGTGTTTACAGTTTGGCATATTTTTCTATGTAACCATAATTATCTTCTCTGATAAAATATTAATTCAAATATATTATTATAATATTACATTATAATAGTATAATGTGATAATATAATAGTATAATTTTATAATTTAAATGGAAATATTATTATAATAAATTTATGGTATAAGAATAAAATAAGGAGGAAGAGACTAAATTGAATTTGAATTCTTTTATTTCAAATAACATGTGATAAAAGGGGTGGATGAGCAAGTTGATTTTGAAAAGCTTTGTTTCAAAGTGTGTGAGCTAAATCATCCGCATGTGTATGTCTTGTCATAGATAGTGTGCTAGCACTTTCCTATAAATAGGTTGTTTAGTTAAACAATGAAACTCACACCAGAATCAGAAAATTATTTCTTTATAATATTGAGCGTTCTTGTGAGTATAAGGATATTTTGAGTGTTGATAACAGTGCAAGATTTTCTCAACATAATCTCCGTTATTCCAGTTAGAACTACTTTCCTATTAAGATAAAGGATATTATATTTCTCGTAAAGAATGTTATTTTCTTTCAATACTCGTAAATGATATTATTTCCTTCCATACTCGTAAGGGATATATCATTTTCTTTCATACTCCATATTATGTAAGTGACTCTATTTCATTTCATATTCCTAAATTTAAACTTACTATGGTAAGTATTGCTTCTATAATTCCTGAAATGATTAGAAATTTCTTAAGATTTGCGATTCATCTGTGACACCCCCAAATCTGCGTACGTCATTCCCTTAAGATTTGGTGTTCACTTAATAAAAACATTCATATCTAAATACCCAATCATAACAAAATTGAATAATAAACCTTCACATTAAAGGATTACATTAATAAAAATCTCCCAGGTTATCTAACATTTAAATACAAATATCATATGCGGAAAATTAAGTAACTTTATTACAATAATTAAAATAAAGTCTGACAACAAAATGTCAACATGATTACAAGTCTTCAATACGTGTTTATCTTTCCCTTCCCTTTACTGGTGCTAGGCACATTGACCTTCTCAGCTTTAGCTGTAATATTTATATAAGCAAGAGTGAGCAAACAATGCTCACTTGAAATAATAATGAATAAAACTTTACAACAATTGCCAAATAATAGACTCAATAGAATTGAACAATAGGTTCTATCAATGATAATCAAAATCTGAATCATATATCTGAGGGTCATAAGACCATGAACTAGGTCCATAGTTATAAGTAATCTTTCAACTTAAACTTTAACAATCATAAGACTATAGGGACTCCTCGTACTTAGGGGGATCAACCCTTCGTACAATGTATTGTGCATAAACATTTCAACGCTATACGTAAATTATCCTCTAATATTAGAGTTGTTCATCTCAGCATTTAGAATACAAGTCTGCACCAAAGTAAGTTTGGTTTGGATAAGTTTCAAGGAAATTTAGGTTTAACGAACATCAAATAAGGATTAGTTTAATAAAAAGGTAATAATATTATGTTATGGAACAAACCATAAGTAAATCAACATTCTATAATAAGGTCATGCTTTAGGAATAATCTAAGAGTATAAACAATGAATAATCATAACATACCTTGCTTGAACAATAATAAGCTAAGGATATTTAGAATTGAGTACTAAGCATGCATAACAAATAGTAAATTAAACGATAAAACTTGTTCGACATTAGTATATCAGAATATATAAACTTGCATGTTAAATAACAAGTTAAAGACAAGAATAACTTGCTAAATATCATAATAAGGTTTAGAAAACGTGCATCATCATAAACAAATTAGATACAAGAAACTTACTCAAAATAAGAATAAAGTTTAGGAAATTTGCGTAATTATAATTGAGATAGGGTAAGTAAACTTGCACAATAATAACAAGGTAGAGTAAGAAACTTGCCTTGCGTATAAGCTAAACCGTAACAATTCGATTGACAATATCCTATATACATATCATCATGACATAATTAGTCATTACAAATACTTTATATATAAATAAGTATCTACATCATGTATGGTTTGATTTTTTTTATCACATAATCAAATTACATTAGTAATAAAACTCGTTAACTATTAATAATATGATCATTCGTAGTATAGTAATACCAAAATCACATCTTAACAGTCATACTATTTCATTTAACAACTTTTTCAGACTTTGTGAAATTAAAACACACTATCGACCACCATTCTATTTAATCACATTGCAAGCTTTCACGCTTTACATTTGTGGCACGGTATTCGCGATGAGGCACTAAGTACATGCACATGAGTCACTGAGCCAATGTTGGCGCTACGGCTTATGTTGCGCTTAAACCTGCAAATATGAGACTTATACTACGAGGTCATACTGCAATACAATAATTATAGTACTGCGACCAACTTTCGACAAAGAAAAAACAAAGCCAATTTTGGCCTACAAGCTACTTTCTAACAAATGAATTAACATGTAATGTCGACGTCGAGATTTTAATTTGTCCATTTTCGTTACTTGTTCTTTGGTGTTCTCATGTTAGGTGAGATTTGTTTGAAAAAACAAGTGAAAAAGGCCCGACATGTATCATGTCGACAATGGACTGTTAAGAGTCGCCAGTTGGTTTTTTATATGGTTGTACCAGCACAACCGAGAAATGATTTGCACATTGACCAAATGATGTGACATCGCTTAAACAATTGGTGAAACCGAGATTCATTAGGGTCCAGGGACTTGATTATGCGGAGGGAATGTGTTAGACACCCCCCGACATCCGTGTTACCACGGTGACCGCCACTTTTCAAGAAAATGTTTTATGAATGTGTGTGTGTATGGGTCAATGTGTTGTTATTTGGAAGTAGTGTGAGGCCTCATTCGCACCTATATACACAGGGTTTGAATTTGTGTAAAAATTCAGTTTTAAATAAGATATGGTTGTGATGTTTTATAAAAGAGGTTTTTCAAACCCTTGTGGTCAATAGTAATTGAGACCTTTTAAACTCCCATTTTTATTAAGTGTTCGGCTTGATTGTTTTTAATTTTCGAGATGCAAAGCATCTTCGAGAAAATAATGTACAAAATAGTGCCGAACTCCTCGTGGGTATAAAAACCATCTAAGGAAATCCAAACACCATGAATAAATTTACAAGCTGCTTACAGCTATAAATGTCCATCACGGGAACCGAATCTAGATCCAGTAGACTAAATCTGTGATCACATGATTCCTAGGCTCACATGATGTCGTAATTGATTAAAAAGCAGTAAGTAGGTATATATATATATATAAGCCTTAAATATATATATATATATTATATATATATATATATATATATATATATACAGACATGATCAGCCACCACGAAGTACCTCTATGGGGATCGTAAATGTAAATAAAGTTTAAAAGTAATCAACCGCCATGAGAGTAGACTCAAAAGCAGATTTAAAAGTAAAGAAAGTCGTGAAGACGATCAATGTACTACTTAAGTAAACTCTGTGTGGGATTAAATGTATATATATATATATATATATATATATATATATATATATATATATATATATATATCAACTGTGTGTCGAACTTTATTCGATGAGCTTGGATTTTACATCTGGTGCGTTTACCACTTATATATATATATATATACGAAAGCAAATAAACGCTCCAGACTGAAGTCTAGGCTCAATCGAGGCATAACTCGATAATGTTAGTCCATATGTAAAACATATATATATATATATATATATATATATTTATATATACAAACTGAAAAGAAACCACAGACCGAAGTCTGGGCAAACACACGCAACACGACTCTCAACGTGAAGAACGGTGTGTGCAAATGAAGGGAAAGGCTTTAAAGTGTGTGAGAAGGCTTACAGTGGGCTACCAAAAAAGACTTCTATATCTTTAAAAGGATGAACACTCAGCTCCCACCAGTACAAAATAGAAGCTATATGTGAGCTCACAAGTGTTTAAAATGAGAACGCACTCAGTGTAGGGTGAGTACATAGCAAATTTGATACGGCTTCCTCACCTTTTTATCTTACAAAATGGCCACCCAAGCCCTCTATTTATAGAGGGGGGTGTCGCAGGTGTCCTGCGGCTACCCGGGTTGCCCCGGGCTTCACGGGTCCCGCCGTCTCGAAGTACATGCACGCACTGTAATGTCCACTCAAAATTTCAGAATTTCAATCTGGGCATCCGACTGAGGTATGTAAGACCTATTTCGGACCGCCGTTGTCGAGAGTTACGCAATGAAATGGTATTAGAGGCTCTACGAAGTCAGGAAGATGGGACCATGCCCTCCGGTCTTCAAGCTTCAAATTCTATCTGTTGCCTTGTGCAATAGTCACTCGGGATTGGACCTCGTTGGTTCTTATGGGACATTGTTGTGTAGAAATGTATGCATGAGATGTTGAGATGGTGTGATGTGGCGTCAAGGTGGCAAGATGACGACTTTGCCCTTCACCGGGGTTATCTCTGGTTTGGGCTGATAAAGCAGACGTTGCTCCGGGTTATCTCTAAGATTGGACTGCTGCAAGTGTTGAAGGTCCTCAGTGTCATCTCTGAGGTGTTCCTGCTTCCCGGTGTTATCTCCAGGTCTTTGTACTGAGAGCCTCGGTGTGAGTGTCGAGGTTGAAGCTGATTGCATGCATTTGAAACAAGCATTTCTGGGGTTATCTCCAGAACTGCATTCCTTGGGGTTATCTCCAAGGTTCGTAACTATTACTCGCAGTGTTGGGACTGAGACTGAATATCTCGGGGTTATCTACAAGATGAATCGACCTTCTCCAGTGGAATTTTAGGTATTGGAACTGCATGCCTCGGGGTTATCTCTGAGGTTGGAACTGATACTCTCGGTGTATGTTCCGGGGTTGAGACTGAACTTCCGGTAGTATCCGGACTAGATATGAGCTGTCTTCCAAGGTTATCTCTAAAGACGAATCTGCCCTCCTGGAATTTCAGTGATAGGTGTGCAGAAAATTTCGAGTGTCTATAGATGCTCCTCTTTATCATATTCATGCAATGCAATGGCATGGATATGATAAAGAATCCTAGACACTTTAAATGCAACAAGATAAACATGATGCAAATGTATGATGCATGTGTGTTGGGTTGTTGTCCAACATGTTGGGGTGATTGTCAGATCTTTGTTTCTTCTACCGGGGATCGACAACAATGACCAGATTGGATGTGTGATCCAAATCTTTTACAATGTTGACATTGGGGTTATCACCAAAGTCTTTAATCATTGATACAGACTTGATTTCGAAGATGTGCCTCTCGTGTACGAGAGATCTGTGGGGATAAAGCTTTGTCTGTTTGAGGATGTGTATAACATATTCCATCATCGATCCTCCTCGATGATGTTGACCCTTCCTAGTTTGTATCGCCAGGACATATCAATGTTTTATTGGATTTACTGCCAACAGTATGTGTTGTTAGGGTTGTCTGACCTTCTCTGACGTGTGAATCAACGGAGAATACCTCTGTTGGGGCAGACTGTCAAGGTTGTTTGACCTTCGCTGACGTGTAAATCAATGAATATACACTCCTGTTGGGAAGACTGTCAAGGTTACTTGACTTTCGTTGACGTGTGAATCAACGGATAAACACCCCTATTGGGCAGACTGTCAAGGCTTCTTGAACTTCGCTGATGTGTAAATCAACGGATAAACACCCCTGTTGGGCAAACTGTCAAGGTTGTTTGACCTTCGCCGACGTGTAAATCAACGGAACATGCGTTGTAACCCCCGCTGGGGATCTGTTTGATCCTCGTTGACGTGTACATCAATGGAACATGCGTTGTAACCCCTCGCTGGGGATTTATTTGATCCTCATTAATGTGTACATCAACGGAACATGCGTTATAACCCCCGCCAGGGATCTGTCTGATCCTCATTGACGTGTACATCAATGGAACATGCGTTGTAACTCGTGCCAGGGATCTGTTTGATCCTCGTTGACGTGTACATCAACAGAACATGCGTTATAACCTCCACCGGGGAACTATTTGATCCTCGTTGACGTGTACATCAACGAAACATGCGTTGTAACCCCCGCTGGGGATATGTACTTCGACATATGCAAATGCGTGATGCCCCCGCCGGGTTGTGAGAATGAGTGGTGCCCTCGCTGGGGTCGTGTACTGTAGAATGCGTGATGCCCACGTCGGGGATCTCTTCTTGAGACTACGTGATGCACCCGCCGGGGATCTCTTCTTGAGACTGCGTGATGCCCCCGTCGGGGATCTCTTTTAGAGACTGCATGAGGCCCCCCACCGGGGATCTCTTTTTGAGACTATGTGATGCCCCCGCTGGGGATATGTACTTTAACATATACAAACGTGTGATGCCCCCGCCGGGTTGTGAGAATACGTGATGCCCACGTCGGGGTCATGTATTATAGAATGCGTGATGCCCCCGCTGGGGGTCTCTTCTTGAGACTGCGTGATGCCCCCACCGGGGATCTGTTTGAAAATTAGGGTGACGACCCTGAATTAGAGGCATTGGACATGCGTAAGGTATTACCGAGTGTGATTTGTAATAGTTAAGATCATCGTCATAGTGTACCATGTGCTCGGGCGAATACCAATGAGTGATGTGTAAACCCACGGCTTGGTCTGAGAAAACCAGGATCGTAAGCTATTCTGCTCAATCGCGTAGCATTTTTATTCCTGATTTGGCTTTTTCAGCTTATGAGAACTCCGTTGCAACTCAAATTGGACCGAGACGGAGGGGTGGGACCCACATAAGGGTACCACAGGTACACCTGCAGCCGTTGCAGATGGACCTGCGGCCAGCCATGGATGGCTATTAATGTTGCAGGTTGCTTTCTTAAGTCATTTTTTGTTGCGCCACGAAGGAAATCAGAGAGCTCTCCTTCAGATCTGCTGAGTTCGGACGTCTTTCTGCAAATTATGTCACCGTACAAGTGTTCTACACTATCCTGGTAACGTATGCATGTCTTTTTTTTTCCAGTTTTTATCCATTGGAAAATGATTTATCAAATAAAATGCATCTAAACACATAAAAGTGAATATTCATGCTCAAATGACTTGATAAAAAATATTCAACAGGTTGTGTAATGCCTCAAAATCCGGTCTTTCTTCACACCCAGATTCCGTACGTCATGAGTACATCATTCATTCTGCATACATCATTATATAGCTAAATATAACGACATACACTCTCAAATCCCAGGTTCTCGAAACCTTATAATCTTCCTCATTACAAATAATGATAATTACACTATTCCTTACATCTTGCACGAGTGACTTTTATCCGCCACCAAGGATATATAATCGTTCATTAAACTATTCTAGAGTTTAATTCTCATCTTTCTACATTACAAGTCTTCACTTGATCTTCTCGCTCATTCACATTTTGAATGACACTTCATCTGGATACCGTCAGCTTGATCTATACGGGATCCTTAAGTTCTTCTAACATCGTTCGCTGAAAATGTTTTTCATTTAAAGCAAGTGTGAGCATTCAATTGCCCAGCAAGTCATAATAATTGAACAAACAACTTCAAGAATTTAAACATTCTTTTCTCGACTTCAATAACCGAACAAAGGTTACGGTTAGCTTGAATAATAGGAATAGTCTTGATTCCTATCATCTTAAAACATTAGTTACATGCACTTTGAAATACTTTCATTCTCTACTCTCTTTCATGCACATTCTATCTGGCTAGAATCAATAGCACAGACTTAACAATAATGGTTCATGTATAAGCAGTAATATTCTTTTATTGAGCAGTTCAAACATAGTACAGTTCATCTCACGTAAAACACCAAGTGTTCAAATTGTGGCACAAGGCCTCATACGTTATAACACCTTGTACAAATATCACACATTCAAGACATAGATGTAACTTCTCAAGTTCAATATCCGAGAAGTTTTAAGAAACTAGCATTCATTTAAAATATGAATGAAGTTAGAAACTTGCCTTACACATTACGCCCATATGTACTACGCTGAATCGCTTCATCCCAATCCCTATAACACATAAGGAAATAACAAATACCCCAATTAGTCATATACTTGACTTACGCATTGGTTTACTTAACTTTACTTCTTAAGGTTCGCGTTCTTGCAATATAATTTTATGCGACTAACTTTCATTACCGGTTTACGGTTTCATGACATATGGAGATGTCTTACTCAACACGTTCATCATCTTTGATGATTCACATTCTTATCTTTTTCGTATACTTCTCTAGGACTCAGTACACATCGCTTCTCTGCTAGTAGTCCATATGGTACTTTGAGTGGTTTCCTACAAACAACCTACAAACAAGTTCCCATCTCATCTACACTGCCATCACAGTGAGTTAGATCGGTTGCCAGTTTTGTATATACCTTCGCTCTCTGAAGGAATTATTTAGCCCAGCTCCCATATGTCAACCATCAAAGGTTACGATTGTACCACAACCTAACTTTCTCTTAACTTATACGAATTATTAAATTATAATGTTCGTTAAGTTAATTTCTTATTCCTTTTAGCTTTCTGGCAAGTAATTGCCATACCTCAGGATTCATTCTTATCCGATTCACATTCGTCTTTCATTAATCTCATTACCGTTCGATACGACTTTCTTGATACCATTCGTATCTTACTTACTACATTCATCAACGTCTAAGTCATACAACAAGGGTATACTTAGCACGTTCGTCAAACGAGAATACGATTCATGAGGATTGTTTACGTATTCAACCTTCACATTGCTCGTCTCTTAATCTCTCATTCAACCTTTACTCAAGGTTTTAATTGCTTTCGATCGTTATACATCCCATGAACCTCATGTTCATTATTCTTTCTTAATGTCAAAGCCATACAGTTCGTTGTATGCTAAGACCGACCGTTCATCGCAACAACGTTGCGTTCACAGCATCTTTACATTCATCTCTCAATGCCATGTCATAACATCAAAATGTTATACATTAACATCGTCAACCAACGTCTAAGGAATCACAACCATAGCAATCCCTCACGTTCGTTTATCACGACTACGGTCCCCGAACATCAGTTTCGTAACCCGCATCTACATTCTTTGTCTTTTATTCTCGTTTAATCTTTTTGTTCAACCTTTATTAAAGGTTTAAAACACTTATTTAAGTGTTACATTAGTTGAACATTATGTTCATATTTTTTTCTTGCACATCCTCCAATAACCGAGAACTAAAATCTCATTTTGGGCATTACTCGCTGACCGTGACTGTGACTGCAGGTGCCCTTCCTTCTTCTCACATTTGCTTGGCATGACCTACCTACTCTCTCTCTCTCTCTTCCGAATCATGCCATGCCATGAAGTCCTTACTTAGTGGTCATAAGGTACATGCTGGCCACACTCCGTAAGATTTTCGATCAGTACATGGTGTCATGCGGTACACAAATTGTACTACTTGTTCACGTGCGGTGAACTCTTGCAGTAGTCTTTCGGACTTTGTTAGCATCATGGCATCGGCCTCTAAGGCACAACTTCATGACCAAGGGTTTAGCATGAAACCTAGAAAATTTTTCTAAGTCTTTTACAAGCTTGAGACGCTGATTTCGAAATCTCATAACTTCTTCGTTATAACTCGGAATGAGGTCGTTCCAAAGCCATTTTCTTCCTTATCTTACGTATTTTGATTAACCTCGAACAGAAATTTGTTCTAAATTCATTAACATGCCATTCAATTGTCTTAATCTTCATTCTTCGTTCATTTTAACGTTTTTAACGTTCTTTGTTCGTTCGTCCATAATTAGGTCATCCGAACTCGGAATTCATTCGTTCTTGAGTCTATGACTCACGTTTTCTACGTTCTCTTACATTATTATGAAACCCTACACGTTCGGGTTCATTTACTAACTTTCAAATTCTCGCTCGTCTTTTACGAACTTTTCGCCATAACTTCGTTATAGCTAAGTTTAATCCGTTCTTCATGAATGTTTCTAACATTCCTAACCAAGAAATAAGCAACTAACTTATACGCTATGGTTTTAAACTTGTCCATTAACAACAATTACACTATGATAGTTTTAAATTTGTCCATCAACAACGTTCTTCGTGTTCTTCGCGTGTTCTTCGTTCGTTCTTCATTTTAATCGATATTTTGGATTACAATTTCACTTTTTCTTGGAATTTGATGTTATAGAACACCATTCCTTACTTATTTGACCTACTTATTCATAAGATTCATTCAGATCGCTCAAAATCCTTACGAATCTTATACTTCGTTAAGAAATTTATAAACTAAATTTCTTATTTCTTATTTTCTCTTGATTTCAACCATATGAAATCATTACTAATCTCTTTTACTTCTTATTCTCATTAAGCTATGTTTTTGACATAGAAAACTTAAAGAAAATATTAGAAGAAACTAGGGTTCGGATTACCGTTCTTCTTTATTTCTCTTCCGTTATACAAAGCCAGCTTTTTGCTAACTTATCTATTTCTCGATCACTTTTGATCCGAGCATTCATGCTCACGCTCTTCCTCTTCCTCTCCAATCCGAGTTCTCTCTATCTCTCTCAAGTGTAGGATTTTCAAAATCCCATTCAAATGAGATTAAGCTTTCTATTTATAGATTTTCAAGGTTAGGGGCAAAATAGTCATTTTTCCCCTAAAATCACTATTCACACCTCCTTACTATTCAAGACTTAAGGACTAAGTTAACTTAGCCCTCAAGTTTTCTTAGCCCTTAAGTTTTGTAGTTCCATCTTTCGGGTTTCGTCCGACAGTTTTAAAAACTGCGATTCTCGGAATCCAAATATTTTTGGATATTTCGTCTTTCCTTTACCGATTAACTTTTACGTATTCTTTGGATTTTTGAAAAACTGAAAAATACTTTTTGGCGTCAAGCGATTTCCTTCACGTTTTCCCCTAACGTAGCTAAACGAATGAAAAGTACATAACAGTACTTTTTATCATTTTTATTTCGTCTGATTTCTGCACGTTTTTTGAGAAAAACTTTTATCGGCTTACTTAAATTTTCACGATATATTATCGTCAAATCTTTTGACGGAATGTCATTTCAACATACCGAACTCTCGAAAAGGCTTAGGTTATTCAAACCCTAACCCTTAGGTTTCATCAGGTGAATAGTGCCTATTTCGTCTTTTTCCCCAGAAATATTTTTGTTCCCAGAAAAATTTTATTTTCGTCTTGAAAATTCTTACTCGTTCAATCTAGCTCGTAGCCAGAATCCTCCCGATTAATAATCATTCTAGGTTATAAAACGATTAATAAACACATAGCACATAATAGTATTAATAAAAATTCATTTTATTAATAACTAATTCTTTAAATCTTAATTTCTGGACAATCCGGATTTCTGGGTTGTCACATCCTTCCTCCCTTATAAAAATTACGTCCTCGGAATTTCTTCAAACCATACCCATACACGGGTCATCACATTCACCCCTTCTTCACGGAATTTAATCCTCAAAATTTTAACTTACTTTTCTTCTCAACTTCTCTTCAAAGAAGTTATTATCTTTCAAACATTCCTTACCCTTCATAACTTATCAAGAATCATGATGCGAAAGGAATAACGAGGAATATAAAGATTCCTTTAAAACATTTCATACTTTTGATGCGGGGTCAAATTGACCATGAACTCTTACTAGGTTAAACAGCATGATGTCGTAACCTTTCTTTCCACGGTCTGTTTACAATCACAAAGAAGGTAAACTACCTCTTCTATACGTAGGTGATTAACCCATCGTATAACCCCATTTCGGAATATGTTCACCTCAGACTTACTCATTAGATTCCGTACCAAAACAATTTGGTTTGGCATAACTCTTCAAAGAAAGCTCGATTTTCTTTTTAATCATGACATACCATTCGTCTTAGCCAAATCAAGTAGCTTAGATCATACCAATAAATTGGACATCAACTTGAAACATTCGTCTAGTCAACTCAATTGACATCGACTACTTCTTTAAATTCTTTTGCAATACATCAAAACATTTTATGACGTCATGATACCGCACTCTTCACAGTACGTTGAGGACTTCGTCAGTTTATGACTTCGTCATTATACATCATACCATAGCAGGTTGTTGATCCTAAGATCAAATCCAACACCAGGTTTAATTGCATTAATAACTCCATCCTTTTACCATCTTTGCATCAAATGCACTGATGATATAAAATTCATTTTGATATTTTAAACCAATTTCTGTCTAACTGAAACAATTAGCATAGACATACCAAGAATAGTTTATTAAAAATCCATTGGTTCCAAAAGCTGAACCAATTCTTTCATTTTCAAAATGCGCACATCAGCACGATTTCAAGAAATTTTGAAATCTAGCATAGCTAGATGACTTGGAATATCCTATTCTCCATCTTCCTTCATTGTCTTACTTACGACAATACTTAATCTTCTCTAGCACCTTTAATGCTTAGTCTACTGAAAACAACGTGTTTTCAGTCTAAACATTCCTATACCTTAGTATGGTTCATCAACTTACCACACTTTATGTGTTTAGTAACTTTCCACAACCATATGTGTTTAAGAACTTATCTTCGCAATATGTAATCTAAGAACAAATCAAGGACTATCCATATGCTTAGGGCTCAAAAACATAGCATATAACTATGAGTCACAAACTTTTCATAAGTATGAGTTTCAAGAACCCGCACCTATCTTATCATTTTCTACCTATCAAGTATATACATGAGAAAAGATTCACCTTCTCTTTATATACATCTTGATAGCGCGACCAATTTCAATGATTATCACTGTAATAAACTTAGTGGTTGTTACACCAAGCACAAACCTCTGTTCATACAAAGATTCATACAACTCAGCCATAATATGAGTCCTCAATTGAAATCTTACAACTTCTAACTTTCTCTTTACTTAATACGATTTTTCTTTAATTCGTATGCTATCCTTTATAACTCAATCTGAGTTCTTCTTTCCGTACTACTTCGTAGTATCATTCATTCATAGCATTAGCTATAAATCATTCATCGTTTAACAGATCATCTGTTACTACGATTCACTATGATCACGTGGTGATCTTCTTATCCTTCTCTTTACGATTATAGTCTTAGGTACTCATACCTAAGGTTTATAATATCAGCTCTGATACCAACTTGTAACGCCCCGAAATCCGGTCTTTCTTCATACCCGGATTCCGTACGTCACGAGTACATCATTCATTCTGCATACATCATTATATAGCTAAATATAACGACATACACTCTCAAATCCCAGGTTCTCAAAACCTTATAATCTTCCTCATTACAAATAATGATAATTACACTATTCTTTACATCTTGCACGAGTGACTTTTATCCGCCACCAAGGATACATAATCGTTCATTAAACTATTCTATAGTTTAATTCTCATCTTTCTACATTACAAGTCTTCACTTGATATTCTCGTTCATTCACATTCTGAATGACACTTCATCTGGATACCGTCAACTTGATCTATACGGGATCCTTAAGTTCTTCTAACATCGTTCGCTGAAAAAAAATTTCATTTAAAGCAAGTGTGAGCATTCAATTGCCCAGCAAGTCATAACAGTTGAACAAACAACTTCAAGAATTTAAACATTCTTTTCAGACTTCAATAACCGAACAAAGGTTACGAAACAACTTGAATAATAGGAATAGTCTTGATTCCTATCATCTTAAAACATTAGTTACATGCACTTTGAAATACTTTCATTCTCTACTCTCTTTCATGCACATTCTGTCTGGCTAGAATCAATAGCACAGACTTAACAATAATGGTTCATGTATAAACAGAACATTCTTTTATTGAACAGTTCAAACATAGAACAGTTCATCTCACAAAAACACCGAAGTGTTCAAATTGTGGTACAAGGCCTCATACGTTATAACACCTTGTACAAATATCACACATTCGCACATAGACAGAACTTATCAAGTTCAACATCTGAGAAGTTTTAAGAAACTAGCATTCATTTAAAATATGAATGAAGTTAGGAAACTTGCTTTTACAAGACATACCTCTGACTTATTTGACGAATCGCTTCATCCCAATCCCTATAACACATAAGGAAATAACAAATACCCCAATTAGTCATATACTTGACTTACGCATTGGTTTACTTAACTTTACTTCTTAAGGTTCGCGTTCTTGCAATATAATTTTACGCGACTAACTTTCATTATCGGTTTACGGTTTCATGACATACGGAGATGTCTTACTCAACGCGTTCATCATCTTTGATGATTCACATTCTTATCTTCTTTGTATACTTCTCTAGGACTCAGTACACATCGCTTCTCTGCTAGTAGTCCATATGGTACTCTGAGTGGTTTCCCACAAACAACCTACAAACAAGTTCCCGTCTCATCTACACTTCCATCACAGAGAGTTAGATCGGTTGCCAGTTTTGTATATACCTTCGCTCTCTGAAGGAATTATTTAGCCCAGCTCCCATATGTCAACCATCAAAGGTTACGATTGTACCACAACCTAACTTTCTCTTAACTTATACGAATTATTAAATTATAATGTTCGTTAAGTTAATTTCTTATTCCTTTTAGCTTTCTGGCAAGTAATTGCCATACCTCAGGATTCATTCTTATCCGATTCACATTCGGCTTTCATTAATCTCATTACCGTTCGATCTTGATACCATTCGTATCTTACTTACTACATTCATCAACGTCTAAGTCATACAACAAGGGTATACTTAGCACGTTCATCAAACGCGAATACGATTCATGAGGATCGTTTATGTATTCAACGTTCACGTTGCTCGTCTCTTAATCTCTCATTCAACCTTTACTCAAGGTTTTAATTGCTTTTGATCGTTATCCATCCCATGAACCCCATGTTCATTATTCTTTCTTAATGTCAAAGCCATACGATTCGCTGTATGCTAAGACCGACCGTTCATCGCAACAACGTTGCATTCACAGCGTCTTTACATTCATCTCTCAATGCCATGTCATAACATCAAAATGTTATATATTAACATCGTCAACCAACGTCTAAGTAATCACAACCATAGCAATCCCTCACGTTCGTTTATCGCGACTACGGTCCCCGATCATCGGTTTCGTAACCCGCATCTACATTCTTTGTCTTTTATTCTCGTTTAATCTTTTCGTTCAACCTTTATTAAAGGTTTAAAACACTTTATTAAGTGTTACATTAGTTGAACATTATGTTCATATTTTTTCTTGCACATCCTCCGAAGAATCGAGAACTAAAAATCTCATTTTTGGGCATTATTTCTACACCCGCCACTTGCAAGACACTGCGTCCCTTCCCTTCCTCTCGTCTGTGGCGCGAGACCTACTTCTCTCTCTCTCTCTCCGGGGATTGGCCATGGCATGAGTCCTTACATTTAGTGGGTCGCATTGCTTCACACTCGTAAGATTTTCAGTATATATACATGTAATGCCACCACAAATTGTACTACTGGCTCATCATGCATGAACTCTTATAAAGGTACTCGAGACATCGTTATTACTGCGTTCTTGACATCGACCAAGGCACAACTCATCACTGCATGGTACCGAAAGCATGAAACCTAGAAAATTTTTCTAAGTCTTTTACAAGCTTGAGACTCTGGTTTCGAAATCTCATAACTTCTTCGTTATAACTCGGAACGAGGTTGTTCCAAAGCCATTTTCTTCCTTATCTTACGTACTTCGATTAACCTCGGACAGAACTTTGTTTTGAATTCATTAACATGCCATTCAATTGGCTTAATCTTCATTCTTCGTTAATTTTAACGTTTTTTACGTTCTTTGTTCGGTCGTCCGTAATTAGGTCATCCGTACTCGGAATTCATTCATTCTTGAGTCCACGAATCACGTTTTCTATGTTCTCTTACATTCTTATGAAACCCTATACATTTGGGTTCATTTACTAACTTTCAAATTCTTGCTCGTCTTTTACGAACTTTTCGCCATAACTTCGTTATAGCTAAGTTTTAATCCGTTCTTCATGAACGTTTCTAACGTTCCTAACCAAGAAATAAGCAACTAACTTATACACGATGGTTTTAAACTTGTCCATCAACAACAATTACACTACGATGGTTTTAAATTTGTCCATCAACAACGTTCTTCGTGTTCTTCGCGTGTTCTTTGTGTTCTTCGTTCATTCTTCATTTTAATCGATATTTTGGATTACGATTTCACTTTTTCTTGGTATTTGATGTTATAGAACACCATTCCTTACTTATTTGACCTACTCATTCATAAGATTCATCCGGATCGCTCAAAATCCTTACGAATCTTATACTTCGTTAAGAAATTTATAAACTAAATTTCTTATTTCTTATTTTCTCTTGATTTCAGCCATATGAAATCATTACTAATCTCTTTTACTTCTTATTCTCATTAAGCTATATTTTTGACATAAAAAACTTAAAGAAAATATTAGAAGAAACTAGGGTTCGGATTACCGTTCTTCTTTATTTCTCTTCCGTTATACAAAGCTAGCGTTTCGCTAGCTTTTCTATTTCTCGATCACTTTTGATCTGAGCATTCATGCTCATGCTCTTCCTCTTCCTCTCCCATCCGAGTTCTCTCTATCTCTCTCAAGTGTAGGATTTTCAAAATCCCATTCAAATGAGATTAAGCTTCCTATTTATAGATTTTTAAGGTTAGGGGCAAAATAGTCATTTCGCCCCTAAAATTACTATTCACACCTCCTTACTATTCAAGACTTAAGGACTAAGTTAACTTAGCCCTCAAGTTTGCTTAGCCCTTAAGTTTCGTAGTTCCATCTTTCTAAGTTTCGTCCGACGCTTTTAAAAATCATGATTCTCTAATCCAAATATTTTTGGATATTTCGTCTTTCCTTTACCGATTAACTTTTACGTATTCTTCGGATTTTTGAAAAACTGGAAAATACTTTTTGGCGTCAAGCGATTTCCTTCACGTTTTCCCCTAACGTAGCTAAACGAATGAAAAGTCCATAACAGTACTTTTTGTCGTTTTTATTTCGTCCGATTTCTGCTAGTTTTTTGAGAAAAACTTTTATCGGCTTACTTAACTTTTCACGATATATTATCGTCAAATCTTTTGACGGAATGTCATTTCAACATACCGAACTCTTGGAAAGGTTTAGGTTATTCAAACCCTAACCCTTAGGTTTCGTCGGATGAATAGTGCCTATTTCGTCTTTTTCCCCATAAATATTTTTGTTCCCGGAAAAATTTTATTTTCGTCTTGAAAATTCTTACTCGTTCAATCTAGCTCGTAGCCAGAATCCTCCCGATTAATAATCATTCTAGGTTATAAAACGATTAATAAACACATAGCACAAAATAGTATTAATAAAAATTCATTTTATTAATAACTAATTCTTTAAATCATAATTTCTGGACAATCCGGATTTCCGGGTTGTCACAGGTTGCTTTCTCAAGTCATTTTATGTTGCGCCGCGAAGGAAATCTGAGAGCTCTTCTTCAGATCTGCTGAGTTCGGACGTCTTTCAGCAAATTATGTCACCGTACAAGTGTTCTACACTATCCTGGTAACGTATGCATGTCTTTTTTTCCTGTTTTTATCCGTTGGAAAATGATTTATCAAATAAAATGCGTCTAAACACATAGTAGTGAATATGCATGCTCAAATGACTTGATAAAAAATATTCAACATAGTAAATGTTAGTATTAAACCATGCTGAACATAATTATGTGAAAAAAATTTGACTTTTGAGATAGTCAAATTGGCACATTTTTCTGCTATTTCTTATACTATTTGAGGACAAATGAGCAAAAGGTAAAAAATGCAAAGTAATCCTGGTATTTAAACCACCCTTATGGATTGATGACTTTGACTTTTTAATGCATATATTATGTATATAACTGTGGGCAGGTGTGCTACTGAATGGCCACCTAGTCATGTCTATGTGCATGTGGATAGTCCTATTTACAGAGGGAACTATGGCAAAATTTTCCAAAATGTAGGCATTGAATAGTCATGCATTTTTAACTCTACTATAAATGTATGTTAAAGCAATGCATGCATGCATGTAGTCATAAAATGCATTTTAAAAAGAGATCTCCTGGTTAGAAATTACCACACCCTTTCTGAGGTGATTTGGGGACTTTTGTCCAGATATTATGGATCCGGATCAGCCGCGTAGTTCTTACAGGACCACTTCTGGTGTACGGAGGAGGGCTTCTGAACTGCCTTGACCCCGTTCTGTTAGACAGCCTCGTCGATTAGTGGAGGCGGTGATACGTCCAGTCCAGGTTGATGTTCCAGACGTCGAGGAAGAGGAGGAGGATGTTCTAGTTACGGACCCCACTCCTGCTGTACATATTTCCCGTAGGGACCTCCCGAGTATTCAGGTGGAAAACCCAGAGCTCCTAGGTGATTTGAGTCGACATCCCTCGATGTATTTGCATGCCAACGAGGTATAACGTTAGATCTTAATCTTCCTTCTTTCCTATTGATGAGGAGTAAAGGATTTTGATGTTGATTTGTATTTCATGTAGGTTCCCAGCTTTACACAGCCTCGAGGGAACTGGTTCAGCATTCACTCCATGTACCAGGCTCTACATCCTGACTATAGAGCGATTGTGCATGACTAGGGATTTAGGGCATTCTTTTCCATCCTTCCCCGTCGTTGTCCTTGGGGCATTGTCTGAGCGCTGGTTTCACCAGACTCAATCACTCCATTTACTGGACTATGAGGTGATGATGATGCCGATTGATTGGCGGTTTACCACAAGTATAGAGTTTGGAGGGGCACCAGTGCCTTGCATGGTGGATATTACCCCTACTGCCATCAGATACTTTCTAGGTGTTTCGGCAGAGGCGCTCAAGGGCAGGACTGTCCGTACGGGTCCTTTAAACGTAGATGCTATGAGTGATATGTTGAGTGAGCCCATACCAACTGACGTCAGAGTCAGGGATTGCATTATTCGGCGATTGTTCCTGATGATCATTAGGGGTTGCTTCATAGTAGATAACTCTTCTACGGTGTCGTTCGTTTTGATCAGCGTGACGCGACATGTGGACCGTATAGGAGAGTATGATTGGGGTTCCTACACCTTTGCCTATTTCTTCAGGGGCATGCATATGCATTCACAAGGCTTGACCGAGGCTTGGTTAGGATTCTACCCATTTCTACTAGTGAGTATTTCTCTTATAACTTCCCATATGTAGGTTAAGAGTGTTTACTGACAGCAGATGTTTGCCTTTGTTTTGGCCATTTTGGGCCTATAAGAGGCTTCCGTGTTTGCGTCATGTGAGTATGTTAGGTTTAGATACCTGTCCACGATGACGGCGATGGCATCATTCCATACTGGCGGAGATCCCTGTAGCTGAGGGTTTTACTCATTGCCACCTATAGCTGGAGTTGCTGATAGCTGACGTCATCACATGGATTCCTTATTCTTGGGAGCACTTGGCCATGGGATTTGAGGATCAGTACCCGACTGGCGTCGAGCACGTGATATCCACCCGTAGGGTTTCTCTCTTCACTGATGGAGGATGGGAGCTCTATTTAAGAAAGCGTTCTATTAGGAGCACCACAGGAGAGATCCATATGCCGATCTTGTCTCCTGCAAGGCGTTATTGGCCTGTGTCGCAGTCACCTATCATTGATATCCCATTGTTGGGTATTGACGGTTTTGCACTGTCAGAGGGTCCATGCACTCAGGAGATGTTCCAGTGTTGGTGGTCCCCTCGTACTATTGGAGCCCAGACCCGCTCCACTCAATTCATGGGGGATATGGTTCCAGGATTTGTGATGATGACGGATTGGTTAGCCTGTGTTTGAGATCTGACTGATTTGGCACAGATTGACAGTTTGACCCAGCGACTAGATCGAGCACATTTCTTTATCCGGCATTTAGGAAGAGATCCGACAGAGGCAGATACGTTTGATCCTTCCAGCTCAGGTGCTGGCCCCTCAGATGACCCATTTAGCTTTGCCAGCGTAGATCCTCCTTTGTATAGGCCTAACATCCCTGTTGATAGAGATCCAGTGACTCAGGCGGAGTTACATCAGGTGGACAGGATTGATGATATAGATATTGACACCATTGTCTTCTTCTGACGTGTATTCTCATTTTTCTTTTGATAGGCCTCTGTTAGATATTGGGTGGATGTGCCCCATTCTCGCTATACCTTATGATAGGCCTCTGTTAGTAGTAGGGCGTCTGTGCCCCATTTCCCTGTATTTTTAGCTGTACAGAGATGATGTATTAGATGATGATATACTTAGGAATGCATGTACAATTTTTCATTCCTTATATCATATTGCTATCTATTATCTATAATGCATGTATCATGTTATGCATATATATGTATGTCCAGAGATATTCGGCATTGACCCCTGGTTGGTCTTATGATACAACCTACACAGATGTCTTCTTCTATAATCAGCCGTATAAAGCATACCCCACCATTATTGGTGGCATCACGTCTTAGATCATGGTATGATAGTATGTCACCATCAGATAGGGTGAATGTAGATCATCTGTTGTAGCATACTATGACCCTCTTGATATTTTAGGTTCCCACAGGATTTGTGGAGGGCATACTGGATCGCTGGGTACCGGAGAGGCAGGTTTTCCGGTTTGGGACCCAGGAGTTGACTCCGACTCTGGAGGAGTATGCACATTTGACAATGCTGCCACTTGATAAACCTTGTGTACAGATGGCTATTGGGGACATGAGTCGACAGTTCATGACCCTCACCGGCCTTAGGCGTAGGGTTGTGCAGGATGAGATCATATCCGACCACGTGATATCCCAGCGTTTTCTGTTTGACAGATTTGGCTCTTAGGATAGTTATGCTCATCATTCTGGGGATTTCACCATACCAGAGGACCAGTGGCATTTGGCTAGAGTGGATACATTCTTGATGTACATAGTGGCGTATGTGTACATGCCACGATATATGCATGAGTTGGATATCGGTGTTATCATGGCAGTGAGAGCTCTCAAGGAGGGTTAGACCATCATTCCGATGATTGTGGAAGAGACACTGAGGTCGTCCATGTTCTGCAGCCCTTACCGTGCAAGGGGTATTCACAGGCAGTTCGGTTATGTTGTACGTGTGGTTTATGTCACACTTGAGATCGATTTGGACCTTTCGCCGACACGGGTATTGCTTTACCCATGATATAGCTACGTCTTACTCCTTTCAGCCCTCGGAGTGTATAGACGTTATGTCTTGGTCAATGTTTTTGGTAGAGATCAGAGATCTGTTTGGCATTCTGCCGTGCACAGGGCTTAGCTCACCCTATAGCTTTATTACTCATGCTCCGGGAATGGACTATCTCCCTCTGGCTGGTTTGAGGGGCATGACTACCTATCACCCACGGGTCGTGATGTCACAGTTTGACCAGTTCCAGGACTTTCATCCTTTTGAGGGGGCGCTAGGTCAGCATTTAGCTTCTCGCCATCTATCAGCAGAGGACCGATCCCGAGTGTATGCATGTTGGATCAACGTGAGATAGCTGCTTTCTCTGGTAGCCATCCGGGCTGTTTGCCAGAGTATTCTGCGTGGATGGAGATAGAGACTTTATCGGTTACGGAAGTATCCACAGTACCGAGTAGTGATTCAGACGATGGAGAGCCCATGGAGGACATTGATTCCCACATCGAGGAGGAGCCATTTACTGGGTTGCCAGCATCTCATTTAGATTCTCCCAGTACTAGCACTGTTATTGTAAGACCCCAACTTTTATAAATAAAGATTAAATTTTCTCGAAATATATTTTTGAATATTATGGTGTGGATATGATATAATGTTATAGTTATGGGTAATATTTACAAATTTTGCAAAGAAAGCAAGTGGTTATATAATATTCGATTAGTCGGGGAATATTCATTTTAATAGGGAATATTCGTACGATGGAACAATCATTGGTGGACCCCACGACGGAAGTATTGTCGTAGTTAGAAAACGACAAAATTATATTTTTATAAAAATAATGGTGAAAGTTTCACCGTTAAACTGTTGAACTACCCGGTAGTAAAAGTACAGTAATACGCGTGGTTGCATAGTAGCACACGGTATTGATTATTGATGTTTACGTGAGAAGTCACTCAGTTATAATCAATTATTGCTACAGTAATTACTGCATCATATCTCTCATATTATTGATTCAATTATTGTCACAGTATCATCTGCATAATATTTATTATTATTAAATCAATAATTGAGATGACAAAGTTATTCATATTATTATCGGGAAGAGGAAACTGATTTTGGCCAACATCAATGCAGATGACAAGAATTGTCATGAAAGGTACAACATAAGTTTTAGTTCATTTTGAAATTAAAGTCATAGTGTCGATTTTGCTATGTTATTTATAAGCATTTTTGAATTGTTTGTGGAAATGGGAATATATATGGTGGGTGCCAGGTGGAGTAATAAGGAAAAAGAATTGAAAAATTCTTGGCTTAATTATTTCTAAATGGTTATGAGATCTCTCTTTTAAAGTTATGCACTTCACTTGTTTGATTAAATTCCTCTTAGAGTTTGTGAAGTTTTAAAAGTGAAAACTTGATGTTATTGTAAGCAAGAAAGCTTATATTTATAAAATATATGTGTTTCAAGTGGCTTTACTAAATTAGAAATGGTTTAGAAGTAAGTAGTGAATTGAGTAATTTTGGTTTGGTTAGAAAACTGATGTGGCTGAGAAGTTTTGAGCCCATATAGAACTTGTGTGAAACATTTATTTGGACTGGTTTATATTTTTTTTAAAATAATATGTCATACCTTCAATAACATGTAAAAAAATTGGTTCCAAATGGATGTGTATAGGATGAGTTAGAAAATTGTAAAGTGGCTACGAAAAAATGCAAAATTTGGGAATTCTGGGCAGAAGCTCAGGGATGAGATAGAGCGCTCCTACTCTGGTCCCCTGCTCCAATTTTTAATTTTTGTTCCAATTCTGTAGCCCAGGACGGAATTTTTTCCTGGATCCGCCCTTGAATGTCTAGAAGTTCTGTCAAGGAGAGGTTTGGTCACCTAATTGCGTGCCAATAAGGAAAAATCCTTATCGGAAAGCCCCCTCTTTCCTGGGAACGACCTGGTTGTTAAATATTATGAGTTATAATATTAATCATGAATAAGTTCGTGTTGATTAAAGATGAAATTGATAGTTCCATTGTGTTGGAATTATTAGTGTTAGTGGAAATCGACATTTATTTTGATAATAATTGATGTCTGGAGGTTATATTGACTAATCGGGTAATTAATCGGATAAATAAGCAATTACTTGCTATTATTTCACATGCTTATAACTATTTGTTCACATGTGTGTACTATTGATTCACATTCATGTACTATTAGGGGAGGTGGTGCAAGATTGATAATACTTGCATGACTAAATTAAAAATGGAGGTATAGATGAAGGTACTATACTGTAATTAGTTTTTTTACATTATTATACTATTAAGTCACATGAATGAACTATTAGTTCACATTATTTACTATTAGGGGAGGTGGTGCAAGTTTGATAATACTTGCAGGACTAAATTAAAAATGAAAAAAAGAGGAAGGTATTATACTGTAATATTTCGAGCCCCAAAATGTGTAATTATCGAAACTATATTTTCCTATAAATAGAAGCTCATTCTTCTTTCATTCTCACCAATTCACTAAGTCTCACAAGAGCAATTATTATAGAGAGAAATTATAGAGAAAAAGAAGAAGAGAAGTCTGCTACCTCACTATTCCAGTATCCAGTTTCTTCTAAGGTAAGGGGTATTATTTCTTTCGTATTCATGAAGAGAGTAATTTTCTTTCAATACTTGTAAGGGTTGTTATTCCATTCTTTATTATTCTGTTGGAATAACCTGTCTGTGCGGTCTATCGTATGCCTGGTGAATTATTTTGTTATTACATTCTTTATTATTCTGTTGGAATAACATGTCAGTGCGGTCTATCGCATGCATGGTGAATTCTTCTGTTATTCTATTCTTTATTATTCTCTTGGAATAACATGTCTATGTGGACTACCGAATGCATGGTGAATGATCCTTCGTATTCATTCCTTATTAAATTGTGGAAATGATCTGTCTACGTGGATTACCGCATGGCGGGCAAAAATCCATTTGCAGTTTCATATATTTTATTATAATCAGTTGGTTAAAGTTTTGGCTTCTATACTCCATGAAATTAGTAGAATATCCTGGATATTTGCATTTCATCCAGAATCTTTTCATGGAAATATTCTTCTGAGCATTCTTGAATTTTACTCCACAAAACAGTATCATGTTGACAATTTGGACGTTATTAATTTCAGGATAAATTAAATTATAAATCTTTAAAAATTTATCCTTGAACTTGTTTTATTGAATTCTTATATCATTGTCATCATCCTCATGTTTATAATATGTTGAAAGTCATCGGTGGCCTGTAGTGCATAGATGGACTTGGTATGATTATGACTAGGGATTATTCGGTATAATCATGACCGTAATGTTACAAATGATGTGGTAAAAGTCCTCATTGGCCGCAGTGCATTGATGGACAGTTGTTGGCATGATTATGACCATTGATGAATACACGAATATCCTTGGCCCGTAGTGCATGGATAATTTATGGTCGTGATACTAATGAATATCATTGGTCGTAGTGCAGGGATGATGTGGTTTATTTATTAAGTTGAGTCTTAGCAATAAAAGTGATGAAAAACCTTTTAAATCATAGAAGATAGTAGATTTTATTCTCTACTTGACTCTTCTAATGGATTGCTTGTTCCGCTGTAGTTAAACTTGATGTTTGTTATATTTTATCAGTTTAACACTGTTGAAGGCTAACGATAAATTATTCTGCATTATCTTAGTCATAATATTTCTTCTTTGGGCTAGTTGAGCTCACCCTTTCTTTCACCTTGCTTTCTTGAAATAAGAATATAGTTGGGGACGAAGTGGGGAACGGATTCACAGTCCAAATGGTTGTTTTAGTAGTCCTCACTATTCTATAAAATAGTGTGACAATAAATGTAATGAGGACTCCATTGAGTGTGGATATTGTCTAGATGATAATATTCTTTTTAAAACTCTTACATTATGTTTTGTTGTATTTTACACGATTGTTGTATAATTAAGTTGTATTTGAATTTTGTACCATGTATTTGGCGACTCAAGATGGGTGATGTATACCTATTTTGGGGGAGTCACAGTTGGTATAAAAGCTTAAGGATATGATCCCTGGCTAAGATGTGAGACTAGAACTAGGAGGGGAGAGACGGGGAATTCCTTCGCTAGTATGACCTACCTAAGTTTATTTGGTATTTAATTGGTCGGTCAGAGTATAGGGATAATACGTTGCATATCAATTAACCCTTGTTTTGTGGGTATTGGAAAATGACATCCGAGAATGTTGAGAATAGCAATGGAGCACAGGAGACCGTTGAGTCTCCACAGTTCAATAATCAGGATAATGTGCATCAGGAAGGCGACAATCTTCATGCAAACAACAACACTGACCAAATGATGAACGATGGAATGTTCAGAGGCTTTATGAAATTCATGCAACATCAGGCGAGAGCGGCTCCTGTCCAAAATATAGGTGGAAACACCGAAAGTCTCTTGACGGTCACCGCTAAACAGTTCAAGGAGCTGGGACCACTGGAGTTTATTGGAGAGCCAAAACCACTTAAGCCGGAAGCGTGGATAAAGTAGATCACCAAGATATTTGATGTCTTGGGATGCTCCGAGGAGTAAGAGGTTCCCTTTGCCACCTTTATGTTGCGAGGAGAGGCAGATTACTGGTGGAAATCGGTAAAGCGTACTCAACCTGCCGCACTGAAGATGTCTTGGGAGAAGTTAGAAGAACTATTCAACGACAAGTACTTTCCCGAAAGTATTCATCACATGAAAGAGGTAGAGTTCATCAAGTTGGAGCAGAACAATATGATCGTGTCACATAACGAAGCTAAGTTTTCCGAGTTGTCCCGGTTTGCGTCTCACTTGGTTGATAATGAGGAGAGAATGACGCGGATGTTTCTAAGAGGTTTGAAACCCTAGATACATCAATATCTAATTTCTGATAAATTGTGTTTGTATTCAGATGTTGTAAATAGGGCTCAGTTATTAGAGCGTGATAACGAGTCAACCCAACCAAGAGAAAGCAGCCGGCAAAATGATAATACCAGTGGTGATAGTCATAGAAGCAGTGACAACAAACGTGGAGGGAATCAACATGCCAGCAATGGTAACCACTTCGGTGGTAATTATGGCCAAGACAATAAGAATGGACATTTCAAGAAGAGAAGATTCAGCAATGATGGAAAAACGTCAGCACCAACACCCGTTGTTAAGGAAGGAGAATGACCACCTATAATATTCTTCAAATGCGGACGGGAGGGACTGATGACATTCCAAAGACTGCTTTCAGAACTTGGTACGGGCATTACGAATTCCTAGTCATGTCTTTTGGATTGACTAATGCTTCTGATGCCTTCATGGATATGATGAACCGAGTATTCAAGGAATATTTGGATCACTTTGTGGTCGTCTTTATTGATGACATCCTCATTTACTCCAAAAGCTGTGAAGATCATGAGCAACACTTGAGGCTGATACTACAAAAGCTTCGTGAAAACAAGTTATATGCCAAGTTGAAGAAATGCGAGTTCTGGCTTGAGGAAGTAGCATTCCTTGGGCACGTGATATCAAATCATGGAATATAATCAATATATGTTGACCCGGCAAAGATTGAAGCAATTCAAAGCTGGGAGCAACCTAAGTCAGTGACTAAAGTACGTAGCTTTCTCGGCTTAGCTTGTTATTATCGGAGATTCGTAGAAGGGTTTTCTCGAATTACTACTCCATTAACTCAGCTGACTCGAAAAGATACAAAGTTCGGTTGGAGCGAGGAATATGAGAAGAGTTTTCAAGAACTCAAGAGAAGACTCATTTCAGCACCTGTTCTGACAATACCATCTGGCTCGGAGGGATTTGTCATCTACGGTGATGCTTCAGGCAAAGGGTTAGGATTTGTTCTCATGCAACATGGGAAAGTCATAGCCTATGCCTCACGACAACTCAAAGAATATGAGAGGAATTATCCTACTCATGATCTAGAGTTGGTAGCTGTCGTTTTTGCGCTTAAGATTTGGAGGCATTACCTGTATGGAGAGAAGGTGGAGATCTATACGGATCACAAAAGCCTCAAATATTTCTTCACTCAAAAGGAACTCAACATGCGTCAACGATGATGGATTGATATATTGAAAGATTACGATCATACCATTCAATACCATCCTGGAGAAGCAAACGTAGTAGCTGATGCATTGAGTAGAAGATCATATGCGGGTATGAGTGCATTATTATCAATAAAAAGGCCCATTTTATATGACTTACAAAGGATGGATATAGAGTTAAAGACTCCAAGTGTGACGCCCCCAAAATAGATATACATCACCCATCTTGAGTCACCAGATACATGGTACAGAATACAAATACGACCTTAAATATACAACAGTCGTGTAAAATACGACTAAACATATGCTGTGAGTTTTAATACATATATTGTCATCTAGACAATATACAAACTCAATGGGGTCCTCATTACATTTATTTTCACACTATTTCACAGAATAGTGAGGACTACTAATACACCATCTAGGATCATCACTCTGTTCCCCGACTAGTCCCGCCACGCTCTCATTTCCTGAAGAGAACATTGAAAGAAAGGGTGAGCTCAACTAGCCCAGTAAGAAATATTATGACTAAGATAATGCAGAATAAATTATCATTAGCCTTCAACAATGTTAAACTGATAGAATATAATAGACAGCAAGTTTAACTGCAGCGAATCAAGCAATCCATTAGAAGAGTCAACTAAGGTATAAAATCTACTATCTTCTATGATTTAAAAAGTTTTTCATCAACTTTATCGCTGAGACTCAGCTTAATAAATAAAATCGAATCATCCCTACTCCACGGCCAAGGATATTCATGTAATCATCAATGGTCATGACTATACTGAATAATCCCTGGTCATAATCATATCAACAATTGTCCACCAATGAACTACAGGCCAATGAGGACTTTTACCACATCATTCGTCACATTACGGTCATGATTATACCGAATAATCCCTGGTCATAATCATACCAAGTCCATCTATGCATGTAAGCCAAAGATGACTTTCAACATAATATAAGCATGAGGATGATGACAATTCAATAAAACAAGTTCAAGAATAAATTTTAAAGATTTATAAGTTAATTTATCCCGAACTCAATAACGCCCAAATTGTCAACTTGATATCGCTTTGTGAAGTAAAATTCAAGAATGCTCAGAAGAATATTTCCATGAAAAGATCTTTGGATGAAGCGCAAATATCAAGGATATTCCACTAATTTCATGGAGTATAGAAGCCAAAGCTTTAACCAACCGAGTATAATAGAATATATGAAGCGTAAATGGATTTTTCTTCGCCATGCGGTAATCCACGTAGATAGATCATTTCCATAATTTATTAAGGAATGAATACGAAGGATCATTCACCATGCATGTGGTAATCCACATAGACAGGTTATTCCAACAGAATAATAAAGATTGGAATAACAGAAGGATTCACCATGCGTGCGATAGATCGCATGCATAAAAGTTATTCCCAGCGTAATAATAAATAATGGAACCAGTCCCCCAAGCAAACGCGACGCAGACGAGGATATTCGATGGAATAATAAATAATGGAACCAGTCCGCCAGAACGATATGAGACATGATATTCCCGCGAATGATAAATAATGGAACCAGTCCCAAGCATAAACGCATGCAGACAAGTTATTTCGACAAAATAATAAAGAACAAAATATTAGAAGAATTTCACCATGTATGCAGACTTCAGATAAACAAAGTTATTCCAAATGAATAATAAGAATAGAATAACAAAAGTTCTCTTCATGAATACGAAAAGAAATAATAATTTTATGAGTACAACAAATAATATACCCTACCTTAGAAAAACTAATAATCAAGTAGTGAAGTAGCGAATACTATTCTTCTTTCTCTCTATAGTTTCTCCATCTAGAGTTTCAGTGAATTCGTAAGAAATAATGAAGGAATGAGCTTCTATTTATAGGAGAATGGACTGAATAGTAACTAATTCATGAACGGTCCAGATTGATTTACTTTTAAACGGACGGTCCATATTGGTTTACTATTAAAACTTAAAGCAACGGTCCATAATGATTTACTATTAAAACTTTAAACCAGCGATCCATATTGATTTACTATTATAACTTTCCACCAGCGGTCCATATTGATTTACTATTATATCTTCAACCAACGGTCTGAAAAATTAGCTCATCTCCTCATGGAATAATATTGTACCCAAAAATGATTTGGACCAAAAAGAAATATATCTTACGGGTGAATAGTAACTCGTGAATAGCAACTCGTGAGTAGTACTCCGACACGAAAAGTGCCCCGAATACCCGATTGAACAATATAACCTCTAGACATCAATTATACTAACACAAATAAGTTCAACACAATGGAACTAAAATTCATCTTTAATCAACACGAACTTATTCATCATTAATATTATAATTCACAATATTTAACAACCAGGTCGTTCCCAGAAAAGTGGGGGCTTTCCGATAAGGATTTCTCCTTATTGGCGCGCAATTAGGTGACCAAACCTCTCTTTGACAGAACTTCTAGACATTGTCAATATTGCATATAATAATATGAATAACTTTGCCGTCTCAATTATTGATTTAATAATATATCATGTTATACAGATGATACTGTAACAATAATTGAATCAATAATATGATATATATGATGCAGCATTTACTATAACAATAATTGAGTATAACTGAGTGACTTCTCATGTAAGCATCAATAATCAATACCGTGTGCTACTATGCAACCACGCGTATTACTGTACTTTTACCCACAACTATAACATTATATCAAATCCACACCATAATATTCAGAATATTTCGAGAAAATTATTCTTTATTCATAAAAGTTGGGGTCTTACAACCTCCCCTTCTTATGAAATTTTGTCCTCGAAATTAGGGTACATACCTGGTATATCGAAGAGATGAGGATACCTTGACTTCATTTCAGATTCTAACTCCCAAGTCATTTCCTCCACATCATGGTTTCTCCACAAAACTTTGACTTGAGGTATAATCTTGGAGCGTAGAACATAATCCTTCTTATCCAAGATTTTAACAGGCAACTCTTCATACGTTAAATCATCCTCTATCTCGTCTGGTTCTAACTCAATAATGTGGTTCGGGTCTTTCACATATTTACGTAACATAGATATGTGAAAAACGTTATGAACACGAGACATACTTGGCGGTAAGGCAAGTCTGTAAGCCACAATTCCTACTCGCTCGAGAATTAAAAATGGGCCAATGAATCGAGGATTGAGCTTTTCTCTCTTTCCAAATCTCGTAACTCCTTTCCATAGAGCAACACGTAAAAAACACATGATCTCCAATATCGAATTCTACGTCCTTTTGATGAAGATCAGCATAACTCTTTTGTCGATCTTGTGAAGTTTTTATTCGTTGTCGGATCGTTTGAATCTTTTCTATAGTCATACGTACCAACTCCGGTCCCAACAACATTGCTTCACCCATCTCATCCCAACACTGCTTCACCCATCTCATCAATACTTGTTTGATAACTGTTGTTGTAGGAAAACTCCACCAACGGTAAGAACTTGTCCCAACTTCCTTTGAAGTCAAGGACACAGAGTCTTAATAGATCTTCAAGGGTTTGAATAGTCCTCTCTGGCTGCCCGTCCGTCTTAGGATGATATCCGAAAGCTAAATCAGAATCCGTGCCCATAGTCGTAAACTAACCCAAAATCATGAAGTGAATCTTGGGTCTCGATCAGAAACTATGGATACTGGCATACCATGAAGTCTTACAATCTCATTTATATACATACTAGCAAGATTTTCAAGTGTATAAGTTTCTTGTATAGGTAAGAAGTGAGCAGACTTGGTCAATCTATCAACAATGACCTAAATTGCATCTATGCCTTGAGAAACCTTGGGAAGACCAGTAACGAAATCCATAGTAATATGCTCCCACTTCCATTCTGGAATTTCAAGTGGTTGTAATGGACCTTTTGGTACTTGATGCTCTGCCTTGACTCGTTGACAAGTTAAACACCTTGAGATAAACTCTGTTATCTCTCTCTTCATATTGCTCTACCAAAATGTATGTTAAAGATCATGATACATTTTGGTACTCCCAAGATGGATTACAAACGGTGTGTTGTGCGCCTCCATCATTATTTTATACTTTAAATCAAGGTCGTTAGGAACACAAAGTCTGGAGTTGACTCGTAGTATTCCTTCTTCATCGTTTCTTGCTTCCGGAATAGCACCTTCTTACACTTTCTTCCTCATACGTATCAGCTCCAGGTCTGTAGCTTGAGCAGCTTTAACTTTATCGATTAAAGTCGATTCTACTCGTATATTCGCCATCATCACATGGGTCCCTGGAGTCTTTAACTCTATCTCCATCCTTTGTAAGTCATACAAAATGGGCCTTTGTGTTGACAATATTTCACTCGTACCTGCATATGATCTTATACTCAATGCGTCAGCTACTACGTTTGCTTTACCAGGATGGTATTGAATGGTATGATCATAATCTTTCAACAGTTCAAGCCAACGTCATTGCCGCATGTTGAGTTCCTTTTGGGTGAAGAAATATTTGAGGCTTTTATGATCCGTATAGATTTCCACCTTCCCTCCATACAGGTAATGCCTCCAAATCTTAAGTGCAAAGACAACAGCTGCCAACTCTAGATCATGAGTAGGATAATTCCTCTCATATTCTTTGAGTTGTCGAGAGGCATATGCTATGACTTTCCCATGTTGCATGAGAACACATCCTAACCCTTTACCTGAAGCATCACTGTAGATGACAAATCCCTCTGAGCCAGATGGTATTGTCAGAACATGTGTTGAAATGAGTCTTCCCTTGAGTTCTTGAAAACTCTTCTCACAATCCTCGCTCCAACCGAACTTTGTATCTTTTCGAGTCAGCTGAGTTAATGGAGTAGAGATTCAAGAAAATCCTTCCACGAATCTCTGATAATAACCAGCTATGCCGAGAAAGCTACGTACTTCGGTCATTGACTTTGGTTGCTCCCAGCTTTGAATTGATTCAATCTTCGCTGGGTCAACAGATATTCCATGATTTGATATCACATGCCCAAGGAATGCAACTTCCTCAAGCCAGAACTCATATTTCTTCAACTTGGCATAAAGCTTGTTTTCACGAAGCTTTTGAAGTATCAGCCTCAAGTGTTGCTCATGATCTTCACGGCTTTTGGAATATATGAGAATGTCATCAATAAAGACAACCACAAAGTGATCCAAATATTCCTTGAATACTCGATTCATCATATCCATGAAGGCAGCAGGAGCATTAGTCAATCCAAAAGCATGACCAAGAATTCATTATGCCCGTACCGAGTTCTGAAGGCAGTCTTTGGAATATCCTCAGTTTTAACCTTCAGCTGATGATATCTAGAACGAAGATAGATCTTTGAAAAGAATTGTGCTCCTTGCAACTGGTGAAATAGGTCATCAATGCGAGGTAACGGATACCTATTCTTGATGGTGACATGGTTCAATTCTCGGTAGTCAATACAAAGTGAAATACTCCCATCTTTCTTCTTCTAATAGAGTAAGCAAGGAGCACCCCAAGGAGACGATTTAGGATGAATGAAACCAATGTCTAACAATTCCGCAATTGGGTCTTTAACTCCTCAAGTTCAATAGGAGCCATTCGATATGGGGCTTTGGAAATGGCTTTGTACCGGAGTTCAAGGTCGATACAAAATTCAATTTCGCATTCGGGGTAGGCTGGGAAGTTCTTCAGGGAATACGTCAGAAATTTATTAACAATAGAAATATCATTCAAAACCGACGATTTTTGTTTAAATCTGTGACATGAGCTAAGAAAGCTTGACATTCGTTTTTCAATAAATGAATAGCTTTATGGCTTAAAATGACTGTGATTGATTTTAATGGTTTGGTTGCTTGAATTCGCATAATAGGTTGATTAGGAATATGACAACTAACAACCTTACGAAAACAATCAATTTTTGCATGATGAGTAGTTAACCAATCAATCCCTAGAATTACGTTAAACGCAAGTATTTTAAAGAAATAAGATCGACAGGTAATGTGCAGTTACCGATTTGAATCAAACAAGACTTATAAACCATGGATGTAATGAAGGTTTCTCCCAACGGAGTTTCAACCGATAAGTCAAAGTCCAAATTCTCCGGAGTCAAATTTAAACGTTGAGCGCAAGTAGGAGAAATAAAAGAATGGGTAGAGCCGGTATCAAATAAGGTATATACTTCACTAGAGTTTATGATAAGCTTACTCGTGATGACCTCGTTTGGGTTCTTTGCTTTCTGGGAGGTTACAACAAACGCTCTCCCTTGAACTACCAGTTTTGTCTTATTTGGGACAGACTTTGATGCCTCCATCCAAGCTGGACTTGACTTCGGTGCACGACAAAATCAGGCTAAGTGACCTTCTCTTCCACAATTGTAACATGCTTTGGATTGTTGTGTATAGTTTGGATTGATGTGTCCCTCCCCTCTACATTTGTAACATACAACCGGCGATCGTTCTCCTTCCTTAACAATAGGTGCTGGTGTTGACGTCCTTCCATCATTATTAAATCTCCTCTTCTTAAAACTCCTACTTTTATTGTCTTGGCCATGATTACCACCGAAGTGGTTACCATTTGTGGCATGTTGATTCCCTCCACGTTTGTTGTCACCGCTTCGATGACTATTACCACTGGTATTTTCATTCTGTCGGTTGCTTTCTCTTGGTTGTGTTGACCCGTTATCGCGCTCCAATAACTGAGCCCTATTTACAACATCTGAATATAAACACAGTTTATGAGAAATAAGATATTGACGTATCTCCGGTTTCAAACCTCTTAAAACATCCGCCATTCTCTCCTCATTATCAACCAAGTGGGGACGAAACGGGACAACTCTGCAAACTTAGCTTCAGATCGCGCCACGGCCATATTGTTATTCGCTCCAACTTGATGAACTCTACCTCTTTAATGTTACGAATATTTTCGTGAAAGTACTTGTCGTTGAGCAGTTCTTGGAACTTCTCCCAAGACATCTTTCTGGCGAAGTTGAGTACATTTTACTGATTCCCACTAGTAATCTGCCTCTCCTCGCAACATAAAGGTGAAAAAAGGAACCTTTTGCTCCTCGGAGCATCCCAAGACATCAAATATCTTAGTGATATGCTTTATCCATGCATCCGCCTTTAAGTGGTTTTGGCTCTCCAATAAACTCCGGTTGGTCCCAGCCTCCTTGAACACATTTTAGCGGTGACCGTCCGAGAGATTCCAAGTGTTTCCACCTACATTTGTATCTTTGGAGTTTCTCTTGCTCGATGTTGTATTTAATTGCGTAAAAGCTCCTAAACATTCCGTCGTTTGCCATTTGGTCGGTGTTGTTGTTCACCTGAGGATTATTATCTTCCTGTTGCACATTATCCTGGGTATTAATCTGTAGTGACTCCACGATCTCATGTGCTTCATTGCTTATCTCAACATTTTCGGATGTCATTTTCCAATACTGCCACAAAACAAGGGTTAATTAATATATCACATATTATCCATGTACTCTGACCGACCAGTTAAATACCAAATAAACTTAGGTAGGTCATACTAGCGAAGGAATTCCCCGTCTCTCCCCTCCTAGTTCTTGTCTCACATCTCAGCCAGGGATCATATCCCTAAGCTTTGATACCAACTGTGATGCCCCCAAAATAGATATACATCACCCATCTTGAGCCGCCAGATACATGGTACAGAATACAAATACAACCTTAAATATACAACAGTCGTGTAAAATTCGACTAAACATATGCTGTGAGTTTTAATACAAATATTTTCATCTAGACAATATACAAACTCAATGAGGTCCTCATTACATTTACTATCACACTATTTCACAGAATAGTGAGGACTACTAATACACCATCTAGGATCATCACTCTGTTCTCCGACTAGTCCCAGCTACATTCTCATTTTCAAGAGAAGAGCGGTGAAAGAGAAAGGGTGAGCTCAACTAGCCCAAGAAGAAATATTATGACTAAGATAATGCGTAATAAATTATCATTAGCCTTCAACAATGTTAAACCGATAGAATATAATAGACAAAGAAGTTTAATCTGCAAATAATCAAGCAATCCATTAGAAGAGTCAACTAAGGTATAAAATCTACTATCTTCTATGATTTAAAAAGTTTTTCATCAACTTTATCACGAGACTCAAACTTAATAAATAAAATCGAATCATCCTCGCTCCACGACCAAGGATATTCATGTAATCATCAATGGTCCCGACTATCTTGAATAATCCTCGTCATAATCATACCAACAATTGTCCACCAATGAACTACAGGCCAATGAGGACTTTTACCACATCATTCGTCACATTACGGTCATGATTATACCGAATAATCCCTGGTCATAATCATACCAAGTCCATCTATGCACGTAAGCCAAAGATGACTTTCAACATAATATAAGCATGAGGATGATGACAATTCAATAAAATAAGTTCAAGAATAAATTTTAAAGATTTATAAGTTAATTTATCCTGAACTCAATAACGTCTAAATTGTCAACTTAATACTGCTTTGTGAAGTAAAATTCAAGAATGCTCAGAAGAATATTTCCATGAAAAGATACTAGATGAAGGGCAAATATCAAGCATATTCCACTAATTTCATGGAGTATAGAAGCCAAAGCTTTAACCAACTGAGTATAATAGAATATATGAAACTGTAAATGGATTTTCGCCCGCCATGCGGTAATCCACGTAGACAGATCATTTCAAATATTTAATAAGGAATGAATACGAAGGATCACTCACCATGCATGTGGTAATCCACATGTACAAAGTTATTCCAATGTAATAATAAAGAATGGAATAGCGAGAAGGATTCACCATCGTAAATGCGATAGATCGCATGCATAAAAGTTATTCCCAATGTAATAATAAATAATGGAACTTGGTCCCAAGCATAAACGCATGCATGTGATATTTTACGTAATAATAAATAATGGAACCAGTCCCATAAACGCACAAATAGGATATTAAACGTAATGATAAATAATGGAACCGTGTCCCACAGAAACGATAGACAGGATATTAAAATGTAATAATAAAGAACGGAATATTAGAAGAATTTCACCATGTATGCGGTACTTTGCATAAATAGATTATTCCAACAGAATAATAAGAATAGAATAACAAAAGTTCTCTTCATGAATACGAAAGAAATAATACCCCTTATGAGTACAACAAATAATATACCCTACCTTAGAAAAACTAAATACTGAAGTAGTGAAGTAGCAGAATACTATTCTTCTTTCTCTCTATAGTTTCTCTCTCTAGAGTTTTAGTGAATTCGTAAGAAATAATGAAGGAATGAGCTTCTATTTATAGGAGAATGGACTGAATAGTAACTAATTCATGAACGGTCCAGATTGATTTACTTTTAAACGGACAGTCCATATTGGTTTACTATTAAAACTTAAAGCAACGGTCCATACTGATTTACTATTAAAACTTTAAACCAGCGATCCATATTGATTTACTATTATAACTTTCCATCAGCGGTCCATATTGATTTACTATTATATCTTCAACCAACGGTCTAAAAAATTAGCACATCTCCTCATGAAATAATATTGTACCCAAAAATATTTTGGACCGAAAAGAAATATATCTTACTGGTGAATAGTACCCTGTGAATAGTAACTCGTGAATAGTAACTCGTGAGTAGTACTCCGACACGAAAAGTGCCCCGAATACCGGATTGAACAATATAATCTCTAGACATCAATTATACTAACACAAATAAGTCCAACACAATGGAACTATAAAATTCATCTTTAATCAACACGAACTTATTCATCATTAATATTATAATTCACAATATTTAACAACCAGGTCGTTCTCAGAAAAGTGGGGGCTTTACGATAAGGATTTCTCCTTATTGGCGCGCAATTAGGTGACCAAACCTCTCCTTGACAGAACTTCTTGACATTGTCAATATTACAAATAATAATATGAATAACTTTGCCGTCTCAATTATTGATTTAATAATATATCATGTTATGCGAGATGATATTGTAACAATAATTGAATCAATAATATGAGAGATATGATGCAAAGATTTATTGAATAATAATTGAGTATAACTGAGTGACTTCTCACGTAAGCATCAATAATCAATTTGTGTGCTACTATGCAACCACGCGTATTAATGTACTTTTACTCTTGGGTAGTTCAGCTTTTAATCGGTAACACCTCCATAGTTATTTTTATAGAAAGATAATTTTGTCGTTTTCTAACTACGACAATACTTAGTTAATAGGGGTCCACCAATGATTGTGTCATCGCATAATATTCCTCGTTAAAAGCGAATATTCCCACCAATCGAATATTATATAACCACTTGCTTACTTTGCAAAATTTATAAATATTACCCACAACTATAACATTATATCAAATCCACATCATAATATTCAAAAATATATTTCAAGAAAATTATTCTTTATTCATAAAAGTCGGGGTCTTACACCAGGGACCCATGTGATGTGGTGAATATACGAGTAGAACCGACTTTAATCGATAAAGTTAAAGTTGTTCAAGCTACAGACCTGGAGATGACGCGTATGAGGAAGAAAGTGCAAGAAGGTGCTATTTCAGAAGAAAGAATCGATGAAGAAGTAATACTTTGAGTCAACCCTAGACTTTGTGTTCCTAACGATTCTGACTTAAAGTATAAAATCATGATGGAGGCGTACAACACACCGTTTGTAATCCATCCTGGGAGTACTAAAATGTATCGTGATCTTCGACATACATTTTACTGGAGCAATATGAAGAGAGAGATAGCGGGGTTTATCTCAAGGTGTCTAACTTGTGAACGAGTCAAAGCGGAGCATCAAGTGCCAAAAGGTCCATTGCAACCACTTGAAATTTTAGAATGGAAGTGGGAGCACATTACCATGGATTTCGTTACTGGTCTTCCTAAGGTTTCTCAAGGCATAGATGCAATTTGGGTTATTGTTGATAGATTGACAAAGTCTGCTCATTTCTTACCAATACGAGAAACTTATACACTTGAATGTCATACTAGTATGTACATAAACAAGATTGTAAGATTGCATGGTATGCCAGTATCCATAGTTTCTAATCGAGACCCATGATTCACTTCAATATTTTGGGTTAGTTTGTAAAAAGCTATGGGCACGGATTTACGATTTAGTTCGGCATATCATCCTCAAACGGATGGGCAGTCAGAGAGGACTATTCAAACTCTTGAAGATTTATTAAGACTCTATGTCCTTGACTTCAAAGGAAGTTGGAACAAGTTCTTACCATTGGTGGAGTTTCCTACAACAACAGTTATCAAGCAAGTATTGGCATAGCTCCATTTGAGGCGTTGTATGGAATAAAGTGTCATTCTCCAGTATGCTGGGATGAGGTGGGTGAAGCAACGTTGTTGGGACCGGAGTTGGTACGTATGACTACAGAAAAGATTCAAACGATCCGACAACGTATAAAAACCTCACAAGATCGACAAAAGAGTTATGTTGATCTTCATCGAAAGGACGTGGAATTCAATATTGGAGATCATATGTTGTTACGTGTTTCTCCATGGAAAGGAGTTATGAGATTTAGAAAGAGAGGAAAGCTCAATCCTCGATTCATTGGCCCATTTTTAATCCTCGATCGAGTAGGAACTGTGGCCTATAGACTCGCCTTACCGCCAAGTATATCTCATGTTCATAACATTTTTCACATATCTATGTTACGTAAATATGTGAAAGACCCGAACCACATTATTGAATTAGAACCGAACGAGATAGCGGAAGATTTAACGTATGAAGAGGTACCTGTTAAAATCTTGGATAAGAAGTATCATATTCTACGCTCTAAAGTTATACCTCAAGTCAAAGTTTTGTGGAGAAACAATGATGTTGAGGAAATGACCTGGGAGTTAGAATTTGAAATAAAATCAAGGTATCTTCACCTCTTCGACATACCAGGTACGCATTCTAATTTTGAGGACGAAATTCATAAGAAGGGGAGGTTGTAAGACCCCAACTTTTATAAATAAAGATTAAATTTTCTCGAAATATATTTTTGAATATTATGGTGTGGATATGATATAATATTATAGTTGTGGGTAATATTTACAAATTTTGCAAAGAAAGCAAGTGGTTATATAATATTCGATTGGTCGGGGAATATTCATTTTAATACGCGAAAGTATTATCATAGTTAGAAAACGACAAAATTATCTTTTTATGAAAATAACGGCAAAAGTTTTACTGTTAAACTGTTGAACTACCCGGTAGTAAAAGTACAGTAATACGCGTGGTTGCATAGTAGCACACGGTATTGATTACTGATACTTACGTGAGAAGTCACTCAGATATACTCAATTATTGCTACAGTAATTACTGCATCATATCTCTCATATTATTGATTCAATTATTGTCACAGTATCATCTGCATAATATTTATTATTATTAAATCAATAATTGAGACGACAAAGTTATTCATATTTTTATTTGCAATATTGACAATGTCTAGAAGTTCATCAAGGAGAGGTTTGGTCACCTAATCAATGGCGTCAATAAGGAGAAATTCTTATCGTAAAGCCCCATCTTTCCGGGAACCGACCTGGTTGTTAAATATTGTGAGTTATAATATTAATGATGAATAAGTTCATGTTGATTAAAGATGAAATTGATAGTTCCATTGTGTTGGGATTATTAGTGTTAGTGGAAATTGACATTTATTTCGATATTAATTGATGTCTGGAGGTTATATTGACCAATCGAGTAATTAATCGGATAAATGAGCAATTAATTGCTATTATTTCACATGCTTATAACTATTTGTTCACATGTGTGTACTATTGATTCACATTCATGTACTATTAGGGGAGGTGGTGCAAGATTGATAATAGTTGCATGACTAAATTAAAAATAGAGGTATAGATGAAGGTACTATACTGTAATTAGTTTTTTCACATGATTATACTATTAAGTCATATGAATGAACTATTAATTCACATTATTTACTATTAGGGGAGGTGGTGCAAGTTTAATAATACTTGCAGGACTAAATTAAAAATGAAAAAAAAAGAGGAAGGTATTATACTATAATATTTCGAGCCCCAAAATGTGCAATTATCGAAACTATATTTTCCTACAAATAGAAGCTCATTCTTCTTTCATTCTCACCAATTCACTAAGTCTCACAAGAACAATTATTATAGAGAGAAATTATAGAGAGAAAGAAGAAGAGAAGTCTGCTACCTCACTATTTCAGTATCCAATTTCCTCTAAGGTAAGGGGTATTATTTCTTTCGTATTCATGAAGAGAATTATTTTCTTTCAATACTCGTAAGGGTTGTTATTCCATTCTTTATTATTCTGTTGGAATAACCGTGTGTACTGGCCTATCGCATGCCTCGATGAATTCTTTTGTTATTCCATTCTTTATTATTCTCATTGTAATAACCTCGCATGCGGTCTATCGCATGCCCGGTGAATTATTTTGTTATTCCATTCTTTATTATACGTTGGAATAACTTGTGCATGCGGATCTATCGCATGCATGGTGAATTCTTTCGTTATTCCATTCTTTATTATTACGTTGGAATAACTTGTCTATGTGGATCATCAGATGCATGGTGAATGATCCTTCGATTCATTCCTTATTGAATTGTGGAAATGATCATCGTCTACGTGGATTACCGCATGGCGGGCAAAAATCTATTTGCGAGCTTCATATATTCTATTATACTCAGTTGGTTAAAGTTTTGACTTCTATACTCCATAAAATTAGTAGAATATCCTGGATATTTGCGCTTCATCCAGTATCTTTTCATGGAAATATTCGTCTGAGCATTTTTGAATTTTACTCCATAAAACAGTATCATGTTGACAATTTGGACGTTATTGATTTCTGGATAAATTAAATTATAAATCTTTAAAAATTTATCCTTGAATTTGTTTTATTGAATTCTTATATCATTGTCGTCATCCTCATGCTTATAATATATTAAAAGTCATTTGTGGCCTGTAGTGCATAGATGGACTTGGTATGATTATGACCAGGGATTATTCGGTATAATCATGACCGTAATGTTACAAATGATGTGATAAAAGTCTTCATTGGCCGTAGTGCATTGATGGATAGTTGTTGGCATGATCATGCTCATTGATGAATACATGAATATCCTTGGCCCGTAGTGCATAGATAATTTATGGTCGTGATACTAATGAATATCCTTGGCCGTAGTGCATGGATAATTTATGGTCGTGATACTAATGAATATCCTTGGCCGTAGTGCAGGGATGATGTGGTTTATTTATTAAGCTGAGTCTCAGCGATAAAAGTGATGAAAAACCTTTTAAATCATAGAAGATAGTAGATTTTATTCTCTACTTGACTCTTCTAATGGATTGCTTGTTCCGCTGCAATTAAACTTGATGTTTGTTATATTTTATCAGTTTAACACTGTTGAAGGCTAATGTTAAATTATTTTGCATTATGTTAGTCATAATATTTCTTTATGGGCTAGTTGAGCTCACCCTTTCTTTCACTATTCTCTTCAGGAAATGAGAATATAGCTGGGACGAGTCAGGGAACGAATTGACGGTCCAGATGGTTGTTTTGGTAGTCCTCACTATTCTATAAAATAGTGTGACAATAAATGTAATGAGGACTCCATTGAGTGTGGATATTGTCTAGATGACAATATTCTTTTTAAAACTCTTAGATTATGTTTTATCGTATTTTACATGACAGTTGTATAATTAAGTTGTATTTGAATTTTGTACCATGTATTTGGCGACTCAAGATGGGTGATGTATACCTATTTTGGGGGCGTCACAGTTATGATCCAGCATTCGGCACAGTACTTTGAGCAGAGTCTTCATCTGATGACCTTCGAGAGAGATCAGGCTAGAGCCTTGATGTTGACTGCTATTGATGGGAGACACGCAACTTTGTTAGAGAGAGACGAGGCATTAGCTCGTAGAGACGCGGCTGTTGTTGAGCGGGATGAAGCCAGATCAGCCAGAGATGTTGTGATAGTTGAGAGGGATAGCGCCATATCTGCCCGGGATGTAGCCATTATAGATATCACTTTAGTCAGGTCCCTTACCACTGGCATGATTGCAGAGATGAGCACGTACGTTGATGAGCATAGAGTCACCGTGCAGATGACTATAGATCTGTTGGCTCGCGTGGATACCCTTATACAGGAGACCACATCTTTACCTCCTTCTGCTGAGAGGGATGCCATATTGGGCTTGATAGCTCGCATACGCTGATTTGTAGATGGGCTTGTATTTTCTTGCACAGACTAGCTTAGCCATTTTGTCATGTACAGTTTACATTGTGTATATCAAACAACATTATATATATAGCAGGGAAATATATTTTTGATCACTTCCATTTTAGATATGTCTAGATACTTGCTTGATATTTTTCCTGCTTCTTCAGGGCTTGTGATCTTGATGTATTCTAAATTCCTCCTTTATGGATAGACATTGAGTTATCTCTGGATAGTTCGAAATAGATCATTGATCTATGTGTATCCCTACCATCTTTGGTGTCTTGGGACTGGTTTTTATATGGAAATATGGAGAGGAGTATGGCTTTCCTCTCTGAGATTGATTACACCACAGATGGTCGCCAATACTCCTATTTAGGAGGAGCCTAGTTAATTCCATCTCTTATGGATTGGTATTGCTCTTTGAGGTACAACCGCAGCTTAGATGGTCGCTGAATCTCCTATTCAGGAGGAGTTCAGGTAATTCCATCCCTTTGGTCTGAAGCCGATGAAATATAATGGATTGAAGTTTGATCCCAGTACCATTTATAAGTGTTTGTGTTTTGGTAAGGGGTGAGATTGAACCATAAATGGATGCCTACGTACTCCTATTGAAGAGGAGATCAGGTATGCGTAGTTCGAACCTGGTGTAAGAGGTTCAACGTTGTGTGTGACAGAAAGGGTCTAGGAATGTTTTTGTTGTTTTTGTTTTATTGCGACTGGGCCATATAAAATGGTTTCCTACGTACTCCTATTGAAGAGGAGATCAGGTCGACGTAGTTCGCCCCTTAGGATGATTTGTAGCCGAAGAACTTCATCCCATGTGCTGGTCAGACTGCGGGGAAAAAGAAAGTTTGATCCTAAGTTCAGGATAAACTGCAGGTGTGAAAAGTTTGATCCCATGTGTATGGACAAACTACAAGTGTGAAAGGTTCAATCCCTAGTGGGATAATCGAAGTTGTATGAACGGAGTGAAGCCAGGCTGCTGGCTTGAAGAGTATGTTTCCCTGAGGGTCAAAGTATGGCGAAGAGTTGTACGTAGTGAAGGGTTTAAAGAACCGGAATGGCTGGTGATCTGATGATCCAATACCAGGATGTTTGCTTGATGGTAACTTCAGACATAGTACCGTTTCACGGTGTCCGAGTTGATGAGTTGTGGAAATTCATCGCTGTCCATTTCCTGCAATCTGAGAGCGCCTCCTGTCAATACCTCCTTGACAATAAATGGGCCTTCCCAATTAGGGGCGAATTTTCCCTTGGACTGATCTTGGTTGTCAAGGATCTTCTTTAAAAACAAGTTATGTTACTTAAACTGCCGTAGCTGGACTTTTTTGTTGTAGGATATGGCGATCCTTTGTTGATATAGCTGACCATGGAAGATAGCCGCGGTTCGCCTTTCGTCTATTAGAGATAATTGGTGATACATGTCTTGTACCCATTGGTCTTCATCCAGCTGAACATCTATCAACACTTTGAGGGATTCCATTTCAAGTTTTATGGGGAGCACTGCTTCCATCCCATAGGTTAATGCGTAGGGGGTTTCCCCAGTGGAAGTGCGTATTGATGTTCTATAGGCTAACAGAGTAAGAGGAAATAAGTCAGGCCATCCTTTGTTGTTGGCGGACATCTTTTGCATGATCTTCTTGATGTTTTTGTTAGCCGCTTCAACAGCATCATTCATCTTTAGACGGTAGATGACAGAGTTAAGATGCTTGATGTGGAATTTACTGTATAGTTCCTCCATCATTCTGTTGTTGAGGTTCTTGGCATTGTCTGAAACAATTACCTCTAGTTTTCTATATCGACAAATGACATTGTTTCTGATGAAAGCAATGATGACTTCTTTGGTAACACTGGGGAAGGAGGCTGCCTCTACCCATTTGGTGAAGTAGTCGATCATGGTGAAGATAAAGCGATGCCCATTACTGGCTTTGGGATTGATAGGCCCGATCACGTCCATTCCCTACATTGATAAGGGCCAAGGTGAACTCATATTGTGGAGCTCCCTTGGAGGGGCGTGGATGGCATTTCCATGAATTTGGCATTGATAACACCTCTTGACGTGATCATCACAGTCAGCTTTGAGGGTAAGCCAGTAATGTCATGTTCTGAGGATCTTCTTAACAAGTAGGGGGCCACTTATGTGTGGGCCACATTCTTCACCATGGACCTCATCCATGAGTCTCTGAGCTTGGTCCTGGTCCAGACATCTGAGGAGACCTAGTCCTGCATCTCTTTTATAGAGTGCATCTCCGCTCAGGTAGAATTTTATAGTAAGTCGATGGATCTGCCTTTTCTCAGTCGGGCTCGCCTCAGCGGGTGTAGATCCATCTCGTAAATATTCCTTGATATGCCGATACCAAGGATGTTGGATGGGAGGTAGCTCATCTGATACTTCTCCAACATAGTTCCCATAGGCTGGTGCCTTGTGTAGGGCAAATGTGATGCTTGGCATGTGTTCTTTGTTAGGCATGTGAATTAAGGAGGCCAAAGTTTCTAATGCGTCTGCAAAGTCATTCCTATTATAAGGAATGTGTAGAAATGAGATCTCTTCGAACTCTAAAGCCATCTATAAAACTTGTCGATGGTAAGGCAGTAAATGTAGCTCTTTGGTTTTATAGATTCCCGTGGATTGTCTGATTACCAACTCTGAATCCCCAAAGACAGTTAACCTCCTGATGCCCATTGAACGGGAAAGTTTTAGCCCCATAAGACAGCCTTCATACTCAGCTATGTTATTGGTGCTGACAAACTGCAATTTGACAACGACGGATATCGCTTCCCTGTCATCGGATACCAAAACGCCCACTCGTAACCTTCCATATTAACAGCTCCATCAAAATACATTTTCCATGTATGGCATGTATCGTACTAATGGTGTTGTTGAAATGTCATTACCCCTTCATCTGGGAAGTAGGATTCCAAGGGTTTGAAGTCCCCTGAAGGTGCGATGGCCAGTTGATCCACAATTCCTTGACCTTTGATGGACTTTTGCGTCACGTAGACGATATCAAATTATTGTAGGATCAACTGCCATCTGGTCAGTCAGAAATTTAACATGGGTTTATTGAACACTTACTTGAGAGGATTCACACGGGATATGAGATGGGTTGTGTGACCATGGAGGTAATGTTGTAACCTCATGGAAGCCTATGCTAAATCACAACTAGTCTTCTCGATTAAAGTGTACTTATGTTCACTACTGCTAAATCTTTTGCTGAGGTAATAGATATCTCGTTCTTGGCCTCTATCATCTTTCTGTCCCAGCATGCAGCCCATGGCATTGTCACTTATGGACAGGTACATGAACAGGTGAACATCATCCCTGGGTGTATCAAAATGGGAGCTTTGACTAACTGCTCTTTGATTGTGAGGAAGGCCTTCTGGCACTCGTCGTTCCATTTCATGGAGGAGTACTTCCTTAACAACTTGAAGATAGGCTCACAGGTTGCTGTGAGTTTAGAATTAAACCTGCTAATGAAGTTGATTCTTCCCAAAAATCCTCGTATTTCCTTCTCTGTCTTAGGAATGGGCATATCCGTGATGGCCTGGATTTTGGTGGGATCCAGCTCAATCCCTTTGTGGCTGACTAGGAATCCTAGCAACTTGCCTGATTTAACGCCAAAGGTGCACTTGGCTGGATTCAACTTCAAGTTGTACTTACGCAATATGTTGAAGAGCTTTATAAGATGGTCTAAATGGTCGTCTTCCCTTCGGGACTTTACAATGATGTCATCCACATAGATCCTTATCTCTTTGTGCATTAAGTCATGGAAAAGAGCCATCATAGCTCGTTGATAGGTGGCTCTGGCATTTATGAGGCCGAATGACAATCGTGTATAGCAAAAGGTTCCCCAGGGCGTGATAAAATCAGTTTTCTCACGATCTTCCTCAGCAACCATAATCTGGTGGTATCCTGCGAAGCAATCCGCAAAGGAGCACATGTCGTATTGAGCAGTATTGTCAATGAGAATGTGGATAAATGGCACGGGAAAGCTATCTTTAAGCCAAGCTTTGTTCAGATCCCGGTAATCCACACAAACTCGCACCTTTCCTCCAATCTTAGGAACAGGACGATGTTTGATATCCACTCAGGATATGTGGACACCATGATAATACCAGCTTGAAATTATTTCATAATTTCTTCTTTCACCTTTAAACTCCACTCAGGTTTCAACCGCCTGAGCTTCTGCTTGACTGGCTTGAATCCCTCTTTAATGGGAAGGCGATGAAGAACAATGTCAGTGGACAAACCCACCATGTCTTCGTGAGACCATGCAAACACATCCTAGAATTGGGTTAGTAGTGTAACCATGTTATTACTTTGGTTTGGGGTAAGGTCTGAACCAATCTAGATTAACTTAGGGCTTCTAAGGTTCTGAGATTAAAGGAGGTGGTTTGATCAAGATTGGGTTTAGGTTTATCTTCGACCCATTCTTTAATCTCCGGAGGCACCTCAATGTCATCGTGTACTTCCATTAAGGTTGAATCCAACTTTACATCAAAGTTACAATCCTTGTGGAGAAGAGGCATCTTATTAGCAAGTACATGCACATCTACATTCAGGGTCCTGAAACAAAATATGATTTCACTTAGTATATATGAAATGGTTTAATCATACAAAGTGTTAGCAGGTACTAACAAAACAACTGCTAATACTATACAAAAAAGTAAGCAGTTATGATATCTACATGGCAGAAAGAGTTCTTGCCCGTTCTACCCTCGTTGACCAATGCAAGGTGTGCTGCTCCAATTTTCGAGGGCAAAGTCCTGGTGGACTGCAGTGATGAAGGGGTTGTCATCGTCCTCCTTCTCCCGAATGATCACCATTACGTCTGGGCAATCATCGTCTGGGGTGTATCTGTTTGACTGTTCATCATGGACAATTATGCGTATACCTGACATCATTCTAACGATGTCTTGTTTAATTCTTCGTTCTTCCTCTTCCACTTTGGGATCTGAAACAAAGACTTCTTTCTCCTTTATCGGTATCGGCTTCAAAAATAACATAGCCATTACGCTGGCTGGCACCTTTACCGGAGGTTGTGTGGACTCGGGATTTGTAGGTGGAGACAATCATCGTGTAACTGAAGCTGGAGGAATCTGATGATGCTTATGTGGATTCCCTTGATCGAATCGCGAATAGCCCGATCTAGTCCGCCCTAGTTTGGTGATCACTTGAATCGGATGCTTAATACCCTGATGACTTTTACCCAGCCATTGTCCCAGTTGATGACCCAAAGATATCATATCTTGAGTAGCCGACATTACTTCGGCGGAAATCCTGGGTGTGAGAGGTGGCCCCCCAATAGGGTGGTAGTGAGTGTTGCTCTAATCCAGAGCATGAAAACTGATTGGCTCAACTTCTGAATTGAAACTGATGAGGGGTATGTCACTTTGTTTAGGACATTCCGGTTCAGCATTAACCGTGACTAGGCTGTCATTATTGATATATTTCAATTGCTGATGAAGAGTGGAGGGGACGGCCCCAGCCATATGAATCCACGGTCTTCCCAATAGCAGGTTGTATCCTGAATCTATTTTGAGCATGTGAAAAGATACGTAGAATATATAGGGACCAATCTCGATTGGTAGCTCAATCTCTCCGACTGAATTTCGGCGGGATCCGTCGAAAGCTTTAATAATCCTATGGCAACTTCGGATACGTTTGAGATTAACGTTCATCTTCAGTAAAGTAGCATAAGGATAGATATTTAGAGACGACCCTCCATCTATCAAAACTCTAGCTAACATGTATCCGGAGGACAAAACCGTGATGTACAATGGCTTGCAATGACTGGTCCCTTCGGTCGGTATGTCATCATCAGTGAAGGAAATCACATTGTTGTTAAAAATGTGATCAACCAAATGTTGAAATTTTTCCACATCCACTGATTTTGGCAAGTAGGCTTCTTCCAAAACCTTTAGTAAGATCTTCTTATGATCCTCGGAAGTTAAAACCAAGTCCAGTATGGAAATTTGATGTGGATCTTCTCTTAAGCTTAAAACCACCTTGGCTTCATTATGACCCATAGTGCGGAGGAACTTTTCAATTTTCTCCATGGGTATTTTCCCCTTTGATTTGATGGTAGACTTCATCACCTGTTGGGGAAGATACAGTGGATTTTCCTTCGACATTGCAGCAGTTGTGTGAGAGGTGAATCCTTCAGCTTCTCCATAATTCCATGGGACTTTTTGTAAGCTGATAATAGGATATTGTGGTCTGAATGACAAGTTGATTGGCTGTGGAGCAGCCACTTTCAAAGGATTGTCAACTCCTTTGAGTTGAATTGCTTGTATTGTGAAAGGTTTGGTGATCCCATCACCTCGGCCGGATATAATCGCTACCAATCCCTTCCATTTAGTAGGACAAGTATTCTCACTCTCAAATAGCACAGTATCTTCGTCTGCCAGCTGCAGGACACCGCTGTCAATTAGATTTTGAATGAGGTGGTGGAGTGCCTAGCATTCTTCCATGTTGTGACCGCGAGAATGGGAGTGATATTGACATACTCCATCAAAGTTAAACCATCCTGAACGGGATTTAATTGGAGGCAGAAGGGAAGTGATCCTTTCTTCATTGATCAGCATCTGAAGTATCTCCTCCATAGGTTAACCCAGATATGTAAATTCCCTTCTATTGGAAAAATCCCGATGGGCTTTGCCACTTGCTCTCTTCGTCACTTTGTCTTCCACTGTTTCTTTCTCTGAAGGTGACGAGGGAGTATTCTCAACAAAAGGGAGCAAACTAGCATGCTCATGGCTGGCTAATTGGCGTGTGACTTGATGCCGATAGGTCACCAGTTCTGCCAATTGCTCTATCTGCTTACACAGAGCTTTCATCTTTCGTTCCACTGCGAACTAGAACTTTGCATAATCCCATTTGTCAACACCATCTTTGATGATTTGGGATGATTCACCGTTAAAATTGGAACTCTATCCACTGCTCCATTTAATCATGTTGGCCTCTTCCTCTTTGTGTTGAGGAAGAGGGTTGGCTTGTACGTGAGGTTGATCTGGTTTGGTGACCACGATCTCACCGTTGTCTATTAAATATTGGATCTTATGTTTCAAGGCCCAACAATCTTGAGTATCATGTCCAGGTGCCCCGGCATGATAAGCACATTTCTGAGCAGCATTGAAACCCCTCCTATTAGTGTTGGCTAGTGGAAGAAGATGCGTAATTTTCTTCTGAGTAGTCAGAAGAGTGTGAACACTCGAGGGCGTTTGACTTCTCCACCTTTTGGCAATGGAGGGTTTGAAGATTGTGCTTGAAAGGGAGTATAATTTCTCCTCTGGATAGGCATGTTCTGATTGCCTTTTTGTCCTTGTAGTATCAAGGAAACATCCTCCTCTTTCTTTTTATGGACCCTCCGGGGGTTGTTTCCATAATTTTCAGACTGGATGTGCTCAGCAATAGCTTTATGGGCAGCTAGGTCTTGAATTTTCCCTGACTTCAATCCCATCTCAGCCATTTTCCCATGTTTAATCATTTCAAAAAATGGTTTACCAACGCCAGCTAAGACTCTCTCATAGAAAGGAGCTTCTTGTATGTCTGTGAAGGTCATGACCATTTCTGATTCGATCATGGAAGGAATAACTTGAGTAGCAAGGCACCTCCACCTTTGAGCATACTCTCTGAAAGACTCATTAGACTATTTATTGACCTTGGTAATCTGGTACCGGTCAGGAGCCATCTGAGACTAGAAGTTGTATTGAGTGAGGAAGGCTTGAGCTAGCTCCTCCCAACTATGGATCTTTGAGTTGTCTAATCTAGTATACCACGAATGGGCGTCTCCAGTTAGACACTTCTGGAACAGCTGCATTCTGAGCTTCTCGTCCTCTACATAAGATCCAAGTTCTCCAATGAACACCTTCAAATGTGTGTAAGGATCTCCTAACCCATCATATTTTTTGAAGTCAGGAGTTTTAAACTTTTCTGGATAATGAACACCAGGGAATATACAAAGGTCAGCATATGAGACACTTTCGTGTGCTCCAATTCCTTTGATCGCACGAAGGGTTTCTTCTATTTGAAGGACTTTCTTCCTGATGTCATCGATGTCTGGATCTCCTTTGAGATGGGTGGTATCATGAATTTTGTTGGTCATATCCAACTGAAGTTTAGGTAATGTAATGGCTTTATCAGGACCTTGGGTTCCTCCTTGTGTAGAGGATTCAGCATGTACGGGTATCCTCGTACCCTGAGTAGACGGGTGTAGTTGCTTAAGCAGAATAGCCAAATTTGTGATTTGTTTACTAAATCCGTCGAATTCTTTGCGAGAAACTGGATTAAGGTCAGTCTGGTCTGATGACAACATAATTGACTGTAGGCTCGTGGCCTTTTTGGATTTTGATCAGGTAATAGGTCTGATTGCTTCCCTGCAAAAGACTTGTGTAGTTTAGTCTTTAAGGAATATGTAAATGTTTACATGCTATGTATCCATTCTAGGAATAATATCCTGCAAGGCGAATGTTAGTTGTTTGTAATGGCATGTTAATTTAAATATGTATGTACACATGTTTCTTCATATTTCTCATTACATGGAGATGAATATGGAATGAAATTACAAGTAATTGATTTTACGAGTAATTTGAAATGAGAAAGCATGAAGAGACTTTCCTTCGCGTTTGGTTTATCAGAGGTTGACCTATCTTAGGTTACTCTCGCGGCTTTTTGGCATGAAGGTTCCCAAATCATCGTAATTTACTCGATGAGACATTAATCTGGTCTTTCAACTAGAGCGAATTTAGGTGGTGCCTTTCCTGAGCCTCATTGGAATTAGTCTTCCTACGAGTCCAGTAATCAAACACCAACAGGATAGCCCCCTGATGGAGGAACCACACAACATACATTCACATTCAACGTGTCTCACCGTTTATGAAAATGATGACATGTGCGAAGCACTAAGATCACAGATAGATATATTGAAGTGCAGTAAAAAAATTGCATTCGTACACATTCATCAAATGTAAATGCATCATTCACACACAAGCATATAACAGTTTTGAAAAGATTATAATAGTGGCTTAAGTCCTCTTACTGGTGTCCCCAGCAGAGTCGCCACCTATCGATGTCGGGATTTTTATTTGTCCCTTTTCGTTACTTGTTCTTTGGTGTTCTCATATTAGCTGAGATTTGTTTGAAAAAACAAGTGAAAAAGGTCCGACATGTATCATGTCGACGATGGACTGTTAAGAGTCGCCAGTGGGTTTTTTATATGGTTGTACCAACACAACCGAGAAAAGGTTTGCACATTGACCCAGTGATGTGACACTCCTAAACGGGTCAGTGAAACCGAGATTCATTAGGGTCCGGGGACTTGATTATGCTGCGGAGGAAGGTGGCAAGACCCTCGACATCCGTGTTACCACGGTGACCGCCACTTTTCAAGAAACTGTTATATGAATGTTTCTGTGTGGGGGTCAAGGTGTTGTTATTTGGAAGTAGTGCGAGGCCTCGTTCGGACCTATATATACAGGGTTTAAATTTGTGTAAAAATTCAGTTTTAAACAAGATATGGCAGTGGTGTTTTATAAAAGAGGTTTTTCAAACCCTTGTGCTCAATAGTAATTGAGACCTTTTACACTCACATTTTTATTAAGTGTTCGGCTTGATTGTTTTTAATTTTCGAGATGCGAAGCATCTTCAAGAAAATAATGTACAAAATTGTGTCGACCTCCTCGTGGGTATGAAAATAATCTGATGAAATCCAAACACCGTGAATAAATTTACAAGCTGCTTACAACTGAAAATGTCCATCACGGGAACCGAATATAGATCCAGTAGACTAAATCTGTGACACATGATTCCTAGGCTCACATGATGCCGCAATTGATTAAAAAGCAATAAGCATGTATATATATAAAATCTGTAAATATATATATACAGACATGATCAGCCACCATGAAGCACCTCCATGGGGGATCAGAAATGTAAATAAAGCTGTAAAAGCAATCAACCGCCACGGAGTAGACTTCAGGTGGAACGAAAAGTAAAGAAAGCTGTAAAGACGATCAACCGCCACGAAGTAAACTCCAGGCGGGATTAAATGTAAATATATATATATATATAAGCGGTAAACGCACCGGATGTAAAATCCAGGCTCATCGAACAAAGTCCGACACACAGTTGATATATATATAAATATATATATTAAAGAAGTAAATGCTCCGGATATAAAATCCAGGCTCATCGAACAGAGTTCGACACACAGTTTATATATATAAGTAAATAAATAAATATATATATATATATATGAAAGCAAATAAACACTCCAGACCGAAGTCTAGGCTCAATCGAGGCATAACTCGATAATGTTAGTCCATATATAAAAATATATATAAGTGTATATATATATATATATATATATATATATATATATATATATATAAGTCCGGGCAAACACACGCAACACGACTCTCAACGTGGAGAATGGTGTGTGCAAAGATGAAGAGAAAGGCTTTAAAGTGTGTGAGAAGGCTTACAGTTGGCTACCAAAGAAGACTTCTATATCTTTAAAGGGATGAACACTCGGCTCCCGCCGATACAAAATAGAAGTTATATTTGAGCTCACAAGTGTTTAAAATGAGAAAGCACTCAGTGTAGAGTGAGTATAGAGCAAATTGGACAGGGCTTCCTCGCCTTTTTCTCTTCCAAAATGGCCACCCCAAGCCCTCTATTTATAGAGGGGGGAGCTGCAGTACTGCGGCTAGGGCATGCAGATGTACTGCTGGCTAGGCCGAATGTATGTACTCATGTTGCCGTGTTATTCCCGGGCTTTCATGTCACGCCTGTGTCTAGAAGTATGTGCACGCATGCACTATAATGTCTGCTCGAACTTTCAAAATTGCAATATGGGCATCCAACTGAGATATGTAAGACCTATTTCGGACCGTCGTTGTCGAGAGTTACGCAATGACATGGGATTTGAGGTTGTACAAAGTCAGGAAGATGGGACCATGCCCTCCGGTCTTCAAGCTTCAAATTCTATCTGTTTCCCTGCACAATAGTCACTCGGGATTGGACCTCCTTGGTTCTTGTGGGACATTGTTCTGTAGAAATGTATGTATGAGATGTTAAGACAGTGTGATGTTGCGTCAAGGTGGCACGGTGACGACTTTGCCCCTCACCGGGGTTATCTCCGATTTGGGCTGATAAAGTAGACGTTGCTCAGGGTTATCTCTGAGATTGGACTTCTGCAAGTGTTGAAGGTCCTCAGTGTCATCTCTGAGCTGTGCCTGTCTTCCTGGTGTTATCTCCGGGTCTTTGTACCGAGTGCCTCGGTGTGAGTGTCGAGGTTGAAGCTGATTGCATGCATTTGAAACAAGCATTTCCGGGGTTATCTCCAAAACTGCATTCCTTGGGGTTATCTCCAAGGTTGGTAACTATTACTCCCAGTGTTCGGACTGAGACTGAATATCTCGGGGTTATCTCCAAGATGAATCGGCCTTCTCTGGTGGAATTTCCGGTATTGGAACTGCATGCCTCGGGGTTATCTCCGAGGATGGAACTGATACTCCTAGTGTGTGTTCCGGGGTTGAGACTGAACTTCTGGTAGTATCCGGACTGGATATGAGCTGTCTTCCAGGGTTATCTCTGAAAGACGAATCTGCCCTCCTGCAATGTAAGTGATAAAAAAGAAAATTTCGAGTGTCTACATGTAATACATATATAAACTTCACACAAACATAATTTAAGGACTTTTAACATGATTTTACCCATATACCAATATAAACATCAAATTTAAAACATTTAATTTCACTATTTTTGATAAAACTTCACTTTTTGACATTCTCAGTGAAAATCATCACTGTGATTTTGTTTTTCAACCAAAACACTTAATTCAAAATACCTTGTTTATGTTTATTCATCCTCTTTCAAAATCAATAGTCAATATATATTAAAAAAATAATTAGACCTCAATTTTACTTTAAACTAAGCCATAATCATATATATTCATACCAATTCACTATAATATGGTTTCCTTCACAAATAAATACATAACATGAATTAACTCATCTATAAACTTATGAAAACAACTTTATAACAACCAATTTATCATATACAACTATATATAACAAATATTTCATCTCCCACAAAGCTTTACAGAGAATTTTGGAAGAGAATAATGTTGGGAGAATGCATATGTTGATTTGATGTTTAAATATAAATGCTCATGATTATTTGTAAAATCCTTCAAGGAATATATGTACAAGGACTTAGTGATAGATCAAATTTGTTAGGTTGATCTAAGCTCTTAATGTGTATCATTCTGGAAATGAATGTATATATAGAAATATCAAAGTTGTTAGGTTGATCTTGAGATGTAATAGATAGGCTTTGAAGAATTCGTAGTGTATCATTCTGATCAAGATTGCAAAAGTCAAGGCAAAAACGTGGAGCTTCAAGAATCATAGTGTGCCTGCCTTGAAGGGCCTCTTCGAAAATCATAGAGTGGTCCCAACGTTTGCCGAGCAAACTTAGAGATCGTAGTGTGCTCTCAGAAACGTAGAGTTTACAACTCAAGCAAGTGAAGATCGTAGTGTGCAAGAATTTAAGAGAAATCGTAGTGCTCTCGGCTGATAGCATCAGACCAAGCACCAAGGCGACAAGTCACCACGATCTGAATCGTAGAGTACCACGATCTGAATCGTAGAGTATCATCTGTCTTGTGTCAGAAGCATCAAGCCTCACGCTTTATGTGGAGACAAACTCCAACATATGGGGAATGGATTCTAAATGTTGTAGTACTCACCAGTCCCAAAGACATAAGAGATATCCTTAGTATGTAACAAAGAAGTGTATTGAATAAGCTAAGGAAAGTACCATTGGTAAGGGAGAAAACACCTTTTCAGGTGTTAGGTGAGAAAGCAGTCTGCTATGTCAGTGGGCCAGAATTCAATTCAGAAGATGTGCAGAAAAGTCTCCATCAAAGAATAGAAAGGTCAAACGCATTTAATGCTTCAACGGATGGATCCAATGGATAGTTTTCAAGATCACATATATGCAAATCAAGCTGATGAGAGAAGCAAGCAAGCATTGAACAAAAACGTACAAGAACTCTCAACGCTCAACTCTACGATCTGAGAAAAAGAAAAGCTTGCTCAGCTACTTAGTTCTTTAGAACAAGTGCTTAAATAGCAACTGAGTAGCAACTATCAAGAACTCAACATCTACCAATCAACTTAAGAAAAAGTTCCAAGTCAGAAGGACTTGAAGAGTTCTAAGTGAACTGTAAAAGAGCCAAGTCTGCTGGACTTGAAGAGTTCAAGAGTGAACTAAGAAGTTCCTAGACTGCTGATCTCGAAGGAATCTAAGTGATTCAGAAAGTGTAAAAGACATCCTTAGTGGATTTCCTACTCGAGGAGTAGAAGAGTGGACTAGGAGCTTTAAGTGCTCTAAACCACTTAAAACGACTGTGTCTCTTACATTCTTACTATAACTGCTATATCTGCCTCACTCTCATAAACTCACTATCTTAAGGGAGATTAAAACTAATATTAATTTTGCTAAAGTTTTAATCATTATCTACTAACAAGTTAAAAAGAAAAGATTTTTAAATATCTATTCAACCCCCCCCCCCCCTTCTAGATAATTATTGTGCCTCCGGGAACTAACAATTGGTATCAGAGCAGGTTCTATTATACAGCATACAAAGATTTAGTAGATCCAATGGCACACTTACCAAGTGAATCAAGAACTGGAAGAGGCAGCAAGCCACCAATGTGCAATAAAAATAAATTTGCCAACTAGAAAGTTCGGATGCAAGCATACATGGACTCAATAGAAGAAGATCTATTTGAGACCGTTCAAAATGGGCCATATATTCTAACAAAGCTTGCACCAACTATAGACGATCCAAACAGAATACAAATCAAAGTCAACGAAGAATGGACTGATAACGAGAAGATAGTTGTCCAACTCGACAAGAAGGCCAAGAACATTTTGTTTCAATCCTTAGAAGATGATATGTTTGAAAACGTTGTCAACAGCAAAACAACGAAGGAGGTTTGGGAAGCACTGCTCATCATGCACGAAGGAACGGAAGAAGTAAAAAAAATAAACAATCACTCCTGACACAGCAATATGAAATGTTTGCTCATGTTCAAGGAGAAAACGTAAGTGCCACCTATGAGAGATTCAATGTTCTGCTTAATTCTCTACAAGCATATGGGAAGATCTATCCAAACAAAGATCTGATCATAAAGTTCATGAGAACCCAACCAAGCAGGTGGGATGCCAAAACCACCGCTATTAGAGAGTCAAAGAATCTTCATGAGATGACAGTTCAACAGCTATATGGCAATCTCCTGACATACGAACTGGAGCTAACTCAATGAGCTGAAACCCTATCAGAAGGAAAAAAGAAGGATAAGGGTGTTGCTCTTAAAGTAACTGAAAGTGCATCTAAGGTCAACACTGAGATTGACTCTGATTATGACGAAGACGATGATGAAGACTTTGTTATGCTGGTAAAAAGACTAAGAAGGTTCATGCGTCAAGGAAAAACCAGCAAGCTAAAGAAGGTCAGCAACTACAGTAGCCAGGAGCAAATGAATGATCTATGCTACAACTGCAAAAAGCCTGGCCACTTCATTATCAACTGCAGCAAACCTCTCAGAGAAGAACTAAAGAGAAATCACATGCAAAGAAGGAATACAAAGGCAACAAAAGGCCTCAGAAGAGAGACAAAGGCCTGGTAGCTGGAGGATCGTGGAGTGATTCAGACAATGACTCCAATCTTAATTCTGGAGATGATGAAGAACCACAAATTGCTAATCTATGCCTAATGGCCAAACATGCAAAGGACAAATTAAATTCCAACATACATGAAGTAAGTGTCGATGAGGTATTTGACTTCAACTCTCCTGATGTAGACATTAATGATTTTAGAACTGTACTGCATGGCATAACAACTGATCTACATCAATACATGAAGTGGTTTAGAGTTCTGTCTAAGGATCATTCACTTCTTCAAGAGGAGAAAGAGAAAGTTCAAGAAGAGCTTGAAATAGCTCATCTAAGTACTAACCTTCTCTCCAAGCTTGAGGCTGAGAATGAGATCTTAAAATAGACAAATGAACTCAATGCACAAAGAGATTCTAATCTAACCTCTAAAATTGAGGAACTAGAAAAGACTATCTCTACATTGAACAAATCCTCATCATCCATGAACTCCCTGCTCTCTAGTCAGAGAAATGAATTTGACAGAACAGGCCTAGGCTTTGGGGAATCCACTTCAGAGCCATGTGTGGAATAGACAAAGGAAACTAGCACTAGTAATGCCTCAAGTTTTAGTAGAAGTATTACCTTTGTGAAATCCTCACAGAAGGAAGAACTAGCCCAACTTTGTTCTACTATTTCCATCCATACTTCAAGGAGTAAAGGATCTCATGTTGGCCTGGGCTTTAGAAAAGAGAAGAGTAATCCATCCTCTACGAACCAACCTCTAAGAATCGTAGAGTTAAATAAAACCAACTCTACGAACCAACTGGGAAGATACAGTAGAGGTAAGATACACTCCTCACATTTCATGAGACCAAAGGACATGTGGAAGAAGGAAAATCAGTTTAACAGAAGAATAACTAAAGAACCACAAAAGTCCAAATGGAGAATGAACTCTCACACACACACATGCATGTATCATACTAAGTTTTTTGTGTGCAATAGAGTTGGTCACAAGGCTACAAAATACTATTATAATTCCATGCATATGAGACCCAAGATCAGACAGATTTGGGTCCCCAAGGATACTAACAAAATAGGACCCATGTAAATATGGGTACCAAAATAAAGGTTCAATGTTATGACAGGAAAAAAGCTCCACGATTACAACTTGGTATCTAGACAGTGGATGCTCAAGACACATGACTGGGAACAAACCCCTTCTATCTAACTACATAGAGAAGGAGGGTCCCTCAGTCATCTTTGGAGACAATGGCTCGGGTAAGACAAGAGGATATAGCTCAGCTGGTAATGGTGCAGTGTCTTTCAGCAAAGTAGCATATGTGGAAGGTCTCTAACACAATCTTCTAAGCATCAGCCAACTCTGCGACAAGGGTCATCAAGTAACATTCCTCAACAACCAGTGTCAAGTCAGAGATTTGAAGACATCTGTTGTAAAGCTAACCGGGACAAAAGAAGGAAATGTCTACACAGTGAATCTTCGTCAACTAAGCTCAGAAGAGACAATATGCTTTCTGGAAAAAGCATCTGAAGAAATGAGATGGCTATGGCATAGACGGTTGTCCCACTTAAACTTCAAAAGTATGTCCAAACTGGCATCAAAAGATCTCGTTGCAGGCCTACCTAAGTTCAACTTCATAAAAGAAAGGCCATGCAATGCCTGTCAAATTAGAAAGCAAACCAAAAGCTCATTCAAGAGCAAAACTGCCAACTCTATCGACAAGCCCCTGTAGTTGCTCCACATAGATCTATTTGGGCCAATTCCAACAATAAGTCTTGGAGGAAAAAGATACTTTCTAGTTATAGTTGACGACTACACCAGATTCATATGGGTATTCTTCCTAACCTCAAAGGATGAAATGAGCTCCCAATTGATCAAGATGTTTAGACTGGTGATGAACGAGAAAAGAGAGAAAATCAAGGCTATAAGAAGTGATCATGGAAGAGAATTCGACTTCTCAGAAATGGACCAGTTCTGCACAGACAATGGCATCAGTCATAACTTCTCAGCTCCACTAACCCCTCAACAAAATGGAGTAGCTGAAAGAAAGAACAGAACTTTGATAAAGGCTGGAAGAACTCTACTAGCAGAAGACTCATCTACTCGAATACTTTCAAGCGAAAAGAAGCCAACACTGCATGTTACACGCAGAATAGATCACTGATACACTCTACGATCAAGAAGACACCCTACGAACTGTGGAAAGGAAGAAAGCCAAATGTCAGCTACTTTCATGTATTTGGTTGTGCATGCTACATTCTCAATAATGGGAAGTAGTACTTGACAAAATTTCAACCCAAGTCAAACGAAGGAATCTTTCTTGGATAAGCCATAGACAGTAAGGCTTATCGAGTGTTCAACAAGAATACACTGAGTGTTGAAGTCTCGATTTACATCATCTTTGATGAAATAGACTTAGACAAAACAGTGCTTTAAGACACTACGACTGATAGTGCAGACACTACGAATGAAGTCGTCGAGCTCAACACTACGATCGTAGTGCCAGATAGTGAAATCGTTGAGCAAGAAAATGAGATCGTAGAGAGGTCTATGCAAGACAACGAACCTCCACACCAAGAAGAAGAAATAGATCTTGAAGATGTAAGACAAGAAGGTATCAGGATAGATGTTCCAACCAGAAATAGATGGGCAAGTGATCACACTCAAGATCTAATTATTGGAGATCTGAGTGCAAAAGTCAAAACAAGAGCTGCCACCCAAAATGAATGTTTTTATCTAAGATTTCAGACACAAATGGAACCAAAGAAGATAGAGGATGCTATGGAAGACTCTAGCTGGATAGAAACCATGCAGGAAGAACTCAACCAATTTGAAAGAAGCAAAGTATAGAAATTGGTACCAAGACCAAAGAGTCATCCTGTCATTGGAACCAAATGGGTCTTCAGAAACAAGATGGATGAAGATGGAGTAATAACCAGGAACAAGGCAAGATTAATGGCCAAGGGAAACTCTCAGGAAGAAGGCATTGACTACGATGAGACATTTGTACCTGTTGTCAGATTAGAAGCCATCAGAATCTTCTTGCCTTTGTTGCTCACATGAAGCTCAAGGTCTTCCAGATGGATGTCAAAAGTGTATTCCTGAGTGGAGAACTTCAAGAAGAAGTCTATGTAGAGTAACCTCCAAGTTTCATCAATCCATCTCTTTACAATTATGTTTATAGATTAGACAAAGCCTTATATGGTCTTAAACAAGCACCTAGAGCATGGTATGAAACAGTAACTAACTTTCTTTTTGAAAATGGATTCACAAGAGGAAGAGTAGATACCACATTATTCCTTAGAAAGCATAAAGACAAAGTCTTATTGGTTCAAATATATGTTGATGATATTATTTTTCGTTTCATCGATGAAAAGCTATGCAAGAGATTCTCTAAGCTTATGCGGACCAAGTTTGAAATGAGCATGATGGTGAAATGAACTTATTCTTGGATCGCAAGTAAAAGCAGATCGATGAAGGAATATTCATAAACCAAGCCAAGTACATTAAAGACTTACTTAAGAAGTATGGCATGGAATCAGCCTCTCCCATGAAAACCCCAATTGCTCCTACAACCAAGCTTGACAAAGATGAAAAAGGTAAAAGTATTGATATAACTCAATACAGAGGTATGATAGGCTCTCTTTTATATCTAACTGCCAGTAGACTAGACATACTAATTGCAACATGCATATGTGCTAGATTTCAGGCTAACCGTAAAGAATCACATTTAACTGTTGTAAAGAGGATTTTCAGGTATCTCAAGGGTACACCTCACTTGGGGTTTTGGTATCCCAAGGAGTCCTCATTTGAACTAACAGGATACACAGATGCTGATTTTGCAGGCTGCAAAATAGATAGAAAGAGTACTAGTGTCACTTGTCAATTGCTAGGAAACATACTTGTGTCCTGGTTTAGTAAGAAGAAAAACTCAATATCCACTTCAATCGCAGGTTGAATACATTCTTTCTTTGGCAACTTTGGCTCGAGATCCTATGGATGAAAAATCATTTAATTGATTATGGGTTTGATTTCAAATCCATTCCCATTCACTGTGATAACACAAGTGCCATAGCAATAACTCATAATCATGTTATGCAATCTAGGACTAAGCATATAGAAATAAGGTATCACTTCATTAGGGATCATGTGCAAAATGGAACTATATCTTTATAGTATATCCCTACTGAAAATCAACTTGCTGATGTTTTTACAAAACCTCTAGATGAATCCAGGTTTAACAAGTTAATAAGTGAGCTAGGAATGCTTAATTTACAACCATGAAATATATGCTCTAGTATGTGCTAACTATATAGATACAAAGGCTATGGTTGAAATCGTAGACATGATCAAGGGAAGTCCACGATCGTAGAGCTGAAGTGACATGAAAGAAAATGATCGTAGCAAAGACTCAACCATCGTAGTGCAGACTCAACGATAGCAGAACCCCATCATCAAGATGAGCATCCTGTGATGATAAGTTTCAAAATAAAGCAATCTCTCTGATAAGCGCCTCAAGAACAAACCTAACCCTTGACTCACTCCAAGAGGTTGGCCTATCCTGAGCTACCTTAAAAGAATGCTAAGTCAAAAAATCATCACAAGAATCTGGTCAGACTCAACGATCGTAGCTCAGACACGATAATTTCTGGAACAGACTCGACGAATGCTGGATAGACTCGACAATCGTAGTTTAGACATGATAATTGCTGGAACAGACTTGACGAATGCTGGACAGAATTAATGATCGTAGTTCAGACTCAACGAATGAAAAGCAGACTCAACGATCACAAAAGCTACCTCAACGATCGTAGTCCTCCCTAAGGACACATCAGCTCTGCAGGAGCTAAGGGCAAATCAGTACAATCCTTATCATTCAAATTTGTAGAGCCAAGCAGAACTCGACACCTGTCCCACTAAGCAAAATGGAGAGAGGGAAGTTACATGTACTATTTAAAAGCGCCTTTTTAAAATCAGAAGTTCAAAAGATTATCTCTCTCATCCTCTCCCAAAACAGAAACCCTAAATCAGAAGAAAGCTCAATCAATCATACTTCTTGCAAGAAAATCAATAGCGGCTTCTAGTGTTATCTCCGGCTACAGACTCTACTTTGACGAGTTCAAAATAGTTGAACCCAAGTTTCACAAAACTCTGTCGTTACTAAAGAAAGCGGGTCTCGAAGAAGCTTTGGGTACAGACACATTGATCTACCCGAAGCTGGTAAAATAATTCAACAATAATGGTGTATTTGAAAACAACACCATCACCGCGAAAGTCGACTAATAAATAAAGAGATTTTCTATATAAAATAAATAAGAAATTTTGTATAAACTCAAGCTTTTTTTTTTTTAATGCGAATGGACTGGGAAGCGAGACTAAGTGTCAAAAGTAAAGTGAGATAAATCACGAATACATTTATTACTTGAAAAATTAGAAATAATTTTGGAATATAAATTAATTACCACAAATTATATGGTTATAAAACAAATTTATGGTAATAAAGTAGAAATATTTTTATTAATTATTTTCCATGAAAACATGATTGGAAATAATATATGAAGTGATAATTAGATTTATATAATAAATATTTTATTATATGAATTGTTCGAGAATATTTAAGTTAATTATTTTAACTTGATTATTGATGTTGTGTACGAAGAATAAGTCGGACATGAGATCGAACCACTGGATTGGGATTGTGATCAAGAGATGAGAATAATAATATTATATTATTTTCTGATTACCATAATTATGTCTCTTTTGGGTATGTCTTGAGACGAGATAATATTGAATGATGGCGGTCGATTAGGTCATAACATATTACCGTCTTTGTGAAACCCTAATTATTAAACTTCGGTTATGGGGTATTTACGAGTAGTATTTGTGTATATGAAATTCTTGTGAATAAGAATATCGGTAATTAGAAGAAACCCTAATTCTTGTTGTACATCGATAATTAGGACAAACCCTAATTATTATAACCCTAACAGGTTGAAATTAGAAAGCGTAGTATGCATGGCGTGTTAGTAACATACAGATAATTAAAGAACCACTAATGGTCGATTAGAAACCTAATTTTAATTCTAGGGTTTAATTTCGATGTTATTGTATAAGTGTTTTAATTTACCAAAGGATAGAAGTTAATTGGTAAATTATAAGAATTAAATCTAGTGATGAAATATTACATTTAATTGCCTTGTACAAGATTGCCCATACACTCTTAAACAAAAAATGACCATCACCCATAACAAATCGGAAGCAAGAATCAAAATTTTTGGCAAAAAGGGTATAAGAACACTAAACCTAGAAATCCTTTGATTCGATGTTATTTGATACAATTGATTGTTTAAAGTTGTGTAATAGAATGTTAATTGATGATATGGGTTGATAAATCAAAGACCCATAACATCAAAGTGCTGCAATTTGAAGATTTAAGCAAGTTGGAAAAAGCAAGAATTACATTATTTTTTCACCAAATGTAGGAGGCCATAACTCTTTGCTCGATCATGAGTTTTGTTCTTCAAAAGTTGTTATGTGTAGCTTTGATATGTGGTCTTTAATCTGCAAAAAGAATCAAGTCCATATCATGTATAGATTAGAAGTTATAGATGGTCAAACATGGTTGGTAGATCATGATAAATCTATTTTTTAGGCGATCTGTAATGGGGGCATTCTCGTCCACTTTTTGTGCTTTAAAAGGTCTGGACTTTTGATATGTTGTAGTGCCTTTGAGTTAGGAAGCCATAGGCTTTGGAATGACCTCATTCCGACCTCGGATGAGGAATTACGGTGATTGGAAGGAAATGTGTCAAAAGCGAAAGTCGGCGACGGGATGTGCTATTCGGGACCTTTGTTTCGATCAGTTAATGTTTTCAAAACCTTCTGGGCTTTTGGTATGTTATAGTACACCGAATAAGCTTTCCATAGACTCAAAGCGGACTAAATCCGATATCGGAGGAGAGAGTTATGACATTTCAAAGTAGTAGTGTCAAAACTTCCCAACAAGTGCGGTGCGATCCATTTGAGCGGAATTTACTGGGCTGATGTGTTCGGAATTTGGAAATGGTCAAAGAATAAAAGTTGTAGCCCCAGAAGTTAGCTTGGCGTGGGCTCAGAATCGCTCAAAAATGTTTTAAAATGAAAGAGTTATATTTGTTTTTAGCGGAAGAGGGTAAAGCTGAAGCGAGATTGAAAAGCTATTATGAGCGTCCACTTTTGGCCGCCTTTGTTTGGGCTACCTAATGAACCCGAATTGGGTAATTCGTATTTTTTAAAATAGTCTTACATACCATGTATAACATATCCAAAAATCAGATTAATCGGAGTTATGAGCAATGCGTTAGAAAATCATAAAGTGAGCTATTGAAAAATTAGTATAAACCAGTCCCACATCGATTAAGTTGAGAACTTCACCATTTTCTAAACCTATAAATAGAAGGGCTTGGCCTTTGTTTCATTCACCAACAATAAGGCCTCCAATTTTTTTGAGAAAGGCTTTGTTGTGGGAGAAACTTTTATAAAGATCTCCTTAGTTAAATTTTAGGCGTGGAAGTGCGTATTCGATCTGTGGAATTAAGTATTTAGGGTATATTTCTTATTTAATTTTTGTAATGTTATTATTTTTAATTGTTAGTTAAAGTTTGAATTTTTGAAGTTTAGTTAGTGTTGTTAATAAACTAGTTAGTTTACTATGTTTATTTTGGCTTAGAATTGGTTATGTAAATGAGTTATTTGTGATGACTTTTAATATTTTGTGATGAATTTCATTAATTAATTATTATTAATGATATTAAAGTTATTTAATGATTATATTAAATAATTTAGTTTAAAAATGATTTTAATATTATAAAAATCATTTTAAATGAAAATAAGGTATTTAAAAATATTTTAAGTTATAAAATATAACTTTTAATATTTAAATGATAATTTCATTAATAATTAAATATTAATGATATTAAGATAATATTAATGATATTTAGTTTATTTAATAATTATTATTAAATAAATAGTTTAAAAATGGTTTTACTTATTTAAAAACCATTTAAAGAGGATATTAAGGATTTAAAAATATTTTAAGTTATAATTAATGACTTTTAATATTTGGATAAATAGTACATTAATATTTAAATATTAATGGTAATTATTTAAAAATGATTTTTATTGTTTTAAAAATCATTTAAAGGTAATATAAATGTTTTAAAAATAGTTTGAGTTATTATAAATAACTTTTATATTTTAGCGATGGTTTCATTAATAGTTTAGTATTAATTAAACTATTAATGATAATGGAATTGTTTAATGTTTAAATCATTTAATTATGATTAGATAATTGAAAGTTATAATAAGCCGAACTAGTGACTTGAGCCAGATTATGAAGTTCTAAATTTGAAGAAGAACACCTATAGTAGCAGTTATATCACTATAGGCCCTTTAGTAATGATTTGAATTATTTTAAATTTTTCAATTTACGGAAATTTGAAAATGATTAAAAATTAAGATATACGATATTCTGAGATGTTGAGGTATAAAATAAGAGTCTTAGACTCGGTATTTGCGATAAAAAGTTGTCGATGCTGGCAAACGAAAATGTCGAACCCTATAATAGAAAAAGAAAAGGCTCTTTGTGTAAGAGCATGGATGAGATATTTGAAAAATGTATAAAAATATTTCAAGTATAGAATAGGAACTAAAAAAGTATGATCCTTTGTGATTATGTGATTAGACTATGTCTTTGTTGTAATAAGCGATACTATGTGTTAAGATATATTATTCTAATCGAGCGAATGATCGATTATTGATAGGTTGTGATAAAGAGATAAAACCTAAGTTGAGATTTGTAATCGGTGAATCGGTGAGTATCCTACCTTTGCATTTTCTTTATCTGATGGACATGAGTAAGAAGTTTGAATTATTCTATTCACATACAGATTATATGCGCTTTGATTATCAACATGTTAGCTCGGATATATATTACATTAAGTTGATTTCTAAATGGTTATACAAGTGTCCCCACTTGGATAACCATAGCATTATTCACATGTTGATATACCTACATCGATTACCGTATACATATATGTTGAATTACATATTATTGTTGAGCAAGATTAAAACCTTGGGTTTGGAACCGGGCATGTATGAACATCCCTATATGGGAAGATTTTTTGCGCCCAAAGCGGATAGAGTGAAGCGATGAATTTCGTTCAAGTTATGTAGTATTGATCAATCTGAGGTACAATGAGGTGATCACCCTCCGTGCCGTAAGCTAGAAGCGGTTTTGCGGATGGATTTACGCAAACCTTTTGAAAATGAAAAGAATGTTCATAGTATGATTCTTAAACCCTATTCATGGGTAGAGCGAGCCAAATTTAAATAATTTGGAAGAGATTTGTTATGTGAATTTTTTATCGGTCTGATTACTTCACAACTTTCGATTCGTTGTAGAAGTGTTATGTAAAGAGAATACTTATATTCTTTCGACTTATATATATAATTGCTATTACTTCTTTGGGCACTCAAATGCTCATCCTTGCTTAAATTAAATGTTTTCGATTATGTATGAGCAACTTTGAAGGCTCGAGAACACGAACAAAAAAGGAAAAGGAAAATTTGATCGAATAAGTGTGTATCATGAGTTAATGGTTATAGTTGTATTGGTATCTATTCAAGTATTATAAGGAATGTATTTGAAGGTCACGTGCACAGGGAAGTAAACTTTGATGTATGTAAATTAAGTTTGAATGTATTATTATTTTAGTATTATTGACTTAAAGAAATGGTATCGTGGAGAAGCAGGAGTTAGGGTTTCAAGTACTGGATTTTTGGGGTAAATCACGAGGTTGGTATCAAAATTTGTTGGTTATGAAGCTTAGGTAGGAATACACGAGACTAATAACCGCAATGATTAGGATAAGTATTAACTCATATAGAGTTAGTTGGTCGATAAGATTCAAAGATGAATCTCGGCGAGTGTAAAAACACGAGTTCCCTAACTACGATTATAAAGTTAAAGCAGTAGTGGGGAATAGATTGAGTCTAAAAGGTGAAAGTGCGATTATGAGAGATCGTAAAATAAAGCGATCAAGATATAGAACTAAATCGTAATATATACGATGAGATCACCCGTGATCGATAAGGCTATAATGACCCGGAAGGAATCAATCGATGATTGGAAAGTTTCTGACAAGATTGCTTTGTGTATGAATTATACTATCATTTAGTGCAGATCCGAAGAGAATTATAATCTGAATTAAATTCATTATGGAGAATGGGGTTAGTGTTAGATGGGGATTCAATTGAGGACTCATGTCGGTAATTTGAGTTGTATGATTCTTCGTATGGAGGTGAATTGTACTTGGTGTAAAAACCACTTAGTTTACAGCAGCGATAATCATTGAAATATACGTGTATCGCTATTTGTTATATGCACATTAAGAGGATGACTCCATTCTCGGTGTATAGCAAGTAGATAGGTCATAGATAGAGAATATAAGATTAAGTTCGAGTTCTTAAAACTCATACCTATGAGACATTCTTGACTCATAATTATATGAAATGTTTATGAACCCCTCTCGTGAATGGGCCTTGAAAAGGTCGACTAGGATAAGTTCTTAAACTCATATGATTGTGGCAATTTATGAACTCATAAGTGTGGTTTGATGAAGCTGGGTATAGTTTTGTGTGAATGGAGTGTTATGGATTACGAGGAGCAGATAGATTGTTAAGTAAATGATTTTTAGTGAAGGTGTTAGGTTTTCCTAAACTCCTAGCTATATGCTAAACTTCAAAATTTTTGACATCAAGCTAAATCGCACTATGTGCTTTTGAAAACAAAAATGTAGACTCGTAATCATTTTTGAAGCGGTTTAAAATACGGTCTATACTACTTATTTTGGCTAAGCATAAATGATTTGAAATATCAAAATTGTTTTTAATTATCACTCATGTACCGTATGTAACTTTAGTGCGAGAGATGATAAAAATGTGATGGAGTTGTAAATCTGAGGAATACTTAGTGTGAATTTGACTGAAGTCGTTCGTTCCACTATTGTATGATGTGTTATGACAAAAAGTCATACAATGGCGGCATCCTCAGCGGATTAATGTCTGATGCGGCATCATGGCGTCATTCTCGAAAATGTTTTCAAAAGTTTAATTTGCCAGCGGGGTTTGGCTACATCTAAATAATTGATTGAATTGAATTATTGATATGAGTCTATCTTATTTGAATCGGCTAGACTAATGTTTATGAAAACTCTAAGTGTTCATTGAAAGAAATTTCCCGAACCAAATTGTTTTGGTGCGGAATCTATGATAAAATGAGGTGAGCGATGTTGTTTGGATAAAATAATCCAATCTAATAGCGTAAATATTAGCTAGGCATGATTAATATCGTTATGCATGGCGTAGAGGTACAATAGGCTAATCACCTAAAGTACTATTAATGGTAGTTTACCTTCTTTGTGATTGTAAACATACGGGTAATGTTTTTTTTTGGTATGAATACGAAGTTAAAACTATGTGTTCATAGTCTATATGACCCCTCGGCACAATTTGAAAACTTTTACTCTTGTGAGAGGTGTATTGGGTAGCATGTGATGATATGTGTGAATGTTGTAAGCCACAGATAGCGTTAAGCAGAGTTATGAGGAGGTTGGGCGAGAGGAGATATTCGAGATAAGGCGGTTGAAGGTTGAAATAGAAGCAAAGACACGGATATATACCTTGGACCGGGCTTTAGTCATCACCTTCATGCGATTCGATGCGAGTGGATGGGCGCCTTTCGGCGAGAGATAGGTGTTGATGAGAATTGAATAAATTTATCATCAATCAAAATAAGAAGATATATATAGAACTCTTGATTCTTTGTGTATATATACTATATATTAATCGGGGTAACTTATGTATGTAGATATACGGTGAGAAAGATATGTGGAATAAGAAGGATCATATTCACACAGAGAGCTAATATCGAGGCCTGACGGATGAAATAGAAGCTCACTAGGAACCCAAATCGGACGAGGTGGCTATCGTGGAAAAAGCGTAGCATCGAGATCCGAAATGTTGGATTTGACGGATAGTGATTCGGACACTAAAGTTGAAGTTGCTCAAGCATCAGCGGGTGCGAGATTTGGAGAACAAGGTTTCTTCATTGGAAAGGTTGTGGGAGATAGAAAAGTTGATCGTCGAGGCGTTAATGGAAACAATGGAAGAAGCGAGGATAAGCTCAAAATCCAAATTGACGGATGGAGCCTCAAGCGACACATCAAGTGAAGGACACACCTCTCCTCGTTGCCTTTGACTATAAAGAAGGTGGATGTTTTAATTGTGGGATGGAAGGACATCGAGCGAATGAATGTCAGAAAAAGGTTTGGTAAATAAGTAGTATGGGTTATGTATGTAATATGTGTGATAAGTAATGAACTATTTTTAACTTTTATGTTGGTTAAGATTTTAAATCCAGACTTTTTCGTAGTCACAAAGGGATATTTGTTGATTAAAGCGAGGATGTCTTTGTGTAAATATTCGATAAATGAATATGAATCTAAGTTTGAGAAATGAAGCGAGTTTAATACATTAATCTTATGCAATAAGGTTTAAAATGTAAGGTATAATTTATGGTTTTATTTAACGGAGATAATGCCATGAGGCGTCGAACTTCGAAACCAAAGGGTAGAAGAATCTACTAATCTTTGAGAAGCGGCAATGAGGCGATGCAAAATTTTGCAAACATGGTAGCTCGGGCTATGCATCGGGGAATACCGATTGCGAGGAAACCGGCCGAGACAATAAACAGCAAAATTCAAAGACTTAAAAGTAGTAGGACCACGAATTGAGGAGGATCGGTGACCTATAGAAGCCGGACTTGGGTGAGCAGAGATAGAGAAAGGCGTTCGTAATCGCGCTAAAGTAGATGAGGCAAAAAACCGCTTTTGCCACTTATATGATGAAAGGGAAGCTAACTTTTGGTGGGAGGCAAATAAGACTCGAGGCGGGGAAAAGAAGAAATTACTTGGGATAGGTTTAAGGATTTATTTTTCAAAAACTATCTCTCTGTTAGTATCACGATCTAGAATGGAGGTGAGATTCACGGAGTTAAAGCGAGGATAACATGGTATTGTTTGGAGTATATCATAAAATTTAATGAGTTAGCTAGGTTTGCTCCACATCAAGTGGATCTGAGGCTAGGAAAGGAAGGCGAGGAGATTTGGTGGGCTTAAAACCACGGCTCTCTGATAAGGTGTCGATCTTGCAAATCAATACTTTTGCGGCACTCATGGAGAAAGGCTATCATTCTTTGAGCAGGGAAGTGAGGCCATGAGCCTCTACCATAAGGAGAGAAGAAGAATAAAAGCAAGTCGGAAGGAACAATAAAGATAGAAAGTAGTAGTGGGAATAGGGGTGAGAAAAGAATGAGGAATTTTTACGAGAAAATGCAAGTAAAAGCGAGGTTGGTATAAAAAAGCGGTAGTGCGGTGCAAAAATTGGGAAGAATCACTCTGGCGAGTGTCGAGAAGAAGGGCAAGTTTGTATGCTACAAGTCTTGAGCGAGAGGTCATATCTCTCCCATTGCCCCAACTCGAGGATGATCGGTGGATGTTTTATATGTGGATCGGTGAGCATAAGGTGAGAAGCATCCATCCGAGAGGGAATGGGGCGGGAGCGTAACCACGGGGAGAAGCGGTGGGGCGTTAGCAATTTGAGGACCAAACTCGACGACGATAACCAATGAAAGCAACTCAGGGTTTACAACATGGCGGTCCGAGGATACGGTGGCATTTGGAAGCAGAACTCCGGTCTTATTTGAATAACTTATATATCTTATATTTACGCTTAATCGGATGAGACAAGTGTTATGATGAATAATTAAAGATCGGTTCGATCAAGTATGATCGAGATCTACGTCTGATGATTATATGCTATGTACCCATACTGCATATGAGTTTTTAAAGCGGTGATTAGGGGCGGAATCCTTATAAAGGAGGTGAATGTAATAACTGAGAGATTTTCTATATAAAATAAATAAGAAATTTTTGCGTATAAATTTTTTTTTTTTTAATGGCGAGACTAAGTGTCAAGTAAAGTGAGCGATAAATGCGAATACATTTATTACTTGAAAAATTAGAAATAATTTTGGAATTATTAATTACCACAAATTATATGGTAATAAATTTACGTAAGTAGAAATATTTTTATTAATTATTTTCCATGAAAACATGATTGGAAATAATATATGAAGTGATAATTAGATTTATATAATAAATATTTTATTATATGAATTGTTGAGAATATTTAAGTTAATTATTTTAACTTGATTATTGATGTTGTGTCACGAAGAATAAGTCGGACATGAGATCGAACCCTGGATTGGGATTGTGATCAAGAGATGAGAATAATAATATTATATTATTTTACGATTACCATAATTATGTCTTTGGGTATATGAGACGAGATAATATTGATGATGGCGGTCGATTAGGTCATAACATATTGCAGTCTTTGTGAAACCCTAATTATTAAACTTCGGTTATGGGGTATTTACGAGTAGTATTTGTGTATATGAAATTCTTGTGAATAAGAATATCGGTAATTAGAAGAAACCTAATTCTTGTTGTACATCGATAATTAGGACAAACCCTAATTATTATAACCCTACTTAGGTTGAAATTAGAAAAAAAGTAACTTATTTGTGTTAGTAACATACGAGATAATTAAAAGAACCACTAATGGTCGATTAGAAACCCTAATTTTAATTAGGGTTTAATTTCGATGTTATTGTATAAGTGTTTTAATTTACCAAAGGATAGAAGTTAATTGGTAAATTATAAAATTAAATCTAGTGATGAAATATTACATTTAATTGCCTTGTACAAGATTGCCCATACACTCTTAAAACAAAGCCTGACCATCACCCATAACAAATCGAAGCGAAGCAAAATCAAATTTTTTGGCAAAAAAGGGTATAAGAACACTAAACCTAGAAATCCTTTGATTCGATGTTATTTGATACAATTGATTGTTTAAAGTTGTGTAATAGAATGTTAATTGATGATATGGGTTGATAAATCAAAGACCCATAACATCAAAGTGCAATTTGAAGATTTAAGCAAGTTGGAAAAAGCAAGATTACATTATTTTTTCACCAAATGTCGAGAGGCCATAACTCTTTGCTCGATCATGAGTTTTGTTCTTCAAAAGTTGTTATGTGTAGCTTTGATATGTGGTCTTTAATCTGCAAAAAGAATCAAGTCCATATCATGTATAGATTAGAAGTTATAGATGGTCAAACATGGTTGCCGATCATGATAAACTATTTTTAGGCGATCTGTAATGGGGCATTCTCGTCCACTTTTGTGCTTTAAAAGGTCTGGACTTTTGATATGTTGTAGTGCTTTGAGTTAGGAAGCCATAGGCTTTGGAATGACCTCATTCGACCTCGGATGAGGAATTACGGTGATTGGAAGGAAATGTGTCAAAAGCGAAAGTCAGCGGACGGGATGTGCTATTCGGGACCTTTGTTTCGATCAGTTAATGTTTTCAAAACCTTCTGGGCTTTTGGTATGTTATAGTACACCGAATAAGCTTTCCATAGACTCAAAGCGGACTAAATCCGATATCGGAGGAGAGAGTTATGACATTTCAAAGTAGTAGTGTCAAAACTTCCCAACAAGTGCGGTGCAGTCCATTTGAACGGAATTTCTGGGCTGATGTGTTCGGAATTTGGAAATGGTCAAAGAATAAAAGTTGTAGCCCCAGAAGTTAGCTTGGCGTGGGCTCAAGAATCGCTCAAAAATGTTTTAAAATGAAAGAGTTATATGTTTTTTAGCGGAAGAGGTAAAGCTGAAGCGAGATTGAAAAGCTATTATGAGCGTCCACTTTTGGCCTTTGTTTGGGCTACCTAATGAACCCGAATTGGGTAATTCGTATTTTTAAAAATAGTCTTACATACCATGTATAACATATCCAAAAATCAGATTAATCGGAGTTATGAGCAATGCGTTAGAAAATGCATAAAGTGAAATTTATTGAAAAATTAGTATAAACCAAGTCGCATCGACTAAGTTGAGAACTTCACCATTTTCTAAACCTATAAATAGAAGGGCTTGGCCTTTGTTTCATTCACCAACAATAAGGCCTCAATTTTTTTGAGAAAGGCTTTGTTGTGGGAGAACTTTTATAAAGATCTCCTTAGTTAAATTTTGGCGTGGAAGTGCGTATTAGGTCTGTGGAATTAAGTATTTAGGGTATATTTCTTATTTAATTTTTGTAATGTTATTATTTTTAATTGTTAGTTAAAGTTTGAATTTTTGAAGTTTAGTTAGTGTTGTTAATAAACTAGTTAGTTTTACTATGTTTATTTTGGCTTAGAATTAGTTATGTAAATGAGTTATTTGTGATGACTTTTAATATTTTGTGATGAATTTCATTAATTAATTATTATTAATGATATTAAAGTTATTTAATGATTATATTAAATAATTTAGTTTAAAAATGATTTTAATATTATAAAAATCATTTTAAATGAAAATAAGGTATTTAAAAATATTTTAAGTTATAAAATATAACTTTTAATATTTAAATGATAATTTCATTAATAATTAAATATTAATGATATTAAGATAATATTAATGATATTTAGTTTATTTAATAATTATTATTAAATAAATAGTTTAAAAATGGTTTTACTTATTTAAAAACCATTTAAAGAGGATATTAAGGATTTAAAAATATTTTAAGTTATAATTAATGACTTTTAATATTTGGATAAATAGTACATTAATATTTAAATATTAATGGTAATTATTTAAAAATGATTTTTTATTGTTTTAAAAATCATTTAAAGGGTAATATAAATGTTTTAAAAATAGTTTGAGTTATTATAAATAACTTTTATATTTTAGCGATGGTTTCATTAATAGTTTAGTATTAATTAAACTATTAATGATAATGGAATTGTTTAATGTTTAAATCATTTAATTATGATTAGATAATTGAAAGTTATAGTAAGCCAAACTAGTGACTTGAGAGCAGATTATGAAGTTCTAAATTTGAAGAAGAACACCTATAATGTGAGTTATATCACTATAGGCCCTTTAGTAATGATTTGAATTATTTTAAATTTTTCAATTTACGGAAATTTGAAAATGATTAAAAATTAAGATGTACGATATTCTGAGATGTTGAGGTATAAAATAAGAGTCTTAGACTCGGTATTTGCAAATAAAGTTGTCGATGCTGGCAAACAAATGTGAGAACCTATAATAGAAAGAAAAGGCTCTTTGTAAGAGCATGGATGAGATATTTGAAAAATGTATAAAAATATTTCAAGTATAGAATAGGAACTAAAAAGTATGATCCTTTGTGATTATGTGATTAGACTATGTCTTGTTGTAATAGGCGATACTATGTGTTAAGATATATTTATTCTAATCGAGCGAATGATCGATTATTGATAGGTTGTGATAAAGAGATAAAACCTAAGTTGAGATTTGTAATCGGTGAATCGGTGAGTATCCTACCTTTGCATTTTCTTTTATCTGATGGACATGAGTAAGAAGTTTGAGAATTATTCTATTCACATACAGTTATATGCGCTTTGATTATCAACATGTTAGCTCGGATATATATTACATTAAGTTGATTTCTAAATGGTTATACAAGTGTCCCCACTTGGATAACCATAGCATTATTCACATGTTGATATACCTCATCGATTACCGTATACATATATGTTGAATTACATATTATTGTTGAGCAAGATTAAAAACCTTGGGTTTGGAACCGGGCATGTATGAACATCCCTATATGGGAAGATTTTTTGCATGGCGGATAGAGTGGCGATGAATTTCGTTCAAGTTATGTAGTATTGATCAATCTGAGGTCAATGAAATTTGATCACCCTCAGGTGCTAAGTAAGCTAAAGCGGTTTGCGGATGGATTCTGTAAACCTTTTGAAAATGAAAAGAATGTTCATAGTATGATTCTTAAACCCTATTCATGGGTAGAGCGAGCCAAATTTAAATAATTTGGAAGAGATTTGTTATGTGAATTTTTTATCGGTCTGATTACTTCACAACTTTCGATTCGTTGTAGAAGTGTTATGTAAAGAGAATACTTATATTCTTTTCGACTTATATATATAATTGCTATTACTTCTTTGGGCACTCAAATGCATCCTTGCTTAAATTAAATGTTTTGTTATGTATGAGCAACTTTTGAAGCGAAACTCGAAGGCTCGAGAACGCGAACAAAGGAAAAGGAAAGGTGATCGAATAAGTGTGTATCATGAGTTAATGGTTATAGTTGTATTGGTATCTATTCAAGTATTATAAGGAATGTATTTGAAGGTCACGTGCACAGGAAGTAAACTTTGATGTATGTAAATTAAGTTTGAATGTATTATTATTTTAGTATTATTGACTTAAAGAAATGGTATCGTGGAGAAGCAGAGTTCGGGTTTCAAGTACTGGATTTTGTGCTTTTGAAAACAAAAATGTAGACTCGTAATCATTTTTGAAAAGGTTTAAAGTACGGTCTATGCTACTTATTTTGGCTAGACGCAAATGATTTGAAATATCAAAATTTGTTTTTAATTATCACTCATGTACCATGTAACCTGGTGCAGAGATGATAAAAATGTGATGGAGTTGTAAATACAGGAATACTTAGTGTGAATTTGACCTGAAGTCGTTGTTCCACTATTGTATGATGTGTTATGACAAAGTCATACAATGACGGCATCCTCAACGGATTGTTAATACAGTACGGCATCATGACGTCATTCTCGAAAAATGTTTTCAAAAAGTTTAATTTGCCAACGGGGTTTGGCTACATCTAAATAATTCGATTGAATTGAATTATTGATATGAGTCTATGCTATTTGAATCAAACTAGACTAATGTTTATGAAAACTCTAAGTGTTCATTGAAGAAATTTCCCAACCAAATTGTTTTGGTGCGGAATCCTATGATAAGACCGAGGTGAACGATGTTGTTTGGATAAAATAATCCAATCTAATAGCGTAAATATTCGCTAGGCATGATTAATACGTTATGCATGACGTAGGGTACAATAGGCTAATCACTAAAAAGTACTATTAATGGTAGTTTACCTTCTTTGTGATTGTAAACATACCTGTAATGTTTTGCGGTATGAATACTGTTAAAACTATGTGTTCATGGTTCATATGACCCTCAAAGACAATTTGAAAACTTTTACTCTTGTGAGAGGTGTATTGGGTAGCATGTGATGATATGTGTGAATGTTGTAAGCACGAGATAGCGTTAAGCAAGAAAGTTATGAGGGAGGTTGGAGCGGAGGAGATATTGAGATAAAGACGGTTGAAGGTTGAAATAGAAGCCAAAGACACCGAGATACATACCTTAGACCCGGGCTTTAGTCATCACCTTCATGCGATTCGATCAGAGTGGATGGAGTCGCCTTCGGCAGAGATAGGTGTTGATGAGAATTGAATAAATTTATCATCAATCAAAATAAGATATATAGAACTCTCGATTCTTTGTGTATATATACTATATGTTAATGGGGTAACTTATGTATGTAGATGTCCGGTGAGAAATATATGTGGAATAAGAAGGATCATATTCACACCCCGAGCTAATATCGAGGCCAACAGATGAAATAAAAGCTCACTAGGAACTTAAATCGGACGAGGTGGCTATCGTGGAAAAACGTAGCATCAGATCCAGAAATGTTGGATTTGACAGATAGTGATTCAGACACTAAAGTTGAAGCTGCTCAAGCATCAATGGAGGTGTAGGATTTGGAGAACAAGGTTTCTTCATTGGAAAGGTTGTGGGAGATAGAAAAGTTGATGCGTCAGGCGTTAATGGAAATAACGGAAGAGCAGGATAAGCTCAAAATCCAAATTGACCAGATGGAGCCTCAAGCGACACATCCGTGAAGGACACACCTCTCCTCGTTGCCCCAATATAAGAAAGGTGGATGTTTTAATTGTGGGATGGAAGGACATCGAGCGAATGAATGTCGGAGAAAAGGCTTGGTAAATAAGTAGTATGGGTTATGTATGTAATATGTGTGATAAGTAATGAACTATTTTTAACTTTTATATTGGTTAAGATTTTAAATCCCGACTTTCGTAGTCACAAAGGGATAGTCGTTGATTAAAGCAGATGTCTTTGTGTAAATATTCGATAAATGAATATGAATCTAAGTTTGAGAAATGAAACGAGAGTTTAATACATTAATCTTATGCAATAAGGTTTAAAATGTAAGGGTATAATTTATGGTTTTATTTAACCGAGATAATGCCACCAAGACGTCAAACTCGAAACCAAAGGGTAGAAGAATCTACTAATCTTTGGAGAACTTAGCGGCCCATAATCGATGCAAAATTTTGCAAACATGGTAGCTCAAAGCTATGCATCGTGGAATACCAATTTGCGAGGAACCAAATGGACAATCAACAGCAAAATTCAAAGACTTCAAAGCCGTAGGACCACCGAATTCAGAGGATCGGTGACCTATAGAAGCCAGACTTGGGTGAACGAGATAGAGAAGGCGTTCAGAATCGCGCTAAAAGTAGATGAGGGCAAAAGACCGCTTTTGCCACTTATATGATGAAAGGGAAGCTAACTTTTGGTGGGAGGCAAATAAGACTCTGAGGCAGAAAAGAAGAAATTACTTGGGATAGGTTTAAGGATTTATTTTTCAAAACTATCTCTCTGTTAGTATGCGATCTAGAATGGAGGTGAGATTCGGAGTTAAAGCAGGATAACATGACATTGCATGAGTATGCCATAAAATTTAATGAGTTAGCTAGGTTTGCTCCACATCAAGTGGATCTGAGAGGCTAGGAAGGCAAGGAGATTTGAGCTGGGCTTAAAACCCTGGCTCTACAATAAGGTGTCAGTACTGCAAATCAATACTTTTGCAGCACTCATGGAGAAGGCTATCATTGCTGAACAGGGAAGTGAGGCCATGAGCCTCTACCATAAGGAGAAGAAGAATAAAAGCAAGTCAGAAGGAACAATAAAGATAGAAAGTAGTAGTGGGAATAGGGGTGAGAAAAGAATGAGGAATTTTTCTGAGAAAATGCAAGTAAAGCAGGTTGGTATAAAGAAGCAGGTAGTGCAGTGCAAGAATTGCGGGAAGAATCACTCTGGCGAGTGTCTGAAGGGCAAGTTTGTATGCTACAAGTGCGGGCAAGAGGGTCATATCTCTCCCAACTGCCCCAACTCAAGGATGATCAGTGGATGTTTTATATGTGGATCGGTGAGCATAAGGTAAAGGAACTGTCACAGAGAGGGGAATGGAGGCGAGGAACGTAACCACGGGGAGAAGCGGTGGGGACGTTAGCAATTTCGAGACTAAACTCAACCAAGAACCCAACGTAAAGCAACTCAGGGTTTACAATATGACGGTCCGTGATACGGTGGCGGTATGGAAATGAACTCCAAAAGTGCTATTTGAATAACTTATATATCTTATATTTCATTTAATCGGACAGACAAGTGTTATGATGAATAATTAAAGATCGGTTCGATCAAGTATGATCGAGATCTACGTCTACAATGATTATATGCTATACTTTCATCGCATATGAGTTTTTAAAGCGGTGATTAGGGGACTAATCCTTATAAGGAGGGTGAATGTAATAACTGAAATTTTCTATATAAAATAAATAAGAAATTTTATGTATAATTTTTTTTTTTTATTTAATGACGAGACTAAGTGTCAAGTAAAGTGAACGATAAATGCGAATACATTTATTACTTGAAAAATTAGAAATAATTTTGGAATTATTAATTACCACAAATTATATGGTAATAAATTTCGTAAGACTGTAAATATTTTTATTAATTATTTTCCATGAAAACATGATTGGAAATAATATATGAAGTGATAATTAGATTTATATAATAAATATTTTATTATATGAATTGTTCGTAATATTTAAGTTAATTATTTTAACTTGATTATTGATGTTGTGTACTGAAGAATAAGTCGGACATGAGATCCAAACCTCGGATTGGGATTGTGATCAAGAGATGAGAATAATAATATTATATTATTTTACGAGCACCATAATTATATCGGTATGGTATGATGTGATAATATTTAATAAATGACTACCAATTAGGTCATAACATATTACCGTGTTTGTGAAACCCTAATTATTAAACTCGGTTATGGGGTATTTACGAAAGTAGTGATCGTGTATATGAAGTTACTTGTGAATAAGAATATCGGTAATTAGAAGAAACCCTAATTATTGTTGTACATCGATAATTAGGACAAACCCTAATTATTATAACCCTAACCAGGTTGAAATTAGAAACCGTGAACGATTTGTGTTAGTAACATACACGAGATAATTAAAGAACCACTAATGGTCAATTAGAAACCCTAATTTTAAATAATCGGGTTTAATTTCGATGTTATTGTATAAGTGTTTTAATTTACCAAAGGATAGAAGTTAATTGGTAAATTATAAGAATTAAATCTAGTGATGAAATATTACATTTAATTGCCTTGTACAAGATTGCCCATACACTCTTAAACAAAGCCCAACCATCACCCATAACAAATCGTAAGCAAGAATCAAGAATTTTTTGGCAAAAGGGTATAAGAACACTAAACATAGAAATCCTTTGATTCGATGTTATTTGATACAATTGATTGTTTAAAGTTGTGTAATAGAATGTTAATTGATGATATGGGTTGATAAATCAAAGACCCATAACATCAAAGTGCACCTAATTTGAAGATTTAAGCAAGTTAGAAAAACCGAATTACATTATTTTTCACCAAATGTCGAGAGGCCATAACTCTTTTGCTCGATCATGAGTTTTGTTCTTCAAAAGTTGTTATGTGTAGCCTGATATGTGGTCTTTAATCTGCAAAAAAGAATCAAGTCCATATCATGTATAGATTAGAAGTTATAGATGGTCAAACATGGTTGACCGATCATGATAAACCTATTTTTTGGGCGCCTGTAATGGGGGCATTCTCGTCCACTTTTTGTGCTTTAAAAGGTCTGGACTTTTGATATGTTGTAGTGCACTGAGTTAGGAAGCCATAGGCTTTGGAATGACCTCATTCCGACCTCGGATGAGGGAATTACGGTGATTGGAAGGAAATGTGTCAAACCGAAAGTCAAAGCGGGATGTGCTATTCGGGACACTGTTTCGATCAGTTAATATTTTCAAAACCTTCTGGGCTTTTGGTATGTTATAGTACACCGAATAAGCTTTCCATAGACTCCGAAACGGACTAAATCCGATATCGGAGGAGAGAGTTATGACATTTCAAAGTAGTAGTGTCAAAACTTCCCAACAAGTACGGTTGATCCATTTGAACGGAATTTCTAGGCTGATGTGTTCGGAATTTGGAAATGGTCAAAGAATAAAAGTTGTAGCCCAGAAGTTAGCTTGGCGTGGGCTCAAGAGTCGCTCAAAAATGTTTTAAAATGAAAGAGTTATGACTGTTTTTAGCGGAAGAGGGTAAAGCTGAAACGAGATTGAAAAGCTGTTATGAACGCCCACTTTTGACGCCTTATTTGGGCTACCTAATGAACCCGAATTGGGTAATTCGTATTTTTAAAATATTCTTACATACCATGTATAACATATCCAAAAATCAGATTAATCGGAGTTATGAGCAATGCGTTAGAAAATCGCAAAGTGAGCTATTGAAAATTAGTATAAACCAAATCCCACATCGACTAAGTTGAGAACTTCACCATTTTCTAAACCTATAAATAGAAGGGCTTGGCCTTTGTTTCATTCACCAACAATAAGGCCTCCAATTATTTTGAGAAAGGCTTTGTTGTGGGAGAACTTTTTATAAAGATCTCCTTAGTTAAATTTTGGCGTGGAAGTGCGATTGAATTGTGGAATTCGTATTTTAGGGTATATTTCTTATTTAATTTTGTAATGTTATTATTTTTAATTGTTAGTTAAAGTTTGAATTTTGAAGTTTAGTTAGTGTTGTTAATAAACTAGTTAGTTTACTATGTTTATTTTGGCTTAGAATTAGTTATGTAAATGAGTTATTTGTGATGACTTTTAATATTTTGTGATGAATTTCATTAATTAATTATTATTAATGATATTAAAGTTATTTAATGATTACATTAAATAATTTAGTTTAAAATGATTTTAATATTATAAAAATCATTTTAAATGAAAATAAGGTATTTAAAAATATTTTAAGTTATAAAATATAACTTTTAATATTTAAATGATAATTTCATTAATAATTAAATATTAATGATATTAAGATAATATTAATGATATTTAGTTTATTTAATAATTATTATTAAATAAATAGTTTAAAAATGGTTTTACTTATTTAAAACCATTTAAAGAGGATATTAAGGATTTAAAAATATTTTAAGTTATAATTAATGACTTTTAATATTTGGATAAATAGTACATTAATATTTAAATATTAATGGTAATTATTTAAAAATGATTTTATTGTCTTAAAAATCATTTAAGGGTAATATAAATGTTTTTAAAATAGTTTGAGTTATTATAAATAACTTTTATATTTTGACAATGGTTTCATTAATAGTTTAGTATTAATTAAACTATTAATGATAATGGAATTGTTTAATGTTTAAATCATTTAATTATGATTCCGATAATTCAAGGTTATAAATTACCAAACTAGTGACTTGAGAACCGATTATGAAGTTCTAAATTTGAAGAAGAACACCTATAGTAACAGCTTATATCACTATAGGCCCTTTAGTGATGTGATTTGAATTATTTTAAATTTTTCAATTTTCGAAATTTGAAAATGATTAAAAATTAAGATGTCGATATTTACGAGATGTTGAGGTATAAAATAAGAGTCTTAGACGATTATTTACTCCGATAAAGTTGTCGTGACATGCACGACAAATGTCGAATTCTATAATAGAAAGAAAAGGCTATTTGTAAGAGCATGGATGAGATATTTGAAAAATGTATAAAAATATTTCAAGTATAGAATAGGAACTAAAAGTATGATCACTGTGATTATGTGATTAGACTATGTGCTGACTGTAATAGACAGTACTATGTGTTAAGATATATTGATCTAATCGAACGAATGATCTGATTATTGATAGGTTGTGATAAAGAGATAAAACCTAAGTTGAGATTTGTAATCAGCGAATCAGGCAAGTATCCTACCTTTGCATTTTCTTTATGCAATGGACATGAGTAAGAAGTTTCAGAATTATTCTATTCATGTACAGATTATGTACGCTTTGATTATCAACATGTTAGCTCTGATATATATTCTGTTAAGTTGATTTCTAAATGGTTATACAAGTGTCCCCACTTGGATAACCATGGCATTTATTCACATGTTGATATACCTCATCAATTACCCGTATACATATATGTTGAATTACATATTATTGTTGAGCAAGATTAAAACCTTCGGGGTTTGGAACCTGTGCATGTATGAACATCCCTATATGGAAGATTTTTTGCTTAAGGCGGATAGAGTGAACGATGAATTTCGTTCAAGTTATGTAGTAGTGATCAATACAGGTACAATCTGGGGCTAATCACCCTCCGTGTCTGTAAGCTAGAAAGCGGTTCGCGGATGGATTTCGCCAAACCTTTTCGAAAATGAAAAGAATGTTCATAGTATGATTCTTAAACCCTATTCATGGGTAGAGCGAGCCAAATTTAAATAATTTGGAAGAGATTTTTATGTGAATTTTTTATCAAGATGATTACTTCACAACTTTCGATTCGTTGTAGAAGTGTTATGTAAAGAGAATACTTATATTCTTTCAAATTATATATATAATTGCTATTACTTGTTTGGGCACTCAAATGCTCATCCTTGCTTAAATTAAATGTTTTCGATTATGTATGAGCAACTTTGAAGGCTCGAGCACCGAATAAAGGAAAAGGAAAGTCGATCGAATAAGTGTGTATCATGAGTTAATGGTTATAGTTGTATTGGTATCTATTCAAGTATTATAAGGAATGTATTTGAAGGTCACGCACTGGGAAGTAAACTTTGATGTATGTAAATTAAGTTGAATGTATTATTATTTAGTATTATTCAAATTTTAAAGAAATGGTATCGTGGGGAACCGAGTTCGGGTTTCAAGTACCTGGATTTGGGGTCGTCACATCCTACAAGCAGCTTTAGGTGACAAGATTGAGGATGACGAAGAAGAAACCATTAATCCAAACAGGCGAATGACCCAATAACTATTTAAAAACTAGAAAAGGAATCCAGCTGAAAATGTGCGGATGATGTCTGAATCCAATGGAAGAACTGGTGAAATAAGGGAATCAGGAGTGCCAAGAAATATGTCAGTTGTCAGAGAAATTGAAGGAGAAGAAGGAGAAATAAACAAGGGAGAACCCACTGCCCTTATCAGAAAAAGCAAGGGCAAGAGGAAGCTTAAGGCTAGAATGGAAGAAGAACCCCAGGGATCCATAACTGATAAACCAGTAGAGTCCTCTGACATTGAGACTATAAGGATCCTGAGAAAGAAGCAACAGCAGGCTGAGGCAGAAGAAGATAGAGCTACCATATCTCAGCTGCTGAAGAAGAATAAGATCAGCCACAAACCCAAAAGGTCATCTCTCTCTTCAATTGTAGAGTCTCTACTGATCGTAGATACCAGACCAAACACCTCGAGCAAAGAAGCTGCCACACCTGATAGTCTGGGTGATCAACAGGACAAAACTTAAGTTCAAGAAAGTCCTGAGGCTGTGGCTCAGCCTAGAAAATCAAGAAGAAAACTGGTCAAGAAATATATCCTTGAAAATGAAAAAGTGCTCAAGGAAGAAGACAAGAGTATGGCTGCCAAAAAGGAACTGTCCAAAGCAAGCCAAGAGGAAAATGCTCTAGCTTAGGGGGAGATCCCTGAAGTTCTTATGATAGAGAATACATCAGCTAAGGGGGAGATGCCTGAAGCTCTCATTCTAGAAAATGCTCCAGTTGAGGGGGAACTTTTAAACTCACAAGAAAATGATCAAGTTGAGGGGGAGGCTCATGATATCTCCATGCCAGAAGAAGTAGTTCCTGCATAAAATAAGGAAGAAATAGAGCAAGAGCCAAATGAAGCCATTGATATAATGGACTCTGCAAGCAAAGACAGAGAAGAGGAAGAAGATGACGAGGTCGAGATCATAGCTGTGGGAATTTATGGGTACAGAAGAGCCAACTATGAAAAACTATTTTCATATCTACCCATGATGCCTTTCCATCAAGCTCAGATTCTAAATTCCTGGAATCACATGTTTTGGAGCTTCAAAGAGTATCCGGCCATCTCAGTACTAGCCAATGGATTCCCAGGAAGATTTAAATTCGTCAAAAAGTTACTCACAAACAACTCTTCCTCAAAGTATAAACCTGAGGTACTGTCTATCCCAACCCTCTTCAGAGTTAATCACTTGTCATCATCCTCATTTAGTCAATTTTATGAATTCCCACGATGGTTGGAAGTAATTCTTCATCCATTAAATCAATTTCCAGTTGCAGAATCCCAAAATTCTGTAACTAAGGAACCAAATGTGACCAACTTCATAATGCTCCCACATCCCATCATCTCTACAATCACAAACTCTAGCCTCATTGCAGAGTCTCCACCTCAAATCGTAGAGTCACCAAACCCAAACATCCAAACCCAGGCCCCTCCATCAGATATTCCCTCCTCATCCAGCAACGAATACTTCAATCTCGATCTTTCCCTCTACTCACTACAAGATCAATACCAGAGACAAACCCCTTCCTCACAAACTCCCCAACTGAATGAAATTCTTTCAGAATTGTCCATAAAAGCTGACTTGGAAGAAATGTCTAAGAAAGTGATCAAGGAACTCGATGAGAGTCTTGAAGAACACACTGACCTCATTCAGCTACGATTAACAACAATGATCAATGCTGCCAATAAACTCCTACAATCCCTAAGCTCTACGCTCTCTAAGACACTTAAGGAGTTTGTCAAGAAAATGATTCAAAGCATAAATGTGAGACCCCAAATTTTATGAATAAAGATTTAAATTTCTCGAAATATTTTTTTAAATATTATGGTGTGGATTTGATATAATGTTATAGTTGTGGGTAATATTTATAAATTTTGCAAAGTATGCAAGTTGTTGTATAATATTCGATTGGTCTGGGAATATTCTTTGTTTGGGAATATCCAATTCGACAGTACAATCATTGGTGGACCCCATAATGTAATTATCATTTGATTGAGAAAACGATAAAAATATTTTTATAAAAATAACTACGGAGGTGTTACCGTTAAAATTTGAACTACCCTAGAGTAAAAGTACAAGAATACGATGTCTGGCGTGCATAAGTAGTAGCACACCAGATTGATTATTGATGCTTACGTGAGAAGACACTCGGTTATACTCAATTATTGCTACAAGAATTGTCGCATCATATCTCTTATATTATTGATTTAATTATTGTCACAAGATTATCTCAGATAATATGTTATATTATTAAATTAATAATTGAGACGACAAGTTATAATATTAAGGATTAATAATTGTTGAAAGATTAAATATGTGTTGATTAAAAATAAAATGATTTGTGGTAATATTTATTCAACCTTGATGTATATAAAGAGTCTATTATGAGACGTTTGTGGTAAATTTGGTTATTCTATGGGGGCCCGTATGTCATCATTTAAGAGTCTCTTTTGCCAATAGTAATTACCTTTACCAGATGCCAAACCACTTGCCGTTTCATATTACAAGAGTCGAACCAATTGTCGTTTCACATTACAGGCGTCGAACCAATTGTTGTTTCACATTATAGGTGTCAAACCACTTGGTATTTCACATTACAGGCGTCAAACCACTTGGTGTTTCACATTACAGGCGTCAAACCACTTTTCTTTTCACATCACCAAATGCCAAGCCACTTTCCTTTTCACATTGCAAGTGCTAAGCTAGAAATCTTCTATAAATAGAGACCTAGTTCTTCATTATTTTCACTTAATTCATTCAAGCTATAGAGAGAGAAAGTATAGAGAGAATAAGAGAGAAAGAAGAAGAGTATTCACATTACTACACTCATCTGCAGATTCAATCTCCTACTAATGTAAGGGTGTTATTTCTTTTGTATTCATGAAGAGAACTTCGTTATTCCATTATTTATAATTTCATTGAATAACTCAGATACGCTGGCTACCCTATACTTGGTGAAATTCTTCCGTTATTCCGGTCTTTTATTATTCTCGTTGGAATATCCTCGTGCGTCAAGTGCTTATTTGGGACCGGTTCCAAATTTTAATTATTCTATTAGAATATCCTGTCTGTGCATTTTACGCCGGAATTGGTTCTATTCTTTATTATTTTATTGGAATATCCTGTCTATTCATTTTACGCCGGACCTGGTTCCGTTATTTATTATTCTGTTGGAATAACCTACCTGTGCGGCCTATCGCATGTATGGTGATTTCTTTTGTTATTCCATTCTTTATTATACTCAGTTGGTTAAAACTTTGACTTCTATACTCCATGAAATTAGTGGAATATCCTTGATATTTGCGCTTCATCCAGTATCTTTTTATGGAAATATTCTTTTGAGCATTCTTGAATTTTACTCTACAAAGAAGTATCATGTTGACAGTTTGGACGTTATTGGTTCCTGGATAAATTAATTCTTGAACTTGTTTTATTGAATTCTTATATCATTGTCATCATCCTCATGTTTATATTTTGTTGAAAGTCATCTCCGTGGCTTCAGAGTGCATGATGGACTTGGTATGATTATAACCAGGATTATTTGGTATAATCATAATCGTAATGTTACAAATGATGTGGAAAAAGTCCTCATTGGCCCGTAGTGCATTGATGGACGCTTTTGGTATGATTATGGATATGGATTCTCTTTGGTCGTAGTACAAAGATGAATTGTTTTATGGCATGATCGTGGACCGTTAATGAAAACATGATTATCTTTAGTCAAAAGTGCATGGATAATTCGTGGTCGTGATACTAAAGAATATCCTGGGCCGTAGTAGTGTAGGGGTGATTCGATGATGTGGATTTTTTTATTGTCGAGTCCCAGCCGATAAAAGTGATGAAAAACCTTTTAAATCATAAAAGATAGTAGATTTTATTCTCTACTTGACTCTTTTAATGGATTGCTTGTTCCGCTGCAGTTAAACTTGATGTTTGTTATATTGTATCAGTTTAACACTGCTTAAGGCTAATGATAATTTATTCTCGCATTATCTTAGTCATAATATTTCATCGGGCTAGTTGAGCTCACCCTTTCTTTCACTGCTTTTCTTCAAGAAATGAGAATATAGTCGGGACGCAGCCTGGGGAACGGAGTGATGGTCCTAGATGGTGCATTAGTAGTCCTCATTATTACGTGAAATAGTGTGATAATAATTGTAATGAGGACTCCTTTTGAGTTTGTATACTCTCTAGTAGACAATATTTGTATTCAAACTCACAGCTTTATGTTTTGTCGTATTGTAATTTATAGTTGTATTATTAAGTTGTATTTGAATTTGCATTACCATGTATCTGGCGACTCAAGATGGGTGATGTATACCTAATTTTGGGGGCGTCACAATAAAGGACCGGGACGACATTCACTTTCTAGTAGCCAAGAAACACAGAGAAGTTGTCCTTGCCCTACAAACAACTCAAGAAAATCATAATAAAAACATGTTGGAAAGCTTCCTCAATCTACAAACTGCCGTCAAAGAATTCCAAAAAATTCTACGTCAACAGTGGCAAGCAAACTAACAACATTCTATTAGTTCTCCAACAAAGGGAAGCTCGGTCTGAAGCTCTAATCGAAGAAAATCGAGAGGGCATTGCTCAGACTAAAAGTCAGCTATACGAGCTTGTCCAAGGATTGAATCGCCTCTCAACAGACATTCGAACCCTTGATGCTGACATAAAGGGAAAGGAGAAGGAGCCCAGGGCGAAGACAGAGGAGGTCAAGGAGGCAGGGGAGGTCAAGGAAGCCATGGAAGAGACAGAGGACAATTCCACACTCACGCTTCAAGAAGCCACCAACAGACTCCACGATCAAGCAATCAGACTCAACGATCTAATCAGCAGGAAGTCTTAATGGCTTAGCCAATAAGGAGTCAAGGGCCAACTACCAGCTCACAAAATGTGACCACTACAGGCCTAAGAATGCCAATTAGAGATCCTTCATTCATGAATAGGCATGATCACAACCCAAGGATAAGCCCAAGTGAGATGGAAGAGATAGCCAGAAGGGATGAAGCAAGCAAAAAAAGAAGGGCTGAGGAGTATGCCAATCATCCACGCAAAAGACCAAAGAAATAGAGATAAGTGAAAGTTTAAATTCTTATTAATGTAAAGCTAAATTGTAATACTCTTTAATCATCAATAAATTCATGCTTATTCTATAGAAATTTCAGCTGCTCACTGAAATACTAAGTCATGTTTAAATTTCCTGCAATTGCATCTAGATACTAATAATCATGACAACAAATCTCCTTGGTTATGTCAACATCAAATAGGGGGAGATTGTTGGGAGAATGCATATGTTGATTTGATGTTTAAATATAAATGCTCATGATTATTTGTAAAGTCCTTCAAGGAATATATGTACAAGGACTTAGTGATAGATCAAATTTGTTATGTTGATCTAAGCTCTTAATGTGTATCATTCTGGAAATGAATGTATAGATAGAAAGATCAAAGCTGTTAGGTTGATCTTGAGATGTAATAGATAGGCTTCGAAGAATTCGTAATGCATCAATTTGATCAAGATTGCAGAAGTCAAGGCAAAAATGTGGAGCTTCAAGAATCGTAGTGTGCCTGCCTTGAAGGGCCTCTTCGGAAATTGTAGAGTGGTCCCAACGTTTGTCGAGCCAACTCAGAGATCGTAGTGTGCTCTCAAAAACGTAGAGTTTACAACTCAAGCAAGTGAAGATCGTAGTGTGTAAGTATTTAAGAGAAATCGTAGTGCTCTCAGCTGATAGCATCAAACCAAGCACCAAGGCGACAAGTCACCACGATCTGAATCGTAGATTACCACGATCTGAATCGTAGAGTATCATCTGTCTTATGTCAGAAGCATCAAGCCTCACGCTTTATGTGGAGACAAACTCCAACATATGAGGAATAGATTCTAAACGTTGTAGTACTCACCAGTCCCAAAGACATAAGAGATATCCTTAGTATGCAACAAAGAAGCGTATTGAAGAAGCTAAGGAAAGTACCATTGGTAAGGGGGGAAACACCTTTTCAGGTTTTAGGTGAGAAAACAGTCTGATGTGTCAGTGGGCCAGAATGCAATTCAGAAGATGTGCAGAAAAGTCTCAATCAAATAACAAAAAGGTTAAACGCATTTAATGCTTCAACGGATGGATCCAACGGATAGTTTTCAAGATCACATATATACAAATCAAGCAGATGAGAGAAGCAAGCAAGCATTGAACAAAAACGTACAAGAACTCTCAACGCTCAACTCTACGATCCGAGAAAAAAAAAGTTTGCTCATTACTCGGTTCTTTCGAACAAGTGCTTAAACAAAGAATCGAAGTAGCAACCATCAAGAACTCAACATCTATAAATCAATCTGAAGAAAAGTTCCAAGTCGAAGGACTTGAAGAGTTCTAAGTGAATCAGAAAAGAGCCAAGTCTGCTAGACTTGAAGAGTTCAAGAGTGAACTAAGAAGTTCCTAGACTACTGGTCTAGAAGGAATCTAAGTGATTCAGAAAGTGTAAAAGACATCCTTAGTGGATTTCCTACTCAAGGAGTTAAAGAGTGGACTAGGAGATTTAAGTGCTCTGAACCACTTAAAACGACTGTGTCTCTTACATTCTTGCTATAACTGCTATATCTGCCTCACTCTCATAAACTCACTATCTTAAGGGAGATTAAAACTAATATTAATTCCACTAAAGTTTTAATCATTATCTACTAACAAGTTAAAACGAAAAGATTTTTAAATTTTTTTAAATTCCCCCCCCCCCCCTTCTAGATAACTATTGTGCCTCTGGGAACTAACAAATAAAACTACAACTTTTTAAAAAAATAAAAGAGTAAGATGATACCTTAGTTTTAGAAGATGATGGTTATCCTTTGATTATCAAGCTTTCTTTTCTCCAATTTTTTTTTCTCAAATTCTCTAGACTTCTCCCAATTCTCTCTAAATTTTTCTCTGCAACTATCTTCTTCTCTTCTTTTTCTTCTTCTGAGTTCTTTCTATCTAACTTTAACCTTACGTACTAACAATAAAACGTATAGGTAATAATATAGGTATTAATTATATAATATAAATATAACTTTAACTTACATCAGTTATTTTTATTTGAAAATCAAAAGTCATAAGGCTTGTTTGGCTAACTACTTTAAAATTAACCAATTAAATCTTATGCCTTATTTGGTAAAACATATTTAAATTAAAGACTTAATATGCATTAAGCCTTGTTTAGAAAAATTGAATTAACCTCTTTTAACTTATTTTAATAACTCCTTTATAGTATAGTTTATGGTCACACTTTATTAAATTAAATGTTAATATTCAATTTAATTAATTCTAATAACAATTTATTAAATTAATTTTCTCCATAAATAAATACAACATAATTATAATTTTCTTTATAATTATAATTTTATTTAATAAATTAACTCATCATTTTAATTACAAATTCAAATTAGAATATCAATATAATAATTCATTTAATCATTACAAACTCTCTAACTTAATTATAATTTAAATTAGAATATTATCTCATGATGATCAATTTTCTTAACTCATAAATTATTTATTTAAAAATAAATAATCAAATCAAATCACCTTAAACAAATATTTATTCAATTAATAAACACATCAATTAAAATATTTATATAATTCAATAAATATTTAAAACGTACAATTAAAATTCTGGATTGTTACATCATCTAATATCATTTCACTGGAATATTGGTATGAACTATCTAATTAAATTTTAATCTTTTCATGTCGGGGTACTAGTCATACGGTACTATTCGTGAGTACTGTTCACAACAGAATTTAATTTCTTTTTTGTCCAAATTATTTTTGAAACATGAATATCATTCTTAAGTACTCCACAATTAGTTATCATGTTCACAATTTGGACATTCTTGAACTCTGGATAAATTAAATTATAAATATTTAATATTTATTCTTAATCTCACTTGATTAATTCTTTATATCATTGTCATCATTTTTATGCTTACATTGTGTTGAAAGTCATTTTTGACCCGTTGTGCAAAGATGGACTGTTGATTGGTATGATTTATAACCAAAAATTTTGTATTGGTATAATCATAACCTTTAATGTTACAGATAAAAGTTTATGGTGACAGTCCTCTTTGGCCCGTAGTGCATAGATGGACATGTGTTTGGCATGATCATAACCCCTGATGATATAAATGAATATCTTTGGCCTGTAGTGCAAAGATAGATTATTGGTTGGCATGATCATTGGTTTTACAGTTGAATGTCTTTGGTCATAGTGCACTGACAGACAATTGATTGACATGATCATGACCATTGGTTTTATAGTTGAATATCTTTGGCCCGTAGTGAAAAGATAGACAATTAATTGGTATGATCATTATTATTACATTTGAATGTCTTTAGCCTTTGGGGTAAGGATATTGAGTGAACGTTCTATTAAGCCTTTGTAGCAAGGAGAAACTGTTGATTTACATGATTATAAACATGAATTGTGAATTTAACTATAATATTTGGTGGTTCAAGTGAAGACAGGTGATTAAAGTTCTCTTTATTTTGGATACAACAAAGAACTGTTGATGGGTATTACAGGAATGAAATATTAATGATGAACTTTTAAATTGGAGGAGATAGTAGACATTATGTTCTACTTGACTCTTCTAATGGATTGTTGATTCCGCTTCAATTATAGTTGAAAACTTTTATCATCTACCATATGTTCTAAATATCTTATTTATTACTAACGAAGGCTATTGATAATTTAATTATCTTTAGTCATAATATTCTTTACTAGGCTATTTGTGTGACGCCCCCAAAACAGGTATACATCACTCATCTTGAGTCGCCAAATACATGGTACAAAATTCAAATACAACTTAATTATACAACAGTCGTTTAAAATACGACATAACATAATCTAAGAGTTTTAATAAGAATATTGTCATCTAGACAATATCCACACTCAATGGAGTCCTCATTGCATTTATTGTCAAATTATTTTATAGAATAGTGAGGACTACTAAAACAACCATCTGGACCGTCAATCCGTTCCCCGACCAGTCCCAGCTATATTCTTATTTCCTGAAGAGAATAGTGAAAGAAAGGGTGAGCTCAACTAGCCCAGTAAGAAATATTATGACTAAGACAATGCAGAATAAATTATCCTTAGCCTTCAACAAAGATAACAACCGATAGAATATAATAGACAACAAGTTTTAGATCAACAAGCTCGCAATGAATAAGCAATCCATTAGAAGAGTCAAGTAGAGCATAAAATCTACTATCTTCTATGATTTAAAAAGTTTTCATCAACTTTATCACGAGACTCAAATTTTAATAAATAAAATCGAATCATCCTCGCACTACGGCCAAGGATATTCATGAAATCATCAATGGTCATGATTATACCGAATAATCCTTGGTCATACTCATACCAACAACTGTCCATCAATGAACTACAGGCCAATGAGGACTTTTACCACATCATTCATTACATTACGGTCATGATTATACCGAATAATCCCTGATCATAATCATACCAAGTCCATCTATGCACGTAAGCCAAAGATGACTTTCATCACAATATAAGCATGAGGATGATGACAATGACATAATAATTCAATAAAAAAATATTCAAGGATAAATTTTAAAGATTTATAATTTAATTTATCCAGAAATCAATAACGCCCAAATTGTCAACGTGATATTGCTTTGTAGAATAAAATTCAAGAATGCTAAGAAGAATATTTTCATGAAAAGATACTGGATGAAGCGCAAATATCCAGGATATTCTACTAATTTCATGGAGTATAGAAGTCAAAACTTTAACCAACTGAGTATAATAGAATATATGAAACTGCAAATGGATTTTTGTCCGTCATGTCAGAATCCACGAGATGATCATTTCCACAATTTAATAAGGAATGAATACGAAGGATCATTTAACATGCATGCGATAGATCAAGATGCAAGTTATTCCAATGTAATAATAAAGAATGGAATAACAAAATAATTCACCAGCATGCGATAGACCGCATAAAAAGCAAAAGTTATTACAATGTAATAATAAAGAATGGAATAACAAAAGAATTCATCAGGCATGCGATAGACCGTACACACAGGTTATTCCAACAGAATAATAAAGAATGGAATAACAACCCTTACGAGTATTGAAAGAAAATAACTCTCTTCATGAATACGAAAGAAATAATACCCCTTATAAATATTAAACGAAACTAATATTCATACGAATACGAAAAATAATTTTTCTTCAAAATATGAAATAAATAATACCCCTTACCTTAGAAGAAACTGGATACTGGAATAGTGAGGTAGCAGACTTCTCTTCTTCTTTCTCTCTATAATTTCTCTCTATAATAATTGCTCTATAACTTTAGTGAATTAGTGAGAAATGAAGGAAGAATGAGCCTCTATTTATAGGAAAATATAGTTTCGATAATTGCATGTTTTGGGGCTCAAAATATTACAGTATAATACCTTCCTCTTTTTCTTTATTTTTAATTTAGTCCTGCAAGTATTATCAAACTTGCACCACCTCCCCTAATAGTAAATCATGTGAATCAATAGTAAATCATAAGACTCAATAGTTCTAATCATGTGGAAAAAAAAACAATTACAGTATAGTACCTTCATCTATACCTTTATTTTTAATTTAGTCATGCAAATATTATCAATCTTGCACCAACTCCCCTAATAGTAAATCATGTGAATCAATAGTACACACATGTGAACACATAGTTATAAGCATGTGAATTAATAGCAATTAATTGCTCATTTATCTGATGAATTACCCGATTGGTCAATATAACCTCCAGACATTAATTATTATTGAAATAAATATCGATTTCCACTAACACTAATAATTCTCACACAATGGAACTATCAATTTCATCTTTAATCAACACGAACTTATTCATCATTAATATTATTACTCACAATATTTAACAACCAGGTCGTTCCCAGGAAAGAGGGGGCTTTCTGATAAGGATTTCTCCTTATTGGCGCGTAATTAGGTGACCAAACCTCTCCTTGACAGAACTTTTAAACATTGTCAATGTTGAAAATAATAATATGAATAAATTTGTCGTCTCAATTATTGATTTAATAATATAAAATATTATACAGATGATACTGTGACAATAATTGAATCAATAATATGAGAGATATGATGCAGCAATTACTGTAGCAATAATTGAGTACAACTTAGTGACTTCCGTTGTGGGGTCCACCAATGATTGTGTTGTCGTACGAATATTCCCTGACAAAAAGAATATTCTCCGACCAAACGAATATTTTATAACAACTTGCTTACTTTGCAAAAAAATTCACATATCACCCTTAACTTTAACCTTTTATCAATTTAACCATTTACGAAATAAAATAATAATTGTAATAAAATTGAATACTTTCATTTCATAAAATTCGGGGTCTTACAATTTGTGCTCACCCTTTTACTTCACAGTTCCTTTCAGGTAGTAAGAGTGTGGATAACAGGGGAATAGTGTGATGGTCCGAGACTATTGAAGTTTCTCAATACATTATAAAACAATATTATAATATATAATTGTATTGAGAACTTAAAATATATGTTTCGCATTTTATACGTCATTTAATATTTAATTTTGGTGAATAGCAATAAGGTGATGAGAACCCGACTTTGGAAGCGTCAAAAATACACCCCACTAGATTGAGGAGGACATAATTGTACTGAGAGCTTAATGGGTGTGTTGCCATTATCATACACGATGTCTAACCACATACAAATTCGTGTTATCATAAGATATAGTTATGTGCATCCACTTGCTGACTATATCTATGAGCATTATTTATATAATCTTGGAGTATGGTTGGAATATAATCCTCAGTTTGAGACAATGGAGATAATTATAGGGCAAGAAGATACACACCATTGGAATGAACATGATAGTAATCTTCTTGTTCTTCTTTGGGGTCTATTGGGTCAACCAAGGTTAATTCTCAAGTCTTATGATATCTATTATAACTTATTATATGCATGGCCTCCCATGTATGAAGGCTTCCTTAAGCATTTTCCAAAAAATTTAATTCCTAAAATAATTATTGACTGTACCTTTATATAAAGTATCATTGGTTTGGAGTGTGTGTACTGTTATTTGTATTAAAACTCACAGCTTATGTGTTGTTGTATTTTGTACGATAGTTTAATTGTTGTAAATAGGAAGTTTGTATTTGGATTATGTAGTATGTATTTGGCAACTCAGAATGGGTTGTGTGGACCTATTTTGGTGGGCGTCACAACGTTTATACTCAAGGGACCAGAACGAACAGTCCGACCCTCAAGAGCCGTGGTCGGGACTTCCAAAAGGGATCTGACAGCAGTCGAGGAAATGTCAGCCACCAAAGGCACTGACGCCATTGTAAACTCTAACCCAGTGATGAATCGCCAATCCATCGATGTCATCATCACTTCACAATCCAGCAAATGGAGAGACTAGGTGTAAGACCCCAACTTTTTATGAATAAAGATTTAATCTTCTCTAATAATTATTTTGAATAATAAGGTATTGATTTGATATAATGTTGTAGTTATGGGTGATATGCGCAAAATTTGCAAAGTAAACAAGTTATCATAAAATATTCGTTTTGTCGGGGAATATTCGTTTGGGTCGGGGAATATTATTTTTGTTGGGAAATATCCGTACGATGGTGCAATCATTGGTGGACCACATAAAAGAATAACCGTCAAATATAGAAAGCAACAGAAATAACTTTTTTTATAAAAATAACGGCAAAACTTTTACCATTAAACTGTTAAAATACCCAGTAATAAAAGTGCAGTAATGCGCGTGGTTGCACAATAGCACACGGTATTGTACATCATCTCTAATTATTGATTCTTACATAAGAAGTCACTCAATAATTGATACAATAAAATTGCACAGTCTTTCATATTATTGATGCTTAGTTAAACAATGAAACTCACACCTGAATCAGAAAATTCTCTCTATATAATATTGAGCGTATTTCTTCTGAGTATAAGAATATTTTGAGTGTTGATAAAAGTGCAAGATTTCCTCAACATAATCTACGTTATTCCAATCAGAACTACTTTCCTATTAAGGTAAAGGATATTATTTATTTATTTTTCGTAAAGGATGTTATTTCCTTTCAATACTCGTAAATGATATTATTTCATCTCGTATTCCTAAATTCAAAGTTACTATGGTAAGTATTGCTTCTATAATTCCTAAAATGATTAGAAATTTCTTAAGGATTGCGCTTCATCTAATATCATTTCACTGGAATAGTGGTCTAAAATTTCATATTAAATTTTTAATTTTTTCATGTCTGGGTACTATTCATATGGTACTATTCATACGGTTCCTTGAAATCAAGTTTTGTATTGATCTTGAACCCGGTACAAAACTCATTTCCAAAACCCCATATCGAATGGCTCCTATTGAACTTCAGGAGTTAAAAACCCAACTGCACGAGTTGTTAGACATCGGCTTCATTCATCCTAGTACGTCTCATTGGGGTGTTCTTGTTCTATTCGTAAAGAAGAAAGATGAGAGTATGCGACTTTGTATTGATTATCGGGAGTTGAATTATGTTACCGTCAAAAAAGGTACCCGTTACCTCTCATTGATGACATGTTTTACCAGTTGCAAGGTGCCAAATTATTTTCAAAGATCGATCTTCGTTCTTGATATCATCAGTTAAAGATTGAAATTGATGACATTCCAAAGACTTCTTTCAAAAATTGGTACGGGCATTACGAATTCCTAGTCGTGTCTTTTGGATTGACTAATGTTTCTGTTGCCTTCATGGATATGATGAACCGAGTATTCAATGAATATTTTGATCATTTTTTGGTTGCCTTTATTGATGGCATCCCCATTTACTCCAAAAACCGTGAAGATCATGAGCAACACCTTAGGCTGATACTCCAAAAGCTTCGTGAAAACAAGCTATATGCTAAGTTGAAGAAATGAGAGTTATGGCTTGAGGAAGTAGCATTCCTTAGGCACGTGATATCGAATCACGTAATATCTGTTGACCCAGCAAAGATTAAAGCAATACAAAGCTAGGAACAACCTAAGTCAGTGACCAAAGTACGTAGCTTTCTGGGCTTAGCTGGTTATTATCGGAGATTCGTGGAAGGATTTTCTCGAATCGCTACTCCATTAACTCAGCTGACTCAAAAAGATACAAAATTTGGATAGAGCGAGGAATGTGAGAAGGGCTTCCAAGAACTCAAGAGGAGACTCATTTCAACACATGTTCTGACAATACCATTGGGTTCGGAGGGATTGTCATCTACAGCGATGCTTCAAACAGAGGTTTAGTATGTGTTCTCATGCAACATAGGAAAGTCATAGCCTATGCCTCACGGAAACTCAAAGAATATGAGAGGAATTATCCTACTCATGATCTAGAGTTGGCAGCAATCGTTCTCACATTAAAGATCTAGAGGCACTTCTTGTATATGGAGAAAGTGGAGATCTATACAGATCATAAAGGACTCAAATATTTCTTCTGTGACACCCACAAATCCGGGTACTTCGATTCCGTGGGATTTGGTGTTCATTGTAAAAATATCATTTATCTACCTACCCATAATAAATACAAACCATGCAATAGATAGAAATAAAATCTTTCCCTTTATAGGGTTACAACATCCGAATAGTAAATAAAATCCCAAGTTGAACTAACCTTAAACATCTGTGCGGAAATATAAACAATAAGTCTTAAACAACATCATTAACTTCAGTCTTAAACAAAATACATCATCATATAAACAACAAGTCTTCATCACTTGCTAACTTTGCCCTTGCCTTTACTAGTGGAAGGTTCATCAGTTCTTTCATTCTTAACTGCAATGTTATTATTAAGCAAGAGTGAGCACTATTGTCCACAAGTATAACAATGAAATAACAATATAATAACATGCGAGTGAATCAAAGACATCAGAATAAAAGCTCAACTTTTGAATCAATAATGAATAACAAGAATCAAAAGATTTCTGAGGGTCATAAGACCTTGAACTATGTCCTAGGTTATCAAGGGTTATACTTGAAACCTTTAACAAATCATAAGACTATGGACCTTTCTTCTCGCACTTAGGGGATCAAACCCTTAGTACCACATCGCGTGCATAATATCTTAACGCTTACGCGATAAGTAAATCCCTTTGCAGGTTGTTCATCTCGGTTTTGACATTCGAGTCCGCACTCAAAGGAAGTTTGGTTTGGATAATTCAATAAAGAGTTCGAAATTTAGAACGTTCATGAACTATGGACTAGTCGTAATCAATAAGGGTTCGCTAGTCTAATAAGGTTCAATCAATAAATGATAATTAAATTGAATAATAATCTCAAGAGGTATACAATAGGACAATTATTGTATAACAAAAATCATACTTTGAAAGATAATCAATCTTTAATATAATAATTCGAACTTGAATAATAATGATAATTTACTCGAGGTAAATAATAAAGTTGAACAATAATGACAAGTAGGGTTAGGAAACTTGCCTCGTGCGTAGATTACACTTTAACTAAGCACGTTCTTTGAATTTAATCCTACATACCATTCACATTCACAATACCAGTTAATTATAACGTAACTAATCATCATAAACTCATTCTCTTTGCCTACTTTGATTATGACTATACTTAGTCAATTTATCACATTCATTGACACATAATTTATTCTTTACAAATAACAGTTAATTATGCATTCCATAATTTAATCCACATGTAATTATATTATTTATATGTTAAACATTTATTTTAATATCTCATTATACTTCTAACATATGTCCATGTTCATTACATTAAGTCACTAACACATTGCTAGACTTAATCATTTTACAAAAATCTCATTTCTGAACTTTCTAGAGAGAGTGGCGCATGGCTACCACTGTTACACTTGGTCTTGTACACATGTATGGCAAGGCTATGCTATTAATGGTATGATAATCTTGTGTCATGAAAATGGCAGTATCGAAATGTATGTGATACATGAATAATGATTCTAGAAATGGCGATTCAAGAAAAATCGCAGAACATGCCAATTTCTCCCAATTTCTTATTTTCTACTCGAAATTAGACATACCCATATGATGTAATTCATGCATAAACATAACCCAACATTTATATAATGACTTTAACCAAATTAAACACTTAATTACAGAATTAAAGCATGCAATTTCACTGACTTTGATGTTCTTGAAGGTTTTGAAAATAAAACATGAAAATTGTCACTACGGATTCGTTATAACACCGAATCCGTTCATTTAAACTTTGGTCTCTTCGTATCAACATGCATAATAATATACGAGTGTAAAATTTAGGGATAATATATGATCAACACATAAAATACCACGTATAAGGCCATATGGCCAAAACCCAAACTCTGTAAGTTTTTGAAAACATATACTTATATGTGTTTTTATGAAACCTGATGACATGGTTTACATAATAAATATAATTAAATACGATTTGATACATCTTAACCCATATAAAAACTCATAATCAAACCCTTTCTCAATTACAGAGATTTTACAAAAGCTTTGAAAGCCATTTTCTTATAAAAACTAACTGACGTGAAAAGGAATTGGGTTGAAGAGATTACCCAAGCGTAGAATTAATGGAAGATGAATTCCTTCTCAGATGACTCTCACAATCCTCTTAACAATTTCTAAATTCTTAACTCTTTCTCTGTATTTCTCTCTGTTAAGCTTTCTAGACTTAGGCAAACAATGAATAAAAGAAAAAGACGTATGATAATAAAGGAGAAAACTGACGCGCGTTATGGTGGTTAGTTACCCATCATGGGTAACTGCAATCAACTCCCACAAAGGCTATGTTTGGTTAGCTTTAATTGATTCAAGTCATTTAATTTAATAAAAGCTTTATCACATAGTTTAAAAATGTCACACTTCTTATAAAATAAATCCAATATTTTATTTAATTTACTTTAAATAAAATATAGTAATTTCTCATAAATTCACATACTCATATAATAAATTTTCTCATTAATTAATTATATTAAATTATTAAATCTCTAATTAATAAATAAATAAATTAGAATAACATCATGCTTAATTAAATAATTCATTTAATTCAATATGCTCACATAATTACATACTTGAATAATAAATATTCTCTACATTAATTTAATAAATGTAACACATATAATTAAATTAATCTATCACAATTGCATCAATTAATTATTTAATCTAATAATTAAATCATCAAAAATATTTATTTAATTTAATAAATATTAAGAATTAACTTACAAAAAATCTCGCTCATTACATCTTTCCCTTAAAAGGATTACATCTCCGTAATCACGACTCAATAATTTTGACTGTTACATTTCCCCCCTTACAAAGATTTCATCCCCGTAATCGCCATACATAATTAATTAAATAAATGAGGGTAATTCTTCATCATATTCTCTTCGAGTTCCCACGTAGCTTCTTCGGCATTGTGGTTCCTCCAAATTACCTTAACAGAAGGTATAACTTTATTTCTGAGAACTTGTTCTTTCCGGTCGACAATTTGGACAGGAATTTCTTCGTAAGATAAGTCTTTCTCAAAATGCAGGGGTTCGTATTCAATTACATGCTTGTAATCGGCTTTGTAGGGTCGTAACACAGAAACATGGAAGACGTTGTGGACATTCTCAAGTGCTGGAGGTAAGGCTACTTCGTACGCGACTTCTCCGATTCTACGCAATACTTCAAAGGGTCCAATGAATCTTGGGCTCAATTTCCCTTTCTTTCCGAACCTGATCTTTCCCTTCCAGGGAGAGACCTTCAAGAAAACATAACTACTTGATTCAAACTCGATATTTTTACAATGTGGATCAGCGTATTTCTTCTGTCGATCTTGAGCCGCTACCAGTCGTGCTCGGATCACTTTAACTATTTCTATTGTCTGTTGTACCAATTCTGGCCCTAGCAATTGTCTCTCACCAACTTCATCCCAGTAAAGCAGAGTTCTGCACTTTTTTCCGTATAACACTTCGTAAGGTGGCATACCAATACTAGTGTGGTAAATGTTGTTGTAGCCGAACTCTACTAACGGCAGGTGATCATCCCAATTTCCTTTAAAGTCCATCACACAGGCTCTTAGCATATCTTCTAATGTCTGAATCATTCTTTCGCTCTGTCCGTCTGTTTGAGGATGGTATGTTGTACTCATTCGCAATTGCGTTCCCATGCATTCCTGTAGACGTTTCCAGAAATTTGATGTGAACCGCGGATCCCTATCGGAAACAATTGACACTGGCACTCCGTGCCTCAAAACAATCTCTTTTACGTATAACCTTGCCAACTGATCTAAATTGAATCTGATTTTGATCGGAAGAAAGTGTGCGGATTTCGTCAGTCGGTCAACGATAACCCATATCTTGCGTCAGTAGCTTTTCTCGAGTCGCGGAAGGCCAACCACGAAGTCCATTGTAATATGTTCCCATTTCCATTCTAGGATTTCTAACAGTTGTAGCAATCCACTCGGTCTCTGATGCTCTGCTTTTACTTTCTGACAGGTCAGACATTTGGCAACACATTCTGCAACATCACATTTCAAATTCGGCCACCAGAAATGTTATCAAAGATCTTGATATATCTTGGTACTACCAGGGTGAATCGAATATCGTGAAATGTGAGCCTCGCTCAAAATTTCTTCCTTAATCTCTTGTACTGGCGGAACCCAAATTCTACTTTCAAATCTCAGTATTCCTTCCTTATCCATCTTAAATCTCGATTCAGTTCCTTCAGATATCTTCTTTGTCACCTTTTTACATTCTTCGTCCTGAAGCTGAGCCTCCTTTACTTTATCTAGTAGAGTTGTGCAGATTGCATCTCAAATATTTTCTCATCAATCTCCATAGGATACTTCACTTCCAATTCAGTTTCTCCATTTTTGCAATTAGCTCCTCCCGAGCAAAATAACATCGTCAATTTCTCACGACCCTTTCTACTTAAGGCGCCTAACTAACTATATTTGCTTTACCGGATGGTATAAAATCTCACAGTCGTAATCCTAATTAATTCCAACCATCTTCTTTGACGCATATTCAAATCCTTCTACATAAAAATATATTTCAGACTCTTGTGGTCTGTATATATTTCACACTTCTCCCCGTAGAGATAGTGCCTCCAAATTTTCAAAGCAAAAACATTTGCAGCTAACTCCAAATCATGGGTCGGATATCCCTTCTCGTAATCCTTCAACTATCGTGATGCATACGCAATGACTTTACCGTTTTGCATTAGTACACAGCCAAGTCCTTTATGCGATGCATCACTAAAAACAACAAAATTTCCTGTCTCATCCAGAAGAGATAACACAAGCGTCGTACTCAACCTCTTATTTAATTCTTGAAAGCTCTCCTCACACTTTTCCGTCCAAACAAATTTCACAACTTTACGAGTTAAATTTGTTAGCGGAGTTGCGATCTTGGAAAAGTCTTGAATGAATCTTCTATAATATCCTGCCAATCCAAGAAAACTTCTTACTTCCGACGGCATTCTCTGCTGATCCCAGTTAATCACGGCTTCTACTTTAGATGGATCTACCGAGATTCTGTTTTTTTATCGATCACGTGACCAAGAAATTGTACTCGCTCGATCAAGAATTCGCATTTCGAAAATTTAGCGTACAACTTCTCCCTTCTCAATACTTCCAACGTTAATCTCAAATGTTCTTCGTGTTCTTCTTTGGTTTTCGAATTTACCAAAATATAGTCTATAAATACCACCACGAATTTGTCCAAAAACGGCTTGAACATACCATTCATTAGTCCCATAAATGCTGCAGGAGCATTCGTAAGACAAAATGACATTACTAAAAATTCGTAGTGACCATATCGCATTCTGAACGCTGTCTTTGGTACATCCTCTAGCCTCACCTTCAGTTGATGATAACCGCTTCTCAGGTCTATCTTGGAAAAGTATCTCGCTCCCTTCAATTGATCAAACAGTCATCGATTCAGAATGGATATCTCTGTTTTAATCGTGACCTTATTCAGTTCTCTGTAGTTAATGCAGAGCCGCATCGATCCGTCCTTCTATTTCACAAATAACACCGGCGCTCCCCACGGTGATACGCTTGGTTGAATGTACTTCTTGTCCAACAATTCTTGTAGTTGTACCATTAGTTCTTTCATCTCTACTGGTGCCATTTGGTATGGTGCCTTCGATATTGGAGCGAGCCAAGGCGCCAAATCGATCACTTAAATCTACCTCTCTATCTGGTGGAAGTCCTGGCAAATCTTCTGGAAATACGTCGACGAAGTCCCTCACAATCGGTATTTTTTCTTCCTTCGGATTCTCTTTTCGACTGTCGACTATGTAAGCTAAGTATCCTACACAGCCTTGTCTTAAAAACTTCCTGGCCTGCATCATCGTCAGACAACTCGCTTGTCTAGGCGACTTGCTACCATAAAATACAACCTTTGATGGAGTCATAAGGTTAATACGCTTCTTTTAGCAATCAATTACAGCCTCGTAATTGAATAACCAGTCCATTCCCAAAATAACATCAAATTCCCCAAGTCGAATAGGGATAAGATCTACGTTCATGATATTACCCTTAATATCCACTCTACAGTTCTTATGCACGTACTTAATAGGGATTATTTCTCTATTCGCAATTTCTATGTTCATGGGGTAATCTAATTCATCCTTAGGCAAATCTAAATTCTTGGCAAAGTCATCGAATATAAAGGAACAAGTAGCACCCGAATCAAATAAAACATAAGCATTAATTTTATTGATCGGAATGATACCTGACACCGCATCACGAGATTGAATTGCATCCTGTACCGTCATGTTGAAAGTCCTGGCAGTCGGTCGGTTTGTAGCGGTTGGTCTGGTGATAGTTAAGGCATTTCCACTGTTGTTTCCCCGGTTTCCTCCTGATCCTCCCGATCCCTTCTTGGGACAGTCTCTTACCAGATGGTCCTTCGAACCACAAGTGAAACAAGCACCCTTCTTTGGGTTTGGACAGTTTGGTGCTATGTGGCCTTCCTGACCACAATTGTAGCACACTCTTTTTCCTTTCATACAAATTCCCAAATGAGCTTTTCCGCAGTTTGAGCACGCTTCGATCTTCTTCTTCTGCCCTCCTTGTTGACTTCCAGCTGACGAATTATCCGTCCACTTCCTCTTTTGATTATGACTACCCCCAGTGTTACTCCCACCAGTCTTGTTATTACCTTCATTCTCAGTCTTCTTCTTCTTCTGCTCTTGATTATACTTGGTCACCGCATCGCTTCCACCTTCAGTGAGGATGGCCTTTTCCAATACTCCGGCAAATGTGTTTATCTGAAATATTGATACTTTACTGTACACCCAAGGTTTTAGTCCTTGCTTAAACTGTCTCTCCTTCCTCTCATCCGTGTGAACTTGATACGGGGCGAACCTCGTTAACTCGTTGAATTTTTCCGCATAATCAGGTACGTTCATATTTCCCTGCTTCAATTCCAAAAATTGAACCTCCATCTGGTTCTGCGAGCTAGTTGGGAAGTACATCTCGAAAAACATTTCTTTAAATCTTTCCCAAGTAATTACACATTCACCTCCTCGCCCTTTGTTTGCTTCCCACCAATAGCTAGCCTCAGACTTCAGCGTAAACATTGCAAAAGCGGTCTTCTGGTCTTCTCTAACCCTAGCAACGTCGAAAACCTTATCCATTTCCATAACCCAAGTTTGAGCCTCGATTGGGTTCATGGAACCTTTGAACTCTGGCGGTCCCACCGCCTTGAAATCTTTAAATGTAGTATTTGGTGGAGCTTGAGGTTGATTGTTCATTGCTCCAGTCAGTAAATTAACCAACTGCTGAACAGAATTAGCATTGGCGTTATTGTTGTTATTCGTAGACTCTTCCTGAGCTGGTTGACGTTGTTGTCTTCTTCGTGGAGGCATATTTCTGTTAAAAAGATATATGCTTTTTAAATCTCTATTAAATTCTCTAAATAGTTAAGACTTAACTCAACAATTTAATATAATCATTTAACACATCATCTCAAACAACTTAATATATTTAATTCAAACTAAAAGTTTTACATCAAACGATAACATAACTGCTATTTACATCCACCATCCTGAGATAAAGAATCCACAGGATTTAAATATTAAAATATTTCTTCGTTCATAAACATATCGGAATTTACATATAAAAACTAACTAAGTCTTTCACATAATTAAATAGATTATATCACTGCCCGTCAAGGTGCCGAATAGCCTTGCCACGCTCCTCTTCCATGATACGAGACATCGTCCTGCGATCCAACATGTACGATGGAAGTCCTTCGAACTGGATGGGGTACCTCAAAACTTGATCCTGGGCCTCATCCATTGCATGATTAAGTGTAGAGTATGTCTCTCCAAGCTTTGCCTTCTTTGCTCGACCATCCTCTTCGCAAGATCAAAGACGACGTGACTCTTTACCCACCTCTCCTCGCTATGGCAAGCCTCTCGAACTCTCTTTCAGATCCTTCTTCAACTTTTCTATCTCTACGGTCTTATCTTCGGTTTGACCTTTCTCATGGACTAAATCCCATTCTACATTTCCCAGTCGTGAGTGAAGAGTCGAAATCTCCTCTCTTCGCTTCGAGAGTAATCATCAATAATAGCTACAATTCAACTCCACGTTACGGTCGTATAATGTGTCGTACATCTCAGCATCGATGGAATGCTGTGGAAACTCCCCTTCTTCCTCTTCCCCGTCAAATTCCTCCTCAGGATCCCCCTCAGGATCTGTCTCAGGTTCATGCTCCTAACCAACAACGGTGATAAATAGAGTTGACTCCCTCTGTACCAACTGTTCCCTAACGACATGAATGTCCCTGGGCTCCTCCCTTGCTCGACTAGTTCCTCCAACGTCAGACATCCTGACAACAAAATTTCAAGTTTTAGTTACTAAGTCGTACTAGTGAGCACATAATTTAACACATAAGCACATAAAGTCTTTTATTATCTTCAATGAATTAGAAAAAATCATTTCCTAGAACTCGATAAGAGTTTTCCATCACTATGTTCTTTCTATAAGGCTATTACCTAAGGTTTTACCCCCACCTAAGGTTCATAACCTCATACCGATACTAACTTGTGACACCCCCAAACCGCTTGATTCCACGGATTTGGTGTTCATCATCAAATATATCATCTATCTACCAACCCATAATAACTGCAAACCATGCAATAGATAGAAATAAAATCTTTCCCTTTATAGGGTTACAACATCCGAATAGTAAATACAATCCCAGGTTGAACTAACCTTAAACATCTGTGCGGACATATAAACAATAAGCCTTAAACAACATCATTAACTTAAGTCTTAAACAAAATACATCATCATATAAACAACAAGTCTTCATCACTTGCTAACTTTGCCCTTGCCTTTACTAGTGGAAGGTTCATCAATTCTTTCGTTCTTAACTGCAATGTTAATATTAAGCAAGAGTGAGCAGTATTGCCCACAAGTATAACAATGAAATAACAATATAATAACATGCGAATGAATCAAAGACAACTGAATAAAAGATCAACTTTTCAATCAAGAATGAATAACAAGAATCAATAGATTTTTGAGGGTCATAAGACCTTGAACTATGTCCTAGGTTATCAAGGGTTATACTTGAAACCTTTAATAGTCATAAGACTATGGACCTTTCTTCTCGCATTTTGGGGGATCACTTAGTACCATACATCGCGTGCACAATATCTTAACGCTAACGCATAAGTAAATCCCTTTGCAGGGTTGTTCATCTCAGTTTGACATTCGAGTCCGCACCAAAGGAAGTTTGGTTTGGATAATTCAATAAGAGTTCTAAAATTTAGAACGTTCATCAACTATGGACTAGTCGAATCAATAAGGGTTCGCTAGTGTAATAAGGTTCAATCAATAAATGATAATTAAATTGAATAATAATCTCAAGAGGTATACAATAGGACAATTATTGTATAACAAAAATCATATTTAAAAAGATAATCAATCTTTAATATAATAATTCGAACTTGAATAATAGTAATGATAATTTACTCGAGGTAAATAATAAACTTGAACAATAATGACAAGTAGGGTTAGGAAACTTGCCTCGTGCGTAGATTACACTTTAACTAAGCACGTTCTTTGAATTTAATCCTACATACCATTCACATTCACAATACCAGTTAATTATAACGTAACTAATCATCATAAACTCATTCTCTTTGCCTACTTTGATTATGACTATACTTAGTCAATTTATCACATTCATTGACACATAATTTATTCTTTACAAATAACAGTTAATTATGCATTCCATAATTCAATCCACATGTAATTATATTATTTATATGTTAAACATTTATTTTAATATCTCATTATACTTCTAACATATGTCCATGTTCATTATATTAAGTTACTAACACATTGCTAGACTTAATCATTTTACAAAAATCTCATTTCTGAACTTTCTGGAGAGTGGTACATATGCCATCGTTACCTCTGGTCTTTCAGGCTGTGGCCGTGGTGGTGCTCTGACTTGAGACTTAGTATTGTACATTTGATGGCGCTCTCTGGCCATGGATAAAAGCAAATGGCAGGTCTTTGCACCACAGCATCAGCCATAGAAATGGCGATTCATGAAAAATCGCAGAACGTGTCAATTTCTCCCAATTTCTTATTTTTTACTCGAAATTAGATATACCCATATGATGTAATTCATGCATAAACATAACCCAACATTTATATAATGACTTTAACCAAATTAAACACTTAATTACAGAATTAAAGCATGCAATTTCACTGACTTTGATGTTCTTGAAGGTTTTGAAAATAAAACATGAAAATTGTCACTACGGATTCGTTATAACACCAAATCCGTTCATTTAAACTTTGGTATCTTCGTATCAACATGCATAATAATATACGAGTGTAAAATTTAGGGATAATATATGATCAACACATAAAATACCACATATAAGGCCATATGGCCAAAACCCATACTCTGTAAGTTTTTGAAAAACATATACGACATGTGTTTTTATGAAACTGATGACATGGTTTACATAATAAATATAATTAAATACGATTTGATACATCTTAACCCATATAAAAACTCATAATCAAATCCTTTCTCAATTACAGAGATTTTACAAAAGCTTTGAAAGCCATTTTCTTATAAAAACTAACTTATGTGAAAAGGAATTGGGTTGAAGAGATTACCCAAGCGTAGAATTAATGGAAGATGAATTCCTTCTCAGATGACTCTCACAATCCTCTTAACAATCTCTAAATTCTCAACTCTTTCTCTGTATTTCTCTCTGTTAAGCTTTCTAGACTTAGGCAAATAATGAATAAAAGAAAAAGACGTATGATAATAAAGGCACGTTATGGTGGTCAGTTACCCATCATGGGTAACTGCAATCAACTCCCACAAAGGCTATGTTTGGTTAGCTTTAATTGATTCAAGTCATTTAATTTAATAAAAGCTTTATCACATAGTTTAAAAATGTCACACTTCTTATAAAATAAATCCAATATTTTATTTAATTTACTTTAATAAAATATAGTAATTTCTCATAAATTCATATAGTCATATAATAAATTTTCTCATTAATTAATTATATTAAATTATTAAATCTCTAATTAATAAATAAATAAATTAGAATAACATCATGCTTAATTAAATAATTCATTTAATTTAATAAGCTCACATAATTACATACTTGAATAATAAATATTCTCTACATTAATTTAATAAATGTAACACATATAATTAAATTAATCTATCACAATTGCATCAATTAATTATTTCATCTAATAATTAAATCATCAAAAATATTTATTTAATTCAATAAATATTAAAAATTAAATTACAAAAAATCTCGTTCGTCACATCTTCACCCTAAAGGAACTCAACATGCGGCAACGATGTTGGCTCGAGCTGTTGAAAGATTAAGACCATACCATTCAATACCATTCTGGAAAAGCGAACGTGGTAGTTGACGCGTTGAGTAGAAGATCGTATGCGGGTACGAGTGTGATGTTGTTAACACAAAGACCCATTTTGTATGACTTACAAAGGATGGAGATAGAGTTAAAGGCTCTAAGTACCCACGTGATGATATCAAATATACGAGAAGAAAGTACAAGAAGGTGTTATTCCTGAAGCAAGAATCGACGAAAAAGAAATACTTCGAGTTAACTCTAGACTTTGTGTTCCTAACGACTCTGACTTGTAGTATAAATCATGATGAAGGCACACAACACACCGTTTGCAATCCATCTTGGATGTACTAAAATGTATCGTGATCTTCGACATACATTTTGGTGGAGCAATATGAAGAGAGAGATCGCGAAGTTTATCTCAAGGTTTTTAACTTGTCAAGGTGGAGCATCAAGTACCAAAGGGACCATTGCAACCACTCGAAATTCCAGAATAGAAGTGGGAGCACATCAACATAGATTTCGTTACTGGTCTTCCCAAGGTTTCATAAAGCATAGATGCAATTTGGGTCATTGTCGATAGATTAACTAAGTCTATTCATTTCTTGCCTATACGAGAAACCTATTCACTTGAACGTCTTGCTCGTATGTATACATAAATGAGATTGTGAGATTGCATGGTATGCTAGTATCCATAGTTTCTGATCGAGACCCAAGATTCACTTCACGATTTTGGGTCAGCTTGCAGAAAGCTATGGGCACTGATTTATTTATTTAGTTCGCATATAATCCTCGCATGCATCGGCAATTGGAAAGGACTATTCAAACTCTTGAAGATATATTGAGACTCTGCGTTCTAGACTTCAAAGGAAGTTGGGACAAGTATTTACCATTGGTAGAATTCTCCTACAACAACAGTTATCAAGCAAGTATAAGCATTGTAACGATCGAGAAATTTTTTTAATTAATTTAAATATTTATTGAATTAAATAAATATTTTATTAAATTTATTTGTTGAGAAAAATAAATAATTAATGGAATTGTGATGCAAGAATTTATTAACTAAATTAATTAATGTTAATTAAATTGAATAATAGTAATTTTATTTGAAGATTTAATTTAATGGAATAATTAAATTAAATTAAATGAATTGTTTAATATTTTAAAAAATAAATAAATTAAATAAAATGATGTTTTGGTCTAATTTATTAATTAAATTAGATATATAACGATTTATCAAATATAAAGTACAATTATAATGAAATTATAATTATTATAATTACCATTGTAAGTCATTTAAATTAACTAAAATAAGTGTGATAAAACTAACTATAAAATATAATATTATTAAAATAAACTAGTGGGGGAAATTTGTGTGTAACCAAACGCAACCTTATGGTTTTTGGTTTATTTTAACTGACGCATTTTGGGTTATTACCTGACGTACGTGGGTGAGAGGCCATATCAGTTTATTATTCGCGTCTTATTTTTCTAAGGTTAGATAACAGAGGCTTAGAGAGAGAACTTGGTGAGGAAGAGAAAATTGAGACTGAGAGTAAGGGAGAATTCGTTCTCTATAATTTCATCAAGAAGAAGGAGAAGGATTGCTAAAGCTTGTGATCATCTTGCAAATAAATTAAGCATTGAAGGTATAAAAAAACCTAAAGTTATGTTCTAAATTTCTAATATGGGATTGTCTGAATTTGATATTGTGATTGTTAAATTAGTTTATGAAACCTGTTAGTTATCCTCTATAATCGTATGTTGTTGATCAAATTCATGAGAATTGGCTAGTAGGAAGAAGTTAGAAATATCAATGTATATTCATGTGAAATGACTTAAGAAAGTATAAAATTTTATGTCCAATATGTGTTATAATCTGTAAATTGATGTTGGATTGTGTAAGTATGTTAAGAAACGAAAACGGTGTAGTTTGAATCGTGTTAATTGGTTAAGAAACAAAGTCGTGGCGATCGAATTCGCTAAAAGTGTTAAAAGTGATGAAATTGGGAAATTTGTGGTTTTGAATCTTTAAAATTGAGTATATGTAGTGTTTGTGTTGTTAGTTTGATGAACATCATGTTTATAGATGTTATTACAAAGTCTTAGTTGTTAGTTTTGTGAGTTTTCTATAGGAATTGGAATGGTTTTTGGAGTCAGACATGTAACAGAGCTGTTGTAGTTTCGTTCAAGGTGACGCAAAATTGCTACTACTGTGTGGCCTTATGTGATCTCGCAAAGCTTGCGCTTAGTGCCAAGGCTTGGGACAAGCAACTGCCGCGTTCTCGAGCCTAGGTAGTGACTTCTGTTTATTTGTGGGTTGTAATATAAGGACCTAATCTAGTTTGGCATGAATGTTAATGATGTTAAAACATAACGTGGACTACAACAACAGATTGTAATGTGTTGTAATATAAAGTCTGAAGATTTTAAGTGATTATGTAATTAGGTTATATAATGAACAAAAAGTGATGTTTATGAGAGTTAAAGATGAATGATAAAGTTATGTTACACCGTGGTGTGATTTCAGATTCGTTAAGGATATTAACCAACATGATTAGACGTTAAGATAAGATTATGACTTAAATGGTGGGTTAAACCCATAAAGCTAATATTAATACAACTAATTATTATTGCGATTTCAATGATATGTGTAGGTTAATTGGCGGAAATTATTATACTTGTCTAGCTTACATACAAGGCATGTTTCTTATCCTAAACTTTTATTGAGCAAGTTTTCTAACTTCATTCTCTTTATAATGAATGCAAGTTCCATAATTTCGTTATTTTGTTATTATCAAGCAAGCTTTCTAGTTCTAAATTATCATTATGCAAATCCTATATTACAGTTGAGCAAGCCTATTGATTCTATCTCGTGTATGATTGTACAAGCTCTTGTAATCTAGTTCGGTACATCGAGCGAGTTTTACTTTCCTAAGTCTTGTTATTATTATTTAAAGTATATATTGTTCTAATACATTTATTCAAATGAGATTGTTCTAACTCTTTGGAATATAGTACTTTGCATGTATACCATGTTTATTCAATTGTACATTTCTATTATTTGATCTTTGACTTAGATAACCTTTTTCAATTATATATCATTGTGTTGAACCTTCAAGTAATAAACAAAACTTTTATTGATTGAACTAGTCTATAATGGAATAGTGTTCTAAAATTCTAAAACCACTAATAAGTTAGTTCCAAGCTAAACTTTCTTTAGTGCGGAAATTCTAAATCCAAACTGAGACGAACAACCCTAACATACGGGATTTTGTACATGTAACGTTTAGATGTTTGTGCACAATACATGGTACAAAGGGCTTATCCCCCTAAGTACGTTAAGTAGGGTCTGTATAGTCTAAATGACTGTTAAGGTTGGGATAGTAATACTTAATCACCGGGGACATAGTTCATGGTCTTAAGACCCTCAGATATTAAATTCGAACTTGTTTTCTAGTTTTGATTCGTAGAACAAGTTCATTATTGTTCAGCATTCGTTGTTCACTTTTATGTTGTTATCATTACTACTCTTTATATCAGTGAGCAATTGTTTGCTCTTGCAATTAACACTGCAGCTAAAGTTGAAAGAGTCGATGAGCCATCTACTAGCAAAGGAAAGGGCAAGATGTCCAAGTGTTGAAGATTTATGAGAATTTATTTAAATGAATTATGGTATAAGACTTGTTTTATTTTATGATGTATTCCTCAAACTTATGTAATAATTTAAGGTTAGATTACCTGGAATTGTTTTTGAGATGATGTAACCCTTTAATGAGAAAGATTATTGTTTAAGTTATTTGATGTCTTTATCCTTTATTATGGGTAATTAGATGTAATTATTTTTGATAGTGAGCACCAAATTCTGTGGGAATGAAATACCCGGATTTATGTCGATCTTCATCGAAAGGACGTAGAGTTCAATGTTGGAGATCATGTATTGTTACGTGTTTCTCAATAGAAAGGATTTACGAGATTTGGAAAGAGAGGAAAGCTCAACCCTCGATTCATTGGTCCATTTGAAATCCTCGACCGAGTAGGAACTGTGGCTTATAGACTCGCTTTACCGCCAAGTATGTCTCGTGTTCATAACATTTTCTACATATCCATGCTACGTAAATATGTGAAAGATCCGAAACACATTATTGAATTAGAACCAAACGAGATAGCAGAAGATTTAACGTATGAAGAAGTACTTGTGAAAATCTTAGATAAGAAGGAATATATTCTACACTCAAAGGTTATACCTCGAGTCAAAGTTTTATGGAGAAACCACGATATTGAGGAAATGACCTGGGAGTTAGAATCTGAAATGAAAACAAGGTATCCTCACTTCTTCGACATACCAGGTACGTACATCAATTTCGAGGACGAAATTTCATAAGAAGTGAAGTTTATAAGACCCCAACTTTTTATGAATAATGATTTAATTTTCTCTAATTATTATTTTGAATAATAAGGTATTGATTTGATATAATGTTATAGTTATGGGTGATATGTGCAAATTTTGCAAAGTAAGCAAGGTGTCATAAAATATTCGTTTTGTCAGGGAATATTCGTTTGGGTCGGGGGATATTCTTTTTGTCGGAGAATATCTGTACGACAGCGCAATCATTGGTGGACCATATAAAAGAATAGCTGTCAGATATAGAAAGCGACAAAAATAACCTTTTTTATAAAAATAACGGGAAAACTTTTACCGTTAAACTGTTGAAATACTCGGTGATAAAAGTAAAGTAATACGCGTGGTTGCACAATAGCACACGATATTGCACAGTATCTCTGATTATTGATTCTTATGTAAGAAGTCACTCAATAATTGATATAATAAAATTGCACAGTCTTTCATATTATTGATGCAATAATTGCTACAGTGATAATTGAATACTATTTTACATTATTGATTCAATAATTGTCACGACACAGTAACTCATATTATTGAAATGATATTATTAGATAGCATTATTAATAATGTCTAGAAAGTTCTGTCAAGGAAAGGGGTTAGGTTATATAATTGTGCGCCAGTAAGGAGAAATCCTTATCGGAAAACTCTCTCTTTTTTGGGAACGATCTGGTTGTCAATATTGTGAATCTATAATATTAATTAGAAATAATTATTGAAGAATTGTAAATAATTGATGAATTTGGTAAGTAATTATTTCTTTAAATTTTGATATAAATGGAGGAATTTTAGAATAAGACATTTGTCGAAAGTTGATACTTTTTTTGAAACCATAATTATCTTCTCCGATAATATATTTATATATTATTATAATATTACATTATAATAGTATAATGTGATAATATAATAGTATAATTTTTATAATTTAAATGGTAATATTATTATAATAAATTTATGGTATAATGATAAAATGAAGTGGGAGAGAGTAAATTGAATTTGGATTTCTTTTTAATAATTGTTAAATCTTTTAAACATGTGAAATAAATGAGGGAGTCCTCATTTTGAATTTGAACTCTTTCTTTTCAAAGAGGTGTGCTGCATGTTTTCAAAATTAATTTTTATATGTAAGATTTGTCATAAGTGGTGTGCTACCACTTTCCTATAAATAGGTTACTTAGTTAAACAATGAAACTCACACCTGAATCAGAAAATTCTCTCTCTATAATATTGAGCGCATTTCTTGTGAGTATAAGGATATTTTGAGTGTTGATAATAGTGAAATATTTCCTCAACATAATCTCCGTTATTCCAGCCATAACTACTTTCCTATTAAGGTAAAGGATATTTTTTCCCTAAAGGATGTTATTTCCTTTCAATACTCGTAAATAATATTATTTCCTTCCATACTCGTAAGGGATATCATTTTCTTTCATACTCCATATTACGTAAGCGATATTATTTCATCTTGTATTCCTAAATTTAAACTTACTATGGTAAGTATTGCTTCTATAATTCCTGAAATGATTAGAAATTTCTTAAGGATTGCTCTTCATCTAATATCATTTCACTGGAATATTGGTATGAAATTTCTTATTAAATTTTGAATTTTTCATGTCTGGGTACTATTTATACGGTACTATTCATGGGCACTATTCATACGGTACTATTCATGAGTACTGTTCACAATAGAATTTAATTTCTTTTCTTTGTCCAAGTTATCTTTTATGAATCTTATTCTTGAAATTGAATCCATGTTATGGTCTCACTTGATTCATTCTTATTGTCATTATCATAATTCTCAGACTTAAATTATGTTGAAAGTTATCTTTGGCTCGTAGTGCAAAGATGAACTGTTGATTGATGAATATCTTTGGCCCGTAGTGCAAAGATGAATCGTTGATTGATATCTTTGGCCCGTAGTGCAAACATGGACAGGTGTTTGTGATGATCATGACCACTGGTGATACAAACGATTATCTTTGGCCCGTAGTGCATAGGTAATTTGTTGATTGGAAATAATTATTGATTGATTTTACATGGATAAAATATTGATGATGGACTTTTAAATCATGGAAGATAGTAAACTTCATGTTCTACTTGACTCTTCTAATGGATTGTTGTTTCTGCTGCAATTGTTAATCTAAAACTTGTTTTCTATTGTATTCTATCAGATTTTTCCCTGTTGAGGACTAAGGATAATTTGTTCTACATTATCTTAGTCATAATATTCTTTACTATGCTAGTTGAGCTCACCCTTTTCCTTTATGTTCCATTATTTTTCTCAGGAGGCGAGAATATAGCTGGGACTAGTCGGGGTGTGGAGTGATGGTTCAAGACGGTTATTATAACAGTCCTCATTATTTTGTAAAATAGTGTATCAATAATTGTAATGAGAACTTTATTTGAGTTTGGATATTGTCTACAATACAATATTTGTATTAAAACTCACAGTGTAACGGGTCGAATTTATTGAGTCGTGATTCTGGGGACAGAATCCTTTTAAGGGGGGAAAGAAGTGACGAACGAGATTTTTGTAATTTAATTTTAATATTTATTGAATTAAATAAATATTTTTCGATGATTTAATTATTGGATTAAATAATTAATTGATGCAATTGTGGTAGATTAATTTAATTATGTGTTACATTTATTAAATTAATGTGGATAATTTTTATTATCGAAGTATGTCATTATGTGAGCTTATTGTATTAAAAGAAATATTTAATAAGCCTAATGTTATTTTAATTAATTTAATTATTAATTAGAGAATTAATAATTTGACGTTATTTATTAATGAGAAAATTAATTATATGATTATGTGAATTTATGATAGATTATTATATGTTATTTAATTAATTTAAATAAGATATTTGAATTGGGGGTGACATTAATTAAACTATATGATAAAGCTTTATTAAATTAAATAGTTTTTAAATCTATTTTGCTAGCCAAACAAGGCCCTATGGGGAGTTGGAGCAGTTACCCATTATTGGGTTAACTGACCACTAAGTGCGTCAGTTCTCTTATTATATCATACGTCTTTTTATTTTCTTTCATTCTTCTAAGTCTAGCAAAGGAAATCACAGAGAGAGTTTGAGAACTTTGAGAGAGATTGTGAATACTGTGATTAAAGAAGAAGAAGTGTGAGAAATTGGGAGTTGTTGCCACCCTGTGTAATCTAAGCAGAGTATTCAAGGGTAATCCCTTCTTCCCAAATTTTAAAGTTACGTCATTTAGTTTTTATAAAAATGGCTTTCATATATTCTGTAAGTCTCTGTGAATTGGGAAATGGCGATTGTTATAAGAATGTGTAATAATTCGAGTAGTATAACATGTTTATTATGTAGACCATATCATCTGTTTCATTAAAATACATGTCGTATATGTTTTTCAAAATTACAGAGTATGGGTTTTGGCCTTATGGCCCTATAAGTGGTATTTAATGCGTTGATCATATATTATCCCTAAATTTTACACTCGTATATTATTATACATATTCATACGAAGAGACCAAACTTTAAACGAACAGATTAGTGTTATAACGAATCCATAGTATCAATTTTCATGTTTTATTTTCAAAACCTTCAAGAACATCAAAGTCAGTGAAATTATAGATTTTTAACTCTGTGATTGTGTTTTAATGGGTTAAAACCATTCTATAAATGTTGGGTTATGTTTATGCATGAATTATAACATGTGGGTATTATTAATTTCGTGTAGTACTAATTTAATTGGAGTTTTTGGGTTGTGTTCGCAATTTTGCGAATTGCGTATCGCTTTCTTTTCTAACTTCATGCATGGCCGCCAACGCTTCAACAATGTCTGTGGCCATAGCACAGATGTTCAAATAATAGGTACTACCTACACAAGAACTTAAGACTTAGTACAAAAGTGGCGCGCACATACCTCAGAATGTCCGTAAATGAAATATTTTTAATATTCAAGTCTAGCAACGTGATAGCAACTTGATTTAATGAACATAAAACTATGTTATAAGTATAATGAGATGTTAAAATAGATACTTAACATGTAAATAACATAATTACATATAGATTGAATTATTGAATACATAATTAGCTTGTTATTCATGATGTGTAAATTATGTGACAAAGTGGTAAAATTAACTAAGTATAGTTAATAATCAAGTAGACAAAGAGAATGAGTTTATGATGATTAGTTAAGTTATAATTAACTGGTATTGTGAATATGAATGGTATGTAGGATTAAATTCAAAGAACGTGCTTAGTTAAAGTGTAATCTACGCACGAGGCAAGTTTCCTAACCCTACTTGTCATTATTGTTCAAGTTTATTATTTACCTCGAGTAAATTATCATTACTATTATTCATGTTCAAATGTTATATTAAAGATTGATTATCTTTTCAAAGCATGATTCAGTTATACAATAATTGTCCTATTGTATACTTCCTGAGATTATTATTCAATTTGAATATCATTATTATTGAACCTTATTAGTCTAGTGAACCCTTATTGATTCGACTAGTCCATAGTTGATGAGCGTTCTAAATTTTAGACCCCTTGATGAATTATCCAAACCAAACTTCCTTTGGTACGGACTCGAATGTCAAACTGAGATGAACAACCATGCAAAGGGATTTACTTATGCGTTAGCATTAAGATATTGTGCACAGTATAGTACTAAGGGCTGATCCCCAAGGCACGAAAGTAGAAAGGTCCATAGTCTTATGATCATTAAAGGTTTCAAGTATAACCCTTGATAACCTAGGACATAGTTCAAGGTCTTATGACCCTCGGAATTCTTTTGATTCTTGTTATTCATTCTTGATTCAAAAGTTGAGCTTTTATTCAGATGTCTTTGATTTACTCGCATGTTATTATACTGTTATTTCATTATTATACTTGTGGGCAATATTGCTCACTCTTGCTTAATAATAACATTGCAGTTAAGAACGAAAGAACTGATGAACCTTCCACTAGTAAAGGCAAGGGAAAAGTTAGCAAGTGATGAAGACTTGTTATTTTTATTAGATGATGTATTTATGTTTAAGACTTGAGTTAATGATGTTGTTTAAGACTTATTTGTTTATGATTCCGCACAGATATTTAAGGTTAGTTTAACCTGAGATTGTATTATTATTATTCAGATGTTGTAACCCTTAAGGGGAAGATTTTTATTCTATCTATTGCATGGCTTACATTTATTATGGGTAGATAGATAGATGATATTTGTACAGTGAATTGAAGTACCCGGATTTGGGGGTGTCACAAATTGGTATCAAAGTTGTAGGTTATGAACCTTAGGTGGGGGAACAACCTTAGGTAGTAGCCTTATAGAAAGAAGATAGTGATGGAAAACTCTTATCAAGTTATAAGAAATGAATTTATGTAATTCATTGAAGATAATAAAAGACCTTATGTGTTTATGTGTTAAAGTATGCGTTAGATGATATGACTTAGTAACTAAAACTTAAAATTTTGTTGTCAGGATGTCGAATGTTGGAGAAGCTAGTCAAGCTGGGGAGGAAGAACCTTGTGTACCTATAGTACCTACTGAGGAGGAATCCCGTGTACCTATAGTACCAACAGAGGAGGAGCCCCGAGACATTCATGTAGTTAGGGAGCAGCTGGTGCAGAGGGAATCATCTCCCTTGATCACCGTTGTTGGTCAGGAGCATGAACCTGAGACTGATCCTGAGGAGGATCCTAAGGAGGAATTTGTTAAGGAAGAGGAAGAGGAAGAAGAGGAGTTACCACGGTACACCGTTGATGCTGAGATGTATGACACGTTATACGACCGTAACGTGGAGTTACTAGATGAGGTCCAGGATTTGACTAAGCGAGCGGTTATTCAGCATATTACTCTAGAGCAGAAGGAGGGGGAGATTTTGACTCTTCACTCTCTACTGGCAAATGTAGAATGGGATTTGGTCCATGAGAAGGGTCAAACTGAAGATAATAAGACCGAGGAGATAGAGAAACTGAAGAAGGAACTGAAGGAAACCTCCGGAAGGCTGAACATAGCAGAGGAAGGCTGGGTAAGAGAATCGCGTCGAGCTGATCGTGCAGAGGATGATAGTCGTGCAAAGAAAGCGAAGATTGGGGAAACGTACTCTACACTTAACAAGGCAATGAATGAGACCCAAGATCGAGTTTTGAGGTACCCGATCCAATTCGAAGGACCACCATTGTACATGATGGATCGCAGGACGATGTATCGCATCTTAGAAGAGGAGCGTAGCAAGGCTAATCAGTACCTTGACCGACAGTGATATGATTTATTTAATTATGTGAAGAACTTAATTAGTTTTAGATGTAAATTCTGACGTGTTTATGAACGAAAGAATATTTGAATATTTTAAATCATGTTGATTCTTTATTCCAGGATAGTTGATGTAAATAGTAGTTATGCTATCGTTTGATGTTAAAACTTTGATTTGAATGAAAATATATCAAGTTGTTTGAGATGATGTGTTAAATGAGTATGTTAAATTGTTAAGTAATGCCTTAACTATTTAGAGAATAAATAAAGTTCTAATAAGCGTTTATTTAACAGAAAAATGCCGCCAAGGAGAAGACAACAACGTCAACCGGCTCAGCAAGAGTCAACCAATAATAACAATAATGCCAATAATCCCGTGCAGCAGTTGGTGAACTTACTGACTGGAGCCATGAATAATCAACCTCAAGCTCCACCAAACACAACGTTTAAAGACTTCAAGGTGGTGGGACTGCCAGAGTTCAAAGGTTCCATGAACCCAATCGAGGCTCAAACGTGGGTTATGGAAATGGAAAAGGTTTTCGACTTTGCTAGGGTTAGAGAAGACCAAAAGACCGCTTTTGCAACGTTTATGCTGAAGTCTGAGGCTAGCTATAGGTGGAAAACAAACAAAGTGAGAGGAGGTGAAGGTGTAATTACTTGGGAGAGATTTAAAGAAATGTTTTTCGAGATGTACTTCCCAACTAGCTCGCAGAACCAGATGGAGGTTCAATTTCTGGAACTGAAGCAGGGAAACATGAGTGTACCTGACTACACGGCTAAGTTCAACGATTTGGCAAGGTTCACCCCGTACCAAGTACACACTGACGAGAGAAAAGCCAGAAGATTCGAACAAGGACTAAAGCATTGGGTGTACAGCAAGGTATCAATGTTTCAGCTAAACACGTTTGCTGGAGTACTGGAAAAGGCCATCCTCGCTGAAGGTGGGAGCGATGCAGTGACCAAGTACAATCAAGATCAGAAGAAGAGGAAGAGTGAAGGTGAAATTAATAACAAGGCCAGTGGAAGTGGCATAGGAGGTGGAAATTTTAATCAGAAGAAAAGGTGGAACAACAGCTCATCATTGGGGAATCAGCAAGGTAGTCAGAAGAAAAGAATCGAAGCATGCCCGACTTGCGGGAAAGCCCATCTGGGAGTTTGTATGAAAGGAAAAAAAAGTGTGCTACAATTGTGGTCAGGAAGGCCACATAGCACCAAACTGTCCAAATCCAAAAAAGGGTGCTTGTTTTACTTGTGGTTCGAAGGAACATCTGGCAAGAGATTGTCCTAAGAAGGGATCGGGAGGGTCAGGATCAGGGGGAAACCGTGGAAACAACAGTGGAAATGCCTTAACAATCATCGGACCTACCGCAACAAACCGACCGACCGCCCGGACTTTCAACATGACGGTTTAAGATGCAGTTCAATCCCGTGATGTGGTGTCGAGTATCATTCCGATCAATAAAATTAATGCTTATGTTTTATTTGATTCGGGTGCTACTTGTTCTTTTATATCCGATGATTTTGCCAAGAATTTAGATTTGCCTAAGAATAAATTGGATTACCCCATGAACATAGAGATTGCGAATAGAGAAATAATCCCTGTTAAGTATGTACATAAGAACTATAGAGTGGATATTAAGGGTAATATCATGAACGTAGATCTTATCCCTATTCGACTTAGGGAATTTGACGTTATTTTGGGAATGGACTGGTTATTAAATTACGGGGCTGTAATTGATTGCCAAAAGAAGCGTATTAACCTTATGACTCCATCAAAGGTTGTATTTTATGGTAGCAAGTCGCCTAGACAAGCGAGTTGTCTGACGATGATGCAGGCCAGGAAGTTGTTAAGACAAGGCTGTGTAGGATACTTAGCTTACATAGTCGACAGTCGAAAAGAGAATCCAAAGGTAGAAGAGATACCGATTGTGAGGAACTTCGTCGACGTATTTCCAGACAATTTACCAGGACTTCCACCAGATAGAGAAGTAGATTTCATGATCGATTTGGCGCCCGGAACTGCTCCAATATCGAAGGCACCATACCGAATGGCACCAGTAGAGATGAAGGAATTAATGGTACAACTACAAGAATTGTTGGACAAGAAGTACATTCAACCGAGCGTATCGTCATGGGGAGCGCCGGTGTTATTTGTGAAAAAGAAGGACGGATCGATACGGCTCTGCATTGACTATAGAGAACTGAATAAGGTCACGATTAAGAACAGATATCTATTACCGAGGATCGACGACCTGTTCGATCAATTGAAGGGAGCGAGATATTTTTCCAAGATAGACTTGAGAAGCGGTTATCATCAATCGAAGGTGAGGCGGAGGATGTACCAAGAAGTTGTCGTAACGCAGCGATACTGGTCACTACAAATTTTTAGTAATGTCGTTTGGTCTAACGAATGCTCCTGCAGCATTTATGGGACTAATGAATGGTGTGTTCAAGCCGTTTTTGGATAAGTTCGTAGTGATATTTATAGATGAAATTTTGGTCTATTCGAAAACCAAGGAAGAACACGAAGAACATTTGAGGTTAACGTTGGAAGTATTGAGAAGGGAGAAGTTGTATGCTAAATTTTTGAAATGTGAATTCTGGATCGAGCGAGTACAATTTCTTGGTCACGTGATTGATAAAAACGGAATTTCGGTAGATCCATCCAAAGTCGAAGCCGTGATTAACTGGGATCAGCCGAGAACGCCGTCAGAAGTAAGAAGTTTTCTTGGATTGGCAGGATACTATAGAAGGTTCATACAAGACTTTTCCAAGATCGCAACTCCGCTAACGAATTTAACTCGGAAAGCGGTGAAATTTGTTTGGACGGATAAGTGTGAGGAAAGCTTTCAAGAATTGAAGAAGAGGTTGAGTACGGCACCTGTGTTATCCCTTCCGGATGATACAGGAAATTTTGTTGTTTATAGTGATGCGTCGCATAAAGGACTTGGTTGTGTGCTGATGCAAAACGGCAAAGTCATTGCGTATGCGTCACGACAATTGAAGGATTACGAGAAAGGATATCTGACCCATGACTTAGAGTTAGCTGCAGTTGTCTTTGCTTTAAAAATTTGGAGGCACTATCTCTACGGGGAGAAGTGTGAAATATATATGGACCACAAGAGTTTAAAATATATTTTCACGTAGAAAGATTTGAATATGCGTCAAAGAAGATGGTTGGAATTAATTAAGGATTACGACTGTGAAATTTTATACCATCCGGGTAAAGCGAATGTAGTTGCCGACGCCTTAAGTAGAAAGGGTCGTGAGAAATTGATGATGTTGACTGCTCAGGAGGAGCTAATTGTGGAAATGGAGAAACTGGAATTAGAAGTGGAGTATCCAATGGAGATTGATGAGAAGCTATTTCAGATGCAATCTAGTACAACTCTACTAGATAAAGTAGCTTCAGGATGATGAATGCAAAAAGGTGACAAAGAAGATATCTGAAGGAACCAAACCAAGATTTAAGATGGATAAGGAAGGAATACTGAGATTTAAGAGTAGAATTTGGGTACCGCCAGTTCAAGAGATTAAGGAAGATATTTTAAGTGAGGCTCATAGTTCACGATATTCGATTCACCCTGGTAGTACCAAAATGTACCAAGATCTTCGACAACATTTCTGGTGGCCAAATTTAAAACGTGATGTTGCAGAATGTGTTGCCAAGTGTCTGACCTGTCAGAAAGTGAAAGTAGAACATCAACGACCGAGTGGATTGATACAACAGTTAGAGATCCCAGAATGGAAATGGGAACATATTAAAATGGACTTCGTGGTTGGCCTTCCGACGACTCAGAAAGGCTACAACGCAGTATGGGTTATCGTTGACCGACTGACAAAATCCGCACACTTCCTTCCGATAAAAATAAGATTCAACTTAGATCAATTGGCAAGGCTATACGTAAAAGAGATTGTTTCGAGGCACGGAGTTCCGGTATCAATTTTTTCAGATAGGGATCCGTGCTTCACGTCAAATTTCTGGAAACGTCTACAGGAATGTATGGGAACGCAATTGCGAATGAGTACAGCATACCACCCTCAAACAAACGGACAGAGTGAGAGAACGATTCAGACATTAGAAGATATACTAAGAGCCTGTGTGATGGACTTTAAAGGAAATTGGGATGATCACCTACCATTAGTAGAGTTCGGCTACAACAACAGTTACCACGCTAGTATTGGCATACCGCCTTACGAAGCGTTATACGGAAGAAAGTGCAGAACTCTGCTTTTCTGGGATGAAGTTGGTGAAAGACAATTGCTAGGGCCAGAATTGGTACAGCAAACGACAGAAATAGTTAAAGTGATCCGAGCACGACTGGTAGCGGCTCAAGATCGACAGAAGAAATACCCTGATCCACATCATAAAAATATCAAATTTGAATCAGGTAGTTATGTTTTCTTGAAGGTCTCTCCCTGGAAGAGGAAGATCAGGTTCGGAAAGAAAGGAAAATTGAGCCCAAGATTTATTGGACCCTTCGAAGTACTGAGAAGAATCAGAGAAGTCGTGTACGAGGTAGCCTTACCTCCAACACTCGAGAATGTCCACAACGACTTCCATGTTTCTGTGTTACGACCCTACAAAGCCGATTACAAGCATGTAATTCAATACGAACCCCTACATTTTGAGAAAGACTTATCTTATGAAGAAATTCCTGTCCAAATTGTTTAATAAAAAAAGAACAATTTCTCGTAAATAAAGTTATACCTTACATTAAGGTAATTTGGAGGAACCACAATATTTGAAGAAGCTACGTGGAAACTCGAAGAGAATATGATGAAGAACTACCCTCATTTATTTACTTAATTATTTGTAAACGATTAAGGGGATGAGAATCTTTGGGGGGGAGAATGTGAATCGCCTAATTTATTGAGTCGTGATTTCGGGGATGAAATCTTTTAAGGGGGAAAGATGTGATGAACGAGATTTTTGTAATTTAATTTTAATATTTATTGAATTAAATAAATATTTTTCGATGATTTAATTATTGGATTAAATAATTAATTGATGCGATTGTGGTAGATTAATTTAATTATGTGTTACATTTATTAAATTAATGTGGATAATTTTATTATCGAAGTATGTCATTATGTGAGCTTATTGTATTAAAAGAAATATTTAATAAACCTAATGTTATTTTAATTAATTTAATTATTAATTAGAGAATTAATAATTTGACATTATTTATTAATGAGAAAATTAATTATATGATTATGTGAATTTATGATAGATTATTATATGTTACTTAATTAATTTAAATAAGATATTTGAATTGGGTGTGACATTAATTAAACTATATGATAAATCTTTATTAAATTAAATAATTTTTAAATCTATTTTACTAGCCAAACACGGCCCTATGGGGAGTTAGAGCAGTTACCCATTATTGGGTTAACTGACCACTCAGTGCGTCAGTTCTCTTATTATATCATACATCTTTTTATTTTCTTTCATTCTTCTAAGTCTAGCAAAGGAAATCACAGAGGGAGTTTGAGAACTTTGAGAGAGATTGTGAATACTGTGATTAAAGGAGAAGAAGTGTGAGAAATTGGGAGTTGTTGTCACCCTGTGTAATCTAAGAAGAGTATTCAAGGGTAATCCCTTCTTCCCAAATTTTAAAGTTGCGTCATTTAGTTTTTATAAAAATGGCTTTCATATATTCTGTAAGTCTCTGTGAATTGGGAAATGACGATTGTTATAAGAATATGTGTAATAATTCGAGTAGTATAACATGTTTACTATGTAGACCATATCATCTGTTTCATTAAAATATATGTCGTATATGTTTTTCAAAATTACAGAGTATGGGTTTTGGCCTTATGGCCCTATAAGTGGTATTTAATGCATTGATCATATATTATCCCTAAATTTTACACTCGTATATTATTATACATATTCATACGAAGAGACCAAACTTTAAACGAACGGATTTGGTGTTATAACGAATCCGTAGTATCAATTTTCATGTTTTATTTTCAAAACCTTCAAGAACATCAAAGTCAATGAAATTATAGATTTTTAACTCTGTGATTATGTGTTTTAATGGGTTAAAACCATTTTATTAATGTTGGGTTATGTTTATGCATGAATTATAACATGTGGGTATGATTAATTTCGTTTAGTAGTAATTTAATTGGAGTTTTTTAGAACGTGTTCTCGCAATTTTCGCGAATTGCGTAGCAGCTTTTACTTTCGCCGCCGCACATTACCGATCCAATGCCTTAAGGCCCAGCGCAGCGGCCAGATGTCCAGATGTCCTTGCCTTGAAGACTTAAGTATAAAAGTGAAATAAGCAATAGCCACTCTGCAGTAATGTCCAGAAATGAAATATTTTTAATATTCAAGTCTAGCAACGTGATAGCAACTTGATTTAATGAACATAAAACTATGTTATAAGTATAATGAGATGTTAAAATAGATACTTAACATGTAAATAACATAATTACATATAGATTGAATTATTGAATACATAATTAGCTTGTTATTCATGATGTGTAAATTATGTGACAAAGTGGTAAAATTAACTAAGTATAGTTAATAATCAAGTAGACGAAGAGAATGAGTTTATGATGATTAGTTAAGTTATAATTAATCGGTATTGTGAATATGAATGGTATGTAGGATTAAATTCAAAGAACGTGCTTAGTTAAAGTGTAATCTACACACGAGGCAAGTTTCCTAACCCTACTTGTCATTATTGTTCAAGTTTATTATTTACCTCGAGTAAATTATCATTACTATTATTCATGTTCAAATGTTATATTAAAGATTGATTATCTTTTCAAAGCATGATTCAGTTATACAATAATTGTCCTATTGTATACTTCCTGAGATTATTATTCAATTTGAATATCATTATTATTGAAGCTTATTAGACTAGCGAACCCTGATTGATTCGACTAGTCCATAGTTGATGAGCGTTCTAAATTTCAGATCCCTTGATGAATTATCCAAACCAAACTTCCTTTGGTGCAGACTCGAATGTCAAACTGAGATGAACAACCCTGCAAAGGGATTTACTTATGCGTTAGCGTTAAGATATTGTGCACAGTATGTTACTAAGGGTTGATCCCCCTAAGTACGAGTAGAAAGGTCCATAGTCTTATAACTGTTAAAGGTTTCAAGTATAACCCTTGATAACCTAGGACATAGTTCAAGGTCTTATGACCCTCAGAATTCTTTTGATTCTTGTTATTCATTCTTGATTTAAAAGTTGAGCTTTTATTCAGATGTCTTTGATTTACTCGCATGTTATTATACTGTTATTTCATTATTATACTTGTGGGAAATAGTGCTCATTCTTGCTTAATAATAACATTGCAGTTAAGAACGAAAGAATTAATGAACCTTCCACTAGTAAAGGCAAGGGCAAAGTTAGCAAGTGATGAAGACTTGTTATTTTTATTAGATGATTTATTTATGTTTAAGACTTGAGTTAATGATGTTGTTTAAGACTTATTTGTTTATGATTCTGCACAGATGTTTAAGGTTAGTTTAACCTGGGATTGTATTATTATTATTCAGATGTTGTAACCCTTAAGGGGAAGATTTTTATTATATCTATTGCATGGCTTGCATTTATTATGGGTAGATAGATAGATGATATTTGTACAGTGAACACCAAATCCCGTGGAATTGAAGTACCCGAATTTGGGGGTGTCACACACAGCGTATGTGTTGTCATATTTTGCACGATAGTTGTATTAATGAAATTTGTATTTGGATTCTGTACCATATATTTGGCCACTCAAAATGGGTTGTGTAGACCTATTTTGGGGGTGTCACACTAGGTCTGTTGAAACTAGCGCTTAGACAAAGCCCTGAGATAACCCCATAGACAACGACGAGGGGGGATGGAAAAGAAAGCCTCGAAGCCCCATACATGAACAATCTCTCGGTACTCTGGATGGAGAGTCTGGTATAGAGAATGTATGCTAAACCAATTCCCACTGGGCTGCATAAAGCCAGAAACCTGCATCAAAATGTAAATCAAGATCATAACCCTTGCCCCCAAAAATGGAAAGAAGAAGGTGGAAACGGCTATTACCTCGTTCGCATGAAGATAGATCGAAGGGTGACGACTCAAATCATCCAGAAGATCTGAAATCATCACACTAATAGTTGGAAGCTCCATGCTGGGAATGGAAGAAGATGGAGCAGGACCCGCAATTGGAACGTCCTCATCCTCGACATCAGGTCTCTCAACCCGGATAGGGCGAATAACTGACTCAGTCAACCGGCGAGGCTGTCGGGCTGAGTGAGGCAGAGGAACATCTGAAGCTCTCCTCCTCACACATGAAGAGGCCCTACGAGAGCTACTCGGTAGGTTTGGATCCATAATCTAGAAAAAAAGTCTCCAAATCACCTCAGAAAGGGTGAGGTGAATTCTAAACTGAAGCTCATTAAATTCAAATCATAGCTTCATGCATGCATGCATTTCTTTAACATACGTCTATAGTAGAGTTAAAAATGTGCGTTCATTAAATGCCTAGACTCGTGAAAAAATTTCACCAGAGTCTCCTTTGTAAAATGGATTGTCCACATGCACGTAAGCATAACTAGGTGGCCATTCAGTAGCACACCAACTCAAAGTCATGAACATCTTATATGCATGAAAAAACATCAAAATTAAATCCCTCATGGTAGCCTAATTGCCAGATGTGCTTTATTTCAAAACATTTGCTCATTTGTCCTCAAATAGTATAAAAAATAGCAAAAAAGGGTGTAAAATAGTGTGACAATAATTATAATGAGGACTTTATTTGAGTTTGGATATTGTCTACGAGACAATATTTGTATTGAAACTCACAACTTATGTGTTATCGTATTTTGCACGACAGTTGTATAAATGAAGTTTGTATTTGGATTTTGTACGTACCATGTATTCGGCGACTCAGAATGGGTTGTGTGGACCTATTTTGGGGGCGTCACATATGATGTATATTGTGAACCAGACAAATCTCTGTGCATTGTGTGATTAAAATTTTTTACTATCTTGCATATTAATTTCTAACACTGCAAATTAATTATCTTAAAATTTAAAAAGGCCAAGATAATTTTTTTAATCTATTCAATCCCCTTCTAGATTATTATTAGACTTTTAATTACTCTTTTTATTGATTAGTGAATATAATGTTTTAGTTAGTATGTTAATATTTATTTATATAAAAAATATTTAATTATTTTAGAGAATTGATATTTTCACAAATAAATTTGATAATTTCACAAAATCTTTTCTCACATGAAGTGGACCCCACTTACTATTCATGTGAGGAAGAGCTTGTAAAACTATTAAATTTACTTGTGATCAATTCTCTTATTTTATAGCTTTGAGTAAGTAAAAATATTTGTATTCATAAGATGTTTAGAAATTTATCACACTTTATTAATGCTACTATTTATGGCATGCATTATGTGTATGTAATTAAGTGACAAAATAAATAAATTAGAATAATAAATAAGAAAATATGAGAGATTTTTTGGGTAAAAAAGGGAGAAGATTCAAAAAATACCCCTTACAGTAGATGTCTATTGAGCACTCTATACTTTTTTTTGTCCAAAAGTACCCTTAATGTGACAACCCCAAAATAGGTCCATTCCATCCAACCCATTCTGAGTCGCCAAATACATGGTACAGAAAACAACTACAACTTTATTACAACAATTGTCGTGCAAAATACAACAACACATATGCTGTGAGTTTGGATACAAATATATACCAACTGTGACTCATGTCCCAACCATGGACATCACCTCACAGTGACACCTTGCATAAAGGTATAGTCAAAAACTGTTTTAGAAATTAGAATCTTTGGGAAGTGCTCAAGGAAACCTTCGTACATGGGAGGCCATGCGTCTAGGTTATGATAGATATCATATGGCCGCATAATTATCCTTGGTTGACCCAATAGACCCCAAAGAAAAACGAGAAGATTACTATCATATTCATCCCAATGGTGAGTCTTCTCTTGACATATCATTATCTCCACTGTCTCTAATTGAGAATTATACTTCAAACAAACACCAAGATTATATAGGTAGTGCTCGTAATATACTCAGCAAGTGGATGAGCACAACCCTGTCTTATGATGACACGAGGTTGTATGTCATTAGACATCTTGTATGATAGTGGCAAAACACCCTTCCAACGTTGGGTTCGCCTCACCCTAGTTGATTCACCAAATATAACTACTAAATGATGACCATGGATTCTATTCCCTGTTTCCCCGCTCGACCCAAATACACTCTTATTACACCGAAAGGAATTGTGAAGCAAAAGGGTGAGCACAACTAACTTCAAGAAGAATATTATGACTAAAGATAATTAAATTATCAATAGTCTTCATCAATAATAAATCAGAGATTTAGAACATATGGTAGATGATAAAAATTTCAACCATAGTTGCAGCGGAACGAGCAATTCATTAGAAGAGTCAAATAGACCATAAAGTCTATTATCTTCTCCATGTTAAAAATTCACCAACAATTTTTTATCACTGTAACATCACTCAACAGTTCTGGTCCACAATCATATGAATAACTCATAATCATAATTGTGATTCTAAATTTCTCTTCTCATCCAGGACGAAGATAATTTTCATCAAAAATCATGGTTATACCAAATCACAGTTCCTGTTCATAATCATACTAATAAATTCATCTTTACACTTTGGGCCAAAGATATTCATCAACCGTTCATATTTGCACTACTGGCCAAAGATATTCAACAACAGGTCATCTTTGCACTACGGGCCAAAGATATTCATCAACAATTCATCTTTGCACTACATGCCAAAGATATTCCTCAACAGTTCATATTTGCACTACATGCCAAATATATTCATCAACAGTTCATATTTGCACTACATGCCAAATATATTCATTAACAGTTCATATTTGCACTACAGGCCAAATATATTAATATCTCAAAGAAATAAATAATCATATCAGAATTTATATAAACAATAATTATAACTATGTTAATCAATTCACCTTTGCACTTAAGCTAAAGATATTCAATTATAAATTCAATGGTCATGATCATACCAGTCAACAATTCAACTTTGCACTAGTGGCCAAAGAGAACTCATAGTCACGATCATACCAATAATCTATCCATCTTTACACTCAAGTCAAAGAGAAATTTCATCACCAAGATTATAAAAATGTTATATATGATAATAAAAATAATATGATCAAAACATGGATTTAATTTCAAGAGTAAGATTCATAAATCAACGGTAATTTGGTCAAAAAAAGAAAAAAAAAATTCGTGAATAGTAACTCATAAATAGTAACTCGTGAATAGTAACCCCGACATGAAAAAGATAGAAATTCCACAATAAAATCCATATCAATATTTCGGTATAATGATATTGAAAGAATAATATTTCTTAAGCTTATAAACAATTTATTTTAATTGTTTACACTTTACTAAATAATGCATTTAATCATCCTAAAATGCCAAACTCATAAGATTTTATCACCAATAACCAAAACTCTCATCAAAAATCTGCATATACCTCATGTAGGATTCTCAAGCCATAAAATCCCATTTTCTAATTTTCTTACTTCACATAACATATTTAATTCATTTACTCATAACTAGTCCATTTTCATAAAAACTACCAAATCAGTCCTAAAAATATTTCTTTTCTGGGTTTTAGCAGAATATAGTCCCATATTGAACATATATGTTTCTCAGAATTTTTAAATTCATCTACTATTTTTCATATGGCCAAAACCGTCGAATATTTAGACATTTATCATAAATTGTACTCTTGTCCAAAAATTCCGAAATTAACAGAGTACACTGATATTATATAGATTTACTTCCAATAAAAATTTTATCAATTTTGGAGTTAACCACAAGGAGTTATAAGCGGTAACTTTTAAAATAGTCTTTTCCCGTAAAATTCATAACTCTTAATCTATACATCCAAAAATTTCCATTTTTGGACACAATCAATAAAACTCATCAAAATATCATTTCAAATTTTTCCAGAATTTTTTGAAGGACTGAATAATACGAATGACAAAACATAATAACCCTTAAAATCCCTTTACCTCAAAAAGAAGCAAAGTATTTCGACTTGAATATCGGATATAATTATTTGAGCGAACTTGCGTCAGTATAGCAATACTCAAGATATCTAAATACTAACAAAAATATACTTGATAATATAGAGAGAGAAAACTTATGTTTCTGGTGTGATTTTCAATTTTAACATAAGCACCTATTTATAGGAAAATGCTAGAACGTCATAGGAGACTTGAATAATAAAATATATTATTTTATTTCTTCTTTTCTACGCATGCCCACATGTTTGATCAGCCACCAGCCATCTTTGAACAAAGCTAGCAGCCCACATGTGTTAAAACACAAGTGGGTCCCACCCATAAATTAATTAAAATTATTTTATTTTTTGAAACTTCAATAATTCATAGAAAATAGCCCGGTTATCAGAAAAATACGAATTTTATGTCCATTCAGACTGAAATTGAATTCTCTACAACTTTGTAGCTTTGAGTTTTTCCAAATTCTAAACCAAAAATATCCGAAATTCACAAACGGATGATTTTTAATACCTCCACACCGACAAAATATTGATAAAACACCTCAGCATTAATTCCTTCATTTTTATCCACATAAAAATAAATATATCCATCATTTATATCCACATAAAATAAATATTTCCTTATCATAAAAATCAATAATTAATTATTCACAAATAATATTACGTAATCACAATTATGACAACGGTAGTTCACAGGAAGAGGGGCTTTCAATAAGAATTTCTCTCATCTTGGCTGGTATGAATTATGTGACGCCCCAAAATAGGTCCATTCCATCCAACCCATTCTCGAGTCGCCAAATACATGGTATGTAAATAACTACAACTTTATTATTACAACATATAAAGCTGTGAGTTTAAATACGAGATATTTTCATCTAGACAATATCCCACGCAAATAAATCCCCATCATAATTATTGATACATTATTTTACAACAATGGTGAGGACTACTAAACAACTCTCCTAGAACTTTCATTCCATACCCGACTCGTACTCGCTTATATTCTCGCCTCCACGAGAAGAAAAATGGAACAAAAAGGAAAAGGGTGAGCTCGACTAGCCCAAATAAAGAATATTATGACTAAGATAATATACAACAAATTATCATTAGTCTTCAATGAGAGGAAAAATATAATAGAATACAATAGACAACAAGTTTTAAATCAATATTCGCAGAGAAATAATAATTCATTAGAAGAGTTAAGTAGAGAATGCAAACTACTATCTTACATGTATGAATTTTAAAGTTCATAAATCTATTTTTATCCCTGTAACATCAACCAATATATATCTGGAATCATATATTCATCCTTGCACTACAGGCCAAGGACATTCACCAGTTGGTCATGTTCATCTAAACACCTGTTCATCTTTGCACTACGGGCCAAAGATATTCATCAGAAATCATTCATCTTTGCACTACCAAGGCCAAAGATATTCATCGAAATCATTCATCTTTGCACTACAGGCCAAAGATATTCATCATAAATCATTCATCTTTGCACTACAGGCCAAAGATATTCAATAATATCATCATTTAAGACCGAGGATGATGAAAAATATTTTTTTAAAGAAACGAATCCAGTGAAACAAAATGACAAGGATTAAGGATTAAGGATTCGTACTTTGTTTTATCCACATCCAAAAATACCTCAAAAATAATCATAGTGGTGTAAAATTCAAGAATGATCAAAACATGGATACAATCAAAGCTAGTATCCATAATAGATATTTTGGACAAAAAGAAAAAATTTCATTTTTGGATGAATAGTCAGATATATCGTGAATAGTGTCTTGAAGTATCGTGAATAGTAACTCCGACACCAAAAGATAGAAATTTCACAAAAAAACATCTTCACGCTTCGTGAATAGTACTCGTGAATAGTAACTCGTGAATAGTAACTCATGAATAGTAACTCATGAATAGTAACCCCGACATGAAAAAGTTCCAAATTTGATAAAAAGTTCCAACCAATATTTTGGCATAATGATATTGAAGAAATAATATCATTTGAGAAGAAAATAACATCCCTTACCTCGAAAAGGCAAGATGCTTAGTTGAAACAGGATATAGGCTATGACTTGAACTTTTTCGTAGTATAGCAATACTCAAAGTATACTCAAAATACTCACAAAAATACGCTCGATAATATAGAGAGAAAACTTGATTTACGGTGTGATTTTCAATTCTAACCTAAGCACCTATTTATAGGAAATTGCTTAGAACACCAAAGCAGAAAATTTAATATAATAATAATATATAAATATAAATTCTTACGCCCACTCTTTGAATTCTGAAAATCTGAATTCAAACCACATGCTAGACCCACTAATAACAAAAAAAACGTTTTTCATATTTTAAATATTTTAAACTTCCAAAAATCAATTATTTCGGAGCTTTGGAACTTCAATAATTCATAATAAATAGCCCTTTTATCAGAAAATTTGAATCTCGCGAGTTTTTATAGGAAATTCAATTCTCTACAACTTTACAGAAGAAAGTTTTTCCAAATTCCAAACAGAAATTGACCGAAATCCACAAATGGGCGATTTTACAGGCTATAATCAAATTTCAGTCAATAAATGGGGTCCAGCGACATGTTTAACATGTTTTAAACATTTATTACAACAAAAATACTCATCCTCCACATATACTCATATATCCCACATTCATCGTAAAAATATCATCGTTAATATATTATTAAAATAATATATTTAAATGAATTATTTTATCAGAAAAAGATAAAATATTAATTTGCAACAATTGTCACATTAAAATTTTCTCCATCTATATCCTCATAAAATCAATATTTTCCTCATCGTATGAATCAATAATTAATTATTCACAAATAATATTACGAGAATCACAATATTGACAACCGTGCGGTTCCCAGAGAAGAGGGGCTTTCCAATAAGAATTTCTCACTTCTTGGCGCCGCAATTAGGTGACCAAACCTCTCCTTAGGCAGAACTTTCTAGACATTGCCAATAATGTTATCTAATAATATTATTAGGATAATATGAATTATTGCTTCGATAATGAAAAATCTTGTGTAATGACAATTATTGAAACAATGACAATATAAAATATCAATGCGCAATTATTGAATCAATAAATAAAAATCTTTGAGCAGTAATTATCGTAACCATTATTGAGTAGTGCCTTCTTACGTTAGAATCAATAATTGGTGCAATACTAAATCTTCTTCTTGTGCAACAACGCGATATCGTGTTTTAACCATAGGGTATTCCAACGATTGTAAGCCCAGTAACAACTCTGTAGATTATTTATAAATAACTTATTCTTGTCGTTTTCTTCCTCCAATCGCTTTCCGTTATGGGGCCCATACATGGTCGCTGTGTCGCCGCATACGAATATTCCCTCGAAGCGATCGAATATTCCACGACCAAACGAATATTCTCCGACAATAATGAATATTATATAACCACTTGCTTATTTAAAATATTTGCGCATTTTACCCATAACTAACCACATTAATCAAATCCACCCTTACTATTTCAAAATAATAAATAAAGAAAATTCCTTTTTATTTAAAAAAATTTCGAGGTCTTACAAATTAGGTGACCAAACCTCTCCTTGACAGAACTTTCTAGACATTGCCAATAATGCTATCTAATAATATTATTCAAATAATATGAATTATTGATCTGATAATGGAATCTTGTGCAGTGAAAATTATTGAAACAACAATAATATAAAATATCAATCGCAATTATTGAATCAATAAAATAAAATATTGAGCAAGTAATTCTTTGTAACAATTATTGAGTAGTCTTCTTACATAAGAATCAATAATTCAAAAATTATGCTTGATATCGTAATCTTCTTGTGCAATAACACGTATTCGTATTTTAACCACCGGTATTCCAAAGTGTTATTCAGAATAACTACACCGTTATTTATAAACTCATTTTTTGTCGTTTTCTTCATCCGACAGTTATTCGTTATGGGGCCCACAAATGGCTGCGCCGTCGTACGAATATTCTCCAACAGAAAGAATATTCCACGACCAAACGAATATTCCCCGACAATTGAATATTTTATAACCACTAAACTTTTATCAATTTAACCATTTACTGAATAGTTATTATAAGAAAAATTAAATACTTTTATTTCATAAAATTCGGGGTCTTACACTTAACGTTATATTTTTTGGGTCACCCGTGCCCCTGTCGTTAACAGAAGACAAACGGGGTTAAAATTGGCTGACGTGACAGACACATGGAGGCTTAAAGGGAGAAGGTTCAAAAATGTCATTGACACATGTAAATATGTCATTTAATCAAAACAAAAAATACGAAAATTCAAAATAAAAAAAAATCATAACATATTTACATCATTTAATCAAAATACTAAAATTCAAATTATTTTGTTAACTAATCAAAACAACTAATTAAATAAAATAAATTGTATAACATATTTACATCATTTAATCAAAATACTAAAATTCAAAACATAACATATTTACATCAAATACTAATTTAAAAAAAGCTAAAATACTAATTAAAAAATACTAAAATACTAAAAAAATCAAATTCAAAAATAATAAATACTAAAATTCAAATTATTTTGTTAATTAATCAAAACAACAAAAATTTAAATTACATCATTAAAATACTAAAATATTAATACTAAATACTATTTGATATAAAATATTAATATTCTCAAAATATTAACGTTTTTTAACATATCAACTAATATTAAAAATATTAAAAACCTTAATATTTTTTTATATTAAAAACGTTAATATTTTTAATATTTTATTAATATTTTTGATATTAAAAAGCGTTAATACTTTGAAAATATTAAATTTCTTTGATATGAGGTTAATATTAAAAGGTTAATATTTTTGATATAAAAATATTTAAAATTTTTAAAACATTTTAAAAACTTTACTTTTTGATATTAAAAATATTAAAAATGTTAATATTTTTTTATATTAAAAAGCGTTAATATTTTTTAATATTTTTTATATTAAAAAACGTTAATATTTTTAATATTAGTTGATATGTTAAAAAAAAGTAAATATTTTTGATGATGTAATTAGTTGAATTTTAAAAATAATATAATTTAAATGAATTTTAAAAATATTCAAAAATTTAACTAATTCAAAATAATTAACGTTATTTAGTAAAAAATATTAACGTTAATTATTTTTTGATGATTTTAGTTGAATTAACGTTAAGTATTTTGAAATTTTGAATTTGTTGAATTTTGAATTTTAAAAATATTAAAGTTAATCATCAAAATACTAAAAATATTAGTTGAATTTTCAAAATACTAAAAATATTAACGTTAATTTTGTAATATTCAAAATCTGAAAAAATTTAGTATTTTAATGATGTAATTTGAATTTTGTTGTTTTGATTAATTAACAAAATAATTTGAATTTTAGTATTTTATTATTTTTTAATTTGATTTTTTTAAGTTTTTTAGTATTTTTTAATTAGTACTTTAATTATTTTTTTAATTAGTATTTGATGTAAATATGTTATGTTTTGAATTATAGTATTTTGATTAAATGATGTAAATATGTTATACAACTTATTTTATTTAATTACTTGTTTTGATTAGTTAACAAAATAATTTGAATATTAGTATTTTGATTAAATGATTTAAATATGTTATGCTTTTATTATTTTGAATTTTAGTATTTTTTATTTTGATTAAATGACATATTTACATGTGTCATGGGCATTTTTGAACATTCTCCCTTCAAACCTCTATGTGTCTGTCATGTCAGCCAATTTTAACTCTGTTTGTCTTCTATTAACGGCAGGGGCACGGGTGACCCGAAAAATGTAACTTTAAGGGTATTTTTGGATCAAAAAAGAGTATAGGATGCTCGATAGACATTGCGATAAACGTCAAGGGCATTTTTGAAACCTTCTCCCGGGTAAAAAATGAGAGAGAAAGGAAGTTTAAAAAGTGAGATAGCTTCAACAAACAATTATTGATCTCCTCTCACTTAATAAAATAAATAATAATAATAATAATAATAATATAGAGAGATAATAAATAATTAAATAAATTTTGATAAAATAGATTATCCGTAAAGCATTAATTTATTGCAAAACACTTGTTAAATTGAATACGTGATTATTCACAAAATAATGACAAATGATCTGGAGTGTATCTTGCACCTTTTTATGTATGGACTATTTTGTTGTCAAAACAACTTTTTTTTTTACAGTATTTTGCAGCCACAAGAAAAGAAAAGAAAACAACTTATTAAAAACCACAAAAAAGGTGGAAGAGATTTAAAAATCAAAATCACAATTATAGGTTAACATCGTTTTCCGTTCCGAAATCTCCTCTGCGTCAATGGAGTTTCCCCATTTCCAGCCAAATCTTTTCACCCATTCTTATATATGTTTCAATGGCTCCTCCATTTTCATTTGGTCGCACCGCTGTTTATACTTGTGATTATAAACTATCAGGTATGTGTTTCTTGTTTATATGCATGTATAGAAATTTGATTTGGTTCATCTAGCTTAATTAATGTTTTAGTAGAAAAATAATTGGAATTCGCATGAAGTGTGATCTTATTGATATTGTTAATCATGCTATATATTGCGAAAGTTTTTGACGAATTACAGTTGCATACATCATTAATGGGATTGGACGATGATTATAAGATTGGTCCACCATATTATATATCTGAGCAAAAGAATTACTCAGTGATCTAAAAAAAAATTGTTAGACGAACGCAGGTGGCGAAGTGGGCGCCTAGTGCCTAGGCGGCCAAGCTAGATGGTGCCAAGGCGTTTTGCTAGGCAGATTTGTCGTTTTCTTTGACGGTCTTATATATTTATTTATTTTTATTGTACATAGTTGTTATACTATGTAAAACATATAGTAAATGTAAAACTTTTTAAATTTTAAACGAAACATTATAAAAAAATAATCTTTTAAGAATTATCGAATTCAAATTCATATTAAGTATTGTAAAACTTCAAAATAGAGGTCTGATTATGCTTAGGCGAGGGCCTAAGCGTCCAACCAAATCAAGGCAATAGAGAACTGTCAAGCGCCTAGGCAAAAATTAATTAGACCTAGGGAGGGATTCTTAGATCACTGGAATTACCACATAACTGAAAACAAAAAAATAATAATAAATAAAATCGCAAGATATATCATTTTCCTATTGATGAAGAAGTCCCCATAATTTTAACTCTTTTGATGTTGTTTAAATTATTTTTGGAGAGGAATCCAAGTTGTTTGCCATAATAATGCAAGAGTAAATATATTTAGGGAACTGATAAGTAAATATGATTGTGGATTAACTTACCATGTGAGATATATAGAATAAGGTTACAATGTATGGGAAAATGTTGCATTGGTTGAGTGCAAAAATTCTATGGACATAGCATTACTGTGGTGGAAATTTCCATAGCCAACTGTTTCCTGTGACACGCGTTGTTGCGTGTGTAAAATTAGTGGGATATAATATAGAATTTTTATCAAAATTAAAGGATAAAATAAGAAAATAAAAATAAATTATTTAAAAAAGACAGATAGTTATACATATAAATCTAAGGAGTCGATATTTCCACACAGTTTTTTTATATTTTCACACTGTGGTCTCCACATATTTGTTAAGTTTATTTTTATGTCCAATTTACTCTTGCTTGAACCCAGTTACCCTCTCTCGTCCTCTCTCTATTCCCCTCCACAACCCAATCTCTAAATCCTGTTGTTCAATCAAATCCAAATCCAAAACAAACAAAGGGAGAATATGGTTTTGGTTTCCATTTATCTACGGATAGATTTTTTTATTGAACCACCAGATTTGGATTTAGATATGGTTTTGGTTTGTTTGTTTTGGATGTGGATTGATTTGTTTGATTGAAGAAATTTAGAGACTTGAGTTGTGCAGGGGAGGGAGAGGAAGAGAGATTGTATCTGGAGATTGTTTCAAAGGGTAAATTGGACATAAAAAATAAGCTTAATAAATATGTGAGGACCATAGTGTAAAAATATAAAAAAAAAACGTGTTAAAATATCAACTCTCTAAATATATAGGGACAAAAAAAACTTGTGACACAGTTACACGAAATGACAGGACGAATTAATTACGGAACAACTTTATTAATAGACATTTATAACTAGGCAGGTAGAGTGAGTAACTAACTACTCCCTCCGTTCTTAAAAGATTGTCGTTTTAGAAGAAAAAATTTATTTTAAAAAATTTATCGTTTACAACTTTCGAGAAGAATAAATTATTTACTTTTCTATATTACCCCTACCTTCTCTCATTGTCCCAATAAATTATATTCCTTGTATTAATAGTTTTCAACTTCCTATAAAGGGGTAGTAATGAAATTTTAAATAAATTTTACTTGGTAAATGACACTTTCTTAAGATTATAATTTCAAAATTATTAATAATAGGATTAAATAATCATAATCACATGTTTGTTTTTTACGGGATTATTTATGTGATAATTTAAAATAATCCTATGTTATGTTTTTTTCAAGATATTAATTAAAAAATTGGATAAAAAATATCGTTTAGATTATTATACCCTTACCAATAATAACATATTTTAAATTTATTTATACATCAAAAAATGATGAACAATTATTTATAAATGTGACGCCCCCAAAATAGGTATACATCACTCATTCTGAGTCGTCAAATACATGGTATAGAATACAAATACAAACTTAAATATTCAACATAAGCTGTGAGTTTTAATACAAATATTGTCTTTTAGACAGTATTCAAACTCAAAATAAGTCCTCAATACATTTATTATTACGCTATTTCACAGAATAGTGAGTACTACTAATGCAAACATTTGGACCGTCACTCCGTTCCCCGACTAGTCCCAGCTATATTCTCATTTCCTGAATAGAACAATGAAAGCAAAGGGTGAGCTCAACTAGCCCAGTAAGAAATATCATGACTAAGATAATGCAGAATAAATTATCGTTAGCCTTCAACACTGTTAAACAGATAAAATACAATAGACATCAAGTTTAACTAAAGCAGAACAAGCAATCCATTAGAAGAGTCAAGTAGAGCATGATATCTACTATCTTCTATGATTTAAAAAGTTTATCATCAATTTTATCGCTGAGACTCAGCTTAATAAATAATTCACATCATCGAATCACCCCCTTGACTACTACCGAGGATATTCATTAGTATCACGACCACGAATTATCCATACACTACGGGCCAAAGATATTCGTGTTTTCATCAATGGTCATGATCATGCCAACAACTATCCATCAATGTAGTACGGGCCAATGATGACTTTTACCACATCTATGCACTACGACCACAGATGACTTTCATCATAATATAATCATGAGGATGATGACAATGATATAAGAATTTAATTAAAAGAAAGCAAATGATAAATTTTTAAATATTTATAATTTAATTTATTCAGAATTCAATAACGTCCAAATTATCAACATGATACTGCTTTGTGGATTAAAATTCAAGAATAATAATGTATCAAAAATGATTTGGACCAAAAAGAAATTATTTTTTGTCATGAAGTACCCTGGGTGAATAGTAACTGAGTGAATAGTACCCTGTAAATAGTACTTCGGGAATAGTAATCTCGTGAATAGTACTCCGACATGAAAAAATTAAAACTTATCAAGAATGCTCAAAATAATATTTTCATGAAAAGATACTGGATGAAGCGTAAACATAAATGACATTCTACTAATTTCATGGAGTATAGAAGCCAAAACTTTAACAAAATGAGTGTAGAATTCAAAATCTGAAACGAAATAATATTACTTACATACTTTCTAGACATCATCAATATTGTAAATAATAATATGAATAACTGTATCGTCTCAATTATTTATTTAATAATATATAAAATATCGACAATAATTGAATCAAATAACGTGAGATACTATGCAACAATTATTATAGCAATAATTGAACAAAATTTAGTGACTTCTCACGTAAGCATCAATAATCAATATCGTGTGCTACTATACAACCACGCGTATTACTGTACTTTTAACACCGGGTATTTCAACAGTTAACGGTAAGACTTTTGCCGTTATTTTTATAAAAATATATTTATGTCATTTTATAACTCCGATAATAATTTCGTTGTGGGGTCCACCAATAATTGTGTCGTCGTACGAATATTCCCTGTTAAAACGAATATTCTCCGACCAATCTAATATTATATAACAACTTGCATATTTTACAAAATTTATAAATATTACCCACAAATATAACATTATATTAAATTCACACTATAATATTCAAAAATGATATTTATACAAAAAATCATCTTTATTCATAAAAGTTGGGGTCTTACAACCTCCCCTTCTTATGAAATTTTGCCCTCGAAATTAGGGTACATACCTGGTATGTTGAAGAGGTGAGGATATCGTGATTTCATTTCAGATTCTAACTCCCAGATCATTTCCTCAACATCGTGGTTTCTCCACAAAACTTTGAGTTGAGGTATAACCTTAGAGCGTAGAATATGTTCCTTCTTATCCAATATTTTAACAAGAACCTCTTCATACGTTAAATCTTCAGCTATTTCGTCCAGTTCTAACTCAATAATGTGGTTCGGGTCTTCCACATATTTACGTAACATAGATATGTGAAAAACGTTATGAACACGAGGCATACTTGGCGGTAACGCGAGTCTATAAGCCACAGTTTCTACTCGGTTAAGGATTTCAAATGGGCCAATGAATCGAGGATTGAGTTTTCTTCTCTTTCCAAATCTCGTAACTCCTTTCCATGGTGCCACACGTAACAACACATGCTCTCCAACATTGAATTTCACGTTTTTTTGATGAAGATCATCATAACTCTTTTGTCGATCTTGTGAGGTCTTTATACGTTGTCGGATCATTTGAATCTTCTCTGTAGTCATACGTACTAATTTCGGTCTCAACAATGTTGCTTCACCCACCCCATCCCAGCATACTGTAGAACGACACTTGCGTCCATACAACGCCTCGAATGGAGCCATGTCGATACTTGCTTGATAACTATTGTTGTAGGAGAATTCCACTAATGGCAAGAACTTGTCCCAACTTCCTTTGAAGTCAAGGACACAGAGTATTAATACATCCTTAAGAGTTTGAATAGTCCTCTCTGACTGCCCGTCCGTCTGAGGGTGATATGCCGAACTAAATTGTAAATCTGTGCCCATAGCTTTTTGCAAACTAACCCAAAACTGTGAAGTGAATCTTGGGTCTCGATCAGAAACTATGGGTACTGGCATACCATGCAGTCTTACAATCTCATTTATGTATATATGAGCAAGACGTTCAAGTGTATAAGTTTCTCGTATAGGTAAGAAATGAGCAGACTTAGTCAATCTATCAACAATAACCCAAATCGCATCATGTCTTGAGAAACCTTGGGAAGACCAGTAACGAAATCCATGGTAATGTGCTTCCACTTCTATTCTGGAAATTCAAGTGGTTGCAATGGACCTTTTGTCACTTGATGCTTGGCCTTGACACGTTGAAAAGTTAAACATCTAGAGATAAACTCCGCGATCTTTCTCTTCATATTGCTCCAGCAAAATGTATGTCGAAGAACACGATACATTTTGGTACTCCTAGGATGGATTGCAAACGGTATGTTGTGCGCCTTCATCATTATTTTATAGTTTAAATCAGGGTCGTTAGGAACACAAAGTCTAGATTTGACTCGTAGTATTTCTTCTTCATCGATTCTTGCTTCTGGAATAGCACCTTCTTACACTTTCTTCCTCATACGCATCAGCTCCAGGTCTGTAGCTTGAGCAGCTTTAACTTTATCGATTAAAGTCAGTTTTACTCGTATATTTGCCATCATCACGTGGGTCCCTGGAGTCCTTAACTCTCTCTCCATCCTTTGCAAGTCATACAAAATGGGCCTTTGCATTGACAATATCACACTCGCTTTTCCAGGATGGTATTGAATGGTATGATCATAATCTTTCAACAATTCAAACCAACGTCATTGTCGCATGTTGAGTTCCTTTTGGGTGAATAAATATTTGATGCTTTTATGATCCGTATAGATCTCCACCTTCTCCCCATACAGGTAATGCCTCCAAATTTTAAGTGCAAAAACGATTGCTGCCAACTCTAAATCATGAATAGGATAATTCCTCTCATATTCTTTGAGTTGTCGCAAGCCATAGGCTATGACTTTCCCATGTTGCATGAGAACACATCCTAACCCTTTGCCTGAAGCATCACTGTAGATGACAAATCCTCCAAACCAGATGGTATTGTCAGAACAGGTGCTAAAATGAGTATCCTCTTGAGTTCTTGAAAACTCTTCTCAATTCCTCGCTCCAACCGAATTTTGTATCTTTTCGAGTCAGCTGAGTTAATGGAGTATCGATTCGAGAAAATCCTTCTACGAATCTCCGATAATAACCAGCTAAGCCGAGAAAGCTACATACTTCGGTCACTAATTTAGGTTGCTCCCAGCTTTGAATTGCTTCAATCTTTGTCGGGTCAACAGATATTCCGTGATTTGATATCACGTGCCCAAGGAATGTTACTTATTCAAGCTAGAACTCACATTTCTTCAACTTGGCATACAACTTGTTTTCACGAAGCTTTTGGAGTATCAGCCTCAAGTGTTGCTCATGATCTTCATAGATTTTGGAGTAAATGAGGATATCATCAATAAAGACGACCACAAAATGATCCAAATATTCCTTGAATACTCGGTTCAGCATATCCATGAAGACAACAGGAGCATTAGTCAATCCAAAAGACATAACTAGGAATTCATAATGCCCGTACCGAGTTTTAAAAGCAGTCTTTGGAATGTCATCAGTTTTAATCTTCAATTGGTGATATTCGGAACGAATATCAATCTTTGAAAAGATTTTGGCACCTTGCAACTAGTCAAAAAGGTCATCAATACGAGACAATGGGTACCTATTTTTGACAGTGACATGGTTCAATTCCCGATAATCAATACAAAGTCGCATACTCCCATCTTTCTTCTTCACGAATAGAACATGAGCACCCCAAGGAGACGTACTAGGATGAATGAAACCGATGTCTAACAATTCATGCAGTTAGGTCTTTAACTCCTGAAGTTCAATAGGAGCCATTTGATATGGGACTTTGGAAATGGGTTTTGTATCGGGTTCAAGGTCGATACAAAATTCAATTTCACGCTCTAGGGGTTGGTCAGGAAGTTCTTCAAGGAATACGTCAGGAAATTTATTTACAATAGAAATATCATTCAAAACTAACGTATTTTTGTTTAAATCCATGACATGAGCTAAGAAAGCTTGACATCCGTTTTTCAATAAACGAATAGCTTTATGGCTTGAGATGACAGTGATTGATTTCAATGGTTTGGTTGCTTGAATTCGCATAATAGGTTGGTTAGGAATATGAAAGCTAACAACCTTACGAAAACAATCAATTTTAGCATGATGAGTAGTTAACAAATCAATCCCTAAAATTACGTCAAATGCAAGTATTTTCAATGAAACAAGATCGACAGGTAATGTGAGGGTACCGATTTGAACCAAACAAGACTTATAAACAGTGGATGTAATGAAGGTTTCTCCCAACGGAGTTTCAACAGATAAGTCAAAGTCTAATTTCTCCGGAATCAAATTTAAACGTTGAGCGCAAGTAGGAGAAATAAAAGAATGGGTAGAATCGGTATCAAATAAGGTATAGACTTCGCTAGAGTTTATGATTAGCTTACCCGTGATGACCTCGTTCGGGTTCCTTGCTTTCTAGGAGGTCACGACAAACGTTCCCCCTTGAACTACTGGTTTTGACTTGTTTGGGACGACATTTGGTGCCTCCGTCCCAGCTGGACTTAGCTTCGCTGCACGACAAAATTGAGCTAGGTGACCTTCTCTTCTATAATTGTAACACACATTTTGGACTGCTGCATGCAATTTGGACTGATGTGTCCCTCCCCTCCGCATTTGAAGCATATGATAGGTGGTCATTCTTCTTCCTTAACAACGGTTGCTGGTGTTGACGTCTTTTCATCATTGTTGAATCTCCTCTTCTTGAAATGTCCACTTTTATTGTCTTGGCCATGATTACCACCGAAGTGGTTACCATTTCTGGCATGTTGATTCCCTCCACGTTTGTTGTCACCGCTTCGATGACTTCTACCACTGGTATTATCATTTTGTCGGCTGATCTCTCTTGGTTGGGTTGACTCATTATCGCGCTCCAATAACTGAGCCCTATTTACAACATTTGAATACAAACACAGTTTGTGAGAGATAAGGTATTGACATATCTCGGGTTTCAAACCTCTTAGAAACATTCATGGCATTCTCTCCTTATTATCAACTAAGTGGGATGCAAACCGGAACAACACGGCAAACTTAGCTTCGTACTGCGACACGGTCATATTATTTTCCTCCAGCTTGATGAACTCTACCTCCTTCATGTGACGAATACTTTTGGGAAAGTACTTGTCGTTGAACAACTCTTGGAACTTCTCCCAAGACATCTTCAATACGACAGGTTGAGTACGCTTTACTGATTCCCACCAGTAATATGCCTCTCCTCGCAACATGAAGGTGGCAAAGGGAACCTTTTGCTCCTCGGAGCATCCCAAGACTTCGAATATCTTGGTGATCTGCTTTATCCACGTCTCCGCCTTAAGTGGTTCTGGCTTTCCCCAAAACTCTGATGGTCCCAGCTCCTTGAATTTCTTAGCAGTGACCATCTGTGAGTTGCCAATGTTTCCACCTGTATTTTGAACAGAAGCCGCTCTCGCCTGATGTTGCATGAATTGCATAAAGCCTCTTAACATCCCATCGTTTATCATTTGATCGGTGTTGTTGTTTACCTGAGGATTATTGTCTTCCTGTTGCACATTATCCTGAGTATTGATTTGTGGTAATTCAACGGTCTCCTGTGCTCCATTGCTATTCTCAACATTCTCGGATGTCATTTTCAAATACTGTCACAAAACAAGGGTTAATTGACATACCACATATTATCCCTATATTCTGACCGACCAATTAAATAACAAATAAACTTAGGTAGGTCATACTAGCGAAGAAATTACCCATTTCTCCGATCCTATTTCTAGTCTCACCTCTCAGCTAGGGATCATATCCCTAAGCTTTGATACCAATTGTGACGCCCCCAAAATAGGTATACATCACCCATTCTGAGTCGCCAAATACATGGTACAGAATACAAATACAAACTTAAATATTCAACATGAGCAGTGAGTTTTAATACAAATATTATCTTCTAGACAGTATTCAAACTCAAAATAAGTCCTCAATACATTTATTATCATACTATTTCACAAAATAATGAGGACTACTAATGCAAATATCTGGACCGTCACTTCGTTCCCTGACTAGTCCCACCTATATTCTCATTTTCTGAAGAGAACAATGAAAGCAAAGGCTGAGCTTAAATAGCCCAGTAAGAAATATTATGACTAAGATAATGCAGAATAAATTATTGTTAGCCTTCAACACTGTTCAACTGATAAAATACAATAGACATTAAGTTTAACTGCAGCGGAACAAGCAATCCATTAAAAGAGTCAAGTAGAGCATGATATCTACTATCTTCTATGATTTAAAAAGTTTATCATCAATTTTATCGTTGAGACTCAGCTTAATAAATAATCCACATCATCGAATCACCCCTGCACTACGGCCAAGGATATTCATTAGTATCACGACCACGAATTATCCATACACTACGGGCCAAAGATATTCGTGTTTTCATCAATGGTCATGATCATGCCAACAACTATCCGTCAATGTAGTATGGGCCGATGATGACTTTTACCACATTATTTGTAACGTTATGGTCATGATTATACCGAATAATCCATGGTCATAATCATACCAAGTCCATCTATGCACTACGGCCACAGATGACTTTCATCATAATATAAGCATGAGGATGATGACAATGATATAAGAATTCAATTAAAAGAAAGCAAATGATAAAATTTTAAAGATTTATAATTTAATTTATCCAGAATTCAATAACGTCCAAATTGTCAACATGATACTGCTTTGTGGAGTAAAATTCAAGAATAATAATGTATCAAAAATGATTTGGAACAAAAAAAAATCATTTTTTGTCATGAAGTACCCCGGGTGAATAGTAACTGAGTGAATAGTACCCCGTGAATAGTACTTCGGGAATAGTAACCCCATGAATAGTACTCCGACATGAAAAAGTTAAAACTTATCAAAAATGCTCATAATAACATTTCCATGAAAAGATACTGGATGAAGTGCAAATATAAAGGATATTCTACTAATTTCATGGAATATAGAAGCCAAAACTTTAACAAAATGAGTGTAGAATTCAAAATCTGAAACGAAATAATATTACTTAATATTACAGAGTATGGAAGAAAATATTATTTCACATGAATACTGAACAAAAATAATATCCCTTATCTTGAAAAGAAGAGTATTCCAACTGGTATAGCGGAGATATTCTTGAAGAAAACTATCACTGTTTTTTACGCTCAAAGCTTTCTAAAACTCGAAAGAAATACGCTCAATATTATAGAAGAAGAATTCTCTGATTCTGGTGTGATTTTCAATTCTAATTAAGTATCATATTTTTAGGATAATGGAAGGGGCACTATATAAGAAAAAAATCATGAACGCAACAGTTATGCAAATCACGGATGCTTTATGAATTCACGGATGCCAATTTCAAACAATCATCCATTAAAAACAAAACAAAAAATATAATACACACACACACACACATTTATATATATATATATATATAAACACATGTTATATAAAAATTCCTCCCACACCCGTGAAGCATTTTTAGATTTCTCCCCCAAAAGTCCTCCACATGTGGGCCCCTACCATATGTCATCATCACATGTGGGCCCCACCTTTATTATAAATTTCTACCAATTATTTTGAAAAATGGGAGTCCATATAATAAGCAAAATTATAACAAATACTTCATAAAAATCCCCTCAATATTTTTAATAACTATTATTATTCATCACTATTATTATTCGTAATATTTAACAACCAGATCATTCCTAGGAAAAAAGGGACTTTCTGATAAGGATTTCTTCCTATTGGCGCGCAATTAGGTGACCAAACCTCTCCTCGACAAAACTTTCTAGACATCGTCAATATTGCAAATAATAATATGAATAATTGTATCGTCTCAATTATTGATTTAATAATATATAAAATATCGACAATAATTGAATCAAATAACGTGAGATACTATGCAGCAATTATTGTAGCAATAATTGAACAAAACTGAGTGACTTCTCACGTAAGCATCAATAATCAATACCGCAGCTACTTATGCAACCACGCCAGACATCGTATTCGCATTTTTAACACTTGATATTTCAACAGTTAACGATAAGACTTTCGCCGTTATTTTAATAAAAAGATATTTCTGTCGTTTTCTAACTCCGACAATAATTTCGTTGTGGGGTCCACCAATGATTGTGCCGTCGTACGAATATTTCCTGTTAAAACGAATATTTTCCGACCAATCGAATCTTATATAACAGCTTGCATACTTTGCAAAATTTATAAATATTACCCACAACTATAACATTATATTAAATACACATCATAATATTCAAAAATGATATTTATAGAAAAATTCATCTTTATTCATAAAATTGGGGTCTTACAATAAACTTTTAAACAAGTGGTTATATTATTCAATCAAATGCTCAATGATACTAATTATATAATTTAATTTTAATTATTAAAATACAATTACGTAATATATATTGTATCGTTACGGCTCTTTATCTTTTGAAAAACTCAGATATATTATAGGTCCTGAAATTAACCTCTCTTGAAGTAAATTAAGTTCTTAGCCATACATACCAGCTAGGAGATAAAGCTAGAGTTCCAATCTTTAATTTATTTTACTGCATGCAAGTCCTTCATCCTCTGTCGAATATCCTTAATTATTTTTTTCCAAATTAGACAAGATGGATGAAAATAACATTCAATTCAAAGTGGAGGGATGATGGCAGATCGAGATCGATGGTGTATCATATCTAGTTGACGCCTAGCTTCTAGAAAATATCGAGATCGATGGTATGATCTTTTGTAATTACGTAATATATTTGTAGAAAAAGGTTGAGGGTAATTTTGTCTAGCAAATTTTAATTTCAAATGATAGGGATTATAATACCTAGTAGGAAATAATATTAAATAATCCCTTATATTAAGTCATTTTCAATCCTTGAACTAATAATCTTAAACTCAAATTTAAAAACAAACAATTGGGATTAATAGTCATATCCCAAGTGTAATTCTTGCAAACAATTAGGGTCGATTTGTTTTAAAGAAAACATGTTTTGGATGTTTGTATGAGTTATGACAAGAATTAAACAATGGTAATGTGGTTAATGGAAATCACTTTATGCGCAGCAAGGTGCAAATAAATACCATAGTTTGAGAAAATGATTTGATGCTTTAATGTTCTAGGTAAATAGGATCTTAACCTTTAACAAGTAGTACTGAGTCTTACTTAACCCTTGAGTGGATTTGACCACTAAGTCAACTCCGCTAGAGGGCATTATGTATGTCCGAGTCTCAGGTCTTTTGATGACTAATAAAATCTCCAAAAGTAATGGACGGGAAGTTGCATGAATTGTTACACAAAGACAAGTTTTCTATATTTATTTTATTTTATATATTTTTAGTTCAGTGTTCCAATATGATTGCAGTCAAACTATCTGGCAAAATTAATTTTCACTATTATTTTCAGTTCTGTTTTAATGATTGCAATTACTAAATTCCAGGATGGTCAATTCAAGGCAATGTCAATGGTTGTACCTACTTGTCTGTGGATTGATCGTGCTAAAAACAGAAAGTGTATCTGTTCCAATAACACTTCTTGAGAGTGCCAAGGCAAAAGGAGCAGATGAAAGTTTTGTTTCATTTAGAACCAACAAACTTATTTATCTTCAACAATTACTGAGACTACATTTTATGGAATGGGATACAAGCCCCTGAAATGGAACTTAAGACATGCTAGTTTCTTTTTTCCCCGGAAAAATATTATATAGCTTCATTAAGCTGACCAATCCACCAGTTCAATTAACTTCCTAGATGTTGATGCTGTCAGACAGAATATAAGTCTTGAAACATGGTTGCATGCCATATTTTTTGTAGTTTGTTTGGACGGGAGTGCGCCATCATATGCTTTAGATAATGGAGTTGGAGATGGAGTTAACAAGTGGCTGATTTTTCTAGAGGTTGGTGATCACTATGACTACGTTAAAATTTTATTAATTGTAATATCTAATTTACTTTTGATTGCTAATAATTAGAGAATGAAAAGAAAGGAACATAAACCATAGACAATCTTTACAACCAAATGTTTTATGGCTCCTAATTTTTTGTTGTTTTCTTCAACTAGAATGAGCACTTTAAATTATCTTAGCAACATGAGAAGGAGATTTAGAAGAAAATGATTCAGCTAAGAGAAAGAGACAACAATTGGTTGGTATTCGTAGAGGCTAATCCTTTTTATTATAAAGTTATAGATCAGTGACTTGGAAAAAGGGAGGGGGGGAGGGGGAAGGGGAGAGGGGGAGGGGTGGGGGGGTTGCCAAATTGGAGTTTAGGGGTATTAAAGTATCCAATTCAAAATAAGTGAAATAGGCTCTTAAGTTATATATTGAGTCTCTAGAGTATGTGTGACGTTGAATCTACATATGAATAGTGTCTGCTTTGATACCATATTTAAGCATGGAATAGTATCTCAAATTATATATTAAGCCTCAAGTTGTTAGTGCCCGATGGATGTAGAACTTTATATCTCAACAAAGAGTTTTGAAATCGGGCGCATTGTCTCTTAACCATGGCTTTCTCTCTTCATGTCTATGTCTCCCTATTTTCTTCATTGTTTTATCAATTGGGAGTTGGGGTTTAATTGGGGGTTAGGATTTGTGGTAAGAAACATCAAAAGAGATCGTATTTTTTATCTTTCGAAGGAGTGCCACCTTTGAATTAGCCAAAACAGGATATTTACGTAACTTCCCTGAATTGGTCACGAAACTAGAAGGTACGGGGTGCCGACTGTAATATTGATAATTAGTGGGGGTACCAAGTGTATTTATGGCTATCTATAAGGGTACTTATATAATTTACTCTTGATGACTTGCAGTTTCTTTTACAAAATAATTTTCTAATGATGTTAATTGTGCTTTCAAGGGAGGAGGATGGTGTTCTTCATCAAATGATTGCTATTTACGTTCAAACACACCGCTCGGCTCCTCCAATCAATGGCTTGATAAAAACAGTTCTTTGTTGGCGATTTTGGATAATAAGGAATTGAGTAATCCTTGTAGGTCTTATTGTTTTTTGTTGTGTTTTTTCATCTCATATTTTAACATATTCTCTTAATCTTCCCTTTTTACTAACATACATTTTTAGACTTCTACAATTGGAATAGGGTCTACATTAGATACTGTGATGGGAGTTCATATGTTGGAGATCTTGAGCAACCGTATACAGTAAGTAATAAATTTTGAATAACTTCAATAAATTTATTTTAATGGAGATTATCTTCAAAAAAAAATTATCAAACCCAATATAAATAATGAAAAAACAATAATTTGATCAAAAAGGGTTAATTGATATTTTAGTCTTTATATTAAGGCTTGATTTACATTTTGTTTACTGTAACTAAACCAAAAAAATATCAGTCCTTCTAGGGGTACCGGGAACTTCCGGCCGGTCCAAAAATTTTTAATTTTTATTTTGACTCCTAAAAAATGTATAGTATTTATTCCAACTAAAATTTATACAGAATTCAGTTATTTATGTTTAATACACTATTTTTTATATGTATTTAAATCACTAAATTTTATAAAAATTTCAATTGAAATAAATATTATAATTTTTTAGGAGTCAAAGCATAAAAAAATAAAAAAAATTTGGACCGGTTGGATTTAAAAAATGGATCCGGTTAGCATAAAATTATTTTATTGATAAGTTGGTCAATTGGCCAATAGAATACCGACACACATACAACCTCACCTGCGTGAGACACAGTCTTCAACTTTCTTCATTAGATTGGCGTCATATTCTTCAATGAACAAAAAGGCTGACTAGTGAGCAAATCAAAGACCAAAAGAATAAAATCTGGCATGGTCGAGAGTAGATCCTCTGTCCCTATTTTCCCAATCTCTTTGTGTTTCTCTATTTAAATTTTAACACTTAATCTTTTATTTAACACCAATTAATTTTAAAATTAAATAAAAGACCAGGTGTCAAAATTTAATTGGGAAGACACAAGGGACACGGAAAATATAAACAGAAGATCTGCTCTCGTCTTCATCTTGTTGGTGATTCTACCGGCACGAGTTCTTATCTTTATCAAATTCAAATTACCCCATTTTTGATTTGCAAATTCCTTAAATTAACTCGCCCAGTTCCAAACCCAAAAATCACCGCTTGCAACGCCGTTTAAGTCGGAGGGTTTGTAAACAATCATAATTCTCCACCAAGTAATTGATTTGGTTCTCTTTTCTTCCAATGTTTTCATTTCTGTGATGATTTATGTGTTCTAATTGTAATTATTCCTAAAATGAAACACATTTCACTTAACACAATTATATAAGATTGGTCAGTTTGGGTTAATTGACAAATACAGTATCAACACGCAAGTCGAGTAATTCTCTATGTGTCAGTACTGTATTGATCAATTAACCAAACTTACCATAAAATTAACTTTATGATAACCAGATCCCAATTATATACTCCTGTAAGTATATATAGAGAGAGAAAAAGTAAAAAATGGACTGTTTGTTCTTCGTCTTTCAAGGTAATTAGGTGGTTCGATTTTCATGGCGGTTGAGTTGTTCGGCTTTCACGGTGGTTTGGTTGCTCGGTTTTCACATTGGGCCTCTAGTAAATGAATTTTATTCGATTTTTTTTAGGTGAACATGAAAATTAGACATGAGTATATTTGAATTTTATCTATTTATATTTTTATTCTCATTGGGAGGTCAAAATACAAATAGATAAAATTCAAATACACTCATGTCTAATTTTCATATCCACTTAAAGTTTTTGATTTTATTTTCTTGTTTTCTAGTTGAGTAATAATTTGACTTTTTAATTTTCAAAGAAAAGTTTGAAGTATTATAAATTATTATCCTAAATTACTAACATTTTTTCGGTGATCGTTCTTTTAATTTTTATAATTATATAATTAAACTTTAATTTTTGTCATTTACATTCAATTAAACATACCACGATGACATGGACCGGTGACTAGACAAATTAGTGATTGTGTGTAATTAAAAAACGTTATTTTAAATGATATTAAGTGATCACGTCACCTTATATTGTTTAATAAATTTGAAAAAATAAGTTGAATAATTTCTTTTAATTACATATAAGTACTAATTGGCCTAGTCACCGGTCCATGCCAGTGGAATGTCCAATTGAATATAAGTTATAAAAAAATTCTTTTAATTATCTCTACCTGCACTTCACAAATACACGTTAGCCACATACGAATCAATTAAGTATTTGGATACAAAAATTCAATTCCCTCGATTGAAATATTTTTAAAGTTTAATAACGCAGTTGAAAGGAAAAAAATATTTCAATAATTAATATAAAAATTGATCCGTAGTACAATGATCAAAATATCAATTACCCTGGTCAAAAATAATCATATCATTTTTTATAATTATTATATATATATATATATATATATATATATATATATATATATATATTTTTTGTTTCAAGGAAAAAGATCATCCAGTTTACTTTAGAGGTGCAAGAGTGTTTGATGCCATTATGGAGGATCTATTAGCAAAAGGTTTGCGGAATGCATCAGACGTATGACTCATATATCTCCTCTCACACAAAAACTCACACTCATTAATTATGATTTGAATTGCTAACACGAAATTGTTGTGACAGGCTCTTCTAGCTGGCTGTTCAGCTGGTGGAGTGGGTGCCATGCTACAATGTGATCACTTTCGATCTCTCCTACCCACGGGTACAAAAGTTAAATGCGCTGCAGATGCTTCTTATTTCGTAGACGCGTAAGCTTTCAATAGGACCGTGTGTCTAATTCTCACCTTTTTCGTTATATTTACGCATGCAATAATCTTTTAGGTTTATTTATTTCTTGCGTGACTTAAAATGATGTTGATACTCGGAGCAGGACTGATGTTTTTGGAGGACGTCATATGAGAGAGAACTTTGCACAAGTGATTCAAACACATGTACTCTTCTTTCTCTATTTGTGTGTTGGTGTATATTTTAGTTGGGTCAGGTTAGTATGAAGTTATTTTTTTTTATAAGTTGGTCAATTGACCAATAGAATATTGACAGACATATAATCTTGCATGCGTGTCAGTATTCTATTGGTCAATTGACCAACTTACTCCAAAATAAACTTCATACTAACCACTTTCATTTTAGTTACTTATTTTTCATCACTTGATAAATTTTGTTGCATTTACAATGTTAGATATAAAATCTCACATCAGCCAGCTAAGACATGAAGATTTAATATATAATTTGACAGACTAATCTACTCATAACTAATTAATTTGGAAGTTTCAATATGTAATCAAAGTAGACACCATTCATTTGTAGACCCAACGACTCACCCAATTAAAATTAATCGAGCAACTAAAACCTGACCATGGAAAGAATTTTATATTCTCTCTATTTTCCATGGGAAGCAAGCTCTTCATTAAATACACCATGATTTTTATGAACCGAGTTACGCAACTAAAATAGGAATATTGAAACTGTAGGGATCGGAAAAGCATCTGCCAGAGTCCTGTAAATCGAAGATGAATGCGAGTTTGGTAAGAACGTATAGTGTAGTAATATGTTGATAATCATTACTTGATATTCCCCTCAAATTGTAACAATATTTCATTATATTATCACAGTGCATGTTCCCGCAAAACTTTGCTGCAGATATTCAGACACCACTTTTTATCGTAAATTCAGCTTATGACTTTTGGCAGGTTAGTAATTTTACATATATTGTAACAAATTCTAATGTGCATGCAACTTTCTTCTTGTGGTTCAAGATTTGTGCTGGAATTGTGAAAACTATTTACACTTATTTGCATTCTGATCACTTGATGAATCCACACGAGACTATATATTTAGGGAAATGATATTTCCACAACAGTTTTTGTTATTTCCACACGAAAAGTGTCCCTATAGATCCTATAGCGACAATTTTATATCTACAGCGACACTTTGCGTGTGAAAATATCAAAAATTATTGTGGAAATATCGCTTGTCTATATTTACTTGATTTAACCCCGAAGGGGTCGAATGGCAGTAGGCCTCTTGAATCTTGATAAGTGACCCCAGTAGGTGGTAAATCTCAAGGGTTCAAAACTATTATTAAGAAGCATTTTCAGGCTAGGCTGTTTATCCAGTGCACATCCGAATGGTCATGGCCGCTGGAGCCTTCGGTATAAAACAATATATACTACCCCTATTTCTAAATTTTTTGGATATAATATGTTTCTAAATTTCTTTTACTTTGATGCAACCAGTACTTCACATTATTGTTATTGGGGGTTTGGGGAAGGTCCTAGTCTCATGAGCTTTATTAAGTTAAGGCGCCATTTTTGTGATATTAGGTGAATATTCATCTTTTTCAAGAATAAGTAACACACAAACAAGATGGGCGGGTTAAATACACTTTCGCCCACTCTACTAGGGTCGATTTACAAATACATCATTGAACTGAATTTTTTTACAATCGAGTCAGTGAACTACAAATATTTATCAAATCATTACAAATTCCGTTAAATGACTTTGACTTTTAACAGAAAATACACATGTATGCCACGTAGGAGAGAGAAAATTGAAGTGGTCAATTGTAGAGGAAAGAGAAAGCTGATATGATTTTTGACTAAGAAAGAGAAAAAAAAAGAAGTTAATTCATCAAATGTTTGGATAGATCTAAAATCCAAATAATTTTTATTATAATTTTAATTTTAAAATTATACAAAATTTAAATTTTATAATTTAATTTAATTTAATTTAAGAAATATTTATTTTTATTAAAAAAAAAACCAAACTACGTTGTTGTGACGGAGAATGAGAGAGAGAACGTTGTTTAGTTTTTTTTTAATAAAAATAATAATAATTATTTTTGTTATTTAAAAAATGCAGTTTTTTTTAATAAAAATAATTGTTTTTAATAAAAATTTTAAAAAGTGTTTTTAATAAAAATTAATAAAAACCGCAATTTTGTTAAAAAAAAATACAGCTTTTTTAATAAAAATAAAAAATGCACTTTTTTTTATAAAATAAAATAAAAAATGCAGTTTTTAAAATAAAAAAACACAGTTTTTTTTTATATAAAATAAAAAATGCATTTTTTAAAAAAAAAAATGCAGTTTTTTAAAAAATATTTAAAAAGCACAGTTTTTTAATAAAAAACTCATATTTTTTTTTTATAAAATAAAATAAAAAACACAGTTTTTTTTAATAAAATAAAAAACTTTTATATACTAATATAGTTTATTATTAATTTATTTAATTAATATTTTTATTAATCTAATTATTTGTTATTTAAAAAAAAGAGAAATTTTAATTTTTGTAAAAAAATTATAGTTCAATTAGTTGACCGTAAAAAGATTCAGTCCAGTGATATATTTGTAAACCGAGATCGAGTAGAGTGGGAAAATGTGTATTTAACCCCAAGATGGGCTAACATTCGTATGCATTTAAAATAACTTTATTTTTCCAATCCTTTTGCTAACATTGGCTAGAAATATAGTGGTGGTGGCACGGTAGCATTTAATTAATACATGTTTAGGAAATCCACGTCGCTTTATAGTCTAAATATATAAATGGACTAGTAATTGCATATGCTTGAAGGCACGGCGTAATAAAAAATTAAATTAAAATTCAAAAAATACTACATTACCTAAAGACGCTTTGCAATCTAAAATAACTTACAATCACAATAATAATACATACTCAATCATCAACACATATCCAACCACCAAAACATCAAGCTAGTCGCTACTAATTTCAAGAAATTTCGGCAGTTTCTTTTAAAAATAGATATCCAAAAAAATCTAAACATGTCTACAAAGTACATACAATCGTCAATACATATCCAAACCACTAAAACAACTATCATGTTTAAAACATGTCTAGTGGAGTGTTGGATTCAAACTGTCACTCCAAATTTGGACGAAAATCTATGTGATACTAACAACAACCCAGAAATCATATCTAAACCATAAAATAAACAATCCAGAATATATAACGACCTAATACAACTCGACCCCCGTATGTAAAACTACTAACAACAACCCATAAATCATAATAATAAAAATAACTAAATGTCATAAAACCCATACCACTAATAACACCAAAGACCAAATTAACTTAATATAAAAATAAAATCATTAATTTACTACACCGCTAATAAGTCCAAATGTCCAAAAACAGTGTAGTACAAAACACATTAAACTCAACTATCAAAACTTACTTTCTTACATTTGGCAATAAAAACATGTCAAACTCATTACTACCTAATACCAACACATGTAATAACACCCATAACTTTTATAATCCCCAAAATCAAACAAACAAATAATATAAATTTCACCAATAAATTTAAAAACCCTGTTTAAACCCAAGTATCCCACCTCAATTTTTTCAACTCCCATTTCATCATTATAACCAACCCAAAAAAAATTCTCAAAGATACTTTACAAATCAGGTAACTATTACATGCCTCATCAAGGACTATAATTAGGATCAACTCCATAACAAATATTTAAAATGAGCAAACTATGAAATGCTTTCAAACTCTCAAGTTAACAGTAAAAGTCCAGAGTTTCTTTCAATTGATTTTGAAGCAATCAAGTAAATTTCATGTAAAATTCACTCATCAATAAATTGAAAGCTGACCTCATTACTTTCAGACTCTCTAAACTACCCTTGAGCATGATATCCAATACGTTGAATGTTGCCTCAAGATCTTCCTATGGCACCAGAATCCTTCTTTCCAAATAACCAATTTAATTTTTTGCTCTTTGCTGGTATTGATCACCAACAGTTTAAATAATATCTAGAAGAGAACATGGTAGAAGCTCATTTTGCCTAGATAAATTGGAATTTACACATCAGATAAATAATTCTACTTAGGATATAGTTATATAAATACATAAGAAAGAGACAGATACAATAAATTCACATGTTTGACTGTATATAAGTTGGAAACTGATACCTTCTACCAATTAAATCTGGGGTATATTTTTCATAGAAAGAGTTCCAAAAAATGTGAACAATGTTTTCTTTGATGGAGTATAGGATTTGGATGCTGTTATTGAAGAATCGAAGGAGGAGTATATTCTTCCGTTGCAATTAAGACCTGAAAAGGGAGATACTTTAATTAGCTGACCGAGGCAGCAAGTCAGCAGATTGTCCCAAAAAACCAGCCCACCTCAGCCTTGAACAGTGGACCACATGGTCGACCTTCTCCAACAAATTTTCGGTGTGACGCCCCCAAAATAGGTATACATCACTCATTTTGAGTCGCCAAATACATGGTACAACATTCAAATACAACTTAATTATACAATTGTCGTGTAAAATACGACAAAACATAAGCTGAGAGTTTTAATATGAATATTTTCTTCTAGATAGTATTCAAACTCAAATGGAGTCCTCATTATATTTATTATCACACTATTTCACTGAATAGTGAGGACTACTAATGCAAATATCTAGACCGTCACTCCGTTTCCCGACTAGTCCCAGCTATATTCTCATTTCCTGAAGAGAACAATGAAAATAAATGGTGAGCTCAACTAGCCCAGTAAGAAATATTATGACTAAGATAATGCAGAAAAAAATTATCGTTAGCCTTCAACAGTGTTAAACTGATAAAATATAATAAACATCAAGTTTAACTGCAGCGGAACAAGCAATCCATTAGAAGAGTCAAGTAGAGCATGGTATCTACTATCTTCTATGATTTAAAAAGTTTATCATCAATTTTATTGTTGAGACTTAGCATAATAAATAATCCACATCATCGAATCATACCTACACAACGGCCAATGATATTCATTAGTATCACGGCCATAAATTATTCATGTACTACGGAACAATGAGGACTTTTACCACATCATTTGTAACATTACGGTCATGATTATACCGAATAATTCATGGTCATAATCATACCAAGTCCATCTATGTCCTACGGGTCACATATGACTTTCATCATAATATAAGCATGAGGATGATTACAATGATATAAGAATTCAATTAACAGAAAGAAAATGATAAAATTTTAAAGATTTATAATTTAATTTATCCATAATTCAATAATATCCAAATTGTAAACATGATACTATTTTGTGGAGTAAAATTCAAGAATAATATTGTATCAAAAATGATTTGGACCGAAACGAAATTAATTTTTGTCATGAATAGTACTCTAGGTGAATAGTAATCGAGTGAATAGTACCACGTGAATAGTACTTCGAGAATAGTACCCCGTGAATAGTACTCCGGTATGAAAAAATTAAAACTTATCAAGAATATTCAGAATAATATTTTCATGAAAAGATACTGGATGAAGCGCAAATATCAAAGATATTCTACTAATTTCATGGAGTATAGAAGCCAAAACTTAATAAAATGAGTGTAGAATTCTGAATTTGAAACGAAATAATATTACTTACATACTACAGAGTATCGAAGAAAATATTATTTCTTACGAATACTGAACAAAAATAATATCCCTTACCTTAAAAAGAAGAGTATTCTGACTAGTAGGGCGGAGATATTCTTGAAGGAAACTTGAACTGTTTACTACGCTCAAAGCTTCCTTAAACTCTAAAGAAATACGCTCAAGATTATAGAAGAAGAATTCTCTGATTCTGGTGTGATTTTCAATTCTAACTAAACATCCTATTTATAAGAGAATGAAAATGATACTATTTGAAAATAAATTCACGGGCAAACAGTAAACGAATTCGATGGAAACTCACGGGCGCTGGCTGATATCACAAGATTCACTATGCAGACACTATGCATAATAAAATATAATATAATCTATTTTTCATAAAAAAAACAAAACTTATAAAATATATATTTATATATACATTACCTGCCATTCCTTCTGTTACATTCATTTCCCCCGTGACAAACCAAATAATCCCCCCCAAAGACTTTGTTACACACGTGGGCCCCACCCGTGGCCCCCACCTCTTAACATAATTTTCTATCGATTATTTTGAAAATGGGTAAATGGGGGTACAAAAGCAAAATTTACAACAAATACTTCATAAAAATCCCCTCAATATTTTAACAACATTTATTTATCATTATTATAACTCGCAATATTAACAACCAGATTGTTTCCAGGAAAGAGGGGGATTTTCGATAAGGATTTCTCCCTATTGGCGCGTAATTAGGTGACCAAACGCCTTTCCTCGACAGAACTTTCTAGACACTGTTAATTATGCAGATAATAATATGAATAACTTGTCATCTCAATTATTGATTTAATAATATATAAAATATCGACAATAATTGAATCAAATAACGTGAGATACTATGCAGTAATTACTTTAGCAATAATTGAACAAAACTGAGTGACTTCTCACGTAAGCATCAATAATCAATACTGTGTGCTACTATGCAACTACGGCAGACATCTTTGTACTTTTCATCACCAGGTATCAACACAGCTTAACAGTAAAACTTACAGCCGTTACTTTTATAAAAAGATATTTATGTCGTTTTCTAACTCCGACAATAATTCTGCTGTGGGGTCCACCAATGATTGTGCCATCGTACGAATCTTCTCTGTTAAAATAAATATTCCCCGACCAATCGAATATAATATAACAACTTGCGTATTTTGCAAAATTTATAAATATTACCCACAACTATAACATTATATCAAATCCACTCCTTCATATTAAAAAAATGATATTTATAGAAAATTCATCATTATTCATAAAAGTTAGGGTCTTACATTCGGCCAAACAAGCAGCCAGGCATCCCAACAGAGGAGAACGATACAACCATCAAACAAATCTGATTATGAATCTAACAAATCAAGATTTAGGCCAAATTCCAGAAAGAACAACCACCCAGAAAATGGTAAACCACAATCTAATCTAAATTAAGGAAGTAACCATAAACACAGATTAGATTAAATTATAGATAAACAAAAACTCACGAAATGAGCTTCCCCAAGCATCTAATCTGAATAATAAACACTTCTTTTACTGTCACTTGAGCCCTTTAGATCTGAATCCACACTCTCAATCCCTAAATTGCCAAATAAATAAATAAAATAAGGGTTAAGTTCGGATTACCACCTGAGGTTTGGGGTTTTTTCCACTTAACCACCTATAGTCAGTAAAACTACATTTAAACTGTCGACTTTTTGAGTTGAAGTGAATAAATGCTTTCCGTCTTAACTCCGGTACTTGAGTTGGCTAAAGACTTAATTACCCTCCATATATATATATATTGAAAGCTTCCATCTTCCTTCATCATCCCCAGTCCCAATTTCTTGAATTTCTCTGTCCAACTCCTCAACATCAACTGAATCCTTCAAATACATCATGTAAAGAAATGGCATTTACATGAACTGTTTTCCAAATCCATTTCACCATTGCAGAGCTTAAAGGCCGGTCTTTCTACAACAGTTGCTGCCCAATTCTAGTACTAGTTCTACTACGATTATTTTTATTTTAAAATATTGAAGTGGAGAAATTAAGATATATAGAACTTCAAGTAAAAGACTTTACCACAGTGCTACATGGTTACCTATATCTTTCGTTTATATCTTATTAAAAAAAATTAAAAAGTTCATTTGCATCTTATCAAATATAGAAATGGTGAGTATCTTACATGATGAGGTTAACCACACAAACCCCTCTCTCTAGTAGCCATGTAATGAGAAGGAGCCAAATTTGTTACATCAACATTATAAAGTGACTAGTAACAGAAATTTTCTAAACTCTGAGCAATGGTTGAAGCAATAGATTATTAGCCAAATTTGAAGAATGCAAGTAGGAAAAACATATCCTAATGGTTGAAGCAATAGATCATTGAATCCTTGTCACTTACAGCTGCATTTATTAGTGGCAAATAGACAGACACTGCATCCTTGAAATCATTTTTTGGCTTTCATCCTTTTTCCTGAAATAGATTATTACCCAATGTATTACATTATTTAATAATAACAATGGAGCACCAACAAGTACCATAGAACATTCAACTCACTAGTTTAGCGATATAGATATAGATGGCACACCACTAATTAAAGCTTCTCTAGCACTTGCTACAACACCTGAATAAAACCTGCAGAAATTAAGCTAATAAAAATCATAATAATAAATTTGCAGAGAAAGGCCTACCATAAGTATCAAAATTAAATTGAGACTCAAAATAACACATTTCCATACGTCGAATTTTTGCTCCAGATAGAAAGAAATTTGCCATTCTATATGTGATGCATGAAGATCTAGCTAACAGGGAAGTCAAAGAGCCATAACCACTTACCTATTATGTCTGAAACTTGAACCCCTGTGGACTCCACTAATTACCTGCAAATTATATTAAAATTCTGACTCCTCAAGGGATCAACAGTATAATCTCAATGAAGACTTACATCATATTAAATCATACCAGCAGAGGCTTAGACCAAGAAAACAATGCCCCTAACAATGCTAATGACACACAGTCAACAAGAGTCCTTGAAAGAAAGCCTCAACATAAAGTTAAAGCCATCTTTTTAAATCTAATAGTTGCATCAAAGCTATAACCTTTGAAAGAACAACTTTTCTAAGCACCATAGAATATTAATATCAGATGATGAAATAGATGAGTAAAATCTTAATAATCATAATAAAAATAAAAATCTTCACAAATTCATTATAGACAATATATGAGTAAATTGCTGAAAGCAACATAAACATCCATAAATCCATACAAGAAACTTCATAAGCAGTTGCACCACTAATTGCAACAGAATTAACAGTAACTGTTTCTCGTAGAGTCACATAATGACCTGATAAAGACTTGTCCTTGAATCATCACCAACAAATCAGCAAACCACCAAAAACGAATCTCAAAGTGAACCAAAGATAGACTAAATTATAAATTTAAGAAAGAAGACCCCTACATATCCAAAAGAAATATTAAAACTTAAGAGAATCTAAAGGGGAGATATAACAAATTTCAATTTGATAAAAACACAATAGGTTAATAAAGGTTAATAAAGCAAATCAAGAACACCCACATTGTCAAACAAAAAAAATCAGCAAAAACCAAGCCACAAATCAAATAATTTACGATCATAAATAGATAAATAAATTGAAAGGATAGGAGAAAAATAATTACGATTGGGGAGCGCCGACGTGGACATTGTAGAGACCTTCATGAACCAGAGCTTCAACAAGATATGTAAGACCCGGTGAGTCAATCCCATCAACATTTGTAACCAAAACAAGTGGCTTTCCAGAAGTTTCTGAATCATCCAGATTGAGCTCAATGCCATCAGAAGAAGAAAAAGGTTCATCATTAGATTGTTCATCTCCACTGCTCTTTCTGCTTTGGAGAACCTCTTGAAGATTCGATACTAGACCCGGAGGCAAGAATTATTCTTTACATCAGAGCTACTCATTATGTTCGTATAGGGGAGAGAGATGAATCAAAACCCTAGAGAGAGAAGGAAAAGATGCTAATAATGTGCATTTTAAAAAGTAAGTGAGATTGCTGGGAGACCCAATTCAAAACCCACTACGGAGACCCAATTCATTTTGGCCATTTTTATGAAGAAAACCCCACAAAATCTCATACCCATTTCGTTGTTGAACAAATTCATGAAGAAAAAGCCTCCGAATCACAGACCCAATTCAATTTTGAGAAAACCCATGAAGCGAAAATCACAAATACACAGACCCATGAAGCTAATGAAGAAATTAGTGAAGAAGAAGAAGATTAAGAGGCACGTAACCGAGGATGATGAGGGTGTTGATGGAAAAGATGATGATTTCATCAACAAATTCAAGAACCAGTTGAAGTTGTAGAGGATGTTAAAGATCTGATTTATTTATTTTAAAAGTCAAGAGGAAGAAGAAGGGGTATTTCAAACATTTACCAAAAAAATTTGACCGTTTAAATTTCTTCTCACGTGACTTTTGGCGATCCCGACATACACGCACGATTAAATTGGATGGAAAAGATGATGTTTTCACTTCAACTCAAAAATTCGAGAGTTTAAATGTAGCTTTACTGACTACAGATGGTTAAGTGGGAAAGCACCCAAACCCCAGGTGGTGATCTGAACTTAACCCAAAAAATAATTACAAAGCAATTAAATGTTGATTATATAATTTGACTTCAAGTTGAAAAATAATAATTATTGTACAATGGGATCTACATATTGGGAATATGGAATCATAACACTCTTAGAAATATTTTAGGTTCCAAAAAGATAAAAAGACAAATATAACTGCTAAATAGCAAAAAAATTAAACCCTTGATAATTATTAATGAGCATAAAAAAAGAAAGGAGGATATTATTAATTACCTTTTAGGGTCCTCGGTCGGTGTCCCTTCATTAGATCGGAGTGAGAAGTTTGACCTTATGGTGGCTCTTCCTCTGTACCCTCTCATGAACTTTGAACGAATCTGTCTTTTCACCCTTCACCACAACCTTATGACTTGCAATCCGTCTGAACATCTTCAACTCCTGCCAAATTACCCAAATAAAATTAAATGAACAACATAACTATATAGAAATGAAGTATAGTGAACGAAAGAAATAAATCCGAAGAGCTATTAAAGAAATCAACAGAAAAGTAAAAACCCCAAATCAAAATAGCCCTAATTTCAGATTTGGATCCATAAATGAGCAATCGTACCTCATTTACATATGTACTAGTATATACATCTAGATATAGAGAGAAAGAGAGAGAAGAGTTACTTACAAAGAGTAAAAAACGTGGCTTTGAAAAATGCAAAAGTGAGGTATTGCAGATGAAAATGAATAAGAATGGGAGGAGCGAGAGAGGGAGAGGGAGAGGGAGAGACAGAGAGGAGGAAGCAGGGAAAACTGGGTGGGAATTTTATTTGTGTGAGATGAAATGTGATTCATTAGATTAAAATTAGAATAATCTTAACCGTTGTTGTGCTTTCCCAAATGAAATATTCAAAATGGGCTGCGTTTTATTATATATATCTCTAATTTTGAAATAAACAAAAAAGAAAAATGTATCTATGATTTTTGAAACGAACAAAAAAATGAAATACATCTTTAAATTTGGAACGGATGGAGTATGTTCTACCATTACATCAATTAAAGGGTAAAAATCTATAATTCTATATATAGGTGGTACTACATGCAGTTTGGAAGGACTTTGAATTAAAATGCATGTTGGATATCTAAATGGAGTATAACTTATATAGAATGGACTAATACCGGATGCTAAATGTACTAACACATGTATCTTGTAAATAGCAGATTTTCAGCAACCTCCCTAGGTTTTCTTAGCACTACCATCAATTAAATCACAGTATCAGACAATTACCAAAGTTATCAATTTGCCTTTTTCTTATATTACACATGAGTAACATTGCCACTCATGTTGTATTGTTTTTCTCCATTTTTTTAGTTTTTATTTTTGGTTTTTCTTACTTCGTGATGTAAATATTTTTTCAGTTACAGAACATTAAGGTGCCGCATTTGAAAGATACAAAAGCTCATGAGGATGTCTATGCGCAATATTTTCCATGTATGAGTGAGATAGAGAACTGCACATGTGATCAAGTCAAAATCTGGCATGGTAACCACTACTCTACATATAACTCTCTTTGACAACCATTGATCAAACCATATATATATATATAACCATGATCAGGTCCGGGAGTCCGGACCTGATTAAAATGCGGACTAATTTTTTTTATTTTTTTTTAAAACAACTAAAAAAAGTTTAATATTTTATGGAACTGAAAATTTTCCATAATACAGTGTTTTGAGTGTGATTTGGATACATATAACAAAATATGCATGTACAGACTATACATGCATATTTTGTTATATGTATCCAAATCACACTCAAAATACTGTATTATGGAAAATTTTCAGTTCCATAAAATATTAAATTTTTTTTAGTTATTTTAAAAAAAGAAAAAAAAAGTCCGCATTTTGTTAAAATGCGGAGTCGGGACTGATCTGCTTATATATATATATATATATATATATATATATATATATATATATATATATATATATATATATGGAAATGATATATGGAAAACGTTAGTTCTGAGCACTGTTTCAACTAACTGTTATTCAGCCGTCCAATGGAAGATCTAAGAGGCTGAGTTGGTGTGACGCCCCAAAATAGGTATACAAAACTCATTCTGAGTCGCCAAATACATGGTACAAAATTCAAATACAAACTTAATTATACAACTGTCGTGTAAAATACGACAAAATATAACTGAGAGTTTTAACACGAATATTGTCTCGTAGACAATATCCAAACTCAAATGGAGTCATCATTACAATTATTATCACACTATTTTAAAATAGTGTGGACTACTACAACCACCATCTCGGACCGTCACTCCATTCTCCGACTATTCCTGTTTATGTTCTCATTTTCTAAAGAGAACAATGAAAGAAAATGGTGAGCTCAACCAGCCCAGTAAAAAATATTATAACTAAGATAATGCAGAATAAATTATCGTTAGTCTTAAAAAGTGTAAAACTGATAGAATATAATAGACAACAAGTCTAACTACAGCGAAATAAATAATCTATTAGAAGAGTCAAGTAGATCATAATATCTACTATCTTCTATGATTTAAAAGTTCATCATCAATATTTTATCGCTGTAACACAATTCAATAAATAATCCACATCATCGAATTATCTATGCACTATGGGCCAAGGATATTCGTTAGTATCATATCCATGAATTATCCATACACTACGGGCCAATGATATTCATTATTATCACATCCACGAATTATCCACGCACTACGGACCAAAGATATTCGTTAGTATCACCAGTGGTCATGATCATGCCAACAACTGTCCATCAATGCACTACGGGCCAATGATGACTTTTACCACATCATTTGTAACATTACATGTCATGATTATACTTATACATAATTCCTGGTCATAATCATACCAATCAACAGTCCATCTATGCACTACGGGCCAAAGATGACTTTCATCACAATATAAGCATGAGGATGATAACAATGATATAAATATCAATCAAACGAAATCAAGGATAAATATTAAAGATTTTTAATTTATTCAAATTTTAAAAATGTCCAAATTGTCAACATGGTAACTGCTTTGTGGAGTAAAATTCAAGAATAATATTCATGTGTCAAAAATAATTTGGATAGAAAAGAAAATATTTTTTGTCATGAATAGTACCCCGGGTGAATAGTACTTGAGTGAATAGTACCCCGTGAATAGTACTTCGTGAATAGTACTCCGGCATGAAAAGATCAAAATTTAACAAGAATGTTTAGGAAAATATTGTTGTGAAACGATACTAGATGAAGTGCAAATTTCAAGAATATTCTACTAATTTCAAAGAGTATAGAAGCAATACTTAACAAAATGAGTATAGAATTTAGAATCTGAAACAAAATAATATTACTTACATACTACATAGTATGGAAGAAAATATTATTTCTTACGATTATTTAACAAAAATAATATCCCTTACCTTAAAAGGAGAGTATTTCTGACTGGTATGACGGTGATATTCTTGAAGAAAACTTTTTTTTTTACACTCAAAGCTTCCTTAAACTCAAAAGAAATACGCTCAATATTATAGAAGAAGAATTCTCTGATTCTGGTGTGATTTTCAATTCTAAACAAAGCATCCTATTTATAGGAGAATGACATGGTACTATTTAAAAATAATCACGGGTGAACAGTGGGAAATTCATAGGCGCCAATTTCGTTCGGCTGAATTTTTTTTTGATTTACTATGAAGTACTATGCAAATACTATGCAGTACTATGCACAATAAAATATTCTAATAAAATAAAAATTTATATATATATATATAAGTAATAAAATGAAACTGAGATAACTTTCTACCGACGATTTTAAAAAATGGGTAAGTGGGGGTCCATATAATAAACCAAATTTACAACAAATACTTCATAAAAATTTCCTCTATTTATCTCAATTCACTTGGCTTCACTAAACACATTTTTAATAATATTTATTCATCATTAATATTATAACTCGCAATATTAACAACCAGATCATTCCCAGGAAAGAGAGGGCTTTCCGATAAGAATTTCTCTTTATTGGCGCGCAATTAGGTGACCAAATCCCTTTCCTCGACAGAATTTTCTAGACATTGTCAATAATTTAAATAATAATATGAATAACTTTGTCGTCTCAATTATTGATTTAATAATATAAAATATTGTTACAATAATTGAATCAATAATGTGAGATACTATGCAACAACTATTGTTGTAATAATTGAGTATAACTGAGTGAATTTTCAAGTAAACATCAATATTCAAGGATACTATACAATACCGTGTACTACTATGCAACCACGCGTATTACTGTACTTTTATCACCGGGCATTTCAACGTTTAACGGTAAAATATTTGCCGTTATTTTTATAAAAAGTTATTTCTGTCGTTTTCTAACTCCGATAGTAATTCCGTTGTGGGATCCACCAATGATTGTGTCGATGTACGAATATTCCCTAATAAAACAAATATTCCCTGATAAAACGAATATTCCCCGACCAAACGAATATTTTATGACAACTTGCTTACTTTGCAAAATTTGTAAATATTACCCACAACTATAACATTATATCAAATCCACACCTTATTAAAAATGATATTTAGAGAAGATTCAATCTTTATTCATAAAAATTGGGGTCTTACAAGCTCCACTTCTTATAAAATTTTGTCATCGAAATTGGTGTACGTACCTGGTATGTCAAAGAGGTGAGGATACCTTGTTTTCATTTCAGATTCTAACTCCCAGATCATTTCCTCAATATCGTGGTTTCTCCACAAAACTTTGACTTGAGGTATAACCTTGGAGCGTAGAATATGTTACTTCTTATCCAAGATTTTAATAGGTACCTCTTCATACGTTAAATCTTCCGCTATCTCGTCTGGTTCTAATTCAATAATATGGTTCGGGTCTTCCACATATTTACGTAACATAGATATGTGAAAAATGTTATGAACACGAGACATACTTGGCGGTAAGGCGAGTCTATAGGCCACAGTTTCTACTCGATCGAGGATTTAAAATGGGCCAATGAATCGAGAATTGAGCTTTCCTCTCTTTCCAAATCTCGTAACTCCTTTCCATGGAGCAACACGTAACAATACATGATCTCCAACATTGAATTCCACGTCCCTTCGATGAAGATTATCATGACTCTTTTGTCGATCTTGTGAGGTTTTTATACGTTGCTGGATCATTTGAATCTTCTCCGTAGTACTCATGCGTACCAATTTTGGTCCCAACAATGTTGCTTCACCCACCTAGTCCCAACATACTGGAGAACGACACTTTCATCCATACAACGCTTCGAATTGAGATGCCGATACTTGCTTGATAACTATTGTTGTAGGTAAATTTCACTAATGGCAAGAACTTGTCCCAATATCCTTTGAAGTTAAGGACATAGATTCTTAATAAATCTTCAAGAATTTGAATAGTTCTCTCCGACTGCCCGTCCGTCTGAGGATGATATACCGAACTGAATCGTAAATCCGTGCCCATAGCTTTCTGTAAACTGACCTAAAACCGTGAAGTGAATCTTAGGTCTCGATCAGAAACTATGGATACTGGTATACCATGCAGTCTTACAATCTTATTTATGTATATACGAGAAAGACGTTCAAGTGAATAAGTTTTTCGTATAGGTAAGAAATGAGCAGACTTGGTTAATCTATCAATAATGACCCAAATTGTATCTATACCTTGAGAAACCTTGGGAAGACCAGTAACGAAATCCATGGTAATGTGTTCCCACTTTCATTCTGGAATTTCAAGTGGTTACAATGGACCTTTTGGCACTTGATGCTCCGCCTTGACACGTTGACAAGTTAAAAACCTTGAGATAAACTCCGTTATCGCTCTCTTCATATTTCTCCACCAAAATGTATGTCGAAGATCACGATATATTTTGGTACTTCCGGGATGGATTGCAAACGGGGTGTTGTGCGCCTCCATCATGATTTTATACTTCAAATCAGAGTCGTTAGGAATACAAAGTTTAGAGTTGACTCGAATTATTCCTTTTTCATCGATTCTTGCTTCTGGAATAACACCTAATTGCACTTTCTTCTTCATACGCATCAGCTCCAGGTTCGTAGTTTGAGTAGCTTTAACTTTATCGATTAAAGTCAGTTCTACTCGTATATTTGACATCATCACGTGGGTCCCTGAATTATTTAACTCTATCTCCATCCTTCGTAAGTCATACAAAATGGGCCTTTGCATTGACAATATCGCACTGCATGCAGATATGATCTTCCGCTTCAACGCGCACGCCTACCACGTTCGCTTTTTCCAGGATGGTATTGAATGGTATGATCGTAATCTTTTAACAGCTCGAGCCAACGTCGTTGTCGCATGTTGAGTTCCTTTTGGGTGAAGAAATATTTGAGGCTTTTATGATATGTATAGATCTCCACTTTCTCCCCATACAGGTAATGCCTCCAGATTTTAAGCATAAAACGACTGCTGCCAACTCTAGATCATGAGTAGTATAATTCCTCTCATATTCTTTGAGTTGTCGTAAGGCATAGGCTACGACTTTCTCATGTTGCATGAGAACACATCCTAACCCTCTGCCTGAAGCATCGTTGTAGATGACAAATGTGACGCCCCCAAAATTAGGTATACATCAACCATCTTGGGTCGTCAGATACATGGTACAAAATTCAAATATAACTTACTAATACAACTGTCGTGTACAATACGACAAAACATAATTGTGAGTTTGAATACAATTATTGTCTACTAGAGATTATACAAACTCAAAAGGAGTCCTCATTACAATTATTAACACACTATTTCACTGAATAGTGAGGACTACTAATGCTATCCTCTGGACCGTCACTCCATTCCCCGACTAGTCCCTGCTATGTTCTCATTTCTTGAAGAGAACAGTGAAAGAAAAGGTGAGCTCAACTAGCCCAGTAAGAAATATTATGACTAAGTTAATGCAGAATAAATTATCATTAGTCTCCAACAATGTTAAACTGATAAAATATAATAGACATCAAGTTTAACTACAGCGGAATAAGCAATCCATTAAAAGAGTCAAGTAGAAAATAAAATCTACTATCTTTTATGATTAAAAAGGTTTTTCATCACTGTTATCACTGGGACTCAGCTTAATAAATAATCCACATCATCGAATCACCCCTGCACTACGGCCAAGGATATTCTTTAGTATCACGACCACAATTATCCTTGCACTACGCCAAGAATATTTGTGTATTCATTAATGGTCATGATCATGCCAACAATCGGCCCATCAATGCACTACTACGGGCCAATGAGAACTTTTACCACACCATTTGTAACATTACTACCATGATTACAACCGAATAATCCTCGGTCATAATCATACCAAGTCCATCTATGAACTATAGGCCATGATGACTTTCAACAAAATATAAACATGAGGATGATGACAATGATATAAGAATTCAATAAAACAAGTTCAAGAATTATTTTATCCAGAATTTTAACGTCCAAATTGTCAACATGATATTGCTTTTTAGAGTAAAATTCAAGAATGATCGGAAGAATATTTCCATGAAAAGATTTGGATGAAGCGCAAATATCAAGGATATTCTACTAATTCCATGGAGTATAGAAGTCAAAACTTTAACCAACCGAGTATAATAAAGAATGGAATAACAAAAGAAATCACCATGCATGCAGTTTGACAGATAAAAGTTATTCCAACAGTAATAATAATAACGGAACCAAAGTCATGCAAAATTTGCATCGATAGGATGTTCCAACATAATAATAAAGATTTTAACCAGTCCTGTAAAACACATGACAAGATGTTTCAACAAAATAATAATAAGACGGAACCAGTCCGTGTAAAACACATGCATAAGACGTTCCAAATGGAATAATAATAAAGATTTTAACCAGTCCGGTGTGTAAACACACGTATACATGATGTTCCAATGTAATAATAGAAGAATGTCACCAAGTATAGGGTAGACCAGCGATACAAGTTATTCCAATGTAATAATAAGAAATAGAATAACAATGATTCTCTTCATGAATAAGAAAGAATAACACCATTGCATCGTAAAAAGAAACCGAATATAAAAGTAGTTAAGAAAGTAATACATTTCTTCTATCTCTATAGTCTCTCTCTATAGTTTCTCTCTCCGGAGTTCAAATTGAATTCGTAAGAAAATAATGAAGGAATGAGCTTATTTATAGAAAAATGGAATGATAAGAACTAATCCATGAACTATTCGAGAGATTGATTTAATTTAATCTGACGGTCCATATTTAAAGCAAAATAAAATATAATATATTCTATTTATAATCTAATAAAACGTAATAACTTTATAAAAGATTTTACTATGCAAACACTATACGTGCACTATGCAAAACACTATGCATAATAAAATATAATATATTCTAATTATTGTCTAATAAAACAGATAGCTTTATAAAAGTATTCTATTTTATATAAAAAGATTTTATTATACAAAATACTATGCAGATACTATGCAACACTATGCATAATAGAATATAATATATTCTATTTATAGAATAACTTTATAAAAGTATTACTGCTTTATATAAAAGATTTTCTCAGATTATTACATTAATAATACCAACAAAACCGAGTGACTTATCACTTAAGCATCAATAATTAATACGGTGTGCTACTATGCAACCACGCCAGACATCGCATTTCTTTAACACCGGTGTTTCAACAAGTTAACTGTAAAACTTCCGCCGTTATTTTCATAAAGTATTTTTGTCGTTTTCTCAATCCGACAATAATTTTGTTGTGGGGTCCACCAATGATTGTGCCATTGTACTAATATTCCCTGTTAAAACGAATATTTCCAGACCAATCGAATATTATATAACAACTTGCATCCTTTGCAAAATTTATAAATATTACCCACAACTATTATATCAATTTCACTCCATAATATTCAAAAATAATATTTATAAAAAATTCATCTTTATTCAAAAAGTTGGGGTTTTACAACAAATCCCTCCGAACCAGATGGTATTGTCAGAACATGTGCTGAAATGAGTTTCCTCTTGAGTTCTTGAAAACTCTTCTCACATTTCTCCCTCCAACCGAATTTTGTATCTTTTCGAGTCAGCTGAGTTAATGGAGTAGCGATTCGAGAAAATCCTTCCACGAATCTTCGATAATAACCAACTAAGCCCAGAAAGCTACGTACTTCGGTCACTGACTTAGGTTTCTCCCAACTTTGAATTGCTTCAATCTTCGTTGGGTCAACAGATATTCCATGATTTGATATCACGTGCCTAAGGAATGCTACTTCCTCAAGCCAGAACTCGCATTTCTTCAACTTGGCATAAAGCTTGTTTTCATGAAGCTTTTGGAGTATAAGCCTCAAGTGATGCTCATGATCTTCACAACTTTTGGAGTAAATGAGGATGTCATCAATAAAAATAACCATAAATGATCCAAATATTCCTTGAATACTCGGTTCATCATATCCATGAAGGCAGCAAGAGCATTGGTCAATCCAAAAGACATGACTAGGAATTCTTAATGCCCATACCGAGTTCTGAAAGCAGCCTTTGGAATGTCATCAGTTTTAATCTTTAACTGATGATATCCGGAACGAAGATCGATCTTTGAAAAGAATTTGGCGTCTTGCAACTGGTCAAATAGGTCATCAATGCGAGGTAACGGGTACCTTTTTTTTACGGTGACATGATTCAACTCCCGATAATCAATACAAAGTCGCATACCCCCATCTTTCTTCTTTACGAATAGAACAGGAGCACCCCAAGGAGACATACTAGGACGAATGAAACTGATGTCTAACAACTCCTGCAGTTGGGTTTTTAACTCCTGAAGTTCAATAAAATCCATTCGATATGGGGTTTTAAAAATAGATTTTGTACCGGGTTCAAGGTCAATACAAAACTCGATTTCATGCTCTGGGCGTAGGCCATGAATTTTTTCAGGGAATACGTCAGGAAATTTATTAACAATAGAAATATCATTTAAATCTGATGTATTTTTGTTTAAATTCGTGACATGGGCTAAGAAAGCTTGACATCCATTTTTTAATAAACGAATGGCTTTATGGCTTGGTACGATAGTGATTGACTTTAGTGGTTTGGTTGCTTAAATTCGCATAATAGGCTGGTTAGGAATATGAAAGCTAACAACCTTACGAAATAATCAATTTTAGCATGATGAGTAGTTAACCAATCAATCCCTAAAATCACATCAAATACAAGTATTTTCAAAGAGATAAGATCGACAGGTAACGCGAAGGTGCCGATTTGAATTAAGCAAGATTTATAAACAGTGGATGTAATGAAGATTTCTCCTAATGGAGTTTCAATAGATAAGTCAAAGTCTAATTTCTCCGGAGTTAAATTTAAACGTTGAGCACAAGTAGGAGAAATAAAAGCGAGAATGGGTAGAACTGGTATCAAATAAGATATATACTTCTCAAGAGTATATGATTAGCTTACTCGTGATAACTTCGTTCGGGTTCCTAGCTTTTTGGGAGGTCACAACAAATGCTCTCCCTTGAACTACCGGCTTTGACTTGTCTGGGACAGCCTTTGGTGTCTCCATCCTAGCTGGACTTGACTTCACTACACGACAAAATTGGGCTATGTGACCTTCTCTTCCGCAATTGTAACATGCTTTGGGTTGCTGCGTACAGTTTGGACTGATGTGTCCCTCCCCTCCGCATTTGTAGCATACGACCGGTGGTCGCTCTCCTTTCTTGAAAACGGGTGCTGGTGCTGCTGTCTTTCCATCATTATTGAACCTTCTCTTCTTGAAATTTCAACTTCTATTCTCTTGGCCAGGATTACAACCGAAGTGGTTACCATTTCTGGCATGTTGACTTCATCCACGTTTGTTGTCACCGCTTCGATGACTGCTACCACTGGTATTATCATTTTTTCGGCTGCTATCTCTTGGTTGGGTTGACTCATTATCGCGCTCTAATAACTGAGCCATATTCACAACATCTGAATACAAACAAAGTTTGTGAGAAATGAGGTATTTACGTATTTTGGGTTTCAAACCTCTTAGAAACATTCACATCATACGCTCCTCATTGTCTACCAAATGGGATGCAAATCGGGATAACTCGGAAAACTTAGCCTCGTACTGCGATATGGTCATATTGTTTTGCTCCAGTGATGAATTCCACCTCCTTCATGTGATGAATACTTTCAGGAAAGTACTTATTATTGAATAATTCTTGGAACTTCTCCCAAGACATCTTAAGTGCGGCAGGTTGAGTACATTTTATAGATTCCTACCAATGATCTACCTCTCTTCGCAACATAACGGTGGAAAAGGGAACCTTTTGCTCCTCGGAGCATCCTAAGATATCAAATATCTTGGTGATCTGCTTAATCCACGTCTTTGCCTTAAGTGGTTTTTGCTTCCCAAAAACTTTTGTGGTCCAAGCTCCTTGAATTGCTTAGTAGTGACCATCCGTAAGTTGCCAATGTTTCCACCTGCATTTTGCACAAGATTCTATCTCGCCTGATGTTGCATGAATTTTAAAAATCCTCTGAACATCCCCTCGTTCATCATTTGGTCGATGTTGTTGTTTACCTGAGGATTATTGCTTTCCTGATGCACATTATCCTGGTTATTGATCATCGGTGACTCAACGGTCTCATTTGCTCCATTGCTTATCTCAACATTTTCAGATGTCATTTTCAAACACTGCCACAAAATAAGGGTTAATTGACATACCATATATTATCCTTATATTCTGACCGACCAATTAAATAAAAATTAAGCTCAGGTAGGTCATACTAGTGAAAGATTTACCCGTCTCTCCCCTCATAGTTCTAGCCTCAAATCTCAGTCAGAGATCATATCCCTAAGCTTTGATACCAACCGTGACGCTCCCAAAATAGGTATACACAACCGATTATGAGTCGCCAAATACATGGTATAGAATTCAAATAAAAACTTAATTATACAACTATCGTGTAAAATACGACAAAACATAGTTGAGAGTTTTAACACGAATATTGTCTCGTAGACAATATCCAAACTCAAATGGAGTTCTCATTGCAATTATTATCACACTATTTTATAAAATAGTGAGGACTACTACAACCACAATCTTGGACCGTCACTCCATTCCCCGACTAGTCCCGACTATGTTCTCATTTCCTGAAGAGAACAATGAAAGCAAAGGGTGAGCTCAACTAGCCCAATAAAGAATATTATGACTAAGATAATGTAGAATAAATTATCGTTAGCCTTCAACAGTGTAAAACTGATAGAATATAATAGACAACAAGTCTAACTGCAGCGGAACACGTAATCAATTAGAAGAGTCAAGTAAATCATAATATCTACTATCTTCTATGATTTAAAAGTTCATCATCAATATTTTATCGCTATAACACAGCTCAATAAATAATTCATTTCATTTAATTATCCATGCACTACAGACCAAGGATATTCGTTAGTATCATATCCATGAATTATCCATGCACTACGGGGCAAGGATATTCATTATTACCACATCCACGAATTATCCATGCACTACGGGCCAATGATATTCGTTAGTATCACCAGTGGTCATGATCATGTTAACAATTGTCCATCAATGCACTACGGGCCAATGAGGACTTTTACCACATCATTTGTAACATTACAGGTCATGATTATATCGATACATAATTCTTGGTCATAATCATACTAATCAACAGTCCATCTATGCACGACGTGTGACGCCCCCAAAATAGGTATACACAACCCATTCTGAGTCTCTAAATACATGCATGGTACATAATACAAATACAAACTTAATTATACAACATGAGCTGAGAGTTTTAACACGAATATTGTCTTCTAGACAATATCCAAATTCAAATGGAGTCTTCATTACAATTATTATCACACTATTTTATAAAATAATGAGAACTACTACAGTCACTATCTCGGACTGTCACTCCATTCCCCGACTAGTCCCAGCTACGTTCTCATTTCCTGAAGAGAATAATGAAAGCAAAAGGGTGAGCTCAACTAGCCCAGTAAGAAATATTATGACTAAGATAATGCAGAATAAATTATCGTTAGCCTTCAACAGTGTTAAACTGATATAAACAATAAACAACAAGTTTAACTGCAGCGGAATAAACAATCCATTAGAAGAGTCAAGTAGAGCATGATATCTACTATCTTCTATGATTTAAAAGTTTATCATCAATTTTATCGTTGAGACTCAGCTTAATAAATAATCCACATCACTGAATTATCCATGCACTACGGGCCAAGGATATTCGTGTTATCACCAATAATCATGATCATGCCAACAACTGTCAATCAATGCACTACGGTACAATAAGGACTTTAACCATATCATTTGTAACATTACATGTCATGATTATACCGAATAATCCCTGATCATAATCATACCAATCAATATTCCATCTATGCACTACGGTCCAAAGATGACTTTCATCACAATATAAGCATGAGGATGATGACAATGATATAAGAATTCAATTAAATGAAAGCAAATGATAAATTTTAAAGATTTATAAATCAATTTATCCAGAATTTAATAATGTCAAATTGTCAACATGATACTATTTTTTGGAGTAAAATTCAAGAATAATATTGTATCAAAAATAATTTGGAAAGAAAAGAAATCAAATTTTTTTTGTCATGAATAGTATCCCAGGTGAATAGTACCCCATGAATAGTACTTTGTGAATAGTACCCCTTGAATAGTACCCCCGCATGGAAAGATCAAATAATGAATATGAAAGTATCCTTGTGAAACGATACTAGATGAAGCGCAAATTTCAAGGATATTCTACTAATTTTAAGGAGTATAAAAGCAAAGCTTATCAACATGAGTGTAGAATTCGGAATCTAAAACGAAATAATATTACTTACATACTACAGAGTATGGAAGAAAATATTATTTCTTACGAATATTGAACAAAAATAATATCCCTTACGAATACAAAAAGTAATATCTCTTACGAATATGAAATAAATAATACCCTTTACCTTAGTAGGAGATTGGATACTGCATTAGTGTAGTAACAGAATACTCTTCTTCTTTCTCTCTGATTCTCTCTTTATAGCTTTCTCTTGTGAGTCTTAGTGAATCGGTGAGAATGAAAGAAAAAATAAGCTTCTATTTATAGAAGATTTCTAGCTTAGCCCTTGCAATGTGAAGAGACAAGTGGCTTGATGACTGGTAATGGATCTAAAACTTACAGCAGCTTGCCAAACAAAGGCTAAGAGAAAAAAGAACAAAGGTATGACTGGCATAAGATCTACGATTGGATTCAAAAAAGCATAGGCCTCGGGCAATTTGGCGAAGAAAAGACTACTTTCGAATAAAGGCGTAATTAAGACAGATATAGATCAAACTAAAGATATTAAGCATACGCATACATTTTGTGTCTGTAATGTGAAAAAGGAAGTGGTTTGGACGATCGTAATGTAAAAAACGACAAGTGGTTTTAGCGCGATGTAATGTGAAACAACAAGTGGTTTGACGTCTGGTAAAGGCAAGTACTATTGAAGAAAGTGACTCTTAGATGATGACATACGGGTCCCATAGAATAAATCAAACTTACAATAAACGTCTCCTAACAGACTTCTTATTTATATCAAAGATTTTATAAATACTTACCACAAATTTTGTCGATTTTGTGAGGTTTTTATACGTTGTCGGATCATTTGAATCTTTTCCGTAGTCATATGTACCAACTTCGATCCCAACAACGTTGCTTCACTCACCTCGTCCCAACATACTGGAGAACGACACTTGCGTCCATACAACGCCTCGAATGGAGTCATGCCTATACTTGCTTGATAATTGTTGTTGTAGGAGAATTCCACCAATGAAAAGAACTTGTCCCAACTTCGTTTGAAGTCAAGGACACAGAGTCTTAATAGATTTTCAAGAGTTTGAATAGTCCTCTCCGACTGCCCGTCCGTCTGAGGATGATATGTCGAACTGAATCGTAAATCCGTGCCCATAGTTTTTTGCAAACTAACCCAAAATCGTGAAGTAAATCTTGGGTCTCAATCAGAAATTATGGATATTGGCATACTATGCAGTCTTAAAATCTCATTTATGTATAAGGATAATTACTGATTATCCTTATAATTTTTTATTATATTTATTTTACTGATTAATAAGTAGTATGTATAAGGATAATCAATAATTAAGTCAAATTCTTTTATGTTGGCTGCTACTCATTCTAGAGGCCAGTCAAAACACGATCGTTTTGACTGGCCGTTAGAAGTAGTAGCGACCAACATAAAAGAATTTGGCTAGCCGCTAGAGGGAGCAGCGGCTGGCTCCAACCTAGTCCCTTAGATCTTTCATTGGACGGCTGGATAACAGTTAGGGGGTGTTTGTTTAGAGCTGAATGAAGCTGAATCTGAATGGCTGAATCGGTAAGTGCGTTTGTTTTGGTGCGAAATTTGAATCGGTAAGATAGACGAAATTTGAATTGCTAAGTTTTTTTTTGAGCTAAATGGTTGAATGAGCAATTTGAATGAAGTAAAAAAAGTAAAATTAAAAAAAATATTAACTATTATATTAAGTAATATTAAATAAATTTACAATAATTTTGAAATTTTTTAGAGGGGTAAAATAATAAAGTTTTGTCATTGGATGTTTTAGACATGTCAATTATCAAACAACTTTTTTCATCAGATTTGATTCAAATTTCATTCAGATTGATTCGATTTATTCAGCTTTTTATCAAACACTCCTTAGTTTGAAATGGTCTGTAAAAACTAACGCTTTTTTAATGAATCATTTCTCATATATATGTATAGGCCCAGTCTGGACATATAATGCACTTTCCACCTGTAATTGTAAAGGGAAAATGAATTATAGGTCCTGTCTGGACTTTTTATTTATTTATTTATTTTTTGGGGTTTGGAGTGGGGATTTATAAATTTTGTTAATCACTTTTAATAGTGAAAGGAAGTTTTAATTGTTAAAATTGGTTAAGAAAGCATTTCCACACAACATAAAAGAATTTCACGCACTTTGTAAATTTTGATTTTCTTTTTTCCTGGAGGTGTGACGCGGGGAGAAAGAGGAGGTTTGATGTAATTTATTGCAAACACATTCTTCCCGGAAGGGAGAAGTAATGATTGTATTTTCTTCAAGATCGATGTGGCTATTGAAAACTTACCTGGTCATGCTTCTGAGTTTATTTTCAGATTTTGAAGGAGAGTTTAATCAGGCGTTGTCACAATTGAGCACCTCAACTTCATTTTTTATCACTTCTTGCAATATTCACTGCCATACTCAAAGTCCAGAGAAGTGGCTTGGTGAAGCTTCAAAGCTAGAGAATGTGGTAAGTGCAGACTAGCCACCTCCGCATTACATTTCTTCCATTTTCTCATAGACTATGTTTGTTTGCAAGGATTATAATTTCGGAATTATAATTATAATGTCAAGATTATTAATCCATTTTATAATCCCGAGATAGTCTCAAGTCTGAATTTGAAAACAAACAAAATATTTGAGATTAATAGTAATATCCCAAGTATAATCCTTACAAATAAACATATTCATAGTTCAAAAATTGTTGACTATATTGTTAGTTTTCAAAACAACTAAAAAGGATATGGTACTTGTAAAATATACTCCCTCCTATTCATATTAAGTGTCGTTTTGGAGAGTTTCATTTTATTCAATATAAGTGTCGTTTTGGAATCCCTATGCAATATTGCACTATTTTTTCCTAATTTACCCCTCTATTTAATATGCTTAGTAAATGCAATTCCATGGACTATTGTGGAGAGAGAAATAATTAATTAGGGATACAAAAGATATTTTGTGTTATTTCTTAATAAGTGTGCTTAACTCTAAAAAGACACTTAATATGAATAGGAGGAAATATTATGTATTTGAAGCCCTTCAAACGAGTAAATGGATTTTCACTTAAAATTTTATTAGTTACTTAACCATTCAAATGGGATTCTCATATTGACATCTTTGAAAACTTTTAGTATTAATTTTGTATGATCTGCAGGGAGTTGGAGAGGCACTCAGTAAATGGTTTAATGAGGATATTACATTCCGCAAGAGAGATGACACACATAAAACCCCAATTGTGTGTGGATATGAGCCATTAGAGCCCAATTGGAACAATAATTATACCTGGGGAGGGGAACCAAAAGACCCAAATTATACTACAAAAGACGAGATTAATCGGAAGTCAAAGTTGGTACCTCTTTGCCCCGCAGAAGTACCGTGCTATGGTTCTACTACTACGATGGCACAGCAGTGTCCAGCTCCTGCAGTTTGAAAATGAATTATGTACTTTGGAATTGGTTTCAGAGAAAATATTTTTCTAAATTTCAACTAGTAGACCAATTATGGCAACATGCTATGATTTGTTGGATATGTTTAATCTGTGAAAACATTTGTTAAAACTCCTATATAATAGAAAGATCATTCATTTATGGAAATGTAGAATAACCTTTATTGCTTGTTTATGAGTTTTAATTTGGGTGGAAGCGGAGGAAATGGATGTAAAAGTTTGAGCTTTCCTTTCAACCAAGTTGTAAAGAAATTCAGTCTTGTTGCAAATTTTATATCTTCTCAAAATTGCATGATCCTTGATTCTCTGCAAGACAGCTTTTGTGAATAGCATTTTTCCAAATTTTGCATCTAAATATTACTTACTCATCAATTTATAAAATCGATCTGTTTAGTGATGAGAATTGATATACATTATACTATTGGGAATTGTTAAATTCACAATATTTTTTGTTATTTCTACAACAAAAGTGTCGCTGTACATGTATAGCGACGGTGAAAATCGTCGCTATAGGATCTATAGCGACACTTTTATTGTGAAAATAACATTTTCCGTTGTGGATTTAACAATTCCATATACATACTATTTTATTGTATACTAGCGATAACCCGTGCCTGAAGGCACTATATAATTAAAATTAAAATAAAACTAAATCATGAACACACACTAAACTATGGACCACACTAAACTCCTAAATTAATTCTTAACACACCCACACTTTTCATACATACTCTACAAAACATTTAAATGAAAATTCTTATGAAGACAAATTTGAATGAATAAATAAAGAATATCCAACTTTAATAGTCAAATTCTCATAAATTTAAAATAAGTTTAACTACCTTTCAAGATTTATTTTTTTTATTATTTATAAGTTTTTTTGATTGATTGTAACTTTTTAAATAATAACTTGACAATTAAAAATTATTTGGAGTGAGAGAGTGAGATGATGAACGTGAGTTTGAATTTTTGAGAGATAAATTCTTGGTCGTCGGATGTTAGATGTTGAAGCCTAAATTGATTTGAGGCCGTTGGATGTTAAAGCCTTATGATTTGAGCCGCTCTATTTTATATTATAGATTCTCTATTTTGGAGATATATAATGTTTAATATGTTTCCTTTGATTATATAGTTGTATTTTCAGTCTTACTAGACTTTTGGGTCATTCATATTTCATATGGTTGAAAATACATTTGGTATATTATTTGCACTCGTAAGATTACACGTGTTTAACAACCCTAGGGGGGGACATTTTGTGGTAAAAAATGTTTGAACGGGATTATTATAGCTTGTATACCCTTCTATATGTATACAAGCTTGGAACCCATGAGTCGTGAACTATCTTTTTTATATATTTCTTATTTTTCTCTCTCTTTTTTTGGTTATTGGAATTTATTTCCATTTAAGTTCATTGATTTTTACAATTATCTATTAATTCAATGATCAATCAAATTAATTTAATTGTAGATTTCTCTTTTAGAATATATATATATATATATATATATATATATATGATCTTAAGCTCACCCCAAAAAACTCACCCAAACTCACCTATAAAAACCCATTTCTTTTTTTCTCTCTCCTCACATTCACGCCAACTGCAGCTCTCCTTCATCCTTCAGCTCTCAAACATACCACAACCACGCGAATTATGCGCTCTTTCCCTCTTTCGCTATTCAGCTCTCCTCAAAATTATCTCTATGTCCCGATCTCTTTTTTCCTCTCTTCTCACATATTGCTCGCTCACTCACCCCAAATCCCCAAAACGACGGGTTGCCTTAATTTTCGCCCCAAATCCATCAAAAGGTAACAATTTTGTTTAACGATCTGGAAGGCTTTTTGGTTCTGTAGGTGTTAACGTCAAGTTTCGTCGACGCGTCCAATCACCAAGTCCACGCACTGAATCCTGCACAATAACAGATCACACGAAGCTTGACGGCTTGTGCCGCCGGGGGATAGCTCCGGTGTGAGAATAAGTACATGCCGTTCACTAGGTTTAACAATGGAGGCTTAAGTGTTTAGTGCTCAAAGATGTATTACCTGTCAATTGTAGCAAGCCTTGTATTTATAGCCATTCTCACTTCCTAAGAATCCCTCTCCGAGTCGGAATAAGACTCCTAAATATGGTAGTTACCTATATTTGGATTCAACACAATCTCCGTAAAAGGTGTAAACAGAATTCAATTCCAATACTACATTTGGAGTTACCTTATTCAAAACATGATTAGGACAAGAGTCCTTAACCACGTAAACCCCTTTTAGCTCCAGACTCTACATATGGGCTGTCTAACTGCACAGGCCCAATCCCATCGCTCCTATAAGTATCGGTCTGGGCGTCGGCCCAAGGGACTCGAAGGTCCGACCCCGACCTCCACCATCACAACTGGACTTCGGCCTAGATGGCTCGGATATCCGAACCCGAACACCTTTAGCATCTTATACGATCTCGACCCAATGGGCCCAATCTCATCGGTTCTAGCCCAGGCCTCCAGCTCTCATGATGATCGGTAAAAACACTCCCGAACAGTAGGATTTTTGGTTCTGTAACAATTTTGTTTAACGATTTGGAAGGCTTTGTGATTCAAATCAGAAGTTAATTGTTTGATATAAAATATAGAGCTAGTTCTGATTGAAAAAATTTTGCAAGCTGGAAGGCTTTTTGGTTCTGTAGGATATTTTTACTTTTCCTCGCCTATTATATGTTTGTAATGTGACATTGCTTAGTTTTCCATCTTTGTTGGGAGTTGGTTCTAAGACATCCATTTTTGTTGGGAGTTATTTATGGATGGAGTATGGATGTTCTTACTTTCGTGACTGATGTTCTTGCCCCTATTGGAAACATTAAAAAAACAAGCTTTTCAGATAGAGTCCTTCTACATGGACATGTTTATTAGACATTTTAAATTTTTGGTTTTTTTTTTTGTTTTTGCTTGTGACTCTCAAAAAATGTATAATATTTATTCCAACAAGAATTTTTATAAAATATAATTTTTTTAGGTATAATTTAGATACATATACAAAAACAAGGTTATACAGACTGTACAACCTTGTGTTTGTATATGTATCCAAATTACACCTAAAACACTGTATTTTATAAAAATTCCTCTTGGAATAAATACTATAGATTTTTTGAGAGTCACAAGCAAAAAAATAAAAAAATAATTGAAAATGTCCAATAATCCGGTTCACTATTCCGGTCTGCCTAGACTTATTCTTCCAGATATAACCAATTCCTCAAAACAATAAATTTAAGCACAAGGTAAAAATGTCAATATGAAAAAATGGCTAAAAACAGAAAAAAAAATAGTAGCAGTTAGTAGTAGATATAACCATTTCGTTTTGTTTTCAATGCCTTCCCATTATGTTAGTATTTAATTGCTTTATCATTTTTAGATTCATAAACACATGCTAATCAAAAAGTATAAAATAGAAACTTACAGAACATATTATTAGTAGCTTTAGTTTTTGTTTACTATCTCTATATATGAGTTTTTGTATACACGTAAGATTGCTAACTTTTTGAGTATTTCTATTGAGTGTGGACCTAATCTTTCTATTTAATTTATTATGGACAAAATTTTTACAAATGGAAGGCATGAAGTGATAATTGGACTGTAGGTTGTGTTAGGTTTGTAATATTCATGAACGCAATCAAATTGCATAAAATAAATAAGCGGAAACGTGATAAAATAGAGTTTTAAAAAATTTTACAAACCATATATCTGGATCATCCTTTATGCACAATTATTAATTAAACGAAAAGATAAAGAACAAGAATCATACCCTTGAAGATTCGAACTTCCTCAGGTACAAGTTCACCTCCAAATCCTTTCGCGATCAACTTGAATCCACCGGGTTTGGTTCCTTCCTTTGATCAACGTTAGCCACCCAAATGTTTGGACTCTAGAGGTGATCCACCAAGGAAGAAGAAAGATTCGAGAAGATGTGTGTTTAGCAAAATCCTAGTTTTTCTATCTCTCATAGAAAAAGAGCGTACTCTCCCAACTATTGGAATTACGTATGTTGTGAAAAAATTAACAACCACTATTACACCCATAATAAGACTCCTCTTATTTATAGATGTAGTCAACTCTCCTTAACAATTAAGGAATTGGGCTTTATTTTAATTAATTAAACTCTTTAAATTAATTAGGCTCCTAATCTTATTAGGAATAATTAATTAAACTTTTAATTAATTAGCCTCCTAATCTTATTAGGAATAAATAAGAGTACTTTTATTAATTAATTCCCAAACTCCTTTAGGAATTAAATAATAATAATAGTAATAATAATAATAAGACTCCTCTTATTAATTTATATTTAATATTTCCAAAATATTAAATAATAAATATTAAGCTATTTAATTTATTCTATAACCATAGATTAAATTAAATATACTTAACTTATTATTACGATTATGCCATTAACTTCTTAAATAATTATTCTTCCTTTTATGGTGTGACCCTTTAGGTTCTCCATATTAAACCTACATTGTGAATAAATCAATTAGAACAATTCTAATCTTATTTAAATAAATAAATTAAAATATTAATTTATTTAAATAAATAATATTTATTCTACAATATGGATAAGCCTCCCTAGTGATCAACGATTTTCCAGATAATATAGATTTCAACATTAATCATAAAAGAACCTTTGAGTAAATAGTTACCGTACAATTCAATCCTTCCACCATACAATGTCCCAATTAAATATAAGATATGTAATTACTGTCAAGTCTTATTTTATTTAATTATATGTATTTCGACTCTTAAATGCACAATTTCAAATAATGCAAATTAAAAACTCCTTTCTAATTTTATTCTGCCTTGGCCAAGGACTACTGTGTTGTCATTTATCGAATCACATAGGACATTTCTCTTCTTTTACTAGAAGTGATAGATTCTTTATTGATCATACATTGTCTCCATGTATTGTGAGAGTCTTGAATCCGGGCCCCAAATCACCGCGGATCCGGTTCACTCATTCTACTACTATTGCGGAAGATATAAACATAAATTGTTTATACATTAAACATTATACACTATCCCCAAGGTCGAGTAACCATAACTTATACACAATTCATAACTTATCTGACACATGATATTATCATCATACAAGACTATTACAAATCTAATAGCGCATATTAACTATAAGCTGGAACAGTCTTTAACTTTTCTTGTATCCCATAATCATTAGGTTTCAAAAATAGAAATTTAATATTTCTAAATTATAATTAGGATTTGATAATTATATTATAATTTCCTAATCATAAAACAAGCTTGCCAATTAGGATTATTATTTCCTAATTAAATTTGCTAATTTAGCAATTAGGATCATAATTGGTCACTAGAGTTTATAACCCATTAATTAGGATTTTACATAGAAAATAATCTTTCAATTTAGAAATTAGGTTTCCTAATTTAGATTAGGGTTTCCTAATTACAATAAAGTTTACTAATTCGTTCAAGCTTGCTAATTAGGGTTAAGGCTTCCTAATTAACATTAAACTTTATAAATTAATAATTAGATTTTCTCTAATTGTACATTAGGGTTTCCAACATTAGAAATTAGGGCTTTCTAATTAATCAATTAGGGTTATCCCTAATTATACTTACAATTAATAACATAGAAACTCTATACTTATCTTCAAGCTTCCCACTTAGGGTTTTAATATCCCGATTAGGGTTTTAGACAGAATAATTAGGGTTCAAATTTTAGAAATTAGGGTTTGCTAAATAATTAAGCTTTACCCTATTAAGCTTATAATTTAAATCATTTGAGCATTATAATTCTCCGTTATATTCCCAGATTAGGGTTTCAAATATTCAAAATCTGAAATTAGGATTTTCAGATATGGTATTAGGGTTTTCTAATACTCAAATAGGGTTTCCAGTAATTTATTAGAGTTTTCCCTAATTAGTTTATAATTAATAACATTAAACCTTATATATAGCATTGCATTCCCAATCTAGGGTTTTTAATATCTGAATTAAGGTTTCGGTTTCCCGGAACTGAAACTAGGGTTTCCAAAACCGATTTCTAGGTTTTTTTTATCAGACGTTAGGGTTTTCTAACTGAACGTTGATGTTTTTAATATATACTTAGGGTTTGACACATATATAATTTATCTGATCAACCTCGACTCTTAACCACATTACGTATACATACATAACAAATTTCACGTAACTTAATCACATAAATCCTTAATCTTGAATAATTCACCTAAATCCTTCACAGAATTTTGAAGTCCTCAAAATTCAATCCTAATAACATCAAACGCATACACTTATTTTCTGTCTAGCTCTAATATTTGACCTTAAATCAATCATTTAAGATTTTAATAATTTGTCTAAATTCTCTCGGGTTGTTAGATTCACCTCTCTTATAAGAATTTCGTCCTAAATTCACCTTACCTTACACCAAACGACTTACACCATTCACACATATCACATGCTACCCAATATACTGCACAAGAGCAATAGTTTCATTACTCACACATCAGCAAAAGTTTCATTACCAGTTACATCATCACGTCTACCCAATACACCACTCACAAAAGCAAAAGTTTTCAATTTGTACTGAGGGGTCATATAGACCATGAACTATTGAGGTTTATAGGTATTACTACCTACTACCTATTTCCATTTAAGAAAAAGGTAATCTACCCTTTATAAAGGTTAACAGTAGGTTTACAATCACGAAGAAGGTAAACTACAGTTGCTAGTACTTTAGGTGATTAGCCTATCATACTCTTACGTCATGCACAACGTATTAATCATGTCTAGCGAATATTTACGCTACTAGATTGGATTATTTATCCAAACAACATAGTTCACCCCAGTCTTATCATAGGATTTCGCACCAAATAATTTGGTTCGGGAAATTTCTTTCAATGAACACTTAAAAAATTTTTTGAAAACATTTTCGAGAATGACGTCATGATGCCGTACTGTATTAACAGTCCGTTTGAGGATTCCGTCATTTGGTGATTTTATCATACTACATCATACCATAGTGGGCTGACGATCCTTAGATCACATCCAACATTAAGTAATACTGCATTGATGACTCCATCGTTTTTATCATCTCTGCACCAGGTCACATGGTACATGAGTGATAATTTAAAAACAAATTTTGATATTTCAAATCATTTTTTTTTAAAAGGCACATAGTGCGTATTTAGCTTGATGTCAAAATTTGAAGTTTAGCATAGCTAGGGGTTTAGGAAAACCTAATGCCTCCACTAACAATCATTTGCTTAACAATCTATCTGTTCCTGAAATCCTCAATACTCCATTCACACAAAACTATACCCAGTTCATAAAACCACACTTATGAGTTCATTAATTGCCACAATCATATGAGTTTAAGAACTTACCCTAGTCAGACCTTTGGCGTCCATTCGCTGAGGGGTTCATAAATATTTCATATAACTATAAGTCAAGAATGTCACATAAGTATGAGTTTTAAAAACTCGTACTTAATCCTATATTCTCTACTTATGACCTATCTATCTCATATATACACATGAGAAAGGAATCACCCTCTTGCTTTTGTATTTAACAAATAGCGACACAAACATTTCAATGATTATCGATTGCGTAACTAAGTGGTTTTTACACCAAGTAAAATTTCCCGCCCACACAAGGAATCATACAACTCAGCTGCCGAGATGAGTCCTCAATTGAATCCCCACCTAATCTTAACCCCCTTTTCCATACGAATTTTTATTCAACTCGTATCCATAGTCCTTTCTTGAATATGTACCAATTCATAGTACAACATACACACGACATTCTTGTCGTAAGTTTTCCAATCATCAGATTGATTATTCTCCATACTATAACCTTATCAGATCACGGGGTGATCTCATCGTATATATTACGATTAAATTTTATGACTTGATCGTTTTGTTTTACGATCTCCTATCCCTGCACTTTCAGTCTTTTAGACTCTATCTATCCACTTTCTATACTTGGTACACATCGAGTCTCTAACAGTTTTCAATATGGTACGCTGAGTGGTTTCCCACAAACAACCACAAACTAGGTTTCGAGTTGCTAGTTTGTATATACCTCCGCTCTATGAAGGAATCGTTTAGCCCAGATACCATACATCAACTATTAAAGAGTACAATTGTACCATACTTACATATAACTTTTTGATTTTTAACTTCTTTATCAGAGTTAGGGAACTCCGTATCCTTTATAACCTGCTGAGATTCTTCTTTGAATCTTACCGACACACTAACTCTATGTGATTTAAATCTTATCCTAATCATCGCTGCGGTTATTAGTCTAAGGTAACTCTACCCTAGGTTTATAAACCAGCACTCTCGATATTAATCGTGAGAGCCCCGAATCAAGGGCCCTAAATCACCGCATGGATCCGGTTCACTCATTCTACTACTATTCTTTGAAGATATAAACATAAATTGTTTATACATTAAACATTATACACTATCCCCAAGGTCGAGTAGTAACATAACTTATACACAATTCATAACTTATCGACACATGATATTATCATCATACAAGACTATTACAAATCTAATCAAGATATTAACTCTAAGTTGGAACCGTCTTTAACTTTCCTCAGATCCGACGATTCACCTTAATCTGCAATGTTTTATCATGATATAGCAAGGGTGAGCATGAAAGTTGCCCAGCAAGTTTAAATACAATTTAAGGATATATCATGATTTAAAGATTTAGAATAATAAGCTGGCTATAATTTCACAATGTAGTTGTGAATTAGCATGAACAAACATTTGACTGAACAAGTATTACATATGAACAATATATATCTGGACCAACTGGTAATGAAGGTGATCGACCTTTCATATACGACTTATACATACAAGATGTCAGAGTACAATTCTACATGGCAATCAACAATGATTAACCATAAGCATATCTCGAATAAAATAAGTACTCTTAGTAGAGTTAAGAAAAAACAAACTCACTGTTTTCGTTGATTACCGATACGAAAAATAACTTAGCTTTATCCAAGACCTAATATGAGATAATACCGATCTCCAAATATTAGAATAATATCATCATAGTATAAAATAACCTAAACACATTACCACATAATCCTATCAGTCTATTCAGCACATGAAACTTTGTATCAGGTCAAACTATTTAAGTCTGACTTGAAACCCAATACGATTCTAACATCCCGAAAGCGATCTAATCCATTAATACTCGAGTTTAAGTTCAATTAAACTCGCCTCAACACTTAACAATTATCACGAGATAATTTTCTTATTAGTTAAAACAATTTAATAGGCTTATAATAAATTTTCAAGTAATTATTACCATTTATCATGATTTTCTAATCATTAACACCATATTTAAAGGAATTAAATACTATTAATATTCTAATATCATTAATATTTATTTAATAATAACCATTAATGAATTACATGCCACAATATTATTTCATATTCATAATATCTCAAAGTATTTTCAATACTTTATCACTTCTTTTAAATGTTTTTAAAGTAATTAAAAACATTAATCAATAACCGATAGTAATGTAAATACCACATTATTCCTTGATCATTAATATTTATTTAATATTAAATATTAATGAAAATCATAACATAATATTATAATATAATTTATAATATATCAAAGTATTTTTAATACCTTAAAATCATATTTCTATGATTTTTAAACAATCAAATCCATTATCCAGAAAATTTCTAAAAATATTAAAATATTAATATTTTCATGCCATATATATCAAAAGTTATATTTTATAACTTAAAATATTTTATAACACTTAAATCATTTTTATATGATTTTTAAAGCATTAAATCTATTTTTTCACAATTTATTTAATATATTCATTAAATAAACTAATTATCATTAATAATAAATATTAATGAAATTTATCACAAAATATCAAAAGTTATCAAAAATAACTTAAAATATTTTCAAACACCATAATATATTTTTTTCATGATTTTCCATGAATTAAAACTATTTTTAAATAATTTATCTAATATTATAATTAAATAAATAAATACCTTTTATATTCAAAAATATTAAATATTTTGAAATATACTCAAAATAGAAAAAACTATTTTTAGGACTTAAAATAATTTTTCATAATTTATTATGTATTTTTAATAATTAAAATCTATTTATTTCGATTTATTAATTAAAATAAATCATTTTCAAAATTAATAATTAATTTCTTAATTAAAGCTGTTGCTAAAGTATTCTATAAATACGTAACGAAATCGCTATAGGTGTTCTTGGTGTTCTTGGTGCCTGCCTTGTAAATGCGTAGCAAAGTGTTCGAGGTAAAGAGGTTTGACTAAGTCTAAATCATTAATCACAAGGGTTCGGTCAATCTAAGACATCGATTGTGTAGGTGACATGCAACACTACAATTATCAATTTTATATAGTTCAAATAACACTTCAACAAAGAGATCTCGTGACCTTAAACTTTTCGACAACACCGTTCTTGAAAAGTGCAGGTTGATCAGAGTTGAGGTACCTACTTTGATTGCTTTTAGTTTGCGTTTTGTGTTTGATTTGTGTAATATCAAGGTTCGATTATTGTAGACTACATGATGAGGTCAATATCTTATCACTAGATCCATCTAAAAACATAACATGAACAAGATACATTTGGTCAAACTATGGGTCGACAATCATTCTTCACGATTTCGGGTTTTCCAGATTTACGTCAGAAAACGATCGGTCAAAGCTACTTTGACCTTAATTTCCTACCATTCCAGTTATGATCTAGGTGTTCTAATTACTTTAACATGTAGTCTATATACCAGACTACAATAAACAATCAACAACTTAGCCAAACTGTTAACACATAACAAGATCTGAGGCTCGAAAAATGATGTCAGACGATCTGGGTTTCTGGGTTTGCCCAGAAATCCAGAAAACGTGATCAGTCAACGACCTTTGACCGCTTGTAACTTACGATCTAGACATGCTATAGGGTTGATTCAAGTTGGAAATGAAAGACCACATGGCATAGAACAGATTTATAACATCACAAACACAAATCATCAAACACACACGGATCTAAAGCCTCTGACATTAGACTGTCAGGTCACTTTTTTCCACTTTTCCAGATTTCAAAAATCTTTAAAATCGAGCATCTAGATGTTATGGATCCATGATCCAACAACCCAGATCTCTAATTGACACCTTATTACACATGTTTAACCAACAAACAACAACATTGAACATCAGAATCATAGATTTGAAAGGTTAGGGTTTTATACCACTTTTTGAGCTTTGATTAATGAATCTGACTTTGGATTCTGTTTTTGGCTTGATAGAGATCATGCTAGGGACTGAAATACTTGATATTTTCGTGGGTCTATAGAGAGAGAGACTTGGTTGGGTATTTTTGGACAAATGAGCCAAATTAGTGTATGTTTCTCTCTCTTAATCTATATATAATGTATAATACAATGAATGGCTGATCATGTTGGTTGATTAAAGGCTAGCCCATAGACCACATGCCTAGCAAAGGTTGGTCACCAACTAAAGTTATGGCAACCTACACAAGTTATCTTATTAAATAATGCTAAAAGGGCATTTTGGTCATTTGGCTCATAAAGTGCATGGCAACTTGGTAATTTCCCATAATCATTAGGTTTCAAAAATAGAAATTTAATATTTCTAAATTATAATTAGGATTTGATAATTATATTATAATTTCCTAATCATAAAACAAGCTTGCCAATTAGGATTATTATTTCTAATTAAATTTGCTAATTTAGCAATTAGGATCATAATTGGTCACTAGAGTTTATAACCCATTAATTAGGATTTTACATAGAAAATAATCTTTCAATTTAGAAATTAGGTTTCCTAATTTAGATTAGGGTTTCCTAATTACAATAAAGTTTACTAATTCGTTCAAGCTTGCTAATTAGGGTTAAGGCTTCCTAATTAACATTACACTTTATAAATTAATAATTAGATTTTCTCTAATTGTACATTAGGGTTTCCAACATTAGAAATTAGGGCTTTCTAATTAATCAATTAGGGTTATCCCTAATTATACTTACAATTAATAACATAGAAACTCTATACTTATCTTCAAGCTTCCCACTTAGGGTTTTAATATCCCGATTAGGTTTTTGCATGAGAATAATTAGGGTTCAAATTTTGGAAATTAGGGTTTGCTAAATAATTAAGCTTTACCCTATTAAGCTTATAATTTAAATCATTTGAGCATTATAATTCTCCGTTATATTCCCAGATTAGGGTTTCAAATATTCGAAATCTGAAATTAGGATTTTCAGATATGGTATTAGGGTTTTCTAATACTCAAATAGGGTTTTCAGTAATTTATTAGAGTTTTCCCTAATTAGTTTATAATTAATAACATTAAACCTTATATATAGCATTGCATTCCCAATCTAGGGTTTTTAATATCCGAATTAAGGTTTCGGATTCCCGGAACTGAAACTAGGGTTTCCAGAACCGATTTCTATGTTTTTCTTATCAAACGTTAGGGTTTTCTAACTAAACGTTGATGTTTTTAATATATACACGGATATAATTTATCGGGTAACCACATTTACATAACAAATTTCACAGAACTTAATATAAATTTAATCCTGAATAATTCAATCCTTCTGTAATTTTGAAGTCCTCAAAATTCAATCACAACATCAAACGCATTATACACTTATTTTACATAAGGTCTAATATTTGATTTCAATCATTTAATTTTAATAATAAATTCTCGGGTTGTCATATGTATAACTTATTATCATACCCTTTGATATACCCTAAGGGTCTTAAGGAATAATTCAAAGTAAAACTCATCATATCCAAGATACTATGATGATCTCAAGTCAAGGATACTTGACTACTATTACATGAATTCTAATGATGACAAGTAAAAACTCCATTTTAATTCCTTAAGCGAGTCTAAGGTGAACTTATTCTCTAATAAGCACCTACGTACTTGCTTTAGTGTACCCACACAAATGATCATGAGATCAATCATCCTCATCCTAAGCAAGCGTATGTACCAATCTAAGGATTCATAATCCCTAATTTAGTAATCCATCGAATGAGAACTATTTTAGTTTTAAGCTTTCTAAGAATTTAGATCTCGTTAGAATGATCATCATCATTGTTCTAAAAGCAGTGTTTAAAACTATGGGTTTATCACATATTATAAAATAACATCATGTAGATAATTAAAATCATTTAATAAATTAATATTTTTTATTAATAAATGAATAAGATTTTTATAAAGTATATGTTTTATCATCAAACATGATTGGCTTGTGTGCATACTACTTTCAATCTCCCACTTGCACTAAAGCCAATCGCCATGGTATCTCATATCCTTCTCTCTAAGTGACAATTATCCTGCTGTTGGATAAGGTTTAGATAATGGATATGTAATGTTGTTCTTGAGAGTCCACTATCTCTATAGTGATTTCCCATCTTTCAATGATTTCTTTAATCAAATGAAAGTGCCACAACACATGTTTAGATCCAAGATGAGACTTAGGAACTATTCCTAGTTCTATAATGAACTTTTCATCCAAACAATTAACTTGTACCTTCATTTACAGTTATATACTTTGTCTTTATCACTAAACCAACAACTTTTTGCTGTTTGGAACCTTTCCAATTCACTGCACCACTGTTCAAGGTAACCTTTTACCTTAAAGTGGATTTTCTGTCGTCTTGGTCTGTCTGAAAAACTTGAGTCTGTTAAGCCCTCTAGTTTTAATTTAGACCCACCATGATATTATCACATCCTTAGTACATTAAGATGTTTTTCAGTGTCTTACAGTGATCTTCTCCAGAATATGATTGATCAACATCAGGTCTCGTATATTTCATTGCATACATGATAGTTATTCATGCGATCTCTCTTTTATGAGTCTATGGGGACTATTAAGAGAGATACACTCCATGGCTCATCAACATGAGACATCTCTTGGAGTTTGCCATGCTAAACGACTTTAGCATCAAATGAATATACGTTCCTTGGGTAAAGTCGATCATCTTTTTGAATCTATCTATATAGATTTGTATCCCTAATTAAGATACTCTTGCCATATCATTCATGGAGGAATGTTTAGACAACTTTATCTTTATTGATTGTAGCATTAGTATATCATTCCTTATCCGTAATATATCAATATATAACACTAGAAATGTCACGAAGCTCCCACTGACCCTTTTGTACACACTAGGTTCATTCTTGTTTTTGATAAAATCAAACTCTTTTGATTGTCTCATCAAAATGAATGTTCCATATTTGAGAACCTTGCTTTAATCCATTTCTCTGAGTGTCTACAACTCTTACCTCATCGTATATAACTGGATCATCATCTTCTATGATGCGTACCTCATCATCATCATCTATGATGAATCCATACCTCCCAGGTATCTTCGGTACTATTCCAGATTTACAATTTGGTTGTGGTACAATAGGTCTATCTACATGTTCCTGTTATTTGACTTACAGTGTTTTGTGGTTCTTGAACTCTTCAAGATGTATTATCCTCCCACTAGCCCCTTCAATGATAAACACATTTATCTTAGAAGGTAGCGTGTTTTGCAACAAACACCTTTTTTCTAAGTAGGATTATAGAACATATACCCTAAATTTACTTTAGGATGTCCCACAAATCTACACTTGTAAAATCTTGTCACAAGCTTATCCTTTGAAACCTTTTCACATAAGTTGGACAACCCCTTATCTTAACATACTTAAGATTAGGAATCCTCCCTGTCCATAACTCTTATAGAGTCTTGGGACCAGATTTTGAGGTTACCTTTTTCGTAGATATGCAGCCATTTCTAGGGCATTATCCGAGAAGGATACTGGAATGTCGGTAAAATCATTATGAACCGCACCATGTCCAACAAGGTATAATTTTTCCTTTCAGATACATCAATCAATTATTGCGTATCAGAAGGTGTCCATTGTGAGAAACCATTTGAGATGATTTAGAAATTTATTGCACAAGTATTCCTTCCTCGATCTAATCAAATATTCTTAATACTTTTCAAATTAGTTTAACTTTTGAATTCTTTGAACCTTTCAAATAATTCATACTTGTATTTCATAAAATACACACATTCAACTCTTTGAATGATCATCTCCTTTTCTTATACTAATTTGTTCAATATGCAAAATTATTTTCACGTAAGTCAAGTATACTAAATCCATTAAGTAATATTTCAGTTCTATACGAAACATTATTATTATAAATAGAACAACAGTTGTTCTTAAATATAATACCAAAGATTTCATTGTCCAACAATAAAATAGAAATAATATTTCTAACAAAAACTGGAATTCAATAACAACATATTGACTTAATAGATTTGCCCATAGGCATTGCTAAACTATAAGTTAAGTTTCTATGGCTAATGTAGCAACCTTTGCTTCATTTCCCACACATATGATTACTTATCTTTGTTTAGCTTTCTACTTCTGCTTGGTCCCTTCATAAATTATATTTATGATAACCAAAGCCGGTATCCAATACCCAAGTAGAACCTTGACTTAAAGAAAAATTTATTTCAATCATGAATAAAAACTATATTTATGAATCAAACTTCACTAAGCTTCTTACGGTTAGCTCTGCAAGATGCTTCTCGCAATTTTTTTTCTAGTGCCGTGGCTTATTGTAGTGGAAGCAGACTCCTTTGTTATCCGTATCAGTTTTGTTCTTATTATTCTTTGTTTTGCCTTTCTATTTACCTTCTTTGAATCTTTCTTCTTTTTCAGGAGATCCTTTGACCCCTACCAGTAAGACATGGTCTTTCTTGGTTGGAAAGTGACTCTCAATATTTTTCAACATGTTAAGCAAATTAGCGAGGCTGATATCTAGCTTGTTCATATGAAAAATTCACAACAATTGTGAAAAGAGTCCAAGTGTGAGTGCAAGATCAAATCTTGGCTCAACTCTCCATCCATGACAAAACCTGTTGTCCTAATTGATTAATCAAATTTATAATGTTAAAGACTTTTATCTGTACTGTAGTGTCATCGGTCATTCTAGATCGGAAGAGCTCCTTAGATATCTGATATCTATCAGTCCTACTTTCCTCACCATCAACTACTTGATGTGCATGAATATAGTATCCATAGTTTCATGCTGACGCTAAAGCTCGTTAGTCATGGATGCTTGCATGATGTTATCGAATAATTTGTGCATCATCTTGCCACTTTCTAAAAGTAGCAATCTCTTCCTCAAAGGCATTGTTTGCAACCATTGCAGGGATAGGCGTATTAAGTACATAAGATAACTTTTCAGCCGTGAGAACTTTTCTCAATTTTCTTAACCAATATATATAGTTCATACTTTTAGTTCTCTAATTAGTTAGCATGAACTCCAATTTTAAAATTAAAATAAATTTTTATTTTAAAATTAAAATAAATCTTTATTTTTATTATAGAATTATTATTATTATATATATATATATATATATATATATATTAAATTTAAAAAAAAAAAAATATTTGAAATCACGTGAATTCGCAATGTAAGTATTATATTTTATAACTAACTTATATATATAATGATTCAATGATTCCTTTGGTAAATAATATATATATATATATATATATATATATATATATATATAATAAAACAATTCATTGTTAACAATTAACAATCATATAGTGATATATTATATATAATATATATATGAAAATTGTTAAATCCATACTAAAAAATATTATTTTCACAACAAAAGTGTGGCTATAGATCCTATAGCGATAGTTTTCACCGTCGCTATACATCTACAACGACACTTTTGTTGTGAAAATAACAAAAAGTAGTGTGGATTTAACAATTCTCTCTCTATATATATATTATCCACCACGTGGGATCATTCTTCCATCAATTTCGTGAATCATTCTTCATTTTCCAACAGTCCGTAATATAACAGATTTTCAAAATTTATTACCGTTTTTTTTAAAATAAATTTTTTTCAACAAAATTATGCCAAATTAAATTGTTCTAAACACATATCAATATACATATCAAATTAAAATAATTAATAATTCGCATAAAGGTTGGACTCTGATACCATTGTTAGGTTTGTAATATTCATGAACGCAATAAAATTGCATAAAATAAGCGAGAACGTGATAAAATAGAATTTTAAAAAAATTTACAAACTATATACCCGGATCATCCTTTATGCACAATTATTAATTAAACCAATAGATAAAGAACAAGAATCATACCCTTGAAGATTCAAGCTTCCTCAGGTAAAAGTTCACCTCCAAATCCTCTCGCGTTCAACTTGAATCCACCGGGTTTGATTCCTTCCTTTGATCAACGTTAGCCACCCAAATATTTGGCCTCTAGAGGTGATCCACCAAGGAAGAAGAAAGATTCGAGAAGATGGGTGTTTGGCAAAATTCTAATTTTTCTATCTCTCATAGAAAAGGAGCGTACTCTCTCAACTATTGGAATTACGTATGTTGTGAAAAAATCAACAACCACTATTACACCCATAATAAGACTCCTCTTATTTATAGATGTAGTCAACTCTCCTTAATAATTAAGGAATTGAGCTTTATTTTAATTAGTTAAACTCTTTTAATTAATTAGGCTCCTAATCTTATTAGGAATAATTAATTAAACTTTTAATTAATTAGCCTCCTAATCTTATTAGGAATAAATAAGAGTACTTTTATTAATTAATTTCCAAACTCTTTTAGAAAATAAATAATAATAATAGTAATAATAATAATAAGACTCCTCTTATTAATTTATATTTAATATTTCTAAAATATTAAATAATAAATATTAAGCTATTTAATTTATTCTATCACCATAGATTAAATTAAATATACTTAACTTATTATTACGATTATGCCATTAACTTCTTAAATAATTATTCTTCCTTTTATGGTGTGACCCTTTAGGTTCTCCATATTAAACTGGTTGTGAATAAATCAATTAGAACAATTCTAATCTTATTTAAATAAATAAATTAAAATATTAATTTATTTAAATAAATAATATTTATTCTACAATAGGGATAAGCTTCCCTAGCGATTAACGACTTTCCAGATAATATAGATTTCAATATTAATCATTAAAGAACCTCTGAGTAAATAGTTACCGTACAATTCAATCCTTCCACCATACAATGTCCCAATTAAATATAAGACATGTAATTACTGTCAAGTCTTATTTTATTTAATTATATGTATTTCGACTCTTAAATGCACAACTCCAAATAATGCAAATTAGAAACTCCTTTCTAATTTCATTTCGCCGCCAAGGACTCTTTGGGTTGTCATTTATCGAATCACATAGGACATTTCTCTTCTTTTACTAGAAATGATAGATTCTTTATTGATCATACATTATCTCTATGTATAACTTATTATACTCAAGCATACCCTTTGATATATCCTAAGGGTCTTAAGGAATAAGTCAAAGTATAACTCATCATACACAAGATACTATGATGATCTCAAGTCCAAGGATCACTTGTACTACTATCACTACAGGAATTTCTATTAACAGATAAGTAAAACTCCATTAGGAATTCCTTAGCGAGCCACGTTCAGTGAACTTATTCTCTAATAAGCACCTACATACTTTACTTTAGTATCTCCACACAAATGGTCATGAGATTAATCATCCTCATCTAATGAGCAAACAACGTATGTACCAATCAATCCGGATTCACTAATCCCCAATTTAGTAATCCAACGATTGAGAACTATTTTACTTTTAAGCTTTCTAAGAGTTTAGATCTCGTTAGAATGATCATCATCATTATTCTAAAAGCAGTGCTTAAAACTACGGGCTTATCACATATTATAAAATAACATCATGCAGATAATTAAAAGCCTTTAATAAATTAATACTTTTTATTAATAAATGAATAAAATTGTTACAAAGTATATGCTTTATCATCAAACATGATTGGCTTGTGTGCATACTACTTTCAGGTTGGAGCTGCACTATCAACGTGAAGTCCATCATCAAGACACTCCTCAAATGATAGTTTATGTTTTGTCTATCATCGTCTTAGTGACCTTCAACTTGTGAACAACTATGCTTTCCATTTTATAACTTTGGTACTGTCCCCATGTGTTTGTAACTTGCCTTATGGTTGTAACTTTATAATAGTTGCTTTCATTTAGTTTGTTCAACGATAAGAAAATATCTTATTAGACAGCTGTGTAAACAATTTTCATTTAGTAGTTTCTTTCATTTAGTTTATTCTTGGAATGCCTTACAAGTGTAATGTTTTAAGTCTGAACTTATTAGACAGCTGTGTAAAAAAATTAGTTTAGCCTTGTGGTTGTGAAGAAACTGTTTTAACTGTCTGAGTTGTTTTTACTGTTTGAGTTATAGTGTCCTTGTATTAAAGAATGAGTTGCAGTGTTCCTTATTATTATATTTGGCGACATGATGAGTACTGTGCACACCATATTGGCACTAAACCCACCTTGCAACTAACATGCTTAGTGTCTACATCTTTCAGCTGGATAACAACTAGGTGGCAGCAGGTGACAAAAAAGAAGTAAGGAGGTGGTTGATTTTTTGGTAGAGAAACGGAAAAGGTTGAGCATATATGCTTAGTGTAATGGCTCTTGGAACTTCTAATTGGTTTCTTTAGTACACTTAATAGCACTTTGGACACAGTACACTGGTGAGGCAAGAGTGTAATAGCATTCATCAACATGATCACAATGAATAAATATGTATACACAATGAATAAATATGTATAAACGTTGCAAGACCCCAACTTGTTAATGAATAAAATCGAATTTCCTCTATTTATTATTGTGAATAATAAGGTGTTAAATTGATATAATATTTTGGTTATGGGTGAAATGTGCAAAATTTGCAAAATAAGCAAGTGGTTATAAAATATTCATTTTTATCGCGGAATATTCGTTTGGTCGTGGAATATTCTTGCTGTCGGGGAATATTAAATGCTGCCAAGCATCCATTTAATGGGCCCCATAATGGAAAAACTATTTCGGATAAAAAGAACGACAAGTTTGAGTTTTTATAAATAAATAGTAGTTGTTACCATTAACACCTTGTTGGAATATCCAAATTGGTTAAAATATAGTAATACTGGCATGGTTGCAATGGCAAGTATTACCAGTATTCTTTGGTCAACAAGTAATAAAGTGAAAGTAGAATATCGTTCCCACGAGGAATTGTTTAATAGAAAATCACCAAGTACTAACCCGTAACCAACTCAATCTTATTTAAACGAATGAATTTCAAATTATATAAATTAAACTAATATTAAATTCCACTAGTTAAATTAAGATGACGGAGATTTAAGATCACAACTTCACTTATTGCTTCATTTAAGTTAACACACTTCTTATCAATTATTCTCTATCCTGAATTGTTAATCAAGAACACTAAAGCAGATAAAACCACCTCTCGATGCATAATACCCATATTAACGTCAATCCACAATTAAGATAGAAATCCGTTAAACACCTTAATCAACTAACCCACTATATCTCTATGTGAATTACAATTGAAGAAGGTTGAAGAATAAGTTCTCTATTCGATTACATGCGATGTAAAGCGTATCTCTACCTTAACAATAATCAAAAATCTGCTATTGACAAAATTCATGACACATGCTATCATGATAAGATCTAAATCAATACTTCATCTCTCGAGTTCATATAGATTATCACGGTAATTGATGGCCAATCAATTAAACAATTAAGTCCAAATCACAATAGAATATAATAATTGATAGCGAAGCATATTAAAATAAACTACACAATAAGATCCATTGTAATCTTAAACAAAGAATTAGTTTATTGAATTAAAACTAAGAATCCACAATTGAATACACATTGAAAGATAAAAATAAGAGTAGAGTAAAGAATAAATATGTTGTCAGTAGATCTCCATCTTCCTCAAGCTCATGCTCTTGATCTTCAATGGTCTTCAAGTTGCTTCAATCTCCAAATCTATTTAGAACTAGTATTTTGATCTAATTTACTCTAATCTAATCTAATTGAATCATCTATCTAGTCTCTCATCTCTCTAATCCTTGTGATTCTCCTCCTTATATAAGTCTCTTCATATGTCTTTAAGTCCTCTTGGAAGTTCTCTTGGAAGTCCTTGTGTCAATCGGATCGATACAATCCTTTACGGACTCAAATTGGACCAAATTTCACACTTTTCGCGCATTTTCTGGGCTACCCTGCCCCGGTGGGGGTTTATGCTTGATTTGGGCCCGTCTCGACGGGATAGGGTTCTGACTTGTGGCTGGTACGCCCACCCCGGCGGCGGTTTTGTGACGGAAATATTTTTGCTCTGACATCCTTTGGGAAAACGGCCATAACATTTGATCCAGGAAGATTTACGAGGCCTACCACATATCAAATCGAAGATATCGACGAGATCTACAACTTTCATTCTTTGAGATTTTAGAAATAATGAACGGATGAAGGTTGAAATTTGGCGGGAAGTGACTGCTGTGCAAATGACCATCCAAAATAGTGACGTTCGACGTCCGTTGGTACACATGTCATAACTCTTGCATCCGAACTCCGATTGGAATGATTCAAGATGTTCTGGAAAGCTAAGAAGAAGCTCTAAAATAGAATCCAAGTTCCAAGCCAAGAAAATGAATTGAACATGAAAGCCCAAACGATGTCTGGATTACTTTTCTTTGCGTTTTCATACCAATTCTTTGCGATTTCAACTCCCAAGCATATAATCTACAAAACGAACACAAAATGCATGAAAAGTAACTAAGAAACATAAGATTAAGCAAATAATTTAAGTAACAGATTCTGGATAAGTAGGTATAAAACCTACTTATCAAATACCCCCAAACTTAAACCTTTCCTTGTCCTCAAGAAAAAACACAAAACAATAATGCAATGCAATACAACTAATCTACATGCTTACGAATCCAGCAGTAATGACAGAAACAAGTCTATTCAATCGGCCTTAGAAAAATCAAGTAAACACGATAATACATCATATCAGAACTCATCAGTAACTTCTCAATCAATCATCAAATCTTAGACTGTTATCACGAATATAGTGCGTGTGTGCTCCACAACAATGTTAACTGATATAAAATCAAATTTAACACATAACAAGTCTCTTCGAAGGCATCATACAATGTAAACTCATGAAATCCAAAAAACAAGCTAGATACAACTAAAATCAAACAATTACCAATATCGAGGGTCAACATGGAATACTTATGCTTCATTTTTCATCTATGGGGGCTTTTTGCTCTTATTTCCCGTTTTATTTATTTATTTATTTTTCTATTTTTTTTCTTTTTTCTTTTTGGATAATGAGTGCATTTTACGCTCCATCTCACGCCTGTGTTTATGAGGAGTGCATTTCATGCTTCTTCTAGACCCACCACAGGACTCAATTTATTCAACTCAATATCCTTTTTTTAGAAGCTTATATACCCCACTTTTTCCCCCAAACTTAGGCTCTTGTGTAACTTTAGCCATCACTACTTGTTCTTGTCATTCTTTCATTCAAACTAGCATTATCCTTTAGAATCTCATTATGTATCAATTTAAACTCAATCATTCAACAAGTTATTTTTATTGTGCTATCCTTATTATACCAGTTTCAAACAGAAAAAGACTCAATTCATAACAAGAAATCACATCAAAGCTCTAATAGTCAGTACTATACTTGTCTACCCAATTCCAATCTCATCATTGGCCAAAACAAACTGTAACTATCTAACAGCTAGAATCATGCAAGATGAACATAGTAACTAACTATTATTTTTGATTTTTTTTTAGTTATAAATAAAAACTATTATGCAACTACTCTACAATGCAAACTATTATGCAATTACACTACATGAATTCAAACATAAATAAACCTAAATTATTTAACTCCCCCAAACTTAACAATTACAATATCCTCATTGTAAAATAAAGCATGAAGTGGACGAGGACTTCCCTGTAATCATTTAAGCTTGTGGTGATGGTGGCGTTGGCCGCGACGATCATTTTCCTATCCATTGAACCTCTAATACCTGCAATGAAGAGAGACAACATGGATTAGAATAACACTTGGATTCCTATCTACTAAATAAACTAGGAAAGCATATAAATAAATTAAAAAAAATTGCTGGGTTGCCTCCCAATTAGCGCTTGAATTATAGTCGTTCAGCATGACTTTGTCTGGTCAACGCTATCCAATTCCTTTTCAAAAGTTGAGGAACCCTCCATCCATCGAAAATAATGTAGCTTTTGGTAGGTTCCCATTTGTGATAGCCATTGCATTAAAGTCACCTAGCATGCTCTGATTTGGTATAATCTCCATGAAGAAGGGCAAATAACTAGGTGTTATCTCCATTGTGGTTGTGATCATATTTGGGCATGAAAGTGTGTCAAACACAATGGGCTCTTCGTCTATGTTCTCTTTCTCGTCCCACCACGGCTTCCTTGTTGCCCTAGCTCTTATGTCATAAAGAGCTTCGCCGACGACATGACTACCTAGCAGGCATGATTTTGCAAATCTAACCGGATCCTTGAACTTTGGTGGAGAAGGAAATTGGGGCACTAATAACATCGGCTCATCCTTGTTAGTACTTATAGTTAGTTATTCATCGACCTTGTTGTCATTATCCCCATTTGTCTCTTTTCCAACATCTTGTGGCTCATCCAGTTGTAGATTTGGCTCGGGCACTTCATCAATCTCAGAATCCTCGTCATAACACCAATTGTTTTGAGGACAATTGTTCAAGGCTTTGAGCATTTGATCTATTTGGTTCTGCAGATTATGACGTGATATCTCTTGATTTATCCTCCTCTCCTCATTTGATGCTATGCACTTGGACAACAATTCCTCCAACTTTGACTTTTCTTCTTTTAATGGAGGTTGATATGAGAAATCTGGCGTGTATGTTGGATCTGGAATAGAGTATTGGTCTTGATAGTTGTAGCTCCATGAAGAATCCGGGTGATACCCCCAAACTTGATCATAATTATCATATGCATACTGATTGAGGTAGTTACCACCATACTGTACCGGCCCAAGATTAACGGTGCATTGATTACTCGGGTGATTGCCAGCACAATAGTCACAAATAACTGCAATCCTTCGACTCATTTGGGCTGCAAAAACGTCCAACTTCCTCGAAAGTTCTTCAATCTGTACTGACATTGCGAAAAATGTCGCGAGTCTGTCAATCTCTGCTCCCCTTGGCTGAGTCATTCTTGCCATTCTTCGACTCCGTTGGGCTCGAATAACCTCCAACGTCTTCGAAGTTGCCTCAATTTGTATTGGCTCTATAGAAGATGTATTAAGTCCATCAATCCCTGTTTCCCTTGGTTGAGTCATGTTCGTGTATGGCCATTGATATGCAAAGTCATCCATGGTACCTGAAAAGAGAGAAATATAGGAAGAGAATTAAAAAATAAAAATAAAAATGTTTAAATTAAGACTAATTTGATTGAAATTAATATTGACAAAGAGATATTAAACTAATTCCCCGGAAACGGCGCCAAATACTTGTTGGGTAAAATCTAATTACGCACAACACGCAAGTATACGTGGTCAACAAGTAATAAAGTGAAAGTAGAGTATCGTTCCCACGAGGAATTGTTTAATAGAAAATCACCAAGTACTAACCCGTAACCAACTCAATCTTATTTAAACGAATGAATTTCAAATTATACAAATTAAACTAATATTAAATAACACTAGTTAAATTAAGATTACGGAGATTTAAGATCACAACTTCACTTATTGCTTCATTTAAGTTAACACACTTCTTATCAATTATTCTCTATCCTGAATTGTTAATCAAGAACACTAAAGCAGATAAAACCACCTCTCGATGCATAATACCCATATTAACGTCAATCCACAATTAACATAGAAATCCGTTAAACACCTTAATCAAATAACCCACTATATCTCTATGTGAATTACAATTGAAGAAGATTGAAGAATAAGTTCTCTATCCGATTACATGCGATGTCAAACGTATCTCTACCTTAACAATAATCAAAAATCTGCTATTGACAAAATTCATTACACATGCTATCATGATAAGATCTAAATCAATACTTCATCTCTCGAGTTCATATAGATTATCACGGTAATTGATGGCCAATCAATTAAACAATTAAGTCCAAATCACAATAGACAATCCTCACAATAGAATATAATAATTGATAGCGAAGCATAATAAAATAAACTACACAATAAGATCCATTGTAATCTCAAACAAAGAATTAGTTCATTGAATTAAAACTAAGAATCCACAATTGAATACACATTGAAAGATAAAAATAAGAGTAGAGTAAAGAATAAATCTGTTGTCAGTAGATCTCCATCTTCCTCAAGCTCATGCACTTGATCTTCAACGGTCTTCAAGTTGCTTCAATCTCCAAATCTATTTAGAACTAGTGTTTTGATCTAATTTACTCTAATCTAATCTAATTAAATCATCTATCTAGTCTCTCATCTCTCTAATCCTTGTGATTCTCCTCCTTATATAAGTCTCTTCATATGTCTTTAAGTCCTCTTGGAAGTTCTCTTGGAAGTCCTTGTGTCAATCAGATCAAAATAATCCTTTACGGACTCAAATTGGACCAAAATTCGCACTTTTCGCGCATTTTTGGCTACCAGCCGTACGGGGTTTATGTTGATTTGGGCCCACCGTTGGGCTAGGGTTCGACTTGTGGTGGTACGCCCACCCGTGGCGGGTTTTGTGACGAAAAAATTTTTACGCTTTCCGAGGTCCCTTGGGAAAACGGTGATCCAGGAAGAGTTACGAGGCCTGCTACATATCAAATTGAAGATATCGACGAGATCTACAACTTTTATTCTTTCAGACTTTAGAAATAACGAATGGATGAAGGTCAAAATTGGGCGGGAAGTGACTGCTGTGCAAATGACCATCCAAAATAGTGACGTTCGACGTCCGTTGGTACACATGTCATAACTCTTGCATCCGAACTCTGATTAGAATGATTCAAGATGTTCTGGAAAGCTAATAAGAAGTTCTACATTATAATCCAAGTTCCAAGCCAAGAACATGAAATGAACATGAAAGCCCAAACGATGTCTGGATTGCTTTTCTTTGCGTTTTCATACGAATTCTTTGCGATTTCAACTCCCAAGCATATAATCTACAAAACGAACACAAAATGCATGAAAAGTAACTAAGAAACATAAGATTAATCAAATAATTCAAGTAACAGATACCGGATAAGTAGGTATAAAACCTACTTATCAATTGCACAATATTTTTGAATTATTGATTCTTACGTAAGAAGGCACTACTCAATAATTGTTACAGTAATTACTGTTCAATATTTTATTTTATTGATTCAATAATTGCTACGTTGATATTTTATATTATTGCTGTTTCAATACTTGTCAACGCACAAGATTTTCCATTATCAGATCAATAATTCATATTATTTGAATAATATTATTAGATAGCATTATTGGCAATGTCTAAGGAAGTTATGTCCAGAAAAGGGGTTTGGTCACCTAATTACGCGCTAATATGGAGAAATCCTTATCGGAAAGCCCCGTCTTTCCTGGGAACGACCTGATTGTCATAATTGTGATTATGTAATATTATTTGTGAATAATTAATTATTGATTTATATGATAAGGAAATATTTATTTTATGTGGATATAAATGATGAATATATTTATTGTGGTTATAAATGAAGGAATTAATGATGAGGTGTTTTATCAGTATTTTGTCGGAATGAAAGTTTTGAAAATCGCCCGTATGTGGATTTCGGTCATTTTTCGTTTGGAATTTGAAAAAACTTAAACTTACAAAGTTGTAGAGAATTTAATTTCCTATGGAATAGACAAGAGATTCGATTTTTTTTGATAAAAGGGTTATTTATTATGAATTATTAAAGTTTTGAAAATAAATATTTTATTAAAAATATGGTGGGCCCCACTTTTGGTTGGTAAGAAATGAAATGTGCTTGAATTTATTTTCAAAAGTGGTGGGCTTGAATAGTAGGAGGTAAAGCCATCAGGTAGCAGGTTAGTCTGCTATGATGTTCTAAGCATTTTCCTATAAATAAGGTGCTTTGTTAGAATTGAAAATCACACCAGAAACAAGTTTTTTTTTCTCTCTCTATATATTATCGAGCGTATTTTGTGAGTATTTAGATACTTTGTGAGTTGTTATTCATCAGTGCAAGTTTTCTTCAGCCTTATACCGATATTCTGATCAGAAGTACTGTTATTTTGAGGTAAGGGATGTTATTTTCTTCATAATGATGTTATTCTTTCAATATCATTATACCGAAATATTGGTATGGATTTTATTGTGGAATTTCTACCTTTTTGTGCCGGGGTTACTATTCACGTATACGACACTATTAACGTATACGACACTATTCACGAATACGACACTATTCACAAAAAAATGAGATTTTCTTTTCTTTGTCCAAGTTGTCTATTATGGTTACTATCTTTGATTGTATCCATGTTTTGATCTTTATTCTTGAATTTTACTCCACGATTGATTATTATAAGGTATTTTTGAACTTGGATAAACTAAAGTATGAATCCCTAATCTTTGATCTTTTATCTTACTGGATTCGTTTTCTTTAAGATATTTTTCATCATCCTCAGTCCTAAATGATGATATTACTGAATATCTTTGGTCTGTAGTGCAAATATGAATGATTACTTAATGAATATCTTTGGCCCGTAGTGCAAAGATGAACAGGTGTTGAGATGAACATGACCAACTAGTGATACAAATGAATATCTTTGGCCTGTAGTGCAAAGATGAATATTTGATTCAAGATGTATATTGATTGATGTTACAAGGATAAAATATTGATGATGGACTTTTAAATCTTAGAAGATAGTAGAATTCTTTCTCTACTTGACTCTTCCAATGAATTGATGTTTCCACTGCATTTGTTGATCTAAAACTTGTTGTCTATTATATTTTATCAGATTTTCCCTATTGAAGACTAATGATAAATTGTTGTATATTATCTTAGTCATAATATTCTTTACTGGGCTAGTTGAGCTCACCCTTTTCCTTTTTGTTCCATTTTTCTTCTCAGGAGGTGAGAACATAGTAGGAACTAGTCGGGGTATGGAATGATGGTTCAGGATAGTTGTATTAGTAGTCCTCACTATTTTGTAAAATAGTGTATCAATAATTGTAATGAAGACTCCTTTTGAGTTTGTATACTCTCTATTAGACAATAGTTGTATTCAAACTCACAGTATATGTGTTGTCGTGTTTTGCACGACAATTGTATTACTGAATTTGTATTTGTTTCTGTACCATGTATTTGGCGACTCATAATGGATGATGTATACCTATTTTGGGGGCGTCACAGTTGGTATTAGAGCTTAGGGATATGATCTCTGACTGAGATGTGAGACAAAAACTAGGAGGGGAGAGACGAGGAATTCCTTCTTTAGTATGACCTGACTAAGTTTATTTGTTATTTAGTTGGTCATTTGGAGCATATGGTTAATATGTGATATGTTAAATTGTTAATTAACCCTTGTTTTATGGCAGTATTTAAGAATGGCAGCGGAAAATATTAACAATAGAGTGAATCAGACAGTGGAGACACCTTTAATCACCACCCAGGGGAACGTGCAACAAGAAGACAATATTCCTCCTGTAAACAACACTATCAAACAAATGATGAATGATGGGATGTTTAGAAGATTTTTGCATTTCATGCAAAACCAGACGAAGGAGACTCGTGTACAAAATACAGGTGGAAATGATAGCAATGCGCGGCTTGTCACATCCAAGCAGTTCAAAGAGTTGGGACCACCAGAATTTGCGGGAAAGCCAAATCCGATTAAGGCGGAAACATGGGTCAAACAAATTACCAAGATATTCGATGTCTTGGGATGCACGGAGGAACATAAGGTTCCATTCGCCACCTTTATGTTCCACGGTGAGGCAGATTACTGGTGGGAATCTGTGAAGCGTACCCAGCCAGCCGCACTCAACATGTCTTGGGAAACGTTTCAGAAACTGTTTAATGACAAGTACTTTCCTGAAAGTATTCGTCATATGAAGGAGGTGGAGTTTATTAGACTGGAACAAAACAACATGATCGTGTCCCAGTACGAGGCGAAGTTTGCAGAGTTATCCAGGTTTGCACCTCATTTGGTTGAGAATGAGGAACGAATGACGAGGATGTTTCTGAGAGGTCTAAAACCCGAGATTCGGCAATATCTTATCTCTCATAAATTTTCTTTATATTCAGATGTTGTCAACATGGCTCAATTATTAGAGCGAGATAATGAGTATGCCCAACCGAGGGACCACAATCGAGGTCATCTGGGGTGGCGAGATCATCGATCGATGATAACCGGTGGGGAGGAAAGAATGAGATAAAGTGGTAACCACTTTCGGGTGGTAATTGTTGCCATGATAATAGGAGAGGTGAGTCAAGTGGAAATTTCGGAAAGAGGAGATTCAACAATGACGGGAAGGCGTCGTGAGATCTGACACCAACAAAAAATTCTAGGGGAGGAGAGCGCACCGGTTAGATCTTCTGAGATGCGGAGAGGAGGGACACATAAGTCCAAACTATTCACTGACCTTCCAAGGTGTGTTTTAGTTGTGGAAAAGAGCGGTCATATAGCCCCGTTTTATCCGATAGCGAAGTCAAGTCCAACTGGGACGGCAACACCAAAGGCGACTACGGACAAAACAAAGTCGGTGGTTCAAGGGAGGGCGTTTGTTGTGATTGACCAAAACGCGAGAAACCCAAACGAGGTGATCACGGGTAAGCTAATCATAAACTCTTGCGAAATTTATACCTTATTAGATACCGGTTCTACCCATTCTTTTATCTCTCCTGCTTGTGCTCAACGTTTGAACTTGACTCCGGAGAAATTAGACCTTGACTTATCTGTTGAGACTTCGTTAGGAGAAACTTTTATTACATCTACTGTTTATAAATTTTGCTTGATTCAAGTTGGAACCATAACATTATGCCGATCTTATTTCGTTGAAAATACTTGCATTTGATGTGATTTTAGGGATTGATTGGTTAACTACTCATCATGCCAAAATTGATTGTTTTCGCAAGGTTGTTAGTTTTCATATTCCTAACCAACCTGTTATGCGAATTCAAGCAACCAAACCATTGAAGTCAAACACTTTCATATCAAGCCATAAAGCCATTAGTTTATTGAAAAACGGATGTCAAGCTTTCTTAGCCCATTTCATGGATTTAAACAAAAATACGTCAAATTTGAATAATATTTCTGTTGTTAGTGAATTTTCTGTAGAAATTCCTGGTCTACCCCCAGAGTGTGATATTGAATTTTGTATCGACTTTGAACCCGGTACAAAACCCATTTCTAAAATCTCTTATCGAATGGCTCCTATTGAACTTCAGGAGTTAAAAGCCCAACTACAAGAGTTGGTACTCAAGCCTCTATCTGGTGACTTCCTTTGTGGAATTCACCAAAGCTAGACTCTCCGTAGGGGACACTATATTTGTGTGGTAGTAAAATGATAGGTGCCATTGTGACGTGCTATCCAAGATTGGGATAAGAGTCACAGTTGAGAGCAACCTAAGTCAGTAATCAAAAATATCTAGCTTTCTAGGCTTAGCTGGTTACTATCGGAGATTCGTGGAAGGATTTTCTCGAATCGCTACTTGATTAACTTAGCTGACTCGTAAAGATACAAAATTCGAATGGAGCGAGAAATGTGAGAAGAGCTTCCAAGAACTCAAGAGGAGACTCATTTCGGCACATGTTCTGACCATACCATCCTGGAAAAGTGAATGTGGTAGCTGACGCGTTGAGTAGAAGATCGTACGCGAGTACGAGTGCAATGTTGTTAACACAAAGGCCCATTTTGTATGACTTGCAAAGGATGGAGATAGAGGTAAAGGCTCCAAGTACCCACGTGATGATATCAAATATACGAGTATAACCAACTTTAATAGATAAAGTTAAAGTTTGCAAGCTACGGACTGGACACAGATGCGTATGAAGAAGAAAGTACAAGAAGGTGCTATTCGGAATAAGAATCGATGAAGAAGGAATACTTGAGTCAACTCAAAGATAAGAAAAATCTCTATCTCATGATCGCTTCTTTCCGGTCATTGATATCAATAATCTTGATCGACATCCGTGGTAGTAATTGCTTCTAGTCGCTAATCTCTATCAGAGACCGCATGCGGTTGCTGAGCGGTCACTGGATTGATTTTCCCTCCCAAAAATTGGTGCCAAACTAGCGGTCGCTGATGTGTCCACGTCATTAAAAATTAGTGACCGCATGCGGTCGTGGATGGCGGTCGCTGATCATATTAACATTTACCAGTTTCATTCATTTGCTCGACACAGACGAAGAAAAAAAAAGGGAACAGAATAGATAGACGAGGGAGAAAAGGGGAGAAGAAAAAGGAGAAGAAGGAAAAGCCAGCCACCGCCACCGCCTCACTCCACCACCGCCTCGCCCACTCCTCCATCGCCTCTCCTCTTGACTGTCAATCTCACTATCTGAGGTATTATCTCCCTTTTTTATTAGCTTAATTGTTGTAAAATTCTTGGGGAGTCGTACTTTAACTTCGATAATTGAACAAAATACTGGATGTTATAAGGACATTAACCCATTATCCCCTCTTGATTGATTTATTGTCAAATTCATTTACATTCCAATTGGGTTTTGTTTAGTTGTGTAATTTGGATCTGATTGAGGCCAATATTGCATAACCCTTTTATTTGCTGACCTGCACATAGTGTATTGAGGTGTGATTTTTCTTTGGTTTGAATGGATTATTGATTTGTCTGATATGTGTACTCCATCTCAATGTCCAACTTTGAAGTTAGTGTGGCCTACATTGTGTATATAGTTTCTAAAAATGTATCAAAACCATTTGTGAACAACTGAATTGGCCACCATTTGGAATCCTTTGATTTGTTGTGTTACTATTCATTGCAAATGAGTTGGATATCCATATATATATATATATATATATATAGTACATTGTTAATATCCAAATATTAAGCAAATATTAAGGGACTGTTGGAGCTGATGGGCTGGGCTTGGGGCCGCGAGGCCACACGAGGCCACGCCAAGCTTAGCCAAGCCTCACGGGGCCAAGCCAAGCTTGGTTATCGGCATGGGCAATATTAAGCTAGTTGGTTCAAATTACAATAGTAATATGCATATCCAACCAACTCAATTAAGCTAAGCTAAGCTAATGTATATCATTTTATAGGATTGATCAATATTTTCATACCCGAACTCCTCATCCAACTCAAAAAGGCTATGTATACAAGAATAAAGCTACAATATTGCACAAGAATAAAGCTACAATAAAGCTACAAGAATAAGGCTAAACATTTGATGGTGAAATTGCATGATTTATTTCACAAACTTATGTATATAAGAATAAAGCTACAATATGTTATAGAAACTATAAATTGTTCAACCAAGTTGTGAATATCCCAAAACATAAAAGATTATAGAAATGAACTATTTTGGGTATAATCTTAAAACATGTTAGCCACCTTCAAACTAATGGAATGGAGTTATGAACAAAATTTTAAAATAACCCCTTCTATTTGATTTTCCACTTGAATATGAATATCTAGAGTCACTAAGGCACTCTTCACCTCCAAGTGATCCATAGAAGGACTTCTGAATGGAAATCTTAAAGACCACTCAAAATCTGTGCAATAAAACTCATGGAAAGTAGAAAACAATACAACATCATTAAAATAATAAAACTCATAGAAAGTAGAAAACAACAAAGCCAGGACTAAAGCACATCTGACAAGGATGCGTGACCTCAACTCAAACGAAATAATATAAAGTCAAATCACTCCTGAACTTTTTATTGCTTTAATTTGCATTCATTCATTATTGTTTTGGTCTTATTGTATTGGGAATTTGTATATTTCTCTTGGTCTGTGTCTTGGGTGCCTAGAAATGACCATATATGCATGTCGTCGTGCATGTGGCTAGTCCATATTATAGGGGAGACTCTGGCGAATTTTTTTTGTTGGTCGGGTATTTGCGAACATTTATAATATTAACGAGCTCTTTATGTGCTTGCTACCCGAATTTAGATGTCCTCAATAGTTAGTTAGCTAGTATGCTCAAGTCATATGCTTACAAGTATGCTAAAGTCAAAAGTTTACAAGTCATATGCTCAAGTCATATGCTTACTAGTATGCTTAAATGTTAATCATATGCTTACAAGTATGCTCAAGTTATATGCTTACTAGCTAGTATGCTCAAGTCATATGGTTATAAACGAGCTCAAGTCATATGCTTACAAGTATGCTTAAATGTTAATCATATGTTTACAAGTATGTATGCTCAAGTCATATGTTAACATTTATAATGTTGTCTGTAAACGGGCGGGCCGGGCCAAAAAGCCCCGGGTTTTGGTGGGCTGGAAATATGAGGCTGTCTGTGGTAGTTTACTACCCATAGCTTCTTCCTTTAAATAAATTTTTTTTGCAAACTCTTTGCTACACCGAAATAGTAATAATAATAAATATTAAAAATAATAAAATAATTAATAATAAACAATAATACAAACAAATACGATTAATTAATTACCTACATTAACTACATATCTCAATCAATTAAAATTTTAATAGTATTATAAATTAGTATTATTAATTAATTACCTACATTAACTACATATCTTAATTATAGTTTTCAATTATAGTTAAAATATATTGAAAATTGCATTAAAAACAAATAGTTGTTGTAGCTCAGTTGGTTTGAACTCTTATTTATTTACTTACAAGTCTTGTGTTCAAGCCTCATAACCCACAAGTAGTAACATTTTATTTTAAAAAAGTTCATTACGGGCCAGCCAAAAAAGGCCCGGTTTTGGTGTGGGTCGAAAATACTACCCAAAGCCCGATTTTTTTGGTGGTGGACGGGCCTATTCTACCATGGGCCTTGGGTCCGTTTGTCAAGTCTATCTGTAGTAAGTACCGTGGTATCATGGACCTCTATTCAGACTGTAGTTGGATGGCACGACGAAAGTCAAGTGCCCAGATAGGTGCTACAACTGAATTTAGAGCTGGTTCCCAAATGTTTTTGGATTATGCGTATAGTCACCCGGAATGTATGAATGGTCAGTCACAAATAATATGTCCATGCATGTTTGCAGTGTAAGAATGTAAATTATATGGACATAGACGTGATAAACTATCATTTACTTGTTTCTAGGTGCATAAGAAATTACGAAGAATGCTGGTGAGCACATGGGCAGAAAAAGCGCGGGTTGGGTAGGGGACCTAATCCTGTGCCCAAGGCCCCTACTAATCCGGATGATCGAATTCTTATTTAGATTTGCCCTCCTCCGAATAGCACGTACGTCTCGCATCATTTATATATAAGCATTTTAGATTCTATTTATACAAGATATATATAACTTAGATGTAAATTACTTTAATATATCTACTTATCATTAATGTAAATTGTTGTATACTATAGTGATTTTTTAGATAATAAGATCGTCAAGTGCATATCACAGCTGTGTTTACAGAATTGGCTTACACCTGTGATTACGTGGGCGATCACACCTATCGCCCACAAGGATGTTGTTTGGGCTGAATTTCAGGTAAGTTTTTTTTTAATTATGACGGATAATATAATATTCTAATTAAGGATAATTGTTTAGTAATGTTATTATTGTTGTTTTATTTGCAGAAAAGGTATAGATGGGAGGACGCGCAGGCTTCAATGATTCAGAAATTATTCTGGCAGAAGTGCGCCGTCCGCACCAAGGATAATTTGAACAAAGAATGACAAAAAGCCCTTCACAATGCCGAGATCGACCATCCAGGCCAGGGAGAGGATTACATGCACGAGCATAGACCTTGGTGGTGCACCCAGTCCATATGGGATGAGATGTGAGACCAATGGGGAGCTGAGAGCTGGGTGAAAAGACGAAAGACTGCCGCCACCAACAGATCCTCGGGTGTATTCGATGGCGAAAAGGCTAAAGGAACATACAAGGGCGGCAGTATTTCACAGTTGCAGCATATAACTGCTAGGGTACATATTTACAAGTTTTAATATATTTACAATCATCAATTGTAGAAAATATATCACATTTTTACTTAGTAATATTGTGCTATTTTTTGTATAGGAGTCTCAGTCTCAAAGTCAGCCTATCCATTTACTGGATGTGTACGTGGCCACCCGTGATGGTCTGCCTGATGCTATCCAGATAGCGGTAATAAGTTTTAATAACTTGATCTTGTTTATCAATGCTTATAGAATTTATTTTTAACTATTTAATTGTTAACATGATGACATGATACTTATAAGCGTTTATTGAATGAGCGCTATCGTGAAGGCACTCCACGTCCGCCTATTGATCAAGAGTTGTGGGAGAGGGCATCTATTGTGAAGAAGAACTACATTAAAGGTCAAAGACAACGACGACGCCCATCCTTCAGTGGTTCAGGCTGTTCTTCTACCCAGTCTTCACAGTCATCGAGTCATCCAGTTGTTCATACTTCGGCTGACTGTGTGAGAGCTATATGTCGAGATCGATATCTTTCGAAGATCTTTGGACGGGCATCTGGGGGCTCGAGTCCGATGAGTTAGTCAAAGCGATGAGCGATGACGGCAATGACAGTGAGGACATCATGGGGATGACGACGAGGTATAAAATCAATTTGTTATATATATATATTGTCATAATATATACCAGTATCAACATAGTTACTATATTTGTAACTTGTTTTATTATTTTGTTCAATACAGGGTGATCAAGGAGGCAATGATGTGGCAGCGTACACGCTTTAGTGTTGTTTTGTAGTTATTTGATAAGCTTGTACTTGTATATTCATTACGCAAAAATGTTGATGTATGTTACTTCAACAATATTAGATTTGTTTATATTTATTCAATTCATATTGGTTTTTAAAGGTTTATATACTAGTTTGGTGTATGTGTCGGTGAACGATGAATGTTCATATTGTTGTGCATGCTATTTATATTGTTGTGTATGTGTGTTGGGATAAAGCAGGTACAAAATAGGTACAGGTTTTTGGGAATTCTGCAAAACAACAAAAATCTGTTTTTCAATTTTTGCAGATCAGCAACTGCGTCGCTGATAGTTATTAGTGACGGCTAAACATTTGAGGGTATCCGCGACCGCATGTGGACGCTGATAGCAGTTGCTGACACGTGGACCACGTTAGCTTTGGCCCTGGATCATGCTGACTCAGTTTAGCGACCTCAGTTGTCATTTCGGTCGCTCATATCGGTCGCCGATAGGTCGGTCGCTAGTAGTGGTCGCTGATGTACATCCCATCGACTAGATTTTATGCGACGACTATCAGCAACCGCACTCGGTCGTGGATAGCTATCTGCGACCGCGTGCGGTCGCTGATAAGCCTTTTTCTTGTAGTGTCTCCAGACTTTGTGTTCCTAACAATTCTGACTTGAAGCATAAAATTATGATGGAGACACACAACACACCGTTTGCCATCCATCCTGGGAGTACCAAAATGTATCATGATCTTCGACATACATTTTGGTAGAGCAATATGAAGAGAGAGATCGCGGAGTTTATCTCGAGGTGTTTAACTTGTCAACGTGTAAAGGCAGAGCATAAAGTGCCAAATGGTCCATTGCAACCACTTGAGATTCTGAAATGGAAGTGGGAACACATTACTTTTGTTACGGGTCTTCCCAAGGTTTCTCAAGGCATAGATGCGATTTGGGTAATTGTTGATAGATTAACCAAGTCTGCCCATTTCTTGCCTATACGGGAGACTTATTCCCTTGAACGTCTTGCTAGTATGTACGTGAATGAGATTATGAGATTGCACGGTATGCCAGTATCCATAGTTTCGGATCGTGACCCAAGATTCACTTCACGATTTTGGGTTAGCTTGCCGAAAGCTATGGGCATGATTTTCTGATTGATTGGCATACCATCCTCAAACGGATGGACAATCAGAGAGAACTATTCAAATGCTTGAAGATCTATTAAGACTCTGTGTCCTAGATTTCAAAGGGAGTTGGGATAAGTACCTACCACTGGTGGAATTCTCCTACAACAACAGTTATCAGACAAATATAGGTGTGGCTCCATTTGAAGCATTGTATGGACGAAAGTGTCGCTCTCTAGTATGTTGGGATGAGGTGGGAGAAGCAACGTTGTTGGGACCAGAGTTGGTACAAATGACTACAGAGAAGATCCAAATGATTCAACAACGTATACAAAACGGCACATGATCGACAAAAGAGTTATGCGGATCTTCATCGAAAGGATGTGGAATTTAATATTGGGGATCATGTATTGTTATGTATTACTCCATGGAAGGGAGTTACAAGATTTGGAAAAAGGGGAAAGCTTAATCCAAGATTTGTTGGTCCATTTGAGATTCTTGACCGAATAGAAAATGTGGCATATAGACTCGTATTACCTCTAAGCATGTCTCGTGTTCATAATGTTTTTCACATATCTATGCTTCGTAAATATATGAAAGACCCGAACCACATTATTGAGTTAGAACCATACGAGATAGCCGAAGATTTAACGTACGAGGAGGTACCTGTTAAGATCTTGGATAAGAAAGAGCATGTCCTACGCACCAAGGTTATACCACAAGTTAAGGTTTTGTGGAGGAACCATACTATTGAAGAAATGACCTAGGAGTTAGAATCAAAAATGAAAAAAGCGTGGTATCCTCACCTTTTCGAAACACCAGGTACGTACGTCAATTTCAAGGACGAAATTTCATAAGGAAGGGAGGTTGTAAGACCCCAACTTTTTAATGAATAAAATCGAATTTCCTCTATTTATTATTATGAATAATAAGGTGTTAAATTGATATAATGTTTTGGTTATGGGTGAAATGTGCAAATTTTGCAAAATAAGCAAGTGGTTATAAAATATTTATTTTTGTTGGGGAATATTCGTTTGGTCGTGGAATATTCTTGCTGTCGGGAAATATTCGTACGACGGCGCAACCATTTGTGGGCCCCATAACGGAAAACGATCGGATGAAGAAAATGACAAGTTTGAGTTTTTATAAATAACATCGTAGTTGTTACCGTTAACACTGTTGGAATATCCGGTGGTTAAAGTACAAGAATGTGCTGGCGTGTACAAAGAAGACACAATATCATATTGCCTGGTATATTTGAATTATTGATTCTTACGTGAAGAAGGCACTACTCAATAATTGTTCAAGAATTTCTTTATTCAATATTTTATTTTATTGATTCAATAATTGCTTCGTTGATATTTTATATTATTGTTGTTTCAATCATTTTCACTGCACATTATTTCCCATTATCAGATCAATAATTCATATTATTTGAATAATATTATTAGATAGCATTATTGGCAATGTTTAACGAAGTTCTGTCTAGGAAAGGGGTTTGGTCACCTAATTGCGCGCCAATAAGGAGAAATCCTTATCGGAAAGCCCCGTCTTTCCTGGGAATGACCTGGTTATCATAATTGTGATTCTGTAATATTATTTGTGAATAATTAATTATTGATTTATATGATAAGGAAATATTTATTTTATGTGGATATAAATGATGGATATATTTATTGTGGTTATAAATGAAGGAATTAATGCTGAGGTGTTTTATCAGTATTTTGTCGGAATGAAAGTTTTGAAAATCGCCCGTATGTGGATTTCGGTCATTTTTCGTTTGGAATTTGAAAAAACTTAAACTTACAAAGTTGTAGAGAATTTAATTTCCTATGGAATAGACAAGAGATTCGATTTTTTTTGATAAAAGGGTTATTTATTATGAATTATTGAAGTTTCGGAAATAAATGTTTTTATTAAAAATATGGTGGGCCCCACTTTTGGTTGGTAAGAAATGAAATGTGCTGAAATTTATTTTCAAAAGTGGTGGGCTTGAATAGTAGTGAGTAAAGCCATCGTAAAGTGAGTTAGTTCGCTATATGGCGTTCTAAGCATTTTTCTATAAATAGGGTGCTTAGTTAGAATTGAAAATCACACCAGAAACAAGTTTTCTCTCTTTCTCTCTCTCTATATTATCGAGCGTATTTTGTTAGTATTTAGATACTTTGTGAGTTGTTATTTATCAGTGCAAGTTTCCTTCAGCTTTATACCGATATTCCGATCAGAAGTGTTGTTATTTTGAGGTAAGTGATGTTATTTTCTTTATAATGATGTTATTCTTTCAATATCATTATACCGAAATATTGGTATGGATTTTATCATGATGATATTACTGAACTTTCTAGACATTGCCAATAGAACTATCTAATAATATTATTCAAATAATATAAATTATTGATCTGATAATGGAAAATACTGTGTAGTGACAGTTATTGAAACAACAATAATATAAAATATCAACATAGCAATTATTGAATCAATAAAATAAAATATTGAACAGTAATTACTATAACAATTATTGAGTAGTGCCTTTCACGTAAGAATCAATAATTGGTGCAATATCGTGTCTTACCGGCAACAATCAAGATACATCGTGTTTTAACTACCAGGTATTCCAACAGTGTTAACGATAACAAATACGCCGTTATTTATAAAAACTCATACTTGTCATTTTCTTCATCCAAAACTTTTTCGTTATGGGCCCACAAAAGAAATTTGACCGTCGTATTTAATATTCCCCAAAGTAAAGAATATTCCACGACCAAACGAATATTCCCTGACAATAATGAATATTTTATAACCACTTCCTTATTTAAAATATTTGCGCATTTTACCCATAACTAACCATATTAATCAAATCAACCCTTACTATTTCAAAATAATAAATAGAGGAAATTCCATTTTATTCATAAAAGTTGGAGTCTTATATATATATATATGGTACGCATCCATAGCAAACGATTGCCAAATGTACTATTCCATCAACCATAATCTCATTCGTTGATTTAGATATTGGATGGTATAGATTTAAAAGTTAATAGTCTCTGCCGCTACAACATGTAGCGACAATTTAACACTTGTACCCGGAAGTTGAAATTCCAAATAAGCTCCCAAAAAGTAATAAAAAGTAATTAAAAAGTAATCTAGGTGGGCCACTTGCCGCTACAACTTGTAGCGACTGACCAAAAAGTTAATAATATATAGAAAGGGACTTGAAGGTGAACCAAAGACAAAGAAGGCTAAGTGAGTGGATTTAGGGAGCTCAAATTGACTTTTATCATACGCTTGACTTTCAAATGATCCTCAACAATAATTAAAAAAAGAATATTATTAATTTACTATTCATTTTAAAGAAACTAAATTAAAATAAAAATACAAATAAATAATTAAGGCCACTAACTTTCTACAAATTAAATTACAAAAGAAAAACTTTCTACAAACCAAAATTAAAAACACACATGATATGTGGCTTCTGATTATCTCAACTCTCAAGTTGTCAAAAAATTATTTACTAATTAATTCCTTTCTATATATAAAAAAAAAATCTATACTAGCTAAAAAAAATTCAAAAATTAAAGGTATGCTTCAAACTCATGTCTATATATATATATATATATATGTTGCAATAGCTTTAAGAGTTGGACTAAGGCAAAAGATGAGTTGAAAATTGCAAATTAATTATAAAAATTATATAAAAAAACTTAGCATCTCTTAGTGGTAAAATTAATTGGCAGTATATTTTTCAAGTGTTTAGAATGATAAATAATGTTTAAAAATCTTAATTTTAAGATAATTGGCCAAAATTTATCTTTTTTTCTTAATCATCAAAGACTAGAAATAAATTAATTATAAAATTGGCTAAGGCAAAAGATGAGTTGAAAATGGCAAATTAATTATAAAAAATTATATAAAAAAAACTTAGCATCTCTTAGTGGTAAAAAGTAATTGTCAATATTTTTTTCAAGTGTTTAGAATGATAAATAATGTTTAAAAATCTTAATTTTAAGATAATTGGCCAAAATTTATCTTTTTTTCTTAATCATCAAAAAGTAGAAAAAATGATTAATTAACTACCACCTATAAACTACTTCGAATATTTTTTATTGAAGAATTTGCTAGAGAAATATTGTTACAAGTGAATTGAAGGTCAAAGCCAAAACAGTGATGTCACGAGTGAGTTGAAGGTTGTCGACGCCGAGAATTTTTCTTACAGTTTTCTCTACCCTTTAGATTTTTGGCATATTTGGTTTTATCTTTCTTAAAGGTGAGATTTTATAAAAGACCGACATAAATGTCGACGATTTGAAAAGATGGATTTTAATAATTGGACCGAATTAGACAGAGCCGCCAATTGATATGAATTTAAATATATGTATTAACTCATCCGAGTTTTGAAAGGTTTACGCAATATGGCTCAATATATGACTCTATTTAATTGGTCTGAAACTCGAGATTCATAGAGTTCGGGAGCTTGCTTAAGTGAGGGGAAGGTTTTAGGCACCTGTCGACGTCGAAGAAAATGTCCTCTTTTTAATCTTTTTTACCCTTTACGTTTTCTAGGTGTTGGATTTCGTTTGAAAGGGCGAGTTTGAAAACAGTCCGACACAAAATGTCGACGATTTGAAAATTCAGAGTCGTCAGTTGGTAATAGTGAAATGGTTGTACCAACTCAACCGAATTTGAAAAGGTTTTGTAAAAGGCCCAATTATTGGACTCTGTTTAACAGGCCTTGGAAACTGAGATTTATAGAGTTCGGGGAGTTGATTAACGGGGAGAAGGTGTTAGGCACCCCCTGACTTCTGTGAAAACGCGGTTACCACGTCTTTTCCATTCCCTAATTTATTTAAAGTGTGTGTGTTTAGTAAATTGGGCCTAAGTTCATTATTTGGAAGTAGTGCTATGCCTCGTTTGCACCTATATACAAAGGGTTTGATTCGTATAAAAGTTCAATTTTAAGCAATAGATACAGAAATGATGTTTTGAAGACATGTTTTCAAACCCTTATGCTCACATAGTAATTGAGGCCTTTGATACTTTCATTTTATTCTGTATTTAGCTTGTTTTGATTTTATTCTCGAGATGCGAAACATCTTTGACAAAATAATATACATATAAATATCGGGCTCCTTATGGGCATGAAAGCCATCTAAGGATGTCCAAACACCACAAATATGATTTACAAGCTAATGTACAACTGAAAAGGGTCCATTAGAACTAGATCCGTCAGCTGGATCTTAGATCCCGTGGCTTCTAAGCTCACATAATATCATATGAATAGCCTGTATAACGAGGATACTGAAATAAAAAAATATTTAATCTAAACGACGCAAAATAAAGGATTCATCAGTTAAATCCCTGCCTGCGCATAACCAAGCTTTCCGTTCCCTCTAGATACAGATCTAGGGTCACGTATTTGTTTAATATTTACAAAAAACTAGAAAGAAAACTAGATTTAAATAAATCTTAGCCATTCTAGCTCAACGATTCTAGTTTTACAACTTTTGAACCGTTTAAAAGTTAGACATGGCTAGATTTAGTTAAATCTAGTCCACAAACATTAATATCACAGCTTTACATTGAATAAACAGTTAAAACAAATATTTAATCACAGTAAACAGTTAATATATATATATATATAATAAAGCATTAAAAGGTCACAGATTAACTATCCAGGCCAAACGAGTAAGTACAGATATATATATATATATATATATATATATATATATATATAGGGTTAAATATACTTTTTCCCACTCTACTCAACCTCGGTTTACAAATGCATTACAGAAGTGAACTTTTTTATAGTCAACTCATTGAACTATACATTATTTATAAAAAGTGATTTTGTCGTCTATGTTTGTTAACCATTTAATAGAGAAAAGACGTGGTAATATGTGGCAATACGTGGCAATACTGGCAATTGATTAAATATATTACGTGGATTAAATTCCTAAATCCCTTAATGATGAGTGCATATTATTCATTTATTTTGATTCCATTATATTTACTTATATTTCATGTTTCATGTGTATATGAGCTTATTAAGGTGTTTAATGATTTCAGGAAGAATTGGAGCTGAAATGAGGAAAAAGAGAAAATTGCAGGGTTTTTAGCATTATGTTGGATGCATGGTCTTGGCTTGAGACTTAGATTTTATTGTAGATCTCTTCTTTAGCTTTCTGGAACATCTTGAATCGTCCCAATCAAATTTCATATGAAAACGTTATGATCTTTTTACTAAACAGACGTTGAACCTCAAAGTTTGGAAGTTGCAATTTATACAACAGTCAGTTGGAGCCTCATTTCGACCTTGATGCAGCCAGAATCTGTGTCGATATCTTCGTTTTGATAGGTAACAGGCCCCGTAACTCCTCCAGTATCAAAAGTTATGCTTGTTTTACCAAAGGACGTCGCAGCAGGAAATGAAAATTCGCCCAAGCGAATTTGAGCGGGAAAATTGGAAATCTTGTATTTTTGGAAAGTTTCTAAATGCAGATTTTGGCAGACTTCTACATGGAATTGGATTGATATTTCTATTAGCTTTAGGATTTCCTTTAGACAATGATTTATTTCCAAGTTAGATTCTATTTCTTTATGGAAACTAGTTATGATTTGTAATTCCTTTTAGGATTTGGATTTCTACTTCCTATAGGATTTAGGACTTTGTATAGCACTATAAATAGATGATGAGAGTCAGGGTTTTATTCATTCAATTATCAACTATCATCTATTGGAGTGCAGACTTTTAAGCATGTGTCGCTAGTTCTTTTTATTCAGGTTCTAAAGGAGGTGAATCCTTGTTACAAGTAATTAATTAATTGAGTATTATTATTTATTCCTTCTTGTGTGAAATTTCTTCTGATAATCTGTTTTCGTTGATTGCATGCTAATTGATCTAATTAATTTGATATGGCCAATTGAATTAGTTTGATCGTTATCATATGCTAGATTAAGATTGATATTACGTGTAATTGATATCTGTCTTCATCATAAGTAGCAACTTAGTAATAATAATTGTGGACAAGCTTTTGTTTATTGCTAAGCTTATCAGAAAACAAGTTAAACAAATCGAGCTTATGTGTTTGTTGCTTGGATTAGCCTAATTCTCTATTTCTTAATGCTTCTATCATATTAAATCTAGAGAGCTTATTCTAGGTTGTATGCTAGTTAGAATCTGGTGGAGAGCTTGTTTCATACAGTGATAATCTAAGGAGAATTTCGGATAGTAGAGCTTATTGTTATCTAGGGCTAATAGTTTCATTGAAGGAAAAATAATAATAACTTGATTAATTGATTGTTGTACTTGGTGAAACTGAACTGCAGAACTGAAGTTTTTACATATTTGGTTAATTTCATCATTAATTCTTGTTCTCTAAGTTTAAAAATAATTTTCAAAAACCCCCATCTTTATTTTCTGTTGAAATAGTAGAATAATTCTAAAACAACTTTACTCTCTGTGGGATCGATCCTTACTTGCTACTGTGCTAATTATTATAAATTATGAAGTGAAAGTGAGGTTAATTTATGAGTATCAACGACAGCACCCACTTAACCGACTAAATCCCTAAATCTCAAAATCCCCAAAATCATTCCCAAATCATTTGTTCTTCAGCATTAGTTAGACCGACAATGAAGAGACATTGAAGAGAGGAATCAAAACACTATATCCCCAAAATAATTCTCAAATCGATTCCAACTCCTGCCTTCATCCACATTGATCGATGAAGAAAAAGAAGACGATTAAGATTGGAACTAACATGAGCTCTAGCAAAAATAGTTTCACAAATCGCGTCGAAGATTGGGAGATGCCCAAAACTCCAGTGACATGCCGATGTGGAATTGTCGCACAGATGTGGGTAGCTTGGAAAGAGGGAACTTCTGATCCGGGAAGAAGGTTCATCGGTTGTTCGCGTTTCTAGTTGGGCTCCAGAGACCTAATGTTTGTTGTAATATTTAACAACACCAAAAGTTGATCTGGTGTTTTTAAATATTTGAGTATTAGATGTTTGAGGAGTTATTTGAATATTTTAAAAGCTGATGATTTCAAAGAGAGGATGGCTATCTTAATGTTACACACTTAAATCACCAACATATGACTAGAAGTTGTAATTTTTGTAAATTATAAACATTTAAAGCTATCCACTTACTTTACTGTATATACTATGGGAGTCTAAGATTCAACAACTTTAACTTATTCTATAAAAAGTTACTGATATATAGAGTAAAATGGAAGATTATTATGTTTTTACTGACCTAAATACCCAATTTCATGCTTGGTAAATGCATATATTTGTTGTATGTTGTAAAAGCATATCTGTTATGGGCTTGATGGATGGATTTATGTGCAACTGGTTGCAGGATAACAAGTTATGTTGTAGGTTCTTTAAATGGTCTGATCCTCTATTTACAGAGAGATCAAGGGAAGTGATATTGCAGCTAAAGGGTAAGATAGAAAGAAGCAATGAAAAAAATGAGAGTTTGATAGAAGTAATAAAGAAGATGGAAACTAGGAACGCATTGATGAACAAAGGTGTGATAAACAATGAAGAAAAAGAGGTTTTGGTACTGCAAAGATAAAGGCGGAAGTTGAGGAAGAAAATTGACAAGAATAGTTCGATGGAGAATAAATTATGGATTGGTTTAGTAGTTTCTTGGATTTGGGTTTTCAATGTATTGCAACCAAATGTGTAGATCTGTATATTTGAATATAGTAAAGGATTAAAGTATGTATTGAAGGTTATTTTGGTAAGTATGTATTGAATGCTTAATGTTGGTTTTGATGCTTGACAAGTATGTATTGGATGTTGATTTGGCTTAAAATGCGAGTAGTATTGAATTGAATGCTTATTTGTTGAAGCAGAGCATTGAATTGATGTTTGGTTTATTATGACTCCATGTTTAATGTGGCACCAAGAAATGAATGCAGCAGACTCATAGACTCATAATGAATATGAAACCAACCTATGCAACTAACAAACAAGCTATTAAGACAACAAGGAAAATATAGAAGCATAACATGAACCATAAACAACCCTGATTATAGAGAAGTTAAAAATACAGAGCTTTTATAGAACATATATATTCACCAAAATAACATATGTTCATAAGTGGGTGTAATGAACCATAACAGACCATTACATATTCCAAGCATTCAATCTTTGAAGGAATACAGAGTAACCAACACACAACCAAAATGCATTCACCAAAATCACATAACCAAAATGTATTCACCAACAGTAAGCAGAGCATAGTAAAACACATAACCATAATTCAATCTTCCAAAAAATATATTCCATATTAATAATCATCCAGTTCAGTAGCATAATTATATACAAAATACCATAATTAGTCCCAAAAGATAAGAAACCTAATAACTTAATATCCCAAAAATCAGTCCTAAAATATAAAAATCCTAATTTTTATCTAACTTTGTTCCATCCTTCTTCCTTGGAATTTTGTATGTCCCTCGTGTAGATTTTTGGTTGCCAAAATTTATCTTCCTTTTCCCCCTCTTCTGGTTTGAATTTTGGAAGAAACTGAGCTTAGACTTGGTGTTTGGAAGCCCATTCCACTAAGGTGTGCTTCATTTGGTGGGTTACTAACTGGAGGGGTATTATTGATAGGAAAATCAATAGTATTCATCACATGTGGAGTTGGCATCTACAAAATATAAAAGATCTCAAATTAATTAAGCAATTAAATGATAATATAGAAAGTAGACCAATATAGGTATACTTTTACTTACAAACATAAATGCTTGTGAGGGTCTATCTTTCACTTTTTCATTAGAACATCCCACCTTTTCTTTACCTTTACTTGTGTACTGTAACATATATCTTATAGTTAGTCTTTATCATTCTCAGTAAATATAATGAACATGCTAAATGGAAACTTACATTAGGTGTTGGTTCCTTTGCTTTGTTGAATTGGTCTCCCTCTCTAATTACTATTCCAGGCAGTGTAATGGGTTCTTGATTAAATATATCAGTTGGCTCTTCAACTTGTTCTCTTGTGGTCTCTGCATTTGTCTCTTTAACTGGGCATTGGTTCCTTCTATGATCATAATTTCTACAAATACGACAATACATTTTCCTTTCTACTCTACTCACCCTCTTCACTTGACCATTATTTCCTTTATCTTCCCAACCTTCTCTCCTTCTCAGCCTCTGTGGTCTGCCTCTCAGTTTCTTTGGTATTGGTGGAGGCCCCATAATGTCACAGTTTGTGAATTCCTAGAAATCTTCACCATTTAACACCTCAAGAGTATGATTATAAGTCTTGAGTTAAGTATCTCTACTATACCAGTGGGCTACATAGTCTACTAGATTTTGATAAATTGATTGAATTGCTAAGAAAGCATGACAACATGGGATTCCAGTAAGGTCCCACACTCTACAAGCATAAGTTCAATCCTTAAGATTCACAATATATGCTCTACCTATTTCCTTGACTTGTAATGATATTTTTCTATCCCAAAGTGGATCACAATGGGCATAGGCAATGATGGTTGCATCAAGTTTCTTCTTAATTCTTGGAAAAATTAAATCCTCTAACTTAAGCATATCATCCCTTTTCTGATGCAATCTAACCATGATTTGATCATGAATTTCCCGAAGCATTGTTAGAACTGGCATGTACCTAGATAATATTGATATAAGAGTAAGTGTAAGTGACATTTACCTTCTGTAACTTGATTATATTGCAAGAATATTAAAATAATATAATTTATAGTAAGTTAGTAATAATGTACCTAGATTTGATAATCCAAGCATTGAAGCATTCAGACATGTTAATCTTAACATTATCAGCCTTTGAATGAGTGCCAAAATAAGCTTTAGACCAAATCTTTGGATCATGCTCAACAATCTTATCATGTGTAGGGCCAGAAAGCCTCTTAATCTCCCTCATTGCTCTCTTATGTGCTTGATCATGAGTTGCACATGCAGCTTTCCAAAACAATCTCTTTAGTACCTGTGAAGTGAACCTTTTTCTCCAGTTAGCATAAATGTGTTTAGCACAATTTCTATTCTCAACATGAGGAAGCAATTTAACTATAACATTCTTCGAACCTTGTAAAATACAAACTTAGTTAGTAAAGCATATACAATTAGTAAAAAAGAGGCATTTAGTAAAATAGAGACATTTATAGTAAATATATACCTTTTGTTGGTCACTGATTATAGTAAATCCATAGCCTTCACCAAGTTTAAGGTCATCAACCAACAACTCCAAAAACCATCTCCAAATGTCACCATTTTCAGTTTCTACAACAGCCATAGCTAAAGGGAACATTTTATTGTTCCTATCCTTTCCCACAACAGATAATAATTGACCCCTACATACAGTTTTTAAGAAACAACCATCCAATCCAAGAATTGGCCTACAACCCTCTCTTCAAGCTTTCTTTAAGCTGTCATAGCAAACATAAAATCTCTTGAACCTGACCCCATCTTCAGGATTAAGCCTAGTGGTTTTGATGTTAACTGTATTCATTTTGTTACTTCTCACAATCTCTGCCCCAAAATCCCAAACCCTTGAATAATGTTCCTTCATAACTAAATGTATACTTGCCAAAGCTAAATTCCTAACCCTCATACACTTCAAAAGTGTTACACCCAATTTCATCTTAATTTTAATCTCTTCTTGCATGTCCTTCAACCTCCAGTTTGGATTTTTCCTTACCCTACTTCCATAAAACTTTGCCAAAATCTTGGTGTTTGCCAACTTATTTTTAAAATTGTACACACAATTATGTGTGTCCAGTATTGACTTTATTTGCACATTCTCAGTCCTTTGAATATAATTGGCCCATAGTTTCCAAGGGCAGCCCTTATCACACATAACCTGCACTCTTTCTGTGATAACCTGAGAATTTAGATATTTAATAAATTCTTAAAAGATTGAATTAAAGTTAAATATTAAACTTAGACAGAAAATAAGTGTATGGATTTGACATTTTAGGGAAGGAATTTTGTGAATTTAAAAACTTTTGGTAAAGGTTTACAGTGTTAAGGGTATAAGTATATATGTTCTGTGTGTATGGTCATATATGTGTACAATATGTGGTTAAGGGTCAAGGGTTTACCAGATAAATTATATCAGTGACAAACCCTAATATTATATTAAGAACCTCGACGTTCAGTTAGAAAACCATATCGACTGATAAGAAACCCTAACATTGGTTCTGGAAAGCCTAGTTTCAGTTCCGGGAATCCAAAACACTAATTCGGAATATTAAAACCCTAATTATAATTTTGAAATCTTAATTTTATATTTTTAAAACCTAATTAAAAAGTTTAGAAAATAAATTTGTGTAACCTTAGGGTTAAACCCTAAGGGTCAAACCGGGTTGTGACAAGTTACCAGGTTGCCATTAGCTTTATAAGTCCAATGACCAAATTTCCCTTCTTGAATATTTTAATGGGATGGAGTGTAGATCTAGCCCTAGTAAGTGGTTGGTGACCAACCCTAGCTAGCCATGTGCCTATATCTCACAAATATCAGATCTCATTGCCACTTAGCATCAATTGTGACCATAGATTAAAAATCTAAGAGGTTTAAAAGTAAGACAAAGCTTATTTTATTTTTCATTTGACCCAAGTCCATTCTCTCTCTCCCATCCGAAATTTTAGACTGAAAGTGAGTGAGAAACAAAATCAATGTCAACCTTTAGGTTGCCAAGAACAAACATCAAGGTCAGAATCAAGATCAAGCTCAAAAAGGAGGTATAAAACCCTAACTTGAAAATCTATGTAATTGATGTTGGATGTTGATAATGATTGGTTAGATATGTGTTAGAGGGTGTCATTTAGTGGTCTGGGTTGTTAAATCCCAGATCCATAACATCTAGATGCTCGAAATTGAAATTTCAAAAATCTGGAAAAGTTGGAAAAAGTTGTCTGACAGGCTAATGTCAGGTCTTCTAGATCCGTGTGTGTTAGGTGTTATGTGTGTTTTATGTTATAGATCTGTAATATGCCATATGGTCTTTGTTCTGCAACTTGAATCAGGGTTGGATCGTGTCTAGATTTCATGTTATGATCAGTCAAACATCGTTTTGACTGCTCATTTAAAAGCTTAAGGCGGGCGAATTTTAATTTCAAGAACCTCTCGACAAGCTTTTGCAAGCCTTTAATTTTGTTGTTGTTTGATAGTTTGGCCACATTATTATTTTGATGTTGTTGTCTGACATGTAGGCTACATGATAATGTTTCTAGATTACCCAGATCCAAAACAGAACCCAAGATATTAGTGGTCAAACTTGGGTTGACCATCAGCCTTAAGAACTTTCTAGAAAACCCAAAAAATTCAAGAACAATTCCTGACCCCTACTTTGACCGGTCAATATCTTGTAGATTTGTTGTTGTTATGATAATCTTATGTTATAGAGTTGTCCTGTGACATCTCGACTACAAGTTTGAAATTTTAAATCACACAAATCAGATCTGGAGTGCAAGTTATACGGATCGAAAGTAGGATCCTTTAGCTGTTCTCATTTCTGGAAACCACAGAAATGAAGAACATCTCTGACAACGATTTCTGAAGCTTAGATCTGGTAGTTCTTACATATTTTGGTCATGAAATCAACTGATACATGTAGTATTACATGTATAATATAACATTAAAGCAAATACAAACCCAGATAGTATCAAGTCCATAGGAATTAAGCTAGTCAAACCACTACCCTCGCTCATCATCATGCGTTTTGGTTTGGCTCAAGAACACCTATAATGACAGCGACGCCGCTATATAGGCCCTTTTTAAATGACAGTTTATTTATGGAAATTAATTATGTTATTTAATAAATAGAGAAAAATGGTTTTTAATTATTAAAAATACTAAATAAATTTCTAAAAAAATTATTTTAAAGACTGAAAATTAGCTTTTAATTATTCTCGACTATATTTCATAAATATTTAATATTTTTGGAATAATAATGGTATTTAATTTATTTAATTATAATATTAAATAAATTATTTAAAAATGATTTTAATACTTGAAAAATTATATAATGGTATAAGAAAATATTTGAAGTTATTTTTAATGACTTTTGATATTTTGTGTTAAATTTCATTAATAAATTAGTATTAATGGAAATTAATTTACTTAATGAATATATTAAATAAATTATGGAAAAATAGAATTAATGATTTATAAATCATATAAAAATGATTTAAGTGTTATAAAAATATTTTAAGTTATAAAATATATCTTTTGATATTTTTTCATGAAAAATATTAATATTATAATATTAAGGACATTTATTTATTAATGGTTTTAATTATTTTAAAATCATTTAAAGGTAATAATAAAGTATTAAAATACCTAGAGATATTATAAATATATTATAATATTATGTTAAGGATATCATTAATATTTAATATTAAATAGATATTAATGATAATGGGATTAAGTAATATTTAAATCATATAAATATGATATTAATGATTGAAAAATCATAATAAATGATAATAATTACTTGAAAATTATCATGAGCCTATGAAAATTATTTTGACTAGATAATTAATTGTCTAAGTTAATTGTGTTGCGTCTAGACATAGTCTTATGGATATTAGGCTCGATAGTTATCTGACTGGGCCGTCGGGATGTCAGAATTGTACCAGATTCAATTCAGATTGCAATAGTTTGACTTGATACCAAGTCTTATATGTTGTATAGACTAATAGGATTATGTGGTAATGTGTTTAGGTTATTTTATACTGTAATGATATTATTCTAACTTGAGAAATCGATATGATTAATATTAGGTCGTCAGATAAAGCTAAGTTATGTTTCGTAATGGTAATCAATCGATCAGACAAGTTTCTTATACTCACTTATTGTGAAAGTTTTTCTTGAACTGTTCTTTTAACTCGTGATTAATCATTATTGATTACATCACGTCTATGAATTGTTGAATCGCACTTTGTGCCAATTGCATGTGTTCATCAGGTATGAAAGGCTGATCACCTTCATTACCATTCAGTCTAGATATAATTGATATGTTCATGTTTAATGTTCGTTCAGCTATAAAAATTTATCCATGCTAGTTCACAATTATATTGTTGAATGTTAGCCAGCTATTATTCAAAATCTTTCCATCATGATTTATCCATAAATTATTAAACTTAAACTTGTTGGGAAAACTTGTTGCTCACCCTTGCTATATCATGATAAACATTGTAGATTAAGCCGAATACATCGAATACAAGGAAAGGTCAAAGGCAAGTTTAGCTTGGGAATATGTGTGCAGCTAGATTTATAACAGTATTGTATTATAATAACATTGTTTGTTAGATAGGATATTGATTCAGGTTTTAAGTAAGGTTCTCGACCTTGGGGAAAGTGTGTAATGTTTAATGTATAGACAATTTATCTTTATATCTTCCGCAATGGTTAGAACTAGTGTACCAAATTTGTGGTGATTTAGAACCAGAATTTGGGGGCGCTACAATTGGTATCAAAGCTGTTGGTTATAAATCTAGGGTAGAGTTACCTTAGACTAATAACCGCAATGATAGGATAAGATCTAACTCATATAGAGTTAGTGTGTTGGTAAGATTCAAAGATGAATTTCGGTAAGTTGTAAAGATACGGAGTTCCCTAATTCTGATAATAAAGGTGAACAGTAGTGGTGAATAGATAGAGTCTAAAAGACTAAAAGTACTGGGACAGGAGATCCTAAAACAAAACGATCATAGCATAGAAATATATCGTAATATATACGATAAGATCACTCCGTGATCGGATAAGGTTATAGTAGTGAGAATGATCAAGCGAATGATTGAAAAGTTTACGACAAGAATGTCGTGTCAGTTGTACTATGAATTGGTACAGATTCAGGAAAGGATTATGAATACGAATTGAATGAAATTCGTATTGAGAAGAGAGTTAGGATTAAGTTGGGATTTTCAATTGAGGACTCATGTCAGCAACTGAGTTTGGTGTAACAACCACTTAGTTTTTTACACTGATAATCATTGAAATGTCCGTGTCACGCTATTTGCTATATACCTGTTGAGAAGGTAATTCTTTTCTTAGGTATATAACAGATAGGTAGGGTATAGTTAGAGAATATAAGGTTAAGTACGAGTTCTTAAAACTCATACTTATGGTACGTTCGTGACTCATGATTATATGAAATGTTTTTGAACCCTCAGTGAATGGACGCCAAAGGTCTGACTATGACAAGTTCTTAAACTCATATGATTGTGGAAAGTTCCTGAACTCATAAGTGTTGTAAGTTCGACGAACTGGGTGTAGACATATGTGATTGGAGTATTGAGAATTGTAGGAATAGATAGGTGACTAAGTAATTGATCATTAGTGGAGACATAGGTTTTCCAAATCTTATAGCTATGCTAGATTTTGAAATTTTGACATCGAGCTAAATTCGCACTATGTGCTTTTGAAAATAAATTCTTATTCTCAACTTCTGGTGACCATTGTGTATGTGTGGACTTCGTGCCACCGACACATCGTTACCTGTTGAGATGATAAAATTGAATTGTAACAGTTTTTGAACGGTTTAAAGTATAGTCAATGCTACTTGTTTCGGCTAGACGATAAGGATTTGAAATATCAAAATATATTTTGTATTTATCACTTATGTACCATGTAACCTGGTGCAGAGATGATAAAAAGTTGGTGGAGTTGTAAATGCAGGAATACTTAGTGTTGAATTTGATCTAAAATCGTTATTCCACTATTGTATGAGGTGTTATGAAAAAGTCACTTGATGACGGCATACTCAAACGGGTTATTAATACAGTACAACATCATGACGTCATTTTTAAACTATTTTTTAAAAAAAATAATTTTAATTTGCCAACGGGGTTTGGCTATACCTAAATATTTCGATTGAATTGAATTATTGATATGAGTCTATGCTATTTGATTCAGCTAGACCAACGTTTATAAGATCCTAAGCGTTCTTTGAAAATTTTCCTGAACCAAATTGTTTTGGTGAGGAATCCGATAAAGACTAAGGTAAGAAATTTTGTATACTAAAGCGGATAAGAGAACGGGAAAAATTGTTCCACCACCGAATATCGTTAACAAGACAAGTAGCATACATGGCTAATTACCCACTATGTCTGTAAGTTATGACGGTTTGCGGATGAATTTCCATAAAACCTTTTTGAAAATGAAAGCTCATGGTCCATATGACTCCTCAACATGATTTGAAAGATTTAACTCTTGTGAGTGAGGTTATGGCTAGCATGTGGTGATGAGTATGAAAGGTGTAAGGTATAAGGTAAATTTCGGGGACGAAATTCTTAGAAGAAGGGATGAATGTGATAACTCGAGAATTTAGATATTTAATAAATTCTTAAAAGATTGAATTAAGGTTAAATATTAAACCTAGACAGAAAATAAGTGTATGGATTTGACATTTTAGGGAAGGAATTTTGTGAATTTAAAAATTTTTGGTAAAGGTTTATAGTGTTAAGGGTATAAATGTATATGTTCTCCATGTATGGTCATATATATGTACATTATGTGGTTAAGGGTCAAGGGTTGACCAGATAAATTATATCAGTGACAAACCCTAATATTATATTAAGAACCTCGACGATCAGTTAGAAAACCATATCGACTGATAAGAAACCCTAGCACCGATTCTGGAAACCCTAGTTTCAGTTTCAGGAATCCGAAACCCTAATTCGGAATATTAAAACCCTAATTATAATTTTGAAATCTTAATTTTCTATTTTTAAAACCTAATTAGAAAGTTTAGAAAATAAATTTATGTAACCTTAGGGTTAAACCCTAAGGGTCAAACCCTAAGGGTTAAAACCTAAGGGTTGTGACAAGTTACCAAGTTGCCATTAGCTTTATAAGTCCAATGACCAAATTTCCCTTCTTGAATATTTTAATGGGATGGAGTGTAGATCTAGCCTTAGTAAGTGGTTGGTGACCAACCCTAGCTAGCCATGTGCCTATATCTCACAAATATCAGATCTCATTGCCACTTAGCATCAATTGTGACCATAGATTAAAAATCTAAGAGGTTTAAAAGTAAGACAAAGCTTATTTTATTTTTTATTTGAGCAAAGTCCATTCTCTCTCTCCCATCCAAAATTTTAGACTAAAAGTGAGTGAGAAACAAAATCAATGTCAACCTTTAGCTTGCCAAGAACGAACATCAAGGTCAGAATCAAGATCAAGCTCAAAAAAGAGGTATAAAACCCTAACTTGAAAATCTGTGTAATTGATGTTAGATGTTGTTAATGATTGGTTAGATATGTGTTAGAGGGTGCCATTTAGTGATCTGGGTTGTTAAATCCCAGATCCATAACATCTAGTTGCTCGAAATTGAAGATTTCAAAAATCTAGAAAAGTTGGAAAAAGTTGTCCGACAGCCTAATATCAGGGCTTCTAGATCCGTGTGTGTTAGGAGTTATGTGTGTTTTATGTTATAGATCTGTAGTATGCCATGTGGTCTTTGTTCTGCAACTTGAATCAGGGTTGGATCGTGTCTAGATTTCATGTTATGATCAGTCAAACATCGTTGACCGTTCACGGAAAGCGAATTCTGGGCAGCCCAGAATTTCAGTAACCTCTGACAAGCTTTTGCAAGCCTTTAATTATGCTGTTGTTTGATAGTTTAGCCACGTTATTATTTTGATGTTGTTTTCTGACATGTAGGCTACATGATAATGTTTCTAGATTACCCAGATCCAAAACAGAACCCAAGATATTAGTGGTCAAACTTGAGTTGACCATCAGCCTTAAGAACTTTCTGGAAAACCAAGAAAATTCAAGAACAGTTCCTAACCCCTACTTTGACCGGTCAATATCTTGTAGATTTGTTGTTGTTATGATAATCTTATGTTATAGAGATGTCCTTTGACATCTCGGCTACAAGTTTGAAACTTTAAATCACACAAATCAGATCTGGAGTGCAAGTTATACGGATCGAAAGTAGGACCCTTTAGCTGTTCTTCATTTCTAGAAAACCCAGAAATGAAGAACATCTCCAACAACGATTTCTGAAGCTTAGATCTGGTAGTTCTTACATATTTTGGTCATGAAATCGACTGATACTTGTAGTATTACATGTATACTATATAACATTAAAGCAAATACAAACCCAGATAGTATCAAGACCATAAGAATTAAGCTGGTCAGACCACCTACCTCGTTCACTGTCATGCGTTTATGGGTTTGACTCAAGAACACCTATAGTGACAGTTCTGTCGCTATAGGGCCCTTTAGTGACACTTTATTTATGGAAATTAATTATGTTATTTAATAAATGGAGAAAAATGGTTTTTAATTATTAAAAATACTAAATAAATTTCTAAAAAAATTATTTTAAAGTCTGAAAATTAGCTTTTAATTATTCGACTATATTTCATAAATATTTAATATTTTTGGAATAATAATGGTATTTAATTTATTTATTTATAATATTAAATAAATTATTTAAAAATTATTTTAATACTTGAAAAATCATGAAAAATTATATTATGGTATATAAAAATATTTTAAGTTATTTTTAATGACTTTTGATATTTTGTGATAAATTTCATTAATAAATTAATATTAATGAAAATTGATTTACTTAATGAATATATTAAATAAATTATGGAAAAATAGAATTAATGATTTATAAATCATATAAAAAGATTAACTGTTATAAAAATATTTTAAGTTATAAAATATAACTTTTGATATTTTGTCATGAAAAATATTTATATTGTAATATTAAGGACAATTATTTATTAATGGTTTTAATTACTTTAAAATCATTTAAAGGTAATAATAAAGTATTAAAATACTTAGAGATATTATAAATATATTATAATATTATGTTAAGGATTTCATTAATATTTAATATTAAATAGATATTAATGATAATGGGATTAAGTGGCATTTAAATCATATAAATATAATATTAATGATTGAAAAATCATAATAAATGATAATAATTACTTGAAAATTATCATGAGCCTATGAAAATTATTTTGACTGAATAATTAATTGTCTAAGTTATTTGTGTTGCGTTTAGACAGAGTCTTATGGATATTAGGCTCGATAGTTATCCGACTAGGCCGTCGAGATGTCAGAATTGTGTCAGATTCAATTCAGACTGCAATAGTTTGACTTGATACTAAGTCTTATATGTTGTATAGACTAATATGATTATGTGGTAATGTTTTTAGGTTATTTTATACTGTGATAATATTATTCTAACTTGAGAAATCGATATGATTAATATTAGGTCGTCAAATAAAGCTAAGTTATGTTTCGTAATGGTAATCAACCGACCAGTCAAGTTTCTAATACTTACTTGTTGTGAAAGTTTTTCTTGAACTGCTCTTTTAACTCGTGATTAATCATTGTTGATTACATCACGTCTATGAATTGTTGAATCGCACTTTGTGCCTATTGAATGTGTTCATCGGGTATAAAAGGCAGATCACCTTCATTACTATTCGGTCCAGATATAATTGATATGTTCATGTTTAATGTTCGTTCAACTATGAAAATTTATCCATGCTAGTTCACAATTATATTGTTGAATGTTAGCCATCTATTATTCAAAATCTTTCCATCATGATATATCCATAAATTATTAAACTTAAACTTGTTGGACAAACTTGTTGCTCCCCCTTGCTATATCATGATAAACATTGCAGATTAAGGCGAATACGTCGGATACAAGGAAAGGTCAAAGCCAAGTTTAGCTTGGGAATATGTGTGCAACTAGATTTGTAATAGTATTGTATTATAATAACATTGAATGTTAGATAGGATATTGATTCAGGTTTTAATTAAGGTTCTCGACCTTGGGGAAAGTGTGTAATGTTTAATGTATAGACAATTTATGTTTATATCTTCTGCAATAGTTAGAACTAGTGTACCAGATTCGTGGTTATTTAGGACTAGAATTTGGGGGCGCAATACTTTCCTTGTCGTTTACCTTGTACCACAACTTCCTGCCATTAGCAATTGAATAGTCTCTAATGGCAGTCTTGAATTCCTTGAAATTGGTAAAAATCTGAAAGTGTGCAAACTTTATGTGCTTTCTCTTTATTTTTGGGTTAAAAACATCACAATGTAGAGGCTTTTTCTTTTTTTACAAGGGGACCCACAAAACCAAGGTTCTCAACTTCACTGCTGTTTGAGGGGGACCTTAATACATCACTGTCCTCATACTCACTGTGTCAATCACTATCATCATCAGAGTTAGTGACATTATCTCCCTCACTATTTCTATCAACCTCTTCCATTACCTCATTCACTAACATATCACCCACAACCTCAACACCTTCTGCACCTTTATCACCCTCAACCTCACCAACTTCTACCCCTTTATCATCTCCCTCATTCCCAGTTTCTTCAACCTCCTCACCTTGACATGCCCCCTCAACATCACCCTTAACACCCTTAGTATTACCATCACCTACATCCCCATCAACAAAGTTTGTTTCATCACATGCCTCTATTTTAACTCTAGCCATTTCTGCTTTGTACTCCCAGCACCTCCTCCTAGCCTCTAATAATTCTTCATCACTACTTAATATTTCACCATCACTTTGTGCATCACTACTAGCCGAGTCCCCAATCACAATTGGTGTATCATTACTTATTTTATTTGATTTCTGATTCATTTTAATTCTATTACTCTTCCTCCTCTGATTATTCATAGTCTTCTTCTTCTTCATACCTGCCCTTTGCTTAGTCCTCTTTGACATCTGTATATTAGCATTTTCACTAGTACTTCTCTTGTTATTATCTTCTGTATTGGGGGGGATTAAGTAATAGATGTTGCAACTTGTTCATTCACATTAGATGGTTCAATCACAACTCCTCCTTTATTCACAAATACATGATCAATAAAAAATTCAATCACACCAAAAGGGAGACACACTTTTACCATGTCTCTAATACTGGCATCATCATACACCAATCTATAACCACTTTCACTAGTTTGACCATTATTCATAAAATAAACCTTAGCATTGTTATCATAATCTAAAGCTTCAGCAAATGAGTTAATTGCAGTCATGCAGATGAAATCAACATCAACACAGGGATAAATTTCAACCTTACCTCCCTTGTACTCAGTTTTAGGATGATGAACAAATTTGCCCAAATCCCACTCATTATGTGAAAACGTAAAAACTACAAAAATAAATTTAAAAATATTATTTATAGAACTTGGGGTGGACCGAAGAAGACAACAATGGAAAAAATAAAATCCCATGCATCACATGTCGGATATATAAAGTCAAGAAAGATGGAGAAAAAATCAAGACAAACAAGATGGCTACAACAGATTAAAAATCTCTAATTTAATCATACCCATTACCAACAAACCTATGTGCACAAACCCTAAATTAAAGAAATCTAGTATACCTCACAAAAGATTCACCCTTGTAGATTCATATCCAAGAGCAATATTCACACAAAAGACCAAGATTCGCCAGTAACATGAGAAGTTTGTGCCTAAATCTATCTCTCTCCTTCACTCCTTCGCGCGCTTTCTTTTTATGTCTTTGTCTGGACTTTAGTCGACCAAATTGGTTTTAACCACTGAGTTTCCACCGTGGCCATGACTAGGACTAACCCACGTGAAGTAAATGATGTGTCATTAGAAGTGGGGTATGTCATATCTGATGTCACAGGTTTCTGTTAAAAGTTAACTCATTTAGCGAAATTTGTAATCATTTGATAAATTTTGGTAGTTTAATGAGTCGATTGTAAAAAAATTCACTTCAATGGTGTATTTGTAAACCGAGGTCAAGTAGAGTGGGGAAACGTTTATTTAACCATATATATATATATATATATATATATATATATATATATATATATATATATTAAAGCAAGAGAAAGCTTCAAATCTAAAAAATTCTTACAGTGTGCTGTAAAGAAGGCTTCAGACTGCTTTTAGAGCTTGAAAACTCAGTTTCCACCGGTTAAAATTTGATATGTTGTAGTATATATGTATACAAGTGTTTAGAAAGAACAATATTGAAGTTTGGAACACTATAGGATGGGTTAAGAGTTGAATTGACAAAGTTTTCTCTCTTTTTCTCTTTTTTCTTTTCTTTATAGCTGATGAGGGGTCTTATTTATAGACAAAAGTAGCCACGAGTCTACCCACGGTAGCCGTGGGTCTACCTGTGGCTACCCGGGTGGGCCCAGGCCCCGTGGGTTCTGTTGTCTCGAATTATGTGCACTCAAGCCAACGCGCAGTCTGCTCGAACCTTCATAACTTTTAATCCAGGAATCTGATGGAGACATGCTATACCTTTCTGAAAAGCCCTTGACGATAGCTACACAATGATATGGGATTTGACATTTTCCGAATCTGGGAAGATGGGTCCATGACCGGATCTTTAAGTCTTCGCAGTCCATCCATTGAGCTTTCTTGTGTTATTTTCACTCGAGATTGACTTTATGGTTCTGCATGACTTATTTTGTAGTGATTTTAGCTGAATTGATGTTGAGTTGGCAAAATTACTATTTTTCCCCTCCTGGGTTGGTTCCGTGCTTCATGTAGTTATAGCTGTCTTTTCTCAGGGTTGTCTCTGTGATTGGACCGATGTTAACTTCTGTCAATCCTCAGGGTTGTCTCTGAGTTTGGTTTGTGGTTTCTCGGGGTTGTTACCGGGTTTTGACTTGATCTCCCGGGGTTGTCACCAGGGCTTGGATTTGATCTCCCGGGGTGGTCTTCGGGGCTTGATTTGATCTCCCAAGGTTGTCGCACGGGCTTGGATTTGATCTCCCGGGGTTATCTCTGGGTCTTGAATTGATCTCCCGGGGTTGTCTCTGGGGTTTGAATTGATCTCCCGGGGTTATATCTGGGGTTTGACTTGATCTCCTAGGGTCGTCTCCGGGGCTTGATTTGATGATTTTGACTCCCGAGGTTGTTTCTGGGAGATAAAAGATGATTCTGCCTTCCTGCATGCTTAGTAACAGGAATGCAAAATTTTGAGTGTCTACAGATGTCCCTCTTTATCATGTTTATGCAATGTAATGGCATGAACAAGATAAAGATTACTAGATACTTGAAATATAACAAGATTTAAATGATGACATGCAATGAAGCATAATATGATTATGGATGCTGAATTTTTTTGTTGGAATTATTTCCAACGGGATTCTATCACTGACTGCTCTCGCCATTTCTGTTGGGGATGGAATTGTCAATGATGATCTCTACTGAACCGCCTTGATGTCTACTCAAACGGTAGTTTACAAAGCTTTGATCGTCGGATCTTTCCCGATGCTACGCTGGGGTTGTCACCAACGACTTGAAATGTCCATCAATGCTATTGACATTGATTCAACGTCATGTTGTAGAGTTGTTTTCAAGATCCCTGATGTCGAGGCTTTCCTGTGGCTAAAACCATTGGATTCTGACTTTGAGGTTATCACAAACATTCTTTGTCTTTAAATGTGCTTTCTGACTTTATTTCCACCGAAGATGTTTCTCTCTTTTGTGAATAACTCTATGGGGATTATTGATGTTTATCTTGATGATAGCTTGCCTTGGTTGCCATCATTGAATTTTTCCTGTCGTTACGCTAGGATTGTCACCACCACCTAGGTTTTCTATCAGGGTGATGCTGATAGCTCCTCTGGAGATAGAAATTTTTTCTGCTTGCTTTCATAGCATCCTCACAATACCTACTCAAACGGTAGTTTTGTGAAGGTTGACCATCATCGAATTTACCCGGTGCCTACTTAAACAATAGTTTACAACGGTCTGAAGATCATCGAACCTTCGCGATGCCTCGGATGGGGATTTATATAACAAAATCCATCATCGCTCCCTGAGGAAGATAGTTTTCCACAGTTTTTATTATGAGATCTTTCCTGATGCTACGCTAGAGTTTTCGCAAACGATTTGCACTGTCAATTATTTTGACCTTCGTTGAAGTAGTTTCCAATGACTTACATCACCTGACCATTCCCGATGCTTGTTGCCTAATTTATTACTAGCACTTTACACGCAAGTATACACGTTCGTTTGTAATATTCAGCAAGCAAATATATCGTTCCCACGAGTAATAAATTAAAATTTATCAATTATCAATTCCAATGCAATTAATCCTATTTTAAACTACGAAATATTGTTTGGGATTTAAAAAATTAAATTAACAAAACTAATGACTAAGATCAAAGTTCACAAGATTAATGCAGATTTAACAGGTTAAGATTACAACTTCCCTTGGTATTTTATTTAAATTAACTTACTTCCCATTTAAATCAGTTAGTTAATATGAATCATTATCCAAGAATGTTTTGCAGTACTCACACACTTCTTCCAAAAACACGTGAACAAATCCTCCTAAATCCGATTTTTAAGACACAGAATTACAAAGAACACCCTAGTCAATCAACTCACTATATTCCTATGTGAATCAAGTTAATTAGGGTTTTATGCACGAATTCTTTCAATGGATACAAAAGACACATATGTATATTCCTATCCTACATGCTAATCATATTAACCTTATTCAGATTATATGAACAGGTGTTATTATATCCAGATCTAAATCTAGATTCCATCTTCCAATTTTATATAGATTATCATGGTAATTGTTGGCCCAATAATTAATCAATAAACAAAAGATATAATAAAAAATTTAATAAAAACCAATTTTCATTCAATGGGAAGGTTTAATTTAAACTACATACCAAGTTCCATTGCAATCTTAATGAAAATTTAGTTCATAATAATAATAGAGAAAAACATCATTCAGATTAATAATCCAAACATCCAATTTAATTACAAAGAATAAAAATTAAAGAAGAAAAGAAGAAACTCTGAATTTGCTCCTAGACTATCTCTTTGATCTTCAACCTTTGCATTTCTTATTTGTGTTTTCTTCGTTGTTCTTTCTGCAATTGACTTGATAAATTGATCAATATATATTTTCTGAAGTCTTCTCCTATTTGTATTGGTCCAAAACCCTCCTTCAGATTCCTGTTTTGCTTCAAAATCAACTTAGCAGTAGAAAAATCCAACTTTGGTCGTGCATGAGTGTCTGCGCTCTCATCCTAGTTCATTTCCAAGCGCCTAGGCGCTGGACTGGGGCACTGAAATTACAAAAATGCCATCCAACATGAATTTTAATAATTTTTAATTCTTTTCTTCTCCCAAATGACCAATTTTACCCTCTGGCTCCACCCTACAAGAAATAAACACAAAAAAAATAAAAAGATACTAAAAACACTTAAAGATAGCAATAATTAAGTTTAATAATACCGAATTCGTAGGTATAAAACCCACTCATCAATGTTATGCTAGAGTTATCACCAGCGGTTTACACTGTTAATCATTCTGACCTTCGTTGAAGTAGTTTTCAACGACTTTCATCACCTGATCTTTCCTGATGTTATGCTGGAGTTTTCGCCAGTGGTTTACACTATCAATCATTCCGACCTTCGTTGAAGTAGTTTTCAATGACTTACATCACCGGACCATTCCCGATGCTATGCTAGAGTTGTTGTCAATGGTTTACACTATCAGACATCCTTGATATCTCTGCTGGGGATATCTTTAATTCTGACAAATTAAACCCCTAAACAAATCTAGATTGTTTGATGCATTCAATACCACGGTTCATGACACCGGACCTTCCCGATGTTTTGACAAGGGTTATTTTCAATAACCTCTATCATCAGCTTTTTGGACCTCACATCTGGGTTAATACCAATGACTTATATGTAGATCATAAGTCTGGTATCTGAATTCAGGGTTTTAGGCCCTTTTTGCTCAATTACGTAGCACCTTTTTCCTTGATTTAACTTTTCAGCTTCCAGGAACTCCATTGTAACTCAAATTTGATCGAGCCGAAGGGGTGGGGACCACCCTAGGTGGCTGTATGTAGACCCATGGTTCCCATCGAGTATATCTACTCACTCTCTTCTCTTTCACAAGTCATTTTCAAGTTGAACCAAATAGAAAATCTAAAATTTCCTATTCAGATCTACTGAGTTCGGATTGCTTTTTGCAAAATCCGTCACCCTACAAACGTTCTGCACTACCCTGGTAACATTTACATGCATTCTTTTCAAGTTTTGAACGTTAGAACGTTAGATTTCATATAGAATGCTTCTAAACACAATACAATGAATATGCATGCTCATATGACTGGATAAAAATTATTTAACTTAGTAAATGTTCATATTTTACCATTATGAACATATTGATGTGAAAAAAACCAATTTTTGAGACAGTCATTTAGCACCCTTTTTTCTAGTTTATTCATCCTATTTTAGGACAAATGAGCACATGTTTTCAAATAAAGCACTTGTGGTTATTTGGCTGCAATGGTGAATTTAATTTTGATGTTTTAATGCATATGAGATGTTCATGATTTTAGGCTAGTGTGCTACTGAATGGCCACCTAGTCATGACTATGTGTATGTGGACAGTCCATTTTACAAAGAAGACTGGCAAAAAAAAATTCACGAGTCTATGCATTTAATGAATATGCAATTTTAACTCTACTGTGGATGTATGTTAATATCATGCATGTATCAGGACTTAAATTATGCATGAAGCAATAATTTGAATTTAATAAGCTTTAAGTTTAGAACTTACCTCACCCTTTTTGAGGTGATTTGGAGACTTTTTCAGATTGTGGATCCAGACTAGTCGAGTAGCTCTCGTGGGTCCTCCACAGGTTTGACGAGGAGAGCTTCTGATGTTCCTCAGCCTCGTCCAGCTCGATAACCTCGCCGATTGACTGAGTTAGTGATTCACCCTATCCGGGTTGAGAAGTTGGAGGTTGTAGATGAGGAGGATGATGTTTATATTGTGGATCCTGCTCTTTTTTCTTCCATTCCCCATCGGGAGCTTCCAACTATTAACGTGATGATTCCATATCTTCTGGATGATTTGAGTCGTCATCCATCGATCTACTTTCATGCAAATGAGGTAATAACTGTTTCCATATTTCTTTTCCCATTTTTGGGGCAAGGGTTTTAATCTTGATTTGTAATTTGATGCAGGTTCTCGGCTTTATTCAGCCCAGGGGGAACTGGTTTGGCATTCACTCCTTGTACTAGACCCTCAATCCAGAGTACTAGGAGATCGTCCACTCAATGGGCTTTCAGGCTTTCTTTTTTATTCCTCATTGTTGCTGCCCCTAGGGCTATCTGAGGGCTTTGTCTGAGCGCTGGTTCCACCAAACTCAGTCTCTCCATTTTCTAGATTACGAGATGATGATGACACCGATGGACTGGTGGTTCATCACTGGGTTGGAGTTTACAGGGGCCCCGGTGCCTTTAGTGGCTGACATTTCACCGCCTATAGTCCGATCCCTTTTGGGAGTTCCTGCCACGACCCTCAAGGGTCGGATTGTTCTTTCTGGGCGTTTGAGTGTGGATGCCATTAGTGGGGCTTTGACTAACCCTTTGCCTGATGATCCAAGGGTTAGGGATCGCATTCTTCGGCGGTTGTTCTTGATTATCATCAGGGGTTGTTTCCTAGAGAATAACTCCTTGACGGTTTCTTTCACTTCAGTTAGCGCCACTCGTGATATGGACCGCATCATAGACTTTTACTGGGGCTTATACACCTTTGCCTATTTCTTTAAAGGGATGCGCCTACGTTCAGAGGGTGTGGTAGAAGCTTGGCTATGCTTTTACCCATTTTTGTTGGTGAGTAATTTCTCTTTATCTTTCATTTTCCCTCGCTCAGGTTGTCAATTTTCATAACTGAGGATATTTGATCTTTATATTTTTAGTTTTGGGCCTATGAGAGGCTTCCTTATCTTCGTCCTATTACTACATTAAGTCTGGAGACATCAACGGGGACAGAGATGGCATCACTCCACTCTTATAGAGGTTTCTATAGCAGAGGGGTTTACCCATTCTCATTTGCAGTTGGAGTTGTTGACAACAGATGTCATCACATGGGTTCCCTAATCCTAGGACCACTTGACAGTAGACTTTGAGGGTAGCTTTCTGATTGGGGTCAAGTATGTATTATCCGCCCATCGGAATCCTCTCTTGCTTGATGGAGGTTGGGGGCTCTATTTAGAAAAGTGTGCTACTAGGAGCACCACAAGGAAGATTCACATTCCATTCGTTCCTCCTGCTAGGAAACATTGGCATTTATCTCAGTCGATCACCAAGATTCCCCTGATGGTTTTAAATGGCTTCACTTTATCAGAGGGCCCTTTTACTCAGGAGGCTTTCTACCGCTGGTGCTTCCCTCGCACCATTGGAGCTCAAACCCGCGCCACACAGTTCATAGAGGATATGGTTCTTGGATCTGTTACGATGATATACTGGATTGGCTACATCCGAGAGCCCACTCATTTGGCTCAGATTGATAGCTTGAACCAGAGGTTGGACCGGGCACATTTTTTCATCCGACATTTGTGTAGAGATCCGTCAGAGGTAGATTCTTTCGATTCGTCCAGCTCTGGTGCTGGCCCTTTAGGTGGACCATATTTTGATAGCTTTACCGATGTAGATCCCCATCTCTATTGACCTGCCATTCCTTCTAGCAAAGATTTAGTGACTCAGGAGGAGTTACATCAGATGGATCGATTGGATGATGTGGACATCATTGATTTCTTTTGATAGATTTATTGTTATCTCTTTCGATAGACCTCATTTAGATATTGGGCGGCTGTGCCCCATTTCGCGTTATATCTTTTGATAGGCCTCTGTTAGATATTGGGCGGTTGTGCCCCATTTCCCTATACTTTTTATTTTTAGTTGTATATAGAGATGATGTATTAGATGGTGATGTATTTAGGAATGTATGTATAATGCTTTCTATTCCCTACATCATATTGTCATATTGTCATTGTTATCATGATGTAGGCATTATGTCATGGATATGCATTCACCGAGATGAGTTTAACATTGACCCCTGGATGGTCTTATGATACGATTCTACAAATGTCTTCATCTACCATTATCCGGATTGAGCATACCCCACCCATACTGATAGCATCTTCTCTGAGATGCTGGTATGTCAATTTGTCTCCCACAGATCAGATGACATTTGATTAACTATTGAGACATTCTATGACCCTCCTGACATTCCAAGTACCGTTAGGCTTTGTGGAGGGCATGATATCTTGTTGGATACCAGAGAGACATGTTTTTAGATTTGATATCCACGAACTGACTCCTATGTTGGAGGAGTATGAGTGTCTCACTAATTTTCCCTTGAACCAGCCTTATGACGTAGTGTTACCATGGATGAGATTACCTTAGGGTATGTGGTGTCCTTGGATTTCTTGATTGATCGATTTGGGTCACTAGACATCTATCAACAACATTCAGGGGATTTTACCATCACTGAGGGTGAGTGGCAGTTTACCCGCGTAGATATTCTATTGATGTGCATTGTGGCCTATTTGTACATGCCGCTATATATGGACCATCTGGACATTAGCCTGATGACAGTAGTCCGTGCTCTCAGGGAGGGTTGCACTATCTTGCCCATGATATTGGCAGAGACCTTGAGGTCAGCCACATTTTGTCAAACCCATCCTATGGGGTTTTCAGGGGGAGTGCCGTCTTGTTGTATGTGTAGTTTATGACACATTTGAGACTGATTGGCACCTTTAGACGTCATTGGTACTGCTTTACTCATGAGATAGCCATGTCTTATTTCTTTCAGCCGACTGAGTGTACAGATGCAGCATCCTGGTTGGCTTTTCTTTCAGCGATCGAGGATCCATTTGCCTTGCCTTGTTCAGGACTCAGCTCTCCTTATAGCTTTATTACTCATATTGTTGGTATGTACTATTTACCCCTGGTCGATTTGAGAGGGGTGACCATGTATCATCCACTAACTATCATGGGACAATTTGATCAATTTTAGGATATTCACCCCTTTGACGGGGCCTTGGGTCAACAACTATCAGCTCAGTTTTTGTCAGCAATTAACTTGACCAAGATTTATGATTATTGGACTCGTCGAGAGAGGGCTGATTTTTTTACTAGTCATCCGGCTCACTCTTCAGAGTATTCTGTATGGATGGAGGCAGATATTGCATCTGCTATGGTTGTTCACTCAGAGCCGAGTATTGATTCTGATGATGAGGAGCCTATGGAGGACCCTGATTCTCCCACAGAGGATGAGCTATTTGCTGGCTTGACAGCAGCTCTGGTCGATGATTCCCCTAGCATTTCCACTGCTATGTCTCCACCTTCTATAGAGTATTTGGAGCAAAGCTTATATCTGATGACATTTGAGAGGGATCTGGCTAGGGCTCTGATGTTGTTAGCTCTTTCTGGTAGAGATGCCACTTTTATTGAGATAAATGATGCTCGGGCTACTCGGGATGCAACTTTTGTTGAGCAGAATGAGGCTCGAGCGGCTCGGGATGCTTCTTTTGTTGAGCAGGATGAGGCTCAAGCTACCCGAGACGCTTCCACTACTGATAGTACTGCACTTAGATCCTACACGACTAGCATTATTGCGGATATGAGTGCATTCATAGATGATCATGGTAGCACTATGCAGATGGCTATGGATCTACTAGCTCGTATGGAGACCTTAGGGCAGGAGCTTATAGATTCACCTCCATCTTTTGAGAGGGCCGCCATATTGGACTTGTTGGCCCGTTTATCTACGTGTTTATAGACTAGCTTTCATTTTCCTGCATAGACTACGTTAGCCATTTTTGTCATGCACATAATACATTATACTTATCAAACAATATTATATGTTAAGGAAATATATTTTGATTCACTTCCCTTTTAGATATGTCTTGTCACTTTCTTGATAGTTGCCATTTTCTTTATGACTTGCCATCTTGATATATCATGAACTTCTCCTTGATGGATTGACCTTGAGATATCCTAAGATCTTTCAGAATAGGTCGTTGATCTTTAGGCTTTTCTGGTGTACCAACTTTTTGGTGTCTTGGGACTGATCTTTGAATATGGTTAAGGTTTAAGTAAAGTGTTTGGCTTTCCTTTTGAGGGCTCGACCACACCATAGATGATTGCATGCATACTCCCCTGGATGAGAGATCAGGTCTTATGTAGTTCAGGCTTAGCTCGAATGGTTTTGAGTTTGAGCTTGGTTTGAGGGACTTTTAGATTTTTTGTTTGGTTTTTTGGAAATTTTTGTCTAGTTTGACCGCACCATAGATGGCTGCCTACGTATTCCCATTGATGAGGGGGGGATCGGGTCTTTCGTAGTTCCATCTTGATGAACTGAACGATTTGAGAAGTGCTTGTTTGGGGTTTTTAGGTTTTTTCTTTGGTTTGATTTGACCGCACCATAGATGGCTGCTTACGTACTCCCATTGTTGAGGGGAGATTAGGTCTTTTGTAGTTCCAGGTTGATGTGAAAACCTGAATAGACTTGATTGATTTGATTTTTTGATTTTCATTTTTTGATTTTTTTTCAGAACCAAAATGGTGGTTTGTAAGCATTTCAGACATAGTACCTCTTCACGGTGTCTGAGTTGATAAGCTGGGAAAATTCTTTGTCGTCCATTTCTTGCAGTCTGAGGGCTTTTCCCGTCAATATTTCCTTGACAATGAAAGGGCATTCCCAACTCGGGGTGAACTTTCCTTTAGATTGATCTTAATTAGCAAGGACTTTCGTTAAGACCAAGTCATTTTCTTTAAATTTTCGAAGCCAAACTTTCTTGTTGTATGACCGAGCAATCCTCTACTGATATAATTGACCATGAAAGATGGCTTCAACCCTCCTCTCATCTATCATAGACAACTGGTGGTATCAGTCTTGCAACCATTGATCTTCCTCCATTTGAGCATCTATCAACACCCTTAATGACTCCATTTCTTAATTCTACGGGGAGTACTATTTCCATGCCATAGACCAGTGAGTAAGGGGTAGCCCCAGTAGAAGTGCGCATTGACGTTCTGTAGGCTAGCAGAGTCAGAGGTAACAAGTCAGGCCATCCATTGTGATTGGCGAACATCTTTTGCATGATCTTTTTGATATTTTTATTGGCTGCTTCAATAACACAATTAATCTTGGGATGATAAATGACAGAGTTAAGATGTTTGATCTGGAATTTGCTGCATAACTCCTCCATCATATGGTTGTTTAGATTCTGTCATTGTTCGATATGATCACCTCTGGTTGTCCATATCGACATATAACATTATTTTTGATGAAACCAATTATTACCTCTTTGGTGACTTTGGGAAAAGAGGCCGCTTCTACCCATTTGGTGAAGTAGTCAATCATGGTTAAGATAAACCGATGATCATTGTTGGCTTTGGGCTCGATTGGCCTAATCACGTCCATTCCCCCACATTGAAAAGGGCCATGGTGAACTCATATTGTGTAGTTCATTTGGAGGAGCGTGGATGGCATTTCTATGAATTTTGCATTGATAGCATCTCTAAACATGATCGTCACAGTCGGCTTTGAGAGAAATCCAATAATGCCCTATTTTTGATATCTTCTTGGCAAGTAAAGAACCGCTTATGTGTGAACCACATACTCCACCATGGACTTCATCCATGATTATTTGGGCTTGGTCTTTATCCAAACATCTTAGAAGGCCTATTCCCACATCCCTTTTGTAAAGTGCGTCTCCGCTCAAATAGAATTTCATGGTAATTTTATGGATCCGCTTTCTTTCAGCTTGACTTACTCCAGTGGGTGTAGATCCATCTCAAAGATATTCTTTGATGTCATGATACCAGGGTTGTTTGATGGGAGGAAGTTCATAAAATTTCCATAGGCTGGTGCCTTTTGGCTTGCAAATTTGATGTCTGGGATTCCTCCCCTTACAAATATGTTGATCAAGGAAGCCAGGGTTTCTAGTGCATCGCGAAATCATTCCTATTTTAAGGGATGTGGATGAAGGATATTTCTTTGAACTCCATAGCCATCTTGATAACCTGCCGATGATAAGCCAATAAATGCAATTCTTTGGTATGATATGCCCTAGTGGTTTTCTTGATGACCAGCTCAGAATCCCCAAAAACTGCTAACCGTTTGACATCCATGGATTGGGCTAGTTTCAATCCCATTTTACAACCTTCATACTCAGATGCGTTGTTGGTGTTATCAATCTTCAACTTGATGGCCACGAGATACTGTTCTCCCACAATAGATACCAGAAATGCAGGCTCTAGCACCTTCCATGTTTACGGCTCCATCAAAATACAATTTCCAAGATCAGATTGTATTTTCCTGATGGATTTATTGAATTGTCATTATTTCATCATCCGGGAAATACTTTTCCAAGGGTTTGAAATTCCCTGATGGTGCTTCGGCCAATTGATCCACAATTCCTTGACCCTTGATAGAATTTTGAGTTAAGTAGATGATGTCGAATTGTTGGAGGATCAACTGCCATTTAGACAGTTAGTAATTAAACATTGGTTTACTAAATACGTACTTTAGAGGATCCATGCAGGATATGAGATAAGTTGTGTGCCCATGAAGATAATGTTGTAACCTCATGGCGACTCATGCCAACGCACAACAAGTTTTTTCAATCAAAATATACTTATGCTCGCCACTGCTGAATCTTTTGCTAAGGTAATATATAGCTATTTCCTTGCCTCTATCGTCTTTTTTCCCCACCATGCATCCCATTGCTTTGCCATTGACTGACAGGTACATAAATTTTGGAATCTTGTCCCTTAGGGGTACCAAGACAGGAGCTTCCACAAATTGATTTTTGATGGAGAGGAAGGCTTTTTGACACTTTTCATTCCACTATATGGAGGGAGTTTTCCTTTACAGTTTAAAGATGGGCTCACACGTTGCTGTGAGTTGAGAGATGAATCTGCTTATGATATTGATTCTCCTCAGAAATCCCCGTATTTCCTTTTTTGTTCAGGGCACGAGCATCTCAGTGATGACTTTAATTTTGGCGGGATCCAGTTCAATGCCTCTGTGGCTTACTAAAAATTCCAATAACTTTCCCGATTTGAGACCAAAGGCACACTTGGCAGGATTCAGCTTCAATTTGTATTTACGCAACCGGTTGAAAAGCTTTTTGAGGTGGTCAATGTGGTCATCTTTCTTTCGAGATTTAATGATGATGTCATCCATATAGACCTCTATTTCTTTATACATCATGTCATGAAAAAGGGTTATCATGGCTCACTGATAGGTGGCATCGATATTGATAAGGCCGAAAGAAAAATGTCTGTAACAAAAAGTTCCCTAGGGAGTGATGAAGGTTGTTTTCTCCATGTCCTCTTCAGCAACCATGATCTGATGATACCCAACGAAGCAGTCAACAAAAGAATACATGTCATACTGAGTTGTGATGTCTATTAGTATGTAAATAAAAGGTACTGGGAAATTATCTTTGAGAGAAACTTTGTTCAAATCCTGGTAATCCAAGCATACTCGTACCTTCCCTCCGGGCTTAGGAATTGGAACTATATTAGATAGCCACTCAGGGTAGGTTGATACCATGATGATGTCGGCTTTGAATTATTTAACAATTTCTTCCTTGACTTTCAAACTCCACTCAGGTTTTAGTCTCCTAAGCTTTTGTTTGACTAGCTTGAATCCTTCTTTAATGTTCAGTCAATGGATGACAATATCAGTAGAAAAACTGATCATGTCCTCATATGACCATGCAAACACATCATGGAACTGGGTTAGTAGAGCAATTAGGCCTTTTCTTTGGATCGAGGTAAGGTTTATGCCTATCTAGATTTCTTTAGGGTCTTCTAAGGTTCTGATATTGACAGAGGTGGTTTGATCAAGTTTTTTTTAGGTTTATCTTCGACCCATTCTTTGATCTCCTCAGGCACCTCATAGTTATCTATCTCTTCTTGCTCAATCCCCATCAAGTCAAAGTCCAACTCCACATCAAAGTTGTAGTCATTGTGGAGATTTGGTATTTCATCAGCAAGGCTAGACAGATCTAATTCTAGAGTCCTGAAAACAAAATGCTTTCACTGAATATATGTGATTGTTTGATTATACAAAGCGTTAGAAAAAGCATGACAAAAGTAACTGCTAGTACTGTGTAATAAAAGTAAGCAATTAATCATATCTACATTACAGGGCAGAGGGGTTTTCTGCCCTTTTTAGCAGATACAAGGAGTACTGCTCCAATTGCCTAAGGTCAAATGCTCATTGGCTGGGAGGATAAAGGGATTGATGTTGTGTGTCTCCTCCTTGATGATGACCATGATTGAATCCATATCAGGGTCAGTACTTTCCTTTGACCGGTTCTCCTTAGCCCTATTTATATGAGGGATTAGGAAATCATCTTTTGGATAATCATTATCTGGGATATCCTCGTTCATACCCTCGGTATGCACCAGAAAGTACATCTTTGATAACCAGTTTTGCACTTATTGTTTGAGTTTCTGATTCCTTTCCTCTCTTTCTTTATCCAGAATTATGACTTATTTTCCACTAGCTAGCTAGGCCCTAGGAATTAGCATACCAGCCACGGAATCATGAATTTTCATCATAGGCTTTACAAATCATGCATATTTAAGATTTGGTAGAAGCATGATAGAGGAAGGAATAGGTGGATGCTTGTGCGGTTTTCGATGGTCTGATCCAGAGGAATAGCCTATTCAAACCTTTCCTGTCTAGCTAGGAATTTGAACCGGACTTCTGATTCCTTGTTAACTTTTCCCTAACCCTTTTCCAGGCCAGAAACCCAAGGATATCATTTCCTGACTAGCCGACATTACTTCGGTGGAAACTCTAGGCATCAAAGCTGGGGCCCCGATAGGTTTGTACCGAGTGTTACTCACCTCAAGGGCTTTTAAACTGACAGGCTTAATTCCCTCATTGAGATTGATTAGAGGCATATCACTTTGTATATGAACAGGATATTCTGGCTAGGCATTGATAGTTACTAGATTACTGTTGTTGATGTATTTGACCTGTTGATGAAGGGTGGACATAATTGCTCCTGCTACATGGATCCACACTCTTCCCACCAACAGATTATATCCTGTGGTGATATTTAACACTTGAAAGGATATGTAGAAGGTATGTGGACCTATCTCCACTGGCAGTTCAATTTCTCCTACAAAATTTCGTCGAGATCCATCAAAGGCTCTTACGACTATATGACTGCTTTGGATTTGATTGGGATTGATCTTTATTCTTTCCAATGTGGAATAGGGACAAATATTTAAGGATGATCCTCCATCTATCAACAAACCTCTTATCAAATATCTTGAGGACATCACTGCTATATGCAATGACTTGCAATGACCCGTCCCTTCTGATGGTGTGTCGTCATCAGTGAAAGATATCACATTGCTGTTGAAAATGTGATCTACCAAATGATGAAACTTCTTGGTATCCACCATCTTTGGCAGGTGAGCTTCTTCTAGTACTTTCACTAAGACCTTGCGATGATCTTCAGAGGACAATACCAAGTCCAGAATGGATATCTGTCGGGGTGCTTCTTTCAATCTTTGCACCACTTTGGCTTCATTATGCCCCATATTGCGAAGGAATCCTTAAACTTTCTCCTTGGGCACTTTGCCCTTGGATTTAATGACTGGCATTACTTGCTGAGGTAGATACAGTGGGTTTTCCTTTAATATAACCGCAGTTTGATTTGAAGTTGATCCCTCATCCTACCCACAGTTGCATGTGACTCTTTTTAGGCTGATAATGGGATATTGTGGCCTGAATGGAAACACCAATGGTTCTACTATAGCCACCTTCAAGGGTTCTTTACTCTTTTGACCTTTATTCATTGGATTGAACGAGGTGTTGCAGACAAGTCTCCTTTAGAGGATATGGCTGTTATAACTTCCTTCCATCTCTATGTTCCAGGAGGGAACATCTTCTCTTCTTCAGGCAAGATAATACAATTATTTACGATTTGCAGGTTATCGTTGTCAATCATATTCTGGATTAGATGTCGAAGTGCTCAACAACTTTCAGTGATATGACCCCGAGTATTGGAGTTGTATTGACAGACCCCGGTAACATCAAATCTCTTGGAACGTGGATTGATTGGGGGTAATAGTTCTCTGATCTTCCCTTCATTGATCAACATCTGCAAAATCTCCTCCATTGGTTGACCCAAAGGAGTGAACTTCCTTTGGTCTGCATAGTCCCAACGAGTCTGGGCTCTAATTTTTCTTGCAAGTTTTCCATTCCAAAGTTTCATTCTCTTGGATTTGTTACTGATTCCTTATGATAAGGGAGAGGAGACTTGTATGCCCTTGACTGATCAGCTGTCGAGTTTCTTGGTGCTAATGTATCACCAATTCTACTAGTTGATCAACATGTTCTTTGATAAACTTCATTTCTCGCTTTATTATAAACCAAAATTCTAAATAATCCCATTTATCATAATTATCTTTTCTGGTTTCGGGAAATTTACCTACATATTTGAGGTAATTGGAACTTTCTCCACTCCCTATGCTGATCATACATTCTCTTCTTTGTGTTGAGACAGATGATTATCTTGCACATGTGGTTGCTCTTGTGTAATCACCACAATTTCCCCATTATCTATCAGATCCTGGATTTTGTGTTTAAGAGACCAGCAATCTTGGGTATCATGACCCGAAGCTCCAGAATGATAAACACATTTCTTGCTTGTATCAAAATTCCTTCCACTTGGATTGACTGGAAGAAGGAGTTGGATAATTTTCTTTTGAGTTGTCAAAAGCTTTAGTATATTTTCTAATGAGTCCCCTAAGGGTGTGAAAACTCTCCGACGTTTAACCTCTCCAACTTTTTGCAATAGAGGATTCAGGGATTGTGTAGATGCTTGATAAAGGGAATAATTTTTCCTTTGAATGGGCAAGTTTTGATTTCCTCTCTGAGTAATTTGTCCTTACATAACCAAGGATACATCTTCTTTTTTTCTTTTTATAAACCCTCCTAGGGTTATTCCCATAATTTCCAGCTTGAATGTGCTCAGTTACGACTTCTAAAGTAGTGAGGTCTTTAACTTTTCTAAACTTCAACCCCATCTTAGCCATCTCTTCGTGTTTAATCATTTCTGAGAATGGTTTTCCTATGCATGCCAGGACCCTCTCATAGAATGGAGCTTCTTAAATGTCAATAAAGGTCATTACCATCTCAGTTTCTGTCATTGATGGGATTACTTGAGCATCCAAACGTCTCCATCTATGGACATATTATTTGAATGACTTAGTATTCTACTTTCTAACTTTGGTAATTTGATATCTATTTGGAGCCATTTATGATTGGAAACTGTATTGGTTTAGAAAAGTATAGGCTAATTTTTCCCAGCTATGGATTTTGAAATTGTCCAATCTGGTATACCATGCTCTGGCCTCTCCAGTCAGACTCTTCTGGATCAATTGCATTCTCAGTTTTTCATCCTCGACATAAAATCCAAGTTCTCCAACAAACACTTTCAAATGAGTTTAAGAATCTCCCAATCCGTCATATTTTTTTCAAAATCAGGAGTTTTGAACTTGTCTGGATAATGAACCTTAGGAAAGATGCAAAGGTCTGAATAAGTCACGCTTCCATATGCTCCAATCCCTTTGATCGACCGTATGATTTCTTCTATTTGCTGAACTTTCTTTTGAATATCACCAGTTTCCCAATCTTCTTTAAGATTGGTGGTTTCAGGGGTTTAAATGGATTTTTCAAGGATTTGAGGTTCAGTTATCTGTACTTCCTTTCTTTTTTTCAGTACCCTGACTTCTTCCTTGTGCAGAGGTTTCTGTTTGAATGGGTATTTGTTGACCCTGAGTCCTTTTGTTTTGTTCTTTCAAAAAGATAGTTAATTCTGTTATCTGGTTTCTTAGTCCTTCGAATTCCTCTCGAGAAACAGGAGTAGATTTAGGTTGGGCACTTGCAGCCATGTCTGAAGGTGGGCTTAGTGCCTTTTTAGACTTTGAAAGGGTAACGGGACCAATTGTTTCCCTACAAAAAGATTATGTAGTTTAGTCTGGATAAATACTAATAGTCTGCATGCTATGCAATGTGTCTGGTTTAGGAGTTTTTTTAATGTTTTCCTTTAAAATAGATGTCAGTTGTTTTGATGACAGGATAACATGACAGGTTTTGATAGGGAATGCAATGTATATTTACATTTTTCTTTTATATTTACATGGAATCGTAATTTACATTGAATCGATATTTACATGGATTTGAAAGGGAAAGGCATGAAGAGACTTCCCTTCGCGTTTGGTTTATCAGAGGCTGACCTATCTTAGGCTACTCTCGCGACTTTTTGGTATGAAGGTCCCCAGATCATCGCAATTGGAGTGGATCTAAGTGGTATCTTTCTGAGCCTCGCAGGATTATTCTCCGTTGAGCCAAGTAATCAAACACCGATGGATTTACCTCATAGTGGAGGAATCACACAACATACATTCACATACATTGTGTCTCGCCGTATAAAATGATGACATTGTGCGATGCACGAATACAAAATACAGAGATTGTGCGAGGCACTAAGGTGCAGTAAATAAAGCATTCATTTACATCCATTCAATGTAAAGAAAACATTCACACACAAGCAGATAAGAAAGGTTTTTGAAAAGTTTAAAATGCGGCTTAAGCCCTCTACTGTCCCCAGCGGAGTCGCCACCTGTCGACATCGGGAAACTTTTTCTCTTTTTAGTCTTTCATACCCTTTATGTTTTCTATGTGTTGAATTTCGTTTGAAAGGGTGAGTTTGAAAAGAGTCCGACACAAAATGTCGATAATTTGAAAATTTAGAGTCGCTAGTTATTAATAGTGAAATGGTTGTACCAACTCAACTGAATTTGAAATGGTTTTACAAAAGGCCAACGCCTATTTAACAGGCCTTGGAAACCGAGATTCATAGAGTTCGGGGGCTTAATTAAGCGGGGGGGAAGGTGTTAGGCACCTCCTGATTTCCGTGAAAACAAGATTTTCTGCGTCTTTTCAATTCCCTAATTTATTTGAAATATGTGTGTATAGTAAATTGGGCCTAAGTGCATTATTTGGAAGTAGTGATATGCCTTGTTTGCACCTATATACAAAGGGTTTGATTTGTATAAAAGTTCAATTTTAAGCAATATATACAGAAATGATGTTTTGAAGACAGGTTTTGATTTTATTCTCGAGATACGAAGCACCTTCGACAAAATAATATACATGTAAGTGTCGGGCTCATTATGGACATGAAAGCAATCTAAGGATGTCCAAACACCACAAATATGATTTACAAGTAAACTATACAACTGAATAAGGTCTATCATAGGAACCAGATCTAGATCCGTCAGCTGGATCTTAGATCCCGTGGCTACTAGGCTCATATAATATCATATGAATAGCCTACATAACGAGGATACTAAAATAAAACAGATATTTAATCTAAACGACGCAAAATAAAGGATTCATCAGTTAAATCCCTGCCTACGCGTAGCCAAGCTTTCAGTTCCCTCTAGATACAAATCTAGTATCACGTGGTTGCTTAATATTTACAAAATAACTAGAAAGAAAACTATATTTAAATAAATCTTAGCCATTCTAGCTTAACGAATCTAGTTTTACAACTTTTGCAGCGGTTAAAAGTTAAATATGACTAGATTTAGATAAATCTAGTCTAGAAACATTAATATCCATATATATATGTGTGTAACATTCCAGAATTTTAAATGTAATATTAAATATTTATTGATTTATATAAATATTTAATGGATGTGATTATCGTTGAATAAATATTTGTTTAATTGATTTAATTTTATTTGGGAAATTATTTGTTAAATAAATAATTGATGAATTAAGGAAATTATTATTATATTGATATTTCAATTTAAATGATTAATTATTTGTATTGTGTTATGTGATTAAAGGATTTATTTAATTAATTGTGATTTGCATTAATTAAAATAAATATGAAAGCTTGATTAAATATAGTGTGACAAATAACTATATTATAAGGAGTTATTAAAATAAAATAAAGTAGTTTAATTTAATTTTAACAAACAAGGCTTAATATATTAATTCTTTAATATTTAAAGGGTTTTGCCAAGCAAGCCTTATGGCTTTTGAGATTTCTAGTTTATTTAAATTAAATAAAATAAATAAATAAAATAATAAATATAAAGTGTACGTTATTGTGATAATTGATGATGGCTATTAAGGCCATATTAGTTTGTGTTTTTTTTATATTACGCATACTGGCTATTAGAGTTTCATTCTAGTTGTGCTAGGTAGTAGAGAGAATTGAGAGTTGAGAGAAATTGAGAGAAAGCTTAGGATTTTCAAGCAATTCCAGTGGGTAAGTAAGCAAGAATTACACGCTAATTGAAAGTATGTTCACAACCTTAGAGTTATATATGTGTGTATATACGTGTATATGTATTTCACGGCAAGAATTTTCTCATGTTCTGTTATAAGCAATTGTTGAATTGTGGATTTATATAGTTCGTAATTGCAATTATATATGTTTATAATGCTAGAATTTATGTCAAATAAGATAATTGCATGCTAATTTCGGTTTACAGTAGGAGAAAATTTTGACAGTGTATGTTTATATGTATATTTTTCATATGTTCATGAAAAGTACCAATTTTGAGGGTCAAATTGCATGCTAAAATGTTAATTGAGTTTTGTTTATGCTAGTTTGTTGAAATACAAGCATAACGTAATTGGAATGGAGTGATTTGGCCAAATAATGAATTCACAGTGATGATTTTTGGGATGAATATCAAAAATTGGAGTTTTATGTGAAAAACATGAAAATTAAGAAATTAAAATAGTGTTAGTAGTTGTTAAATTGTGTGAAGTGGTTGTATATGTTAGCAATCATGTTTATGATAGTTGTATATTTATTTTACATGTTATTATCACTGTTTGATGGGTTAAATTCGTGTTAGTTGGCTTAAGAAAATGTACTGAAGCTCTATTTGAAAAAAGCTGAGTCACTATGAAGTCGTGTAAGGTAAGGGTACAGTGTAATTTGTCATCATGAGAGCCTTGACATCCCTGATATAAAACTTCAGGCATTGCCACATGTGAGTGGCCATTTTTCGATTAATCGAAGTTTGCTTGTTCTGCAGATTTTGATTGTTCTTTATAGCTTAGCTTAAAGTTATAGAATGTGAGAATCGGGTAACAACAAGGTTAAATAGAGTCATGTTATGTGGATTATGAATTCTAAATGTTAAAAGTGATTAGTAAATCAAGAATACGTTATGTGATAATTTGGTATACATAATGAACGTTAGACAAGTGTTGCGAAGTAAAACACTTAGAGTTTCTGAAATGTAAATGGTAATGATCATGTTATGGTATGTTAGCATATCTAATAGGTGTTGTGGTTCTAAAATTATGTGTAGGTGATCGTAAGTTTAATTTTATAGCGTACGCTCAAGGCAAGTTTTCTAACTCTACACTTTCGCTGAGTTAGTTCTATTATTATATTGTATAACTTCATGCTTTTGATTGAGCAAGCTTCTTATCTTAACTGTTATTAAATAAATCAATTGTTCCTAAAATTCATTCGAGCAAACTCTAACTCTAATGTTATTGGAAATTCTTATTGATTGATTCATTCTAACTTGTTTACAATTAAGCAAGTTTCTTAAGTTCTATTATTGTATAATGAACGTAGTTTTGAACTCTCGTCTCTATTATTGAACTGTTTTAATTCTTTGCATGAGTTAATACATTGTTGGGCAAGTTTTTGGTTTCCAGCTTGCTATCAGTTAAATGTACGTTTAGGAATATCATTCTAATGTTATAAGACTCGAACCTTAGCTTATTTTACTGTTCAAGCAAAGGTTAACCATTTTATTCATTTTAGTGAATGCTTATGCTCTATAGTTATTTCAAGCATGAGTTTGATATATAGAATCAGTTCATTTATGATTCTCCAATGTTCTAAGCTATGTTGTTATCAAATAACTATTGTATTATCAAGCATTGTTGATTCAACTAGTTCCCTAGTTGATGATCATTAAACTTCAATTACCCTTGAAAGCTTATCCAAACCAAACTTTCTTTGGTGAGGACTTGTACTCTAAATACTGAGATGAACAACCCTATGTTTAGGGGTTTACGCTTAGCGTTGAAATGGTTGTGCAAAATACATTGTACGAAGGATTGATCCCCCTAAGTACGTGGAGTCCTTATAGTCATATGATTGTTAAAGTTAAAGTTGAAAGATTACTTATAACTGTGGACATGGTTCATGGTCATTTGACCCTCAGTAGTATATTTAAGAATGTTAATAGAACAAATCATTTAGTTCTATTGAGCCTATGAATTGGCAAATGTTGAAATGTTAATAGAACATATCATTCAGTTCTATTGAGTCTATGAATTGGCAAATATTGAAATGTTAATAGAACATATCATTCAGTTCTACTGAGCCTATTATTTGGCAAATGATGTAAAGATATTTATTCTTATTTCAAGTGAGCTTTGTTTGCTCACTCTTGCATATTTATACATTTATTGCAGCTATGGTTGAGAAGGTAGATAAACCTACAACTAGCAAAGGAAAAGGAAACATGTACAAGTGATGAAGACTTATAATTTTGCTTTATCGTTATGATGATAGACTTTTAATAATGATGTGATGTAATAATTTTATTTCCGCACTTATATGATGTTTAAAGGTTAGATAACCTGGGAGATAATGATTTTTTATTAATGTAATCCTGTATGAGCAGGTTTTATTATTCAATTTATTATGATTGGGTAGTTAGCTATGAATGTTTTTATTACGTGAACACCGAATCTTGAGGTAATGAAGTATCGGGATTTGGGGGTGTCACAAGTTGGTATCAAAGCTTTAGGTTATGAACCTTAGGTGGGGAAAAGCCTTAGGAAGTAACCTTTGAAAAGATAGTGGTGATTAACTCTTATCGAGTTTTAAGGAAGGAGTAATAAAACACTTATGTGCTTATGTGTTTATAACTTATGTGCTCGTGCGTGTCGAGTAGGAATGATTAATGATTAAAACTTAAAATTTTGTTGTCAGGATGACTAATGTTGGAGAATCCAGTCAGGCTAGGGAGGATAGACCTCAGATGCCTATAGAGGAGGAGCCTCGCGACATTCAGGTTATTTGGGAACAACTACTGCCACGGGAGTCGGCCCCGTTGGTCACAGCGGTTGAAGGTGAGGATGAAGATGTGGAGACGGATGAGGAGGATCCCGTTGAGTTGCCACAGTACGATGAGGAGGAAGAGGACAAGGAGGAGGAGACTCCACTAACCTCGGTAGCTGCTCGTATGTATGATGAAGTCTACGACCGTAACGTGGAACTTCGAGAATCTGAGGAATTGCAAGAGATATAAGGTGAACAAACAATCGCAATGACACAGAAAGACGATGAGATCCAGGATCGTGAGGAACGACTGACTAATGTCGAGGAGAAGCTAGAACAAACTAAAGGAGAGAAAGAACAACTGATCGAGGAGGTCGCTGAATTGAAGAATAAGCTAAGGGAAGAAGCTACGAAGAGGGAAAGAGCCGAAGACGCATACAAGGAAGTGTTTCAACGAGCCGGGATACCAGTGAAAGACGCACAGACAAAGAGAATGAAGATGGAAGAGATGAATAGAGTATTCAACACCGTGGTTAATCGAGCTCAAGATCGGGTCATGGGTTATCCGATTCAGTTCGAGACGCTACCATCGTATGTATTAGATCACAGAATAATGTTCCGGATTATGGAGGAAGAACGTAGTAAGGCTAAGCAGTATCTTAGTAGAACATCGTAGTTGTTATGTGAATAATAAATGTTAAATAAATTGTAAATCCCAAGTGTTATGTAATATATGGGATATGACAATGATGTTGTCCTGAAACTTTTGTAGTTCATGAAAGTAATGTAAATAGCAGTGTTGCTATTGTTTTATATTTTCAAAGAGGTTATGAATAAATAAAAGTTGTTATTTTATTCAATGTGTTACGTGATTATGTGGTTATTTCCTTTGTGGAGGCAAGTTAGGTAGAAATTACTTAAAAAGAGTTAAATAATAACCTAATGAGTGTATTTTTTTAAAAAAACAGAAAATGCCTCCCAGACGTCAACCACCACGACAGAGAACCACCAAAGGAACCAGTTCGACAATTAGTGACGTTAGTGACAGGAGCGTTGCAGAATCAACCACAGAACCAAGGAACAACGTTTAAGGAGTTCAAGGTGGTTGGACCACCTGAATTTTGTGGGACCGTGAATCCAGTCGAGGCATAGACTTGGATTATGGAGATAGAAAAGGTGTTCGATGTTGCTAGGGTAGGGGATGACCAGAAGACTGCTTTTGCAATATTCATGTTGAAAATAGAGGCTAGTTATTGGTGGCAGGCCAATAAAACTCGAGAAGGACCGGGGATGATGACCTGGGATAGGTTTAAGGAGATATTCTTCGGGACCTATTTTCCCGAGAGTTCGAAGGGTCAGCTGGAAGTGCAATTTCTGGAACTGAAGCAGGGAACGATGACGGTATCCGAGTATGCCGCTAAATTCAATGAGTTGGCAAGGTTTGCGCCTTATCAAGTCAGCACGAACGAATGCAAGGCGAAGAGATTTGAACAGGGACTGAAGCCCTGGTTGTATACTAGGGTTTCCCTATTTCGATTAAAGACTTTCATGTGATGATGGAGAAAGCAATACTCATTTGAAGGGGGGGCGGAAAATGATAAAGTTCAATCAGGAACAAAAGAAGAGGAAGAATGAGGTGGAAGTTAAGAATGGAGGTGGTAGTGGTGGAAACAACAACAACAACAACAATTTGAAGAGGAAGTGGAATGGAAATGTGGGTGCTGGAAACCAGCAGGGTAACCATCAAAACAAGAAGTTTGAAGCATGTGCTACATGCGGGAAGTTTCACAAGGGTGTGTGCTTGATGGGGAAGCGAGTATGCTTCAATTGTGGCCAGGAGGGTCACATCGCCCCAAATTGCACTCAACCTAAGAAGAACACGTGCTTCACGTGCGGATCCAAGGATCACTTTGCTCGTGAATGCCCTAAGAAGAAGGATGGAGTGATAACCAGAAGGAATGGAGGTAACAGTGGAGGTACAGCATCAAACAAACCCACAGCTAGATCCTTCAACATGACTATGCAAGATGCTGTGCAATCAAAATATGTCGTGTCAGGTATTATCCCAATCAATGATATTGATGCTTATGTATTATTTGATTCGGGTGCTACATGCTCGTTTATCTCTAATGAATTTGCTAAGAGGTTAGAATTTCCTAGAGAAGAACTGAATTTCCCTTTGAACATAGAAATTGCGAATAAAAAGATAATCCATGTTAGATTCATACACAAGAACTGTAGGGTGAACATTAAGGAGAATATCTTGATGGTAGATTTGATTCCGATTAGACTTGGAGAGTTTGATGTTATTTTGGGAATGCATTGGCTGTTCAAATATGGAGTGCTAATTGATTGCCAAAAGAAGTGTGTAAACCTTATGACCCCGTCAAAGGTAGTGTTCTTTGGTAGCAAGTCGCCTAGACAAATGAAATGTCTGACGATTATGCAGGCCAAGAAATTGTTGAGTCAAGGCTGTGTGGGCTATTTAGCTTACATAGTCGATACTCAGAAAAAAAATGTGAAACTAGAAGAGATACTAGCGGTGAGGGAATTTGAGGATGTGTTTCCAGAGGATTTGCCAGGACTTCCGCCTGACAGAGAGATTGAGTTCGTGATCGACTTAGTGTCGGGGACAACACCGATATCGAAGGCCCCGTACAGAATGGCTCCATTAGAAATGAAGGAACTGATGGTATAATTGCAAGAATTGTTAGACAAGAAGTATATTCAACCAAGCGTATCACCGTGGGGAGCGCTAGTGTTAATCGTGAAGAAGAAGGATGGGTCAATGCGTCTTTGCATTAATTATAGAGAATTAAACAAAGTCGCTATTAAAAATAAATATCCATTGCCAAGAATAGATGACTTGTTTGATCAGTTGAAGGGTGCTAAATACTTCTCGAAAATAGATTTGAGAAGTGGGTATCACCAGTTGAAGGTGAGGAAGGAGGATATACCATGAACGGCATTCACAACTCGGTATGGACATTACGAGTTTCTGGTGATGTCTTTTGGTTTAACCAATGCACCTGTTGCATTCATGTATTTGATGAATAGGGTGTTTAAACCATTCTTAGACAAGTTTGTAGTGGTATTCATCGACAACATTCTGGTGTATTCCAAAACTCAAGAAGAAGACGTGGAACACTTATGTTTGACATTGGAAACACTAAGAAAGGAAAAGTTGTACGCAAAATTCTCTAAGTGCGAATTTTGGCTAGACCGTGTGCAATTTCCTTGGCACGTGATTGACAAAGATGGGATTTATGTGGATCCATCAAAAGTGGAAGCTGTAATCAATTGGGAACAACCAAGAACACCATCGAAAGTGAGGAGTTTCTTGGGACTGGCCAGTTATTACAGATGATTTATTCAAGATTTTTCTAAGATAGCCACTCCATTAACAAATTTGACCAGGAAAACTGTGAAATTTGTTTGGACGGAGAAATGTGAAGAAAGTTTCCAGGATTTAAAGAAGAAATTAAGCATGGCACCTGTGTTGTCATTAGCAGATAGTACAGGTAACTTTGTGGTGTATGGTGATGCCTCACATAAAGGGTTGGGATGTGTTCTTATGTAGAACGACATTTTAAGTAATTGCGTATGCATCAAGACAACTGAAGGATAATGAGAAAGGTTATCTGACTCATGATTTGGAATTGGCTGTAGTAGTGTTTGCTCTCAAGATATGGAGACACTATCTCTATGGAGAGAAATGTGAAATCTACACAGATCATAAAGGTCTGAAGTATATTTTCACACAGAAGGACCTGAATATGCGACAAAGAAGATGAATGGAATTGATAAAGGATTACGATTGTGAGATCTTTTATCACCCGGTCAAAGCGAATGTGGTTGCAGATGCTCTGGGCAGGAAAGGTCGGGAGAAGTTGATGCTGATAACTACTCAGGAGGAGCTTATTTCAGCAATGACAAAGTTAGAGTTGGAAATCAAATTTCCAAAGGAATCCGATGAACGACTATTCCAGATAGATGCTAGTCCAACTTTGGTGGACAAAGTGAAGAGTGCTCAGCTACAAGATAAAGAATGCGAAACGATCAAAGAGAAAGTGGTTGACGGCAACGATGTAAAATATAAGATCGATACCGAAGGACTACTACGATTCGAGGGAAGAATCTTGGTTCCAGCAGTGCCAGAGCTTAAAGACGAAATCTTGACCGAAGCACACAACACAAGATATTTGATTCATCCAGGAATTATAAAGATGTATCAAGATTTGCGACGACATTTTTGGTGGCCAAATATGAAAAGAGACGTTGCAGAATGCGTTGCAAAATGCTTGACGTGTCAGAAGGTAAAAACTGAACATCAACGACCAAGCGGGTTACTTCAACCATTGGAAATACCATATATATATATATATATATATATATATATGTTATAATGTGCTACAAAGAAGGCTTCAGACTACTTTTAGAGCTTGAAAACTCAGTTTCCACCGGTCAAAATTTGATATTTTGCAGTATATATGTATACAAGTGTTTAGAAAGAAGAATATTGAAGTTTGGAACACTATAGGAGGAGTTAAGAGCTGAAATGGACAAGTTTTCTTTTTTATCTTTTTTCTGTTCTTTATGGCTGATGGGGGGTCTTATTTATAGACCAAACTAGTCGCGGGTCTACCTGCGGCTGCCAGGGTGGCCCCGGGCCCCGTGGGTCCCGTTGTCTCAAAGTACATGCACTCGGGTCAATGCGCAGTCTGCTCGAACATTCATAACTTTTAATCCGGGAATCGAATGGAGGTGTGCTATACATTTCTAGAAAGCCCTTGACGAGAGCTACATAATGACATGGGATTTGACATTTTCCGAATCTGGGAAGATGGGTCCATGACTAGATCTTCAAGTCTTCGTAGTCCATCCGTTGAGCTGTCATGTGCTATTTTAATTCGGGATTGACGTTATGGTTCTGCATGACTTCTTTTGCAGTGATTTGAGATGAATTGATGTTGAGTTGAAAAAATTATTTTTTTCCGCCTCCTGGGTTGGTTCCGGGCTTGATGCAGTTGTAGCTGTCTTTTTTCAGGATTGTCTCCATGATTGAACTGATGTTGACCTGTCAATCCTCAGGGTTGTCTCTGTTATTGGTTTGTTATTTCCCAAGTTTGTCACCAGGTTTTTACTTTATCTCCCGTGGTTGTAACCAGGGCTTGACTTGACCTCCCGGGGTTGTCTCCAGGGCCTGAATTTGATCTCTCGGGGTTGTCATCGGGGCTTGGAATTGATCTCCTGGGGTTATGTCCGGGGCTTAATTTAATCTCCCGGGGTTGTCACCGAGGCTTGGATTTTATCTCCCAAGGTTGGCTCCGTTGTGATGCCCCCAAAAATAGGTATACATAACCCATTCTGAGTCGCCAAATACATGGTACAATACGACAAAATCGTAGTTGAGAGTTTTAACTTGAATATTGTCTTATAGATAATATCCAAACTCAAATGGAGATCTCATTACAATTATTATCACACTATTTTATAGAATAGTGAGGACTACTATAGCCACCATCTCGGACCGTCACTCCATTCCCCGACTAGTCCCGGCTACGTTCTCATTTTTTTAAGAGAACAATGAACGAAAAAGGGTGAGCTCAACTAGCCCAGTAAAGAATATTATGACTAAGATAATGCATAATAAATTATCGCTAGCCTTCAACAGAGTTGAACTGATAAAATACAATAGACAACAAGTTTAACTGCTGCGGAATAAGCAATCCATTAGAAGAGTCAAGTAGAGCATGATATCTACTATCTTCTATGATTTAAAAGTTTATCATCCATTTTTATCAAGTGTTCGGCTGGATTACTTTTAATTTTTGAGATGCGAAGCATCTTCGAGAAAATAATGTACAAAGCAGTGTCGAACTTCTCGTGGGCATGAAAACCATCTGAGGAAATTCGAACACCGTGAACAAATTTACAAGCTGCTTATAGCTGAAAATGTCCATCACGGGAACCGAATCTAGATCCAATAGACTAAATCTATGATCACATGATTCCTAGGTTCACATGATGCCGCAATTGATATAAAAGCAGTAAGCAGGTATATATATAAAAGTTGTAAGTATATATATATATATATATATATATATATATATATATATATATATATATATACAGACATGATCAACCACCACGAAGCACCTCCATGGGGGATCAAAATGTAAATAAAGCTGTAAAAGCAATCAACCGCCACGGAGTAGACTCCAGGCGGGATGAAGAGTAAAGAAAGCCATAAAGAAGATCAACAGCCACAAAGTAAACTCCAGGCGGGATTAAATGTCTATATATATATATATATATATATAAGCGATAAACGCACCAGATGTAAAATCCAGGCTCATCGAATAAAGTCCGACAACAGTTGATATATGTAAGTATATATATATATATATTAAAGCAATAAACGCTCATAATGTAAAATCCAGACTCATCGAACAGAGTTTGACACACAGTTCATATATATAAGTATGTATATATACGAAAGCAAAAAAACGCTCCAGACTTAAGTCTAGGCTCAATCGAGGCATAACTCGATAATGTTAGTCCATATATAAATATATATATATATATATATATACAAACTGAAATGAAACCACGGACCGAAGTCAGGGCATACACACGCAACACGACTCTTAACATGAAGAATAGTGTGTGTAAAGATGAAGAGAAAAGCTTCAAAATGTATAAGAAGGCTTATAGTGGGTTGTCAAAGAAGACTTCTATAACTTGAAAGGGTTGAACACTTGGCTCCCGCCAGTACAAATAGAAGCTATATGTGAGCTCACAAGTGTTTAAAATGAGAAATCACTCAGTTTAGGGTGTGTACAGAGCAAATTTGATAAGGCTTCCTTGCCTTTTTCTTTTTTCCAAATGGCCACCCCAAGCCCTCTATTTATAGAGGAGGAGCATGCATGTACTGCGGTTGCTAAGGGTGGTGCCCTGGCTTTCTGGTCACACCATCTCAAACGTGCGCACGCACGTACCTTTGTGATGTCCGCTCAAACTTTCAGAATTGCAATTCGGGAATTCGACTGAGTTATGTAAGACCTATTTCAGACCGCCGTTGTCAAGAGTTACACAATGACATGGGATTAGAGGTTGTACGCAGTCAGAAAGATGGGACCATGCCCTCCTGCGTAATAGTCACTCGGTATTAGACTTCCTTGGTTCTTGTGGGACATTGCTGTGTAGAAATGTATGTATGAAATGTTGAGACAGTGCGATGTGGCGTCAAGGTGGTAAGATGATGACTTTTCCCTTCACCGGGGTTATCTCCGGTTTGGGGTGATAAAGCAGACGTTGCTCAGGGTTATCTTTGAGATTGGATTGCTGCAAGTGTTGAAGGTCCTCAGTGTCATCTCTAAGGTGTGACTGTCTTCCCGATGTTATCTTCGGGTCTTGTACTGAGTGCCTCTGTGTGAGTGTCGAGGTTGAAGCTGATTGCATGCATTTGAAACAAGCATTTTTGGGGTTATCTCTGGAACTGCAACAGCACTCCTTAAGACTCTGAAGAAGTCAAAGGTAGTATTTTGTTCTTTTGGTTGCAAGACGTCTTTACGGTAGAGTTATTTATCAATGTTTTAAAACAAGAAGTTATTAAGAAAATAATATGTGGGTTGGGTGAAGATCAAGATAGTTGCTTAGTTAGCTAAATGGACGAGGAAATCGGTGGAATTTATATGGGCAAGAAAATATGAAGTGAATTTTCAAGAATTGAAGAAAAGTTAAGTATGTCACATATGTTATCTTTATCAGATAATACAGAAAACATTTTGTTGTATAGTGACGCATCTTATAATGTATTAGGCTGTGTGTTTAGGTAGGACGATAGGGTCATTTCATATGCATCGTGTTAGTTAAAATTTTATAAGAAAGGGTGTCCGACTCACGATTCAGAGTAGAGGTATTAGTGGTTGCTCTAAGGATTTAGAGGTGTTATTTTGGGTAGTAGTGTGAGATATAAACAGACCATAAGTATCTAAAGTATATCATCTCACAGAGATATTTAAGCATGTGTTTAAAGTGATAGTTGAAGTTGTTCAAGGAGTATGGCTACAAAATCCTAAACGAATGTGGTTGCCGACGTCTTAAGAAAAAGGTAGTAGTTATTTTTGTTAACTGTGCAAGATGGGTTCATAATACAAATGACTAATCTATGGTAGGAGGTAAGATATATGAAAAGTCAGAGGAGAAGCTATTCAGATGAAAAATAGTACAGCTTTGTTGGATAGAGTTAAGGAAGACTATTCAGATGAAGGAAGTGTCAATTCAAAAATTGATACTGAAGGATAGTTGAAATTAGAAGGAAGAAACTAGGTTTCGCTAATACCAGGAATTGAAAATGAAGTTTTGCATAAAATTTATACATTGAATCAACTAGGAAGCACGAAATTATATATTGCCTTTGATATTACTATTGGTGGCAAGATATGGCGGTAGATTTTTGGTCTGTCAAAGTTAGCGTATTACATATCGAGCAGTGTGTGAAGTTATGAAATCGTTTCAAGACACGATGTTTCTGTGTCAATTGTGTTGAACCGAGATTCACGATTTACATCAAATTTTCAAAAGGGTTTGCAAGAACGTGTGGAACGCAATTAGAAATAGGTATGTCATATCATTTGCAAATCTATTGCCAAACTAAAAGGAAGTCCAAACATCAAAAGGCGTGCTAAGCGCACGAGAAGTTTTTGATAATGTCATACGAGGAATCCGCATTGAGCAAGTTATGGGTAAGTTAAAATAATTTAAGAGTAAGGTAATGTTAGGTGGGTTTTCAACTGAGAACTCATATGGTGACTAAGTTGTACAAACATTTTTGTGGGCAAAGGTTTTGTGCATATACTTGGTTTTTCACATTGATAATCATTAGAATGTCGGTATCGCGCTATCAATATATATGTGGTGGAAAGGTGATTCTTTTCTCATGTATATATTTGATAGTTAGAGGTTTTTAAGATTAAGATAGATGATATTGAGATTAGGTTCGATTCTTAAAACTAAAGCATATGGTAAGTTCATGACTCATAATCATATAGTATGTTTTGAACCCCTCAGCGAATGGACGCCTATGGTCTGACTAGGATAAGTTCCTAAACTCGTATGATTATGGCAATTTCCTGGATTTCCAAAGTGTGGTAAGTTTGATGAACTATTGGGTATAAAACGGTTATAGTATAGGAAGCGTTGATGAATTTGAAAGATGGTTTTGAGGTAGCCTTACCTCTATAGTTAAAGCGCATTCGGAATGATTTATGTGTTAAAGTAATTTAATAAATTAGTATTAGAATTAATTAAATTGATTATTAAAATTTAATTAAATAAAAGGGTGACAAATAACCTTAATATAAAGGAGTTAATAAAATAAATTAAAGGAGTTTAATTTAGTTTTGGCCAAGCAAGTCTTAATGCATATTAAGTCTTTAATCTAATGGTGTTTTACCAAACAAGGTATAGGAATTAATTGATTTATTTTAATTAGGTTTACCAAACAAGGTGTAAGATTTAATGGGTTATTTTTAGTTAGCTAGCCAAACAAGCCTTTATGGCTTTTGATTTTCAAATAATTTATAACTGATGTCAGTTAAAATTTTATACTTAATACCTATATTATTATTATTATACGTTATATCTTTTTGTTAGTACGTAAGTTAGAATAGAGTTAGGAGAAAGACTCAGAAGAAGAAGAAGAAGAAGAAGAAGAAGAAGAAGAAGAAGAAGAAGAAGAAGAAGAAGAAGAATACAGAGAAAAATTGAGAGAATCCTAGAGAGTGCTGTAAAAAGAATTTGGGGAAAAAAGTTTTGTTGAACAAAGGAAGAAAGTTATCATCTTCTAGCATACAAGGTATCATCTAAACCCTTTTTAAAATTCTTTAAGGTTTAGTTATCTTCTTCTTCCAAAATTCTATGTAAAAGCTTTTTGAAGGATAAATTGTGTGTGGTTTATGGTTTTGTATGATAAATTGTTTGTTATAAAACTATTTTTCATAAGTTATATATGTGAATAGTCAATTAATTCATGTATGTTTGTACTTTGTGAAGAAAACCATATTAAAGTGAGTTTATATGAATATATATATATATATATATGAATATGGCTTAGTTTAAAGTAAAATTAAGGTCTAATTAGTTGTTTTATTTATAAATTGACTATTGAATTTGAAAGATGATGAATAAACATAAGCATAGTATGTTGAATTAACTGTTTTGGTTGAAAACAAAAGTCACAGTGATGATTTTTCACTAAAACTTTCAAAAAGTGAAGCTTTAGCAAAAATAGTGAAAATTAATGGTTGTAATTTGGATGTTTAGGTTGTTTAGATGGCTAGAAACGCGTTAGAAAACATTAGATTATGTTTATGTAAACCTATTACACCTTGGGTAGGTTGGTATGGTTGTTAAAAAGGAGCTTGGAGGCCTAATTTGGCTTTCCGTAGTGTTCTAGAACTAAAATCGCAAATTCGTAGCAGGGACCCCACTTCAATGAACTTGAAGTAAAACCCCCGCTTCATTGTGGGGGGTATTCTGTCAAGCTAAAATTTTGAAGAAAAAAAAACTGACCGGACATAGTTTACTAAAAGGAGCATAACTTTTTCATACGAACTCCGATTGATGCGATTCAAGATGATTCAGAACGAGGACGAATAGGCCTATAACTTTAATTCTTTAAGTGTTTCAATTTGAAATTGTTAGGAAGGGTCAAAATAGTCATCTTTAGGACTGTTGTGTATTTAGAGGCAATCGGAGGGCGTTGGGATGCGCGAATGCAAGTGCAATTCTTTGTGTGTTAGTATAACCTAATGATAACATGTTGGACATGTAATAAGATGTTGTATCAAGTTGTTAATGTGTATGTCATGCAATGACATGATCACTTAAGTAGTTGTAATAAAGCTAAATAGTGATGTTCATGAAAAGATGTGATGTTGTTAGTGAGCTATATGAAACTAATATTAGTGTAACTACTGTGTATTGTCAATACATATGGTATGTGTAGGACTTGTGGTGAACATGAGTAGTGATTGTTTAACCTACGCACGAGGCAAGTTCCCTAACCTTTGCTACTTTATTATTCAGCAAGGTTACTTTTCACTGTCGTGATATACTTTTGCAAGTTCTCTATTTCTAATCTCTTATTGAGCAATTTATTGTTATGCACGTTCTTTAACTCTCATTTAATGTTGAGCAAGTTAATTAATCTTTATTTCTTTATTCCAAACGAGATTACTTTGGTTATTCAAAGTCTGTAATTTTATTATAAGAAATGTGTTTATTGAGCTACTAATAACTGTTGTTTGACCTTCGTTCTCCAATGTCATTGTACTATCTTACATTATTGTACCGAACTCTAAGTTTCCTAGCGAGTCTTCACTGTAAAACCCCAACTTTTTGAATAAAGATGAATTTTCTATAAATATTATTTTTGAATATTATGGAGTGAAATTGATATAATAGTTGTGGGTAATATTTATAAATTTTGCAAAGTACGCAAGTTGTTATATAATATTCGATTGGTAGGGGAATATTCGTTTTAACAAGGAATATTAGTACAACAGCACAATCATTGGTGGACCACACAATGAAATTATTGTCGGATTGAGAAAACAACAAAAATACTTTATGAAAATAACTACAGAAGTTTTACAATTAATCGTTGAAACACCGGTGTTAAAAAAATACGATGAATACGTGGTTGCATAGTAGCAACACACGGTATTAATTATTGATGCTTAAGTGATAAGTCACTCGGTTTTGTTGGTATTATTAATGTAATAATACGTAGAAAATCTTTTTATATAAAAATGAATACTTTTATAAAGTTATTCTATAAATAGAATATATTATATTCTATTATGCATAGTGTTGCATAAATGTGCATAGTATTTTGCATAGTAAAATCTTTTTATATATAATGAATACTTTTATAAAGCTATCTATTTTATTAGACAATAATTAGAATATATTATATTTTATTATGCATAAGTGCTACTGCATAGTGTTTGCATAGTAAAATCTTTTATAAAGTTATTCGTTTTATTAGATTATAAATAGAATATATTATATTTTATTTTGCTTTAAATATGGACCGCCGATTAAAGTAAATCAATTTGAATAGTTCATGGATTAGTTCTTTATGCATTCCATTTTCCTATAAATAGAAGCTCATTCCTTCATTATTTTCTTATTTAATTCTTTGAACTCTAGAGAGAAACTATAGAGAGACTATAGAGAGATAGAAGAAAAGTATTCTCGCTACTTAACTACTTTTATATTGGTTTCTTTTACGGTAAGGGTGTTATTCTTTCTTATTCATGAAGAGAGGCTGTTGTTATTCCATTTCTTATTATTACTGTTAGAATAACTTGTATCTGTGGTCACCCTATACTTGGTGACATTCTTCTATTATTACATTGGAACATCACATGCATGTGTTTTACAACGGACACCGGTTAAAATCTTTATTATTATTCCGTTGAACGCGTCACCGTTCGTGTGTTTTACACGGACCTAGTTAAAATCTTATTATTATTCTGTTGGAACATCATGTTGTGTGTTTTACAGGACTGGTTAAAATCTTTATTATTCTCGTTGGAACATCCCGTCGATGCAAATTTTTTTCCGACTTTGGTTCCGTTATTATTATTACATTGGAATAACTTTGTCTATGCTGGCACCGCATGCATGGTGATTTCTTTTGTTATTCCATTCTTTATTATACTCGGTTGGTTAAAGTTTTGACTTCTATACTCCATGAAATTAGTAGAATATCCTTGATATTTGCGCTTCATCCAAAGATCTTTTCATGGAAATATTCTTCCCGATCATTCTTGAATTTTACTCTACAAAACAAGATATCATGTTGACAATTTGGACGTTAAAAATTCCTTGATAAAATAATTTTTGAACTTGTTTTATTGAATTCTTATATCATTGTCATCATCCTCATGTTTATATTTTGTTGAAAGTCATCTCGTGTCCTCAGAAGTGCATAGATGGACTTGGTATGATTATGACTGTGGATTATTTGGTGTAATCATGGACCGTAATGTTACAAATGATGTGGTAAAAGTTCTCATTGGCCCGTAGTGCATTGATGGATGATTGTTGGCATGATCATGACCATTAATGAATACACAAATATTTCTGGCCCGTAGTGCATGGATAATTGTGGTCGTGATACTAAAGAATATCCTTGGCCATAGTGTAGGGGTGATTCGATGATGTGGATTATTTATTGTTGAGTCCCGCCGATAATAAATGATGAAAAACCTTTTTAATCATAAAAGATAGTAGATTTTATTTTCTACTTGACTCTTTTAATGGATTGCTTGTTCACCGCAGATTAAACTTGATGTCTATTATATTTTATCGGTTTAACATTGTTGGAGACTAATGATAATTTATTACGCATTATCTTAGTCATAATATTTCTTCGGGCTAGTTGAGCTCACCTTTCTTTCACTTTATTCTCTTTGAAATGAGAAACATAGTAGGGACTAGTCTCGGAAGCGGAGTGATGGTCCGGAGGATAGCATTAGTAGTCCTCACTATTACGTGAAATAGTGTGTTAATAATTGTAATGAGGACTCCTTTTGAGTTTGTATAATCTCTAGTAGACAATAATTGTATTCAAACTCACAGTTATGTTTTGTCGTATTGTACACGACAGTTGTATTAGTAAGTTGTATTTGAATTTTGTACCATGTATATGACGACCCAAGATGGGTGATGTATACCTAATTTTGGGGGCGTCACATTCACCAATTCAACTAATCCTTAGTTGATGAATGTTATAAACTCTAAATTAGCCTTGAAGTCAACCCAAACCAAACTTCCTTTGGTTTGCATATGTACTCACACAAATTTTGAAAGCATGTTGTCGATGATAACATTTGTTCAATTTAGAAATTGTTAATACTCTAGCTCTTATTGATTCATCGATATACCTTGTTCGTGAAGATATTATAATCAAACTCATGAATAGTTATTGGCCTCTATCTGATTCAACCAGTACTTGGTTGATGAGAATTCTAAAGATCTAGAATTCCTTTAAAGTTAATTTCCAACCAAACTTCCTTTGGTTCGAAACCTGATAATCTAAGCTGAGATGAACAACCCTATATTAGGGGATTATTTTAAAGCTACGCAATAGCGTTAAAATGTTTTCGCAATACATAGTACAAAGGGTTGATCACCTAGAGTACGGGATGATGGTCCATATAGTCGTTTAGACTGTTAAAGGTTACAGTAGATACACCTATTAACCTAGGACATATATGATGATTATAGTCTTTTAGACTATTAAAGGTTAAAGTAGAAATACTTGAAAACCTAGAGTATAGTTTGTGGTCTTGTGACCCTCAATGTATTCTTTGGTGTTGATATCTATTGTTAACTTAAACGTTCATTATTCCTTTGAACTCGTAGCTTTTGAATTAAAGTTTATTGTTCCGGTAAGAATACTTTACCATTGAAAGCTCATTTAATTGTCATTCATTAAACGTTATTGTATATTATCCTTCTTGTGGGCAATTGTTTGCTCACTCTTGCACAAAACAATGCAGATGAAGTTACGAAGTTTGAAGAGCTTTCTACAAGCAAGGGCAAGGACAAAGTGCTTGATTAGACAACAACGTTTAATTTATCTTTTATTTATGAAGCTTATGTAATAGATTTAATTATGATCATGTTTTAATTTTCCGCTGATGATTGTACTAAAGGTTAGATGACCTGGGATTTATTTTAGATTATGTAACCCTTTAATGGGAGATTGATTGTTTAAACTTTTGAGTTTAATTATATCCTTTGTTTATGGGTATTTAGTTATGATTTTATTGGACAGTGAACACCAAATCTGTGGGATTGAGGTGCCCGAATTTGGGGATGTCACATAAGTTGTGTTGATTAAAGATGAAATTGATAGTTCCATTGTGTTGGGATTATTAGTGTTAGTGGAAATTGACATTTATTTCAATAATAATTGATGTCTGGAGGTTATATTGACCAATCGGGTAATTAATCGGTTAAATGAGCAATTAATTGCTATTAATTCACATGATTATAAATATTTGTTCACATGTGTGTACTATTGATTCACATTCTTGTACTATTAGGGGAGGTGGTGCAAGATTGATAATACTTGTATGACTAAGTTAAAAATGGAGGTATAGTTGAAGGTACTATACTTTAATTCGTATTTTCACATGATTATAACTATTAAGTCACGTGAATGAACTATTAATTCACATTATTTACTATTAGGGGAGGTGGTGCAAGTTTGATAATACTTGCAGGACTAAATTAAAAATGAAGAAAAAGAGGAAGGTATTATACTGTAATATTTTGAGCCCCAAAACGTGCAATTATCGAAACTATATTTTTTATAAATAGAAGCTCATTCTTCCTTCATTTCTCACCAATTCACTAAAGCTATAGAGCAATTATTATAGAGAGAAATTATAGATAGAAAGAAGAAGAGAAATCTGTTACCTCACTATTCTAGTATCCTGTTTCTTCTAAGGTAAGGGGTATTATTCTTTCGTATTCATGAAGAGGGTTATTTTCTTTCAATACCCGTAAGGGTTGTTATTCCATTCTTTATTATTATGTTGGAATAACCTGTCTATGCAAAGTACCACATATATGGTGAAATTCTTCTGTTATTCCATTCTTTATTATTCTGTTGGAATAACCTGTATGTGCAGTCTATCGCATGCCTGGTGAATTCTGTTGTTATTCCATTCTTTATTATTCTATTGGAATATCCTGTATATGCAGATTAGGCATGACCTGGTTCCATTCTTTATTATTCTATTGGAATATCCCATGCATGCAGGTGTTACGCGTGACATGGTTCCATTCTTTATCATTCTGTTGGAATAACTTGATGCATGCGGATTATGACGCTTTGGTGAATTCTTCTCATTATTCCATTCTTTATTATTACATTGGAATAACCTCTCTATGTGGATTTCTGATGCATGGTGAATGATCCTTCGTATTCATTCCTTATTAAATTGTGGAAATTATCTGCTCACGTGGATTACCGCATGGCAAAAGTAAAATCCATTTGTAGTTTCATATATTCTATTATACTCGGTTGGTTAAAGTTTTGGCTTCTATACTCCATGAAATTAGTAGAATATCACGGATATTTGCTCTTCATCCAAAGATCTTTTCATGGAAATATTCTTACGAGCATTCTTGAATTTTACTCCATAAAAGCAATGATCATGTTGACAATTTGGACGTTATTGATTTACGGATAAATTAAATTATAAATCTTTAAAATTTATCCTTGAACTTGTTTTATTAAATTCTTATATCATTGTCATCATCCTCATGTTTATAATATGTTGAAAGTCATATGTGGTGCGTGAGTGCATAGATGGACTTGGTATGATTATGACCGAGGATTATTCTAAGATAATAATCACCGTAATGTTACAAATGATGTGGTAAAAGTCATCATTGGCCGTAGTTCATTGATGGACAGTTGTTGGCATGATCATGACCATTGATGAATACACGAATATCCTTGGCCCGTAGTGCATGGATAATTTATGGTCGTGATACTAATGAATATCTTTGGTTGTAGTGCAGGGATGATGTGGTTTATTTATTAAGCTGAGTCTCTGCGATAAAGTGATGAAAAACCTTTTAAATCATAGAAGATAGTAGATTTTATTCTCTACTTGACTCTTCTAATGGATTGCTTGTTCACCGCAGATTAAACTTGATGTTTGTTATATTTTATCGGTTTAACACTATTGAGGCTAACGATAAATTATCTCGCATTATCTTAGTCATAATATTTCTCATCGGGCTAGTTGAGCTCACACTTTCTTTCTTTATTCTCTTGTGAAATGAGAATATAGTTGGGACGAGTCGGGGAACGGATTGATGGTCCAGATGGTTGTTTTAGTAGTCCTCACTATTTTATAAAATAGTGTGACAATAAATGTAATGAGGACTCCATTGAGTGTGGATATTGTCTAGATGACAATATTCTTATTAAAACTCTTAGATTATGTTTTGTCGTATTTTACACGACTGTTGTATAATTAAGTTGTATTTGAATTTTGTACCATGTATTTGGCGGCTCAAGATGGGTGATGTATACCTATTTTGGGGGCGTCACATAAGGGATATTATTTTTGTTCAATATTCGTAAGAAATATTATTTTCTTCCATACTCTATAGTATGTAAGTAATATTATTTCGTTTCATATTCCTAAATCTACACTTATTTTGATAATTATTGTTTCTATACTCCCTAAAATTAGTAGAATATCCTTGAATTTTGCGCTTCATCTAGTATCGTCGCACTAAAATATTTTTCTGAACTTTCTTATTAAATTTTAATCTTTTCATGTCGGGTACTATTCACTCGGGGTACTATTCACGACAAAATTGGTTTCTTTTCTGTCCAAATTTTTTTTGATACATGAATATCATTTTTGAATTTTACTCCACAATTAATTATCATGTTGACAATTTGGACATTTTTAAACTCTGGATAAATTGAAATATAAATCTTTAATATTTATTCTTGATCTCTCTTGATTGATTTCTTATATCATTGTCATCATTCTCATGCTTATATTATGGTGAAAGTCATCTTTGGTCCGTAGTGCATAGATGGACTGTTGATCAGTATGATTATGACCAAGATTTGTGTATTGGTATAATCATGACCTGTAATGTTACAGACAAATGATGTGGTAAAAGTCCTCTTTGGCTCGTAGTGCATAGATGGACAGTTGTTGGCATGATCATGACCACTGGTGATACTAACGAATATCCTTGGCCCGTAGTGCATGGATAATTCGGTAACGTGGATTATTTATTGAGTTGTGTTACAGAAATAAAATATTGATGATAAATTTTTAAATCATAGAAAATAGTAGACAGCATGCTCTACTTAAATCTTCTAATTGATTGCTTATTACGCTGCAGATGTTGATCTAAACTTGTTGTCTAATGTATTCTATCAGTTTTTACATTGTTGAGGACTATGGATAATTTATTTTATATTATCTTAGTCATAATATTTTTTACTGGGCTAGTTGAGCTCAACATTTTCTTTCATTGTTCTCTTCAGGAAATGAGAATATAGTTGGGACTAGTCTAGGAATGGAGTGACGGTCCAAGATGGTTGCTATAGTAGTCCTCACTATTCTATAAAATAGTGTGAAAATAATTGTAATGAGGACTTATTTTAAGTTTCGATATTGTCTACGAGACAATATTTGTATTAAAACTCACAGTTCATGTTTTGTCGTATTTTGCATGATAGTTCAAATGTTCAATAGTTGTATAATTGAAGTTTATATTTAAATTATGTACCATGTATTTGGCAACTCAGAATGGGTTGTGTAAACATATTTTGGGGGTGTCACATCATGATTATACCAATACACAAATCCTGGTCACAATCATACCAATCAACAGTCCATCTTTGCGTTACGGGCCAAAGATGACTTCTAGTACAATATAAGCATGAGGATGATGACAATGATATAAACAATCAATCAAGTGAGATCAAGGATAAATATTAGATTTATAATTTAATTTATTCAGAGTTCAAGAATGTCCAAATTATCAACATGATAACTAATTGGGAAGTAAAATTCAAGAATGATATTCATGTATCAAAAATAATTTGGACATAAAAAAGAAAATTAAATTCTGTTGTGAACAGTACTCATGAATAGTACCGTGTGAATAGTACCCATAAATAGCACCATATGAATAGTACCCATGAATAGTACCCCGACATGAATAGATTAAAATTTAATAAGAAAGTTCAGATCAATATTACAGTGAAATGATATTAGATGAAGCGCAAATCTTAAGGAATTTCTAATAATTTCAGAAATTATAGAAGCAATACTTACCATAATAAGTTTAAATTTAGGAATATGAAATGAAATAATATCACTTGCATAATATGGAGTATGAAAGAAAATGATATTTCTTACGAGTATTGAAATAAAATAATATCCTTTACAAAAAAAATATTTGTTAGTTCCCGGAGGCACAATAGTTATCTAGAAGGGGGGTTGAATAGATATTAAAAATTCTTTTCGAAATACTTTGTTATGTTTGTTAATGATTCAAACACAGCGGAATTAAGATTTGTTTGTTCTCCCTTTTAGATATAGTGAGTTAATGAGGGTGAGGTAGTTATAACAGTTATAGCAGTTATAGCAAGAATGCAATAAACACAGTATTTTTAAGTGGTTCAGAGCACTTAAAGCTCCTAGTCCACTCTTCTACTCCTCGAGTAGGAAATCCACTAAGGATATCTTTTACACTTTCTGAATCTCACAGATTCTTTCTAGACCAGCAGTTTAGGCACTTCTTAGTTCACTTTTGAACTCTTCAAGTCCAGCAGACTTGGTTCTTCATAGTTCACTTAGAACTCTTCAAGTCCTTCTGACTTGGAACTTCTTACTTCACTTGATAGATAGTTGATAAGTTCTTGGTTTGTGCTACTCAGTTGTCGTTAAGCCCTTGTTCGAAAGAACTGAGTAGCTGAGCAAGCTTTCTCTTTTTCAGATCGTAGAGTTGAGCGATGAGTGTTCTTTAGTGTTTTGTTCAATGCTTGCCTTAGTTCAATCATCTGTAGATATTTTGCATATATGTGATCCTTGAAATCTATCCGTTGAAGCATTAAATGCGTTTGACATTTCTGAACTTTGATGGAGACTTTTCTGCACATCTTCTGAAATGCATTCTGGCCCACTGACACAGCAGACTGCTTCCTCACCTAACACCTGAAAAGGTGTTTTCCTTTGACCCAAAGTACTTTCCTTAGTTTCTTCAATACGTTTCATTCGTTGTATACTAAGGATATCTTTTGTGCCATTGGGACTGGTGAGGAATTCAACGTTTATAACTCATTCCACATTTATTGGAATTTATCTTTAAACAAAAGGGTGAGGCTTGATGCTTCTGACACAGACAGATGATACTCTATGATTCAGATCGTGGTGTCTTGCCACCTTGGTTCTTGATCCGATGCTAGCAAACGAGAACACTATGATTTCTCTTAAGGACTGGCACACTACGATCTTCACTTGTTTGTCTTGCAGACTCTACGTTCCCGAGAGCACACTACGATCTTTGAGTTAGATTTGGCAAACGTCTGGACCACTCTACGATTTTTGGAGAGGCCCTTCAAGGTAGACATACTACGATCCTCGATGCTCTACGATTCTGCCTTGGCTTCTACAATCTCTTGATCAGCTCGATAGACTACAATTTTGTTGAAGTCTATCTATTACATCTCAAGACATAAATCAACCTAACATCTTTGATCTCTGTATCTATACATTCAGCTACAGAATGATAAACATTAAAAGCTTAGATCAACCTAACAATTTTGATCTATCACTAAGTCCTTGTACATATATTACTTGAAGGACTTTACATATAATCATGAGCATTTACTTTAAACATCAAATAAAAATATGTTGTCTCCCAACAATCTCTATTTGATGTTGACATAACCAAGGAGATTTGTGCCATGATTATTAATTTCTAGATGCGGTTGCAGGAAAGTAAATATGACTTAATATTTCAGTGAGCATCTGAAATTTCTAAAGAATAAGCATGAATTTATTGATGTTTGAAGATGGATATTACAGTTAAGCTTAGTTACATCAATAAGAATTAAATTTCAATGTATCTCTATTTCTTCAGCCTTTTGCCTCATGGAGGATTGGCATACTCCTCAGCTCTTCTTTTCCTGCTTGCTTCATCTCTCCTGGCTAGATCTTCCCGCTCGTTTTAACTTAGTCTTAGATTGTGATCATGCCTATTCATGAATGCAGGGTCTCCAATTGGCATTCTTAGGCCTGTGGTGGTCACTTCTTATGAGCTGGGAGTTGGCCCTTAACTCCTTAATGGTTTAGCCATGATGATTTTCTGCTAATCAAATCGTGGAGTCTAATGGTGAGACTGCCTTGGAGGAGGACTCCTTGATGATTGAGCTAAGAATGTTCCTCTGCCTCTTCCCTTGCCTTGATCTCCTTTCCCTTTATTCTCCCCCTTTATGTCAGCATCAAGGGTTTGAATGTCTTCTAAGAGGCGAGTCATTCCTTGGACAAGCTCGTTGAGCTGACTTTGGGATTGAACAATGTCTTCTCGGTTCTCTGTGATTAGAGCATCAGATCGAGCTTCCCTTTGTTGGAGGATGTCCAGGACATTGTCAGTCTGCTTCATTTGGCTCATGAAAAATCCTTGGAATTCTTTCACTGTAGTTTGTAGATTCGTGATACTTTCCATCATAAGGTTGTTCTGGGATTCCTGAGTCGTCTGTAAGAGAAGAACATCATCCATTTGTCTCTTAGCAGCTTGAAAGTGGATCTAATCTCGGTCATTTATGCTCTTAATCATCTCTTTTATGATCTCCCTAAGCTTCTTTGTGAGCTCAGAGCTTAGGGTGCTTGGGAGAACATTGGCAGCATTGATCATCTTAGTTAGTCTCATTTAAATGAGTTAAGTGTGAGCTTCAAGACTGTCGTCTATGTCCTTGGTCACTTTCTTTGACGCTTCTGACAACTCAGTTTTGGTGGGAAGATTTGAAAGGAGTTCACCGAGTTGTGGATTGTTTGAAGGAGGGGCCCTTGTGTATTGATCTTGCAGGGTGGAGAGAGCAAGATCAAGGTTGAAATATTCATTTGAGGACGAGGAGGGAATATCTGATGGAGGGGCTTGTGTTTGGGCTTCATAAGTAGGTGGCTCTACGATTTGAGTGTGTGACTCTACGATTTGGCTTGAGTCAATAATCGTAGAGATGTGAGGAGATTGTATGAAAATAAAGTTTGACATATTTGGTTCATCAGTTACAGAATGTTGAGATTCTATAACTGGGAATTGATTAAGTGGACTGGGGATCACTTCCAACCATTTTGGGAATTCATAGAATTGACTGAAGAATGATGGTGGACAGTGATTAACCCTGAAAGAGATTGGGATAGATTGTACCTCATGCCCATTCTTTGAACAGGGGCCATATGTGATCAGCTTTCTGGCAAAGTTGAGGTTTCCTGGAAATCCATGGGCTAGCACTGAGATTGCTGGATATGTTTTGAAGCTCCAGAACATGTGATCCCAGGAGTTGAGAATTTGAGCTCTATGGAAAGGCATCATGGTTAGATAGGAGAACAGCTGATTGTAGTTAGCTCTCCTATACCCATCACATCCCGCAGCTATAATTTCTACCTCGTCATCGTCTTCTTCATCTCTGTCTTCTTTTGAGGACTCCACTACATCAATTACCTCTTTTTGACTTTCATGCTCTGGTTCTCTCTCATTCTCTTCAGGAGCAACTTCTTCTGACATAGGGATATCATGAGGCTCCCCCTCAATATGATCATTTATCTTCATTTCAAATATCTCCCCCTCAGCTAGAGCATTCTCTAGAGTGAGAACTTCAGTCAGCTTCCCCTCAACATGAGCTATGTCCTTCTGGCTTGCCTTGGATAGCTCCTTCTCAGAAGCTATCTTCTTGTTTTCTTCTTTAATTACTCTTTCATTGATGAGGATGTACTTTTTGACCAATTTTCTTCTTGGTTTCCTAGGCTTAGCCACATCCTTAGGACTCTCTTCATCTTTTGCTCTGAGTGATCGATTAGTCTGAGTCTGTTGCAGCAATTTCTTTGGGAAAGGAGTCCAGTCTGGTCTCTACGATTGGTAGAGACTCTACGATCGAAGAGACAGAGGGCCTCTTAGATTTGTGACTGTGTTTATTCTTCTTTAGTAGCTGAGAGATGGTAGCTTTGTCTTCATCTGCCTCAGCCTGTTGTTCTTTCCTTATTAAGATTCTCAGAGTTCAATGTCAGAACATTCTTGAGGTACATCAGTGGTTGACCCATGGGGCTCTTCTGCCATTTGAGCCTTCAGCTTTCTTTTGCCCTTACTTTTTCTAACTAAAGTAATGGGTTCTTCTTTGTTGATCTCTTCCTCTTCTTCTTCAGTCTCTTTGACAAAAGACATGTTTCCTGGAATCCCTTATTCCTTTGCATCACCAGTCCTTCCACTGGATTCAAACATCATTCTTACATTCTCTGCTGGATTCCTTTTCCAGTTCTCGAACATCTGTTGAGTCATTCTTCTGTTCGAATTGATGGACTCTCCTTCATCATCCCCAATCTTATCACCCAAAGCAGACTATAGGATGATGTTGATGAATCTCCCGTAGAGCATTTTTCCAGAGCACTTTGATTTTATCGAGCTTAGTATCCATTTCCCAATCCATTCAAGTAGTAGGGCTCTATAATTAAGTTGAATCCCATAACGTATGGCTGTCATGAGCTTGAGCTGCACTTTGTTTACAGAGTCATGGTCGGAGCTCTTGCAGCATATGCATTTCCCAACAATGTCTGCCAAAAATTCATACCTCTGAGGGAACTCTTTCTTCTTGTACCCTTTGACAGTGGGGAACTTCTTGTGGTGCATTCTCTTAAGTCCTTCATGGAAATCTATGCCCTCTATGAATGAAAACCCTTTTGATTTGAAACCTAGGGCTAGATTTATGTCTTCAGCCTTGAGCTTGATTTCCACATCCCTGACCCTCATAGTGATGACGTCGTTCTCAAACGCACCATTTTTGTAGAATTCCTTTATCAGCTTAGGGTAGATCCATGTGCTCGTACCCAGGGCCTCTTCAAGGCCAGCTTTCTTTATCAAAGACAGAGTTTTGTGAAATTTGGGGTCTGCTATCTTGAACTCATCAAAACAGAGTCTGTATCCAGAGATGACATTTGAAGCTGCCATTGATTTCTTTTCACTGAGTATGGTCGATTTAGCTTTTTGGAAGGTTAGGGTTTCTACTTGTAGAGAGAGATAGAGATGAGCTTTTTGAACTTCTGATTTCAAAAAGGTGTTTTCAAACTGTACTTGTAACTTCCCTCTCTCCATTTGCTTAGTGGGGCATGTGTCAAATTCTGCTTGGCTCTACAAATTTGACTAAAGAGGAATATACTGATTTGCCCTTAGCTCCTTCTGAGCTAATGTATCCTTTGGGAGGACTATGATTGTTGAGATAGTTTTCATGATCTGCTCTACAATCGTTGAATCTGCTCTGCAATCATTGAGTCTGCTCTGCAATCGTCGAGTCTGCTCTGCATTCGTCAAGTCTGTTTTCCATTCGTCGAGTCTGTACTACGATCGTTGAGTCTGCCCAGGTCCTTATGATGAACTTTTGACTCAGCATTCTTCTCGGTTTAAGGTAGCTCAGGAAGGGCCAACCACATAGAGTGAATCAAGGGTTAGGTTTGTTCCTGAGGCGCTTATCAGAGAGATTGCTTTGTTTTGTTGAACTTTGTCATCAAATGATGCTCCTTTGTTTTGTTGATGGAGCTCTGCCATTATTGAGTCTACTCTGCGATTGTTAAGTCGGCACTACGATCGTTGTCTTTCATGTCACTACATCTCTATGATTGTGGTCTTCCTTTGATCATGTATACGATTTCGAACCTAGCCTTTATATCTGCATGGTCAGCACAAACTAGAGCATAGATTTCATGGTTATAAACTAAGCATGCCTAGCTCACTTATTAATTTATTAAACCTAGATTCATCTAGAGGCTTTGTAAAGACATCAGCAAGTTGATTTTCAGTAGGGATATATTGTAAAGATATGGTTCCATTTTGTACATGATCCCTAATGAAATGATACATTATTTCTATATGCTTAGTCCTAGAATGCATGACAGGATTATGTGTTGCTATGGCACTTGTGTTATCACAGTGAATAGGTATAGATTTGAATTCAAACCCATAATTTGCTAGCTAATTTTCATCCATAGGATCTAAGCATAGCAAATTGCCAAAGAATAATGTATTCACTTTTCCGGTTTAAGTAGATCTCGAAGTTTTGCTTTTTGCTAAACTAGGACACCAAATCTGCTTCCCAACAAATTGATTGTGTGCCACTAGTTCTTTTTCTAGTCTATTTTGCAACCTACGAAGTCAACATCTGTATAACCTGTTAGTTCAAATGAGGACTCCTTGGGATACCAAAGCCCCAAGTGAGGTGTGCCCTTGAGGTACCTAAAAATCATTTTTACAGCAGTTAAGTGTGATTCCTTAGGATTAGCTTGAAATCTAGCACATATGCATGTCACAAACATTATGTCTAGTCTACTGGAAGTCAGATATAGAAGAAAGCCTATCATACCTCTGTATTGAGTTATGTCAATACTTTTACCTTTTTCATCTTTGTCAAGCTTGGCTGCTGGAGCAATTGGGTTTTCATGGGAGATGTTGATTCCATGCCATACTTTTTAAGTAAGTCTTTAATGTACTTGGCTTGGTTTATGAAGATTCCTTCATCAGTCTGCTTTACTTGCAGTCCAAGGAAGAAGTTCAGCTCACCCATCATGCTCATTTCAAACGTGCTTTGCATAAGTTTGGAGAATCTTTTACATAACTTTTCATCAATAGATCCAAAAATAATGTCATCAACATATATTTGAACTAATAAGACTTTGTCTTTATGCTTTCTAAGAAATAATGTGGTATCAACTCTACCTCTTGTGAACCCATTTTCAATAAGAAAGTTAGTTAGTGTTTCATACCATGCTCTAGGTGCTTGTTTAAGACCATATAAGGCTTTGTCTAATCTATAGACATAATTAAAAAGAGATGAATTGATGAAACCTAGAGGTTGCTCTACATATACTTCTTCTTGAAGTTCACCATTTAGGAATGCACTTTTGACATCCATCTGAAAGACTTTGAACTTCATATGAGCAGCAAAGGCAAGGAATATTCTGATGGCTTTTAGTCTGGCAACAGGTGCAAATGTCTCATTGTAGTCAATGCCTTCTTCCTGAGAGTAATCCTTGGCCACTAGTCCTGCCATATTCCTAGTTATTACTCCATCTTCATCTATCTTGTTTCTGAAGACCCACTTGGTTCCAATGATAGGATGACTCTTTGGTCTTGGTACCAATCTCCATACTTTGCTTCTTTCAAATTGATTAAGTTCTTCCTGCATGGCTTCTATCCAGCTGGAGTCTTCCATAGCATCCTCTATCTTCTTAGGTTCCATTTGTGACAGGAAGCTTAGATAGAAACATTCATTTTGGGTGGTAGCTCTTGTTTTGACTCTTGCACTGGGATCTCCAATGATTAAGTCTTGAGTGTTATCTCTTGCCCATCTATTTTCTATTGGGACATCTGTCCTGATGCCTTCTTGTCTGAGATCTTCAAGATCAATTTTTGCTTCTTGATGTGGGGGTTCGATGTCTTGCGTAAACCTCTCTACGATCTCATATCGTTGCTCAACAATTTCACTATCTGGAACTACGATCATAGTGTTGAGCTCGACGACCTCGTTCATAGTGTCTGCACTTTCGTTCATAGTGTCTTGAGACACTATTTTTCCAAGGTTTGTTTCCTCAAAGATGATATGGATCGAGACTTCAACACTCAGTGACTTTTTGTTGAACTCTCTGTAGGCCTTACTGTCTATGGCATACCCAAGAAAGATTCCTTCGTCTGACTTAGGTTGGAACTTTGTCAAATATTGCTTCCCATTATTGAGAATGTAGCATGCACAGCCGAATACATGGAAGTAGCTGACATTTGGCTTTCATCCTTTCCACATTTTGTAGGGAGTCTTCTTAATCATAAAGTGTATCAGTGATCTGTTTTGAGTGTAGAATGTAGTGTTGACAGCTTCTGCCCAGAAGTATTCAGGCAAATGTGTTGCTGCTAGTAGAGTTCTTCCGGCCTCTATCAATGTTCTATTTTTTCTCTCATCTACTCCATTTTGTTGAGGAGTTCGTGGAGCTGAGAAGTTGTGACTAATGTCATTATGCATGCGCAGAATCGGTCCATTTCGAGAGAAGTTAATTTTCTGCCGCCATGATCACTTCGTATAGCCTTGGTTTTCTCCCCTTTCTCGTTTATCACTAGTCTGAACATCTTGATCAGTTGGGAGCTCATTTCGTCTTTTAAGGTTAGAAAGAACACCCATGTGAATCTGGTGTAGTCGTCTACTATGACCAGTGAGTATCTCTTCCCTCCAAGGCTCGTTGTTGGAATTGGCCCAAATAGGTCCATGTGAAGTAGCTGCAGGGGTTTGTCAATTGAGTTGACGGTTGTGCTCTTAAATGAGCTTCTAGTCTGCTTTCCAAGCTGACAGGCATTGCAAGGCCTTTCTTTAACGAAGCTGAACTTGGGTAAGCCTGCAACTAGATCTTTTGAGGCCAATTTGGACATGCTCTTGAAGTTGAGATGAGACAATCTTCTATGCCATAGCCAGCCCATTTCTTCAGATGCTTAATTTAGCCAAAAAGCATATTGTCTCGTCCGAGTTTAGTTGACCAAGATTCATAGTGTAGACATTTCCTTCTCTTGTTCGGGTTAGCTTTATAGTAGATGTCTTCAAATATATGACTTGACATTGATTGTTGAGGAATGTTACTTGATGACCCTTGTCGTAGAGTTGGCTAATGCTTAGAAGATTGTGCTGTAGTCCTTCCACATAGGCCACTTTACTGAAGGACACTACACCATTACCAGCTGAGACATATCCTCTTATCTTGCCAGAGCCATTATATCCAAAGATGACTGAGGGACAGTTAGACAGAAGGGCTTTGTTCCCAGTCATGTGCCTTAAGCATCCACTATCCAGATACCAGGTTGTGATCGTGGAGCTCTGTTCCTGTGGTAACATTAAACTTTCATTTTGGTACCCATACTTGCATGGGTCCTATTTTGTTAGTACCCTTTGGAACCCAAATCTGCTTGATTTTGGGTCTCACATGCATAGGATTATAATAGCATTTTACAGCCTTGTGACCAACCTTATTGCAGACAAAACATCTAATATGAAGCATGCTTGTGTGTGTATGAGGATTCTTCCTCCATTTGAACTTTTGTGGATCTTTAATCATTCTTCTATTAAACTGATTCTCCTTCTTCCATGTGTCCTTGTGTTTCATGATTTGTGAGGAGTGTACCTTTCCTCTACTGTTCCTTCCCAGTTGGTTCGTGGAGTTGATTTTACTCGACTCTACTATCCTTTGAGGTTGGAGAGTGGTGGTTGGGTTACTCTTCTCTTTTCTGAAACCCAGGCCAACATGAGATCCTTTACTCTTTGGAATATGGATTGAATCAGTAGAGCAGGGTTCGACAGGTTCATCCTTCTGTGAGGATTTCACAAATCTAATGCCTCTACTAAAACTTGAAGCATTACTAGTGCTAGTTTCCTTTACCTTTTTCGCACATGGCTCTGAGGTGGATTCCCCAAAGCCCAAACCTGTTCTGTCAGAGACACTTCTCTGGCTAGAGATCAGGGAGTCCATGGATGAAGAGGATTTATTCCATATAGAGATTATCTTTTCTAGTTCCTCAATTTTAGAGGTTAGACTTGACCCTCTTTGTGCATTGAGCTCATTGGTCTGTTTTCAGAGCTTATTTTCAGCTTCAAACTTAGAGAGAGAGCCAGTACTTAGAAGGGTTGTTTCTAGTTCTTCTTGAACTTTCTCTTTCTCCTTTTGAAGAAGTGAATAATCCTTAGACAGATCTCTAAACCATTTCATGTATTGATGCAGATCAGATGTTATGACATGCAGTTCAGTTCTTAAATCATCAATGTCTACATCAGGAGAGTTGAATTCAAATACCTCATCTATACTTACTTCATGTATATTGGAGTTCTGTTTATACTTTGCATGCTTGGCCATCAGGCAAAGATTTTCCATTTAAAGATCTTCATCATCTCTAGATTCGGGAGTTGAGTCATTGTCTAAGTCACTCCACGATCCTCCAGCTACAAGGCCTTTGTCTCTCTTCTGAGGCCTTTTGTTGCCTTTGAATTCCTTCTTTGGATGTGATTTCTTCTTTAGTTCTTCTCTGAGGGGTTTGTTGCAGTTAACAATGAAATGGTCAGGCTTCTTGCAATTGTAGCATAGATCATTTATCTGCTCCTGGCTACTGTAGTTGCTGACTTTCTTTGGCTTGCTGATTCTGCCTTGATGCATGAACCTTTTGAGTCTTTTCACCAGCATTGCAAAGTCCTCATGATCATCTTCATCATAGTCAAAGTCAATTTCAGTGTTGACTTTGGAGGTGTTTTCAGTTGCTTTGAGATCAACACCCTTATCCTTCTTTCTTCCTTCAGATACAGTTTCTTCTCAATGAGTCAGCTCCAGTTCGTATGTAAGATGGTTGCCATATAACTATTGAACAGTCATTTCATGGAGATTCTTTGACTCTCTAATAGCAGTGGTTTTGGCATCACACTTTCTTGGTACGGCTCTCATGAACTTTATGATTAGATCTTTATTTGGATAGATCTTTCCATAGGCTCATAGAGAGTTGAGCAGTACATTGAATCTCTCGTAGGTGGCAGTGACATTTTCTCCTTGAACATGTGCAAACATCTCATATTGCTGAGTCAGGAGAGATTGTTTATTTTCTCTGACTTCTTTTGTTCCTTCATGCATGATGAGCAATGCTTCCCAAACCTCCTTTGTTGTTTTGCTATTGACAACGTTTTCGAACAGATCATCTTCTAAGGTTTGGAACAAAATGTATTTGGCCTTTTTGTCGAGTTGAACAGCTCTCTTTTCATTTTCTGTCCATTCCTCCTTGACCTTGATTTGTATTCTATTTGGATCGTCTGTAGTTGGTGCAAGCTTTGTAGGAACGTAGGGACCATTTTGAACAGTTTCAAATATATCTTCATTTATTGAATCCATATATGCTTGCATCCGAACTTTCCAGTTGGCGAATTTATCGTTGTTGCACATAGGTGGCTTGTTGCCTCCTCTAGTCTTTAATTCGCTAGGTAGATGTGCCATTAGATCTACTTAAGCTTTGTAGGCTATGTGGTAGAACCTATTCTGATACCAATTGTTAGTTCCCAGAGGCACAATAGTTATCTAGAAGGGGGGGTTGAATAGATATTAAAAATTCTTTTTGAAATACTTTGTTAGTTTTGTTAATGATTCAAACACAGCGGAATTAAGATTTGTTTGTTCTCCCTTTTAGATATAGTGAGTTAATGAGGGTGAGACAGTTATAACAGTTATAGCAGTTATAGCAAGAATGCAATAGACACGACAGTTTTAAGTGGTTCAGAGCACTTAAAGTTCCTAGTCCACTCTTCTACTCCTCGAGTAGGAAATCCACTAAGGATATCTTTTATACTTTCTAAATCTCACAGATTCCTTCTAGACCAGCAGTCTAGGCACTTCTTAGTTCACTTTTGAACTCTTCAAGTCCAGCAGACTTGGTTCTTCACAGTTCACTTAGAACTCTTTAAGTCCTTCTGACTTGGAACTTCTTACTTCACTTGATAGATAGTTGATAAGTTCTTGGTTTGTACTACTCAGTTGTCGTTAAACACTTGTTCGAAAGAACTGAGTAGCTGAGCAAGCTTTCTCTTTTTCAGATTGTAGAGTTGAGCATTGAGTGTTCTTCAGCGTTTTGTTCAATGATTGCCTTAGTTTAATCATCTACAGATGTTTTTCATATATGTGATCCTTGAAATCTATCCGTTGAAGACATCCGTTGAAGCATTAAATGAGTTTGACATTTCTGAACTTTGATGGAGACTTTTTTGCACATCTTCTGAATTGCATTTTGGCCCACTGACACAGCAGACTACTTTCTCACCTAACACCTGAAAAGGTATTTTCCTCTGACCCAAAGTATTTTCCTTAGCTTCTTCAATACGTTTCCTTCGTTGTATACTAAATATATCTTTTGTATCATTGGGACTGGTGAGGACTTCAACGTTTATAACTCATTCCACATTTGTTGGAATTTATCTTTAAACAAAAGGGTGAGGCTCGATGCTTCTAACACAGGCAGATGATACTTTACGATTTAGATCGTGGTGTCTTGCCACCTTGGTGTTTGATCTGATGCTAGCAAACGAGAACACTACGATTTCTCTTAAGGACTGGCACACTACGATCTTCACTTGTTTGTCTTGCACACTCTACGTTTCCGAGAGCACACTACGATCTCTGAGTTGGCTTCGGCAAACGTCTGGACCACTCTACGATTTCCGGATAAGCCCTTCAAGGTAGACATACTACGATCCTCGATGCTCTACGATTCTGCCTTGGCTTCTGCAATCTCTTGATCAGCTCGATAGACTACGATTTTGTTGAAGTCTATCTATTACATCTCAAGACATATATCAACCTAACATCTTTGATCTCTTTATCTATACATTCAGTTACAGAATGATAAACATTAAAAGCTTAGATCAACCTAACAATTTTGATCTATCACTAAGTCCTTATACATATATTACTTGAAGGACTTTACATATAATCATGAGCATTTACTTTAAACATCAAATCAAAATATGCAGCCTCCCAACAATATCATTTACCTTAGTAGGAAAGTAGTTCTGATTGGAATAACGGAGATTATGTTGAGGAAATATTGCACTGCTATCAACACTCAAAATATCATTATACTCATAAGATACAGTCAATATTATAGAGAGAGAATTTTCTTATTCTAGTGTGAGTTTCATTGTTTAACTAAGCAACCTATTTATAGAAAAATACTAGCACACCAGGTTTGACAAATTTTACATGCGCACATTAGTTTTGAAAATAATGCAGCACACCTATTTGAAAAAGGAGAGTTCAAACTCAAAATGAGAACTCACACCTTTATTCACATGTTTATTTGAAATAAAATAATTCAAATTCAATTTGAAAACTAATTCAAATTTAATTTGATTATCTTCACTCTATTTAATCCACATGCCAAAAAAATATAATAATATTCCCATTTAATTTACTATTATATTATCACATTATACTATGATAATGTAATATTATAATAATATATTTAAATAAATATATTATCGAAGAAGATAATTATGGTTTTATAGAAAAATATAACAAACTTTCGACAAATGTCTCATTCTAAAATTCTTCCATTTATATCGAAATTGGAGAAATATTTACTTACCATATTCATCAATTATTTATAATTCTTCAATAATTATTTCTAATTAATATTATAGATTCACAATACTAACAACCAGATTGTCCCAAGAAAGAGGGGGCTTTCCGATAAGGATTTCTCCTTACTGGCGCGCAATTATATAACCTAACCCCTTTCCTCGACAGAACTTTCTAGACATTATCAATAATGCTATCTAATAATATCATTTCAATAATATGAGTTACTGTGTCGTGACAATTATTGAATCAATAATGTAAAATACTATTCAATTATCACTGTAACAATTATTGCATCAATAATATGAAAGACTATGCAATTTTTATTGTATCAATTATTGAGTGACTTCTTACGTAAGAATCAATAATCAGAGATATTATGTGTAATACTAGTACTATTATTGTGCAACCACGCCAGACATCGTACTTTTATCAATGGGTATTTCAACGGTTTAACGGTAAAAGTTTTGCCGTTATTTTTTATAAAAAGGTTATTTCTGTCGCTTTCTATATCCTACAGTTATTCCGTTATGTGGTCCACCAATGATTGCGCCGTCGTACGGATATTCCCCGACAAAAAGAATATTCTCTGACAAAACGTATATTTTATGACAACTTGCTTACTTTGCAAAAGTTGCACATATCACCTATAATTATAACATTATATCAAATTAACACCTTACTATTCAAAATAATATTTAGAGAAAATTAAATCTTTATTCATAAAAAGTTGGGGTCTTACAATATCAAATAGTATGCTTAGGTATAATAAGTTATACATGGAGATAATGAATGATCAACAAATTAAAGAATCTACCACTTCTAGTAAAAAGAGTGAATGTCCTCTGTTATTCGATAAATGACAACTCAGTAGTCTTTGGCCAAAGAAAAATAAAATTAGAAAGTTTTTTCTAATTTATATTGATGAGAGTTGTGCATTTGAGAATCGAAATACATATAATTAAATAAAATAAGACTTGACAGTAATTTCATGTCTTATATTTAATTGGGATATTGTATTGTAGAAGGATTAAATTGTATGGTAACTATGCACTGAAAGGTTCTTTTATGATTAATGTTGAAATCTATATTATCTGGAATGTCGTTGATCGCTAAGGGGGCTTACCCTTATTGTAGAATAAATATTATTTATTTAAATTAATTAAATAGTTTAATTTATTTATTTAAATAAGATTAGAATTTGTCTAATTGATTTATTCACAACTTGTTTAATATGGGGAACCTAAAGGGTCACACCACAAAAGGAAAATATTTATTTAAGAAGTAAATGACATAATCGTAATAATAAGTTAAGTATATTTAATTTAATCTATGGTGATAGAATACATTAAATAACTTAATATTTATTATTTAATATTTTGGAAATATTAAATATAAATTAATAAGAGGAGTCTTATTATTATTATTTAGTTCCTAAAAGAGTTTAGGAATTAATTAATAAAAGTACTCTCATTATTTCCTAATTGGATTAAGAGCATAATTAATTATATAAAACTCAATTCCTATATAGTTTAGGAGGCTTGCCTACATCTATAAATAAGAGAAGTCTTATTATGGATTGAGGTTACACAGTTAGTCAATCTTCCAAGAGTTAGGACTTACCATTTCTATAGAGATAGAAACTAGGATTTTGCCAAACCCCCAACTTCGTGAATACGTAGTATTCCTTGGTGGATCACCTCTAGAGGCCAAACACTTGGGTGGCTTTCATTGATCTAAAGAAAAATCTCATCGGTAGAATTCAAGGAGATTGTAAAGGAAATGGAGGTGAACTTGTACCCGAGGAAACTTTGATATACGAGGGTATGCTTCTATATCTCCGTCTCTTTTGTTTAATTGATAATTATGCATAAGGATGATTATGGTGATGGTTTGTATAAAATTTTAAAATCTGATTTTATCACGATTCTGCACTATTTATGTAGTTTGATTGCATGTCTACGCTATATACAAACCTAAAAAAAGAAAATTCACCCATATTCTCTCTTTTCTCAAATCTCTAACAAGCTAGGTTCTAAGGGAGGTTAAAGAAGTAAGTGAAAAAAAATGCAAGAAACATTCACTTGTTTTTATACTAACATTCGCTTACAAAACATACGGATCACACATATATTGGTATTCACATTTATGTTTAATTTATATGTCCTTAGTGTTTAATATCTATGATATTAATTGCTTATACATCCATATTAAATACTTATAGTAAAAAACATTATCACTTGACTTAGCAAAAAAAAACATTATCACTTGCATTCATTTATAATTGTGATTATTCAAGATAGCTATTGCTTTTATATATTAATCTAAGTTTTATACATTGTCCTCTCAAAGAAAGTGAGAAACTAGTGATCTATTTTCAAGCTTTAACAACTCATTTATACTTAGGAATTCGTGCTCTGTTAACTTAAGAATTTGAGAACCATATTCCTTTCAAGTAGATTGATATAAGGCAATTTAATCCTTGAGACTGGCCACCCCGGTTATCCTTAGTGCAACCAGCTCTATCTTGATTCTTAGAAGAAAAATTATTCTTTGTGTATAAAAAAATGGTTAATATATAGTCCTTTCATTGACAGTTATAACTGTGCATTAGAAAATAATTGTACCGAACCAATTACCGAAAGTGCCCGAATTTATGTATTGATATCAGTACCGGTTATACCGATATTTAGAACTGGTTCACCAAATCGGTACTGATTTTTCCCTATTTTTGTACCAGTTGTATTTAAGCAACTAAAAAAACAAAGCAAAAAAAACATGTCCAGAACATACCTTTTAACCCACTAATTTCCCTTAAATCCTATACTCAACATATAATTATAAACATCATTCCATGCCCTATAATCCTTCAACTCGGCAATTTAATCCTTGAGACTGGTCACCCCGGCTATCCTTAATGCAACCAGTTCTACCTTGATTCTTACAAGAAAAATTATTCTTTGTGTATAAAAAAAATTGTTAATATATAGTTCTTTCATTGAGAGTTATGATTGTGCATTGGTAAATAATCGTACCGAACCAGTTACTGAAAGTGCCCGAATTTACGTATTGATGTTTGTACCGGTTATACCGATATCTGGAACCGGTTAACCGGTTCAGTACCAGATCGGTCTTGATTTTTGCCTATTTTTGTACCAGTTATATGTAAGCAACTAAAAAAATAAAGCAAAAAAATATGTCCAGAACATACATTTTAACCCACTGTTTTCTCTTAAATCTTATACTCAACATATAATTATAAACATCATTCCCTGCCCTATAATCCTTCAATTCGGCACACACTTTGAAAACCTTGGGGGAAAAAAGTGATAAGGGCGAACCCCTTCTTCAATCATTAAATAGAATAACTTGATTGTCTCACGATAATCACCAAATCTCATAATACATTCCTACAATTGAGGTCCAACTAAAAAGAATTCTTTATGGCATTTTGTGTGACATCCCCAAAATAGGTATACATCACCCATCTTGAGTCGCCAAATACATGGTACAAAATTCAAATACAACTTAATTATACAACAGTCGTGTAAAATACGACTAACATATGTTGTGAGTTTTAATATAAATATTGTCATCTAGACAATATACAAACTCAATGGGGTCCTCATTACATTTATTGTCACACTTTTATTTAATGTAATGGTGAGGACTACTAATACTATCATCGGTCCATCACTCCGCTCCCGACTCATCCCGCCTATATTCTAATTTCAAGAGAAAAAGTGAAAGAAAGGGTGAGCTCAACTAGCCCAAAGAAGAAATATTATGACTAAGATAATGCGAGAATAAATTATCATTAGCCTTAAACAAATGTTAAACCGATACAATATAACAAACATCAAGTTTAAGCTGCAAATGAACAAGCAATCCATTAAAAGAGTCAAGTAGAGAATAAAATCTACTATCTTCTATGATTTAAAAGGTTTTCATCACTTTTATCATTTGGGACTCAACTTAATAAATAATCCACATCATTGAATCACCCCGCACTACTACCAAGGATATTCTTTAGTATCACAACCACAACTATCCATGCACTACGGGCCAAGAATATTTATGTATTCATTAATGGTCATGATCATGCCAACAATCATTCCATCAATGCACTACTACCAATGAGGACTTTTACCACATCATTTGTAACATTACTACCATGATTATACCGAATAATCCTTGGTCATAATCATACCAAGTCCATCTATGCACTATAGGCCACAGATGACTTTCAACAAAATATAAACATGAGAATGATGACAATGATATAAGAATTCAATAAAACAAGTTCAAAAATTAATTTATCTAGGAACTGATAACGTCCAAATTGTCAACATGATACTTCTTTATAGAGTAAAATTCCAGAATGCTCAGAAGAATATTTCCATGAAAAGATACTGGATGAAGCACAAATATCAAGGATATTCCACTAATTTCATGGAGTATAGAAGTCAAAGTTTTAATCAACTGAGTATAATAAAGAATGGAATAACAAAAGAAATCACCATGCATGCGATAGGATCGCGACAGCAAAAGTTATTCCAATGAATAATAAATAATGTAACTGTGTCCCGCGAAAACGCATGCATGTGATATTCAAATGAATAATAAATATTGGAACCGGAGTTGGCGTAAAACACATGCATGACGGGATATTGAGCGAGAATAATAAATATTGGAACCAGTCCGACGTAAAAACGCATGCAGCATGTGATATTCCAGCGAATAATAATAAAGATCGGATCTGTGTCCGCGTGAAACGACCGATGTGGATATTCCAATGTAATAATAAAGAATAGAATAACAGGAAAATTTCACCAAGTATAGGGAAGTCCGCGTATACAGGTTATTCCAACAGAATAATAAAGAATGGAATAATAGAAGTTCTCTTCATAAATACAAAATAAATAATACCCCATACGGGTACAACAAATAATATTCCCTACCTTAAGAAGAAGAGTACTAGATATATAAGTAGTGAAGTAGCAGAATACTTTTCTTCTTTCTCTCTATAGTTTATCCCTCTAGAGTTTCAGTGAATTCGTAAGAAATAATGAAGGAATGAGCTTCTATTTATAGAAAAATGGACTACATAGTAACTAACTCATGAACGGTCCGGATTGATTTACTTTAATCGACGGTCCATATTTAAAGCAAAAATCTTTTAAATAAAATATAATATATTCTATTTATAATCTAATAAAACGAATAACTTTATAAAAGATTTTACTATGCAAATAATATGCATAATAAAATATAATATATTCTAATTATTGTCTAATAAAATGTATAACTTTATAAAAGTATTCATTTTATATAAAAAGATTTTACTATTAGCCTAATAAAACGTAATAACTTTATAAAAGTATTTCATTTTATATAAAAAGCTTTTCTGTTTTATTACATTAATAATACCAATAAAACAAAACCGAGTGACTTATGACATAAGTATCAATAATCAATCTTGTGCTACTATGCAACCACGCCAGACATCGTATTTTTTACTACCGAAAGTAGTTCAACAAGATTAATGGTAAAACTTCCGCCGTTATTTTCGGTAAAAAAAAAATTTGTCGTTTTCTCGATCAATCCGATAATAATTTATTAGGGTCCACCAATGATTGTGTGGTTGTATCTAATATTCCTGTTAAAACGAATATTCCCCAGACCAATCGAATATTATATACAACTTAAGATTTTGCAAAATTTATAAATATTACCCACAACTATAACATTATATCAAATTTACTCCATAATATTCAAAAATGATATTTATAGAAAATTCATCTTTATTCAAAAAGTTGGGGTCTTATATTTTGTCAAATAATTTACTTGTACAATCAATACAACCTAACTTACAGTACGACTCCAGTATCTGGCTACCAAGAAATTCATATAATTTAACACTAGAAACAATCATATGTGCATGAATTTGAAAACCCAACTACAAATCACCAATTTTTTAACATTTTTAAAGGATTAAAGCATAAATTTGTACACACTCATCATAGTTTGTTAAATCCATGGAATGAAGCAAAAGGCCACCGTTATTCAATACCTCATTTTCAAAAACTATATCATTATAACTGTAATGATTCCTTCGATGGGATTTGGCTGATTTTGTAGATATTTCATAATCTGATATAATTGAAGCCAAAGGCCCCATTTTCTAGTTACAATAAAGTACAAGATTCGAATGAACTTTCATCTATTTCACTCTCGAGAGTCGAGACTCTCAACTTCCTCATCTTCAAAGGGGCTGCTTCTTCACCCCCCCCCCCTCCCCCATCTTCTTTGTGATTAGCACTGGTTGCCAAAGACTGAAGAAATGAATATAAAAGGTAGAAGAAGGATTTATTTAGTTAACTGGTACAACCGATTCAGTCCAGTTCATACCGAACATACAAAAATGGCTTCCCGAACTCAGCACCGAATAAACGGTATATATATGTTATATGTATCGATGCCAAATCGGTTTTGTTTTGTACTAAACCGACCGATTCGAACCGGTTTGGTTACCCATAAAATACCAAATTGAATGCCCACCCCTAATGAGAGTGATATGTATTAAACCAACTTGATCCTATATATTAGAAATGAATGTTTGGACAGTGAAGCTAAGCCCGAGGTTATTGGACCCTTTGACGTACTGCGAAGAGTTGGTAAAATGGCTTATGAGGTAGCTCTACCTCCAGAATTGGAACATATTCACAATGTCTTTCATGTTTCGGTGTTATGACCGTATAAACCTGACTACAAGCTGTGATTGAGTATGAACCATTATAGTTTGATAAAGATTTATCTTATGAGGAAATTCCTATCCAGATAATTGAAAGGAAAGAATAAGTGCTCAGGAATAAAGTGATACCTTATGTGAAGGTGATATGGAGAAATCAATCACTATAAATTCATTTTTTTTAACCAAATTAATCCATTAAAATTACATTCTTTTCATTTCTTCATATATTTTCATAATCAATACTCAATTTACACATTACAATATGAATTGAACGCTAATTTTAGTATCCAATAATCCATATTAATATATATTACACTGTAAACTCACTATAATTATAATTTCTTCATATTTATCACGTTTTCATGGATTAATCAACTCTAAATCACATACAAATCATATAAAAACATATTACATATACAAATTAACATATATAAATCATATCTTAACCAAATTAATCATCACCATCAATTACAAAGAACTTTTAACCAAAATAAAAACTAAAATTATACATTTAATTCCTTGTTTAGCTTTGTTAGATGATAGCAAATTGCTTTGATAATCCCCCTCTTCTTCCAATTTTCTCTCAAATTATCTCTAGAGCTATCTCTTCTTCTTTGTTTTTCTCTTCTTCTTCTGTGTGCCGATTAGTAATTAAAAAATTAAAAACTTTGTTGTCAGGATGGCTAATGTTGTAGGATCCAGTCAAGCTAGGGAGGAGAGACCTCACATTTCTAGAGAGAAGCAGCCTCAAGATATTCAGGTAGTCTAGGAACATCTAGTGTCAGGGGAGCCATCTCCGTTAGTTGCAGTTGTTGGTTATGCTCCAAAGTTTGAGCGGAAGGGATTACCGGATGACGAGGATGATATAGAGACAGATGAGGAGGATCCTGCGGAGCTACCACAGACAGATGATGAGGAAGAAGAAGAGTTTCCACCGAACTCTATTACAGCTCAGATGTATGACGAGGTGTACGACCGTAAACTTTGAGCTTCAAGATAGAGTTAGGGAATTGGAGGAGCTGGCAGATGAACGTCAGACCTCGATGGCGCAAAAGGAAGATGAGATCCAGGATATTGACGAACGTCTCGGTAATGTGGAATGGAAGTTGGTTCACATAGAGAGTGATAAGGAGCAGCTAATGGCAGAGGTTGCGAAGCTGAAGGGTGATCTGAGAAAAGAGTCCACCAAGAGAGCAAGGGCTGAAGATGCTTACGAGAAGGCTTCCCAGCGTGCAGATGTAGCCGAGGAAGAGGTGCAGGCAAAGAAGGCAAAGATCGGAGATATGGATTGTGTCTTCCATACTACAATGAACAGAGCTCAAGACCGAATCATGTATTATCTGACTCAGTTCGAGGAATTACCATGGTATATGTTAGATCGTAGAACGATGTTCCGTATCATAGAAGAGGAGCGCAGTAAGGTTGTGCAACGTCTTAGTAGGCCTTGATAGAAAGTGTAATTATTATGTGAATATTTATATAAAAAATAAGATGTAAATCCTAAGCGTTATGTGACCAATGGGATATGATGATGTTATCTTGAAATTTACCAGTTCAGGAAAGTGATGTAAATAGCATTAATGTTATAATTTTCATGTCTTTAAAAGATTATGAATAAACAAAATGTTAATATTTATTCAAGATGTTATGTGTTACGTGTTGATTTTTTTAAAATGTTCAAGTTAAGTAGAAAATACTTAAGAAATTGAGTAATGATCTAATAAGTTTATATTTTAAATAGAAAATGTCTCCAAGAAGACGTACGACAATGAACCCCTGAGGGGTCTACAAATAATAACAACGCCGAGCTAACCCATTTCAGCAGTTTGAGACTTTAGTGACGAGAGAACTGCAAAATCAGCCACAAAATCAAGCTGCGACCTTTAAGGATTTCAAAGCGGTTGGACAGCCAGTGGAGGTGCAGATCTGGATCATTGAAATAGAAAAGGTGTTCGATGTTGATAGAGTCAGTGACGACCAGAAGACTGCTTTCGTAACGTTAATGTTGAAAGCAGAAGCCAACTACTGGTGGCAGGCGAATAAAACACGAGGGGGACAAGGAGTGATGGTGTGGAACAGATTTAAGAAAATATTTTTTGAGACCTATTTTCCAGAGAGCTAATAGAATCAGATGGAGGTCCAGTTTTAAGAGCTGAAGCAGGGTGCGATGACGGTGTCGGAGTATGCAGCAAAATTTAATGAGGTAGCGAGGTTTACGTCGTATCAGATTAACACATATGAGTGTAAGACAATAAGATTTGAATAGGGACTGAAGCCCTGGGTGTACAGCAGAGTCTCTATGTTTTAGTTGAAGACATTTATAGCAGTACTTGAAAATGAGATTATCACGGAAGGTGGAAGCGATGCCTTTACAAAATACAATCAACAATAGAGGAAGAGAAAGAATGAGAATGAAAGAAAAGCTGGTGGTAGCTGTGGCGGGAACAGTAACCCGAAGAGGAAGTGGAATAAGGGTGAAGGTGTTGGAAGTCAGTAGAGTAGCCAGCAGAAGAGGAAATTTGAAGCGTGTGCTACCTATGGGAAAAATCACACTGGAGTGTTCTTGAGAGGTAAGCGGGTGTGCTTCAACTGTGGCCAGGAGGACCACATTGCTCCGAATTGCCCTAATCTTAATAAGGGTGCTTGTTTCACATGCGAGTTGAAGGATCATCTAGCTCACGAGTGTCCTAAGAAGACAGCTGGAAGTACAAGTGGAAACAAGAGAGGTGGAAGTGGAGGCACTTTGGCTATTGCTAGACCAACGTTGTCGAATAGAACCACGGCTAGAACCTTCAACATGACCGTGCAGGATGTTGTGCAATCAAAAGATATGGTGTTATGTATCATTCCAATCAATGATATAAATGCATATGTATTATTTTATTCAGGTGCTACTTGTTCATTTATATCTGATGATTTTGCTAAGAATTTGGGATTGCCTAATGAAAAGTTAAATTTCCCTTTGAACATAGAAATTGTGAATAAGGAGGTGATTCTTGTTAGATTAGTATATAGGAACTATAGGGTGAATATTAAGGGAAACATAATGATAGTAGATTTAATCTCGATTAAACTTGGGGAATTTGATGTTATATTGGGGATGGATTGGCTATTCTATTATGGAGCGATAATTGATTGCCAAAAGAACTATGTAAACCTTGTGACTCCATCAAAGTTAGCAAGTCGCCTAGACAAGCGAGTTGTCTGACGATGATGCAAGCCAAAAAAGTTATTGAGACAAGGTTGTGTAGGATATTTAGTTTACATAGTTGATACTCAAAAGAGGAGTGCAAAATTGGAGGAGATACCAGTAAATAGGGATTTTGTGGACGTATTTCTAGATGATTTGCCAGGACTTTTTCCAGATAAAGAGATTGAGTTAGTTATCAATTTAGCACCAGGGAATTCTCCGATATTGAAGGCCCCGTACAGAATGGCTCTAGTGGAGATGAAAGAATTGATGGTACAACTGCAAGAGCTGCTAGACAAGAAATACATTCAGCCGAGTGTATCGCTGTTGGGAGCACCAGTTTTATTCGTAAAGAAGAAGGATGGGTCAATGGGTCTTTGCATTGATTATAGGAAGTTAAAAAAGTCACTATTAAGAATAAGTATTTGTTGTCAAGAATAGATGACTTGTTTGATCAGCTGAAAGGAGCTAGATACTTCTCGAAGATAGATCTGAGAAGTGGGTATCATCAACTAAAGGTAAGGAAGGAGGATGTACTGAAGATGACATTCAGAACTCGGTGTGGACATTACGAGTTTTTGGTAATGTTTTTTGGTTTGACTAATTCCCCCGCAGCATTCATGGATTTAATGAAGATGGTGTTTACACCATTCTTAGATAAGTTTGTGGTGGTGTTCATCGATGATATCCTAGTGTACTCCAAACCTCAAGAGGAACACGTAGAACATTTACGTTTGATGTTGGAGACGTTAAGAAGAGAAAAGTTGTACGCAAAATTCTCTAAATGTGAATCGTGGCTAGAACGCGTGCAATTTCTTGGGCATGTGATTGACAAAGATGGAATTTCAGTAGATCAATTGAAGGTAGAAGCTATAATAAATTGGGAACAGCAAAAGACACCATCAGAGGTGAGGAGTTTCTTGGGATTGGCATGATACTACAGACGCTTTATTCAAGACTTTTCCAAAATTGTCAATCTGTTGACGAATTTGATAAGGAAAGCCATAAAGTTCATTTGGACGGAGAAGTCTGAAGAGAGTTTTCAAGAATGGAAGAAGAAGCTAAGCATGACACCTGTGTTGTCATTACCGGATAATAAAAGAAACTTTGTGGTGTATAGTGATGCATCGCATAAAGGACTAGGTTGTGTGCTTATGCAAAATGGCAAAGTCATTGTGTATGCTTCATGGAAACTCAAGGATTATGAGAAAGGATGCCCGACTCATGATTGGGATTTGGTTGCGGTGTTATTTGCTCTGAAGATATGGAGACATTATCTCTATGGGGAGAAGTGTGAGATATATATAGAGCATAAGAGTCTAAAATATATTTTATCACAGAAGGATCTGAATATGCGTCAGAGACGATGGTTGGAATTGATAAAAGATTATGATTGTGAAATCTTTTATCAGTTGGGAAAGTTATATGTCAAGGAGATCGTTTCAAGGCATGGAGTTTCATTGTCAATTGTGTCAGACAGAGATCCGCGATTCACGTCAAACTTTTGGAAGAGACTACAAGAATGCATGGGAACACAGTTGAAAATGAGTACGGCATACCATCCTCAAACGGACGGCCAAAGCGAACGAACAATCCAGACATTGGAAGATATATTGAGAGTGTGTATTATGGACTTCAAAGGAAACTAGGATGATCATGTACCGTTGACTAAATTTTCCTACAATAACAGTTACCATGCAAGTATTTGCATGTCGCCTTACGAAGCATTGTACAACAGAAAGTGTAGAACTCCACTGTGCTGGAATGAAGTTGGTGAACGTCAAATGCTAGGGCCGAAATTTGTACAGTAGACCGCCGAAATTATCAAAATCATCAAGGAAAGATTGATAGCTGCTAAAGATGGACAAAATAAGTATTCCAATCAACATCGACAGAATCGAGAATTTGATGTCAAAAATTTTATTTTCCTAAAAATTTCCCCTTGGAAGGGGAAATATGATTTGGTAAGAAAGGGAAGTTAAGCCCGAGGTTTATTAGACCCTTTAAGGTACTGCGAAGAGTAGGTGAAGTGGCTTATGAGGTAGCTCTACCTCCAGAATTGGAATATATTCATAATATATTTCATGTTTCGGTGTTACGACCGTATAAACACGACTACACGCATGTGATTGAGTATGAACCGTTACGGTTTGATAAAGATTTATCTTATGTGAAAATTCCTATCCAGATAGTGATAGGAAAGAAAAAGTACTCAGGAATAAAGTGATACCTTCTGTGAAGGGGATATGAAGGAACCATAGTGTCGAGGAAGCTACGTGGGAACTCGAAGATAAAATGATGAAAATCTATCCTGAGTTGTTTGTTTGATCTGTGTCTTCAATTTTGGGGACAGAATCCTTGTAAGAAGTGGAAAATGTGACAAATGAATTGTTTGAGTTATGATTCTGGGGACAGAATCCTTGTAAGGAGGGAATGATGTAACGATCAAGTATTTTTGTATGTGATTTAAAATATTTATTGAATTAAATAAATATTTCAGTTGATGTGGTAAATAAATATTTGACTGATTTATTTATTTATTAGTTAAATAAAAAATTCATGAGTTGTGGTGAATTAACTTAATTAAGTGTAATATATTAATTAAGTTGGTATTTGTTAATTTTGTAGATTGGAATTTTAATCTAATGAGTTAATATTATAAAATTTTAATTTTATAATATTGTTCTAATTTAATTTAAAATTAAATTAGAGATTTACCAATTTATTAAATAAAATTATAATTTTTTAGCAATTTGATTTTGTGGCATTTTGAATTAATAAAATGTAGTTAACTTTAATTTAATTGAATTTGAATGTTAGAATTTAATTAAACAAAGTGTGAAAAATAAACTATCTATATAGTACGTGAGTTATTAAAATAAGTTAAAAGGAGTTTTAATTTGGTTTTACCAAACAAGGCTTAAGGCTTTTAAATCTTTACTTTAATATAGTTTTACCAAACAAGTCCTAGTGGCTTTTGAATTTAAAAAAAAGATAACTGACAAAGGAATTAAACAGAGATATTATAATTGTCAATTTTTTGTATATATAATATATATGTATCAGTTATATGGGTGCAAGTTACGTACTTTGTTTCTAAGCTTAAGAGTTAGATATAACAGAGAAAGAAAAGAGGGATAACTCTAGAGAAAATTTGAGATGAAAATTGGAAGAAAGGGGGATTATCAAAGGAGATTGTTATCATCTTTGTTGGCTAAACAAGAACTTGAAGGTAGTAATCTAACTTTGAATTATCAGTTTACACTTTTCATTGTTCTTCATTGAAAAATTTGTTTTTATTTCTTTGTAATTTTATTTTTATGATAATTGTTGAATATATGGCTTACATAATTTAATTTGTGTATATAAACTTTTTTTATGTGATTTGTACATGATTTAGAGTTGATTAATCCATGAAAACAAGATAAATATGAAGAAAATTATATTTACAGTCAGTTTACATTGTAAAATATATGAATATGGCTTATTGGATACTCAAATTAGTGTTCAATTCATGCTGTAATGTATAAATTATTTATTGATTGTGAAAATACATGAAGAAATGAAAACAATGTGATTTAAACAGACTATTTTGGTGGTAAAACGAATTTACAGTGATTAATTTCGCTAAGCATGTTTAAAAGTGAAGAAATAGCAAATAAATAATGAAATTTAAAGGCTTTAATTTGTTGTTTAAGTTGATTATGTAATTAAAATCAAGCTTGGTAAGTTGAGTAATGATTATATATGATTTGTGGTGACTGGGTATAATTATTTCACTGTTATATTGATGAAAATATGATTATTTGGCTTTCTTTTGTGTTCTTCGCGAACTGGAATGGCCTAAAACTGTGCCAAGGTGCTGCATCGCATGTCCAAAGCACAGTTCCAGCGCCTATCCAGGGCCTTTGTGGAGCAACTTGTGACACCCCCAAATTTGGGTACTTCATTCCCACAAGATTTAGAGTTCATTATCCAAACATTTGTTTCTAACTACCCAAGTAAAGGGTTACATAACTTAATCAAATAAATCTCAGGTTGTCTAACCTTAATACAATCATCAAATGCGAAAAAAATGATTACATCACATAATTAAAATTTAATTCTGAATACATAAACCATAACAAATTAACAAGTCTTCAACACTTGTTCATCTTGCCTTTTCCTTTACTAGTTATTAGCTCGTCAACCTTCTCAACTTTAGCTGTAATGGTTATATGTATATGCAAGAGTGAGCAAGACAAATGCTCACTTAAAAGAACATAATAATTGGCAATGAATAAGATTAATTGAATTGAATAACATAGAATTAAACTGAGGGTCACAAAACCATGAACTATGTCCCAGGTTGTAGGTATTTCTACTTAAACCTTTAACAGTCGTTAGACTATATGGACCTTCTTTCTCGTACTTAGGGGGATCAGCCCTTCGTACCATATATTATGCACAAACATCTTAATGCTTTCGCGTAAATAATCCCCTATGGTAGGGTTGTTCATCTCAGTTTTTACATACGAGTCCACACCAAAGGAAGTTTGGTTTGGATAAGGTTCAAGGTAATTTAGAGTTCAACGTACATCAACTAAGGATTAGTTGAATCAAAAGTTTAATGACCATTCAAGGGTTCAATAACAACATAGTACATAATAGTTATGAATCACCAATGAATAACATAATGTATCAAAATCATGCTTTACGAATAAAGTTTAAAGCATTGAAAGGTATAATAAACATTGCTTAAGCAATAATAATAAGCTAAGGTTATAGTCTTATCCAATAAGGAAATAAAATTAAGAACTTTGCTCAATACAAAAGAGATAGGATTCAAGAACTTGCATAACTTATAAACAAGGTAGGGTAAAAAACTTGCATAATTGATAGGAAACTTTCCCAAAGAAAGTTTAGGGTTAGAGAACTTGTCTTGCGCTTAAGCTAAACAGTATAACTTGATTCTCAAATATCCTATACACATGTCGTTTAAAATCGAAACACAATTAGTTACCACATGATCACGTTAAATAATTAAATATCAATTTCATTTACAACCTTTAATCTTAGGTTTAATCACATGGTCAAACCACACCTCTAATTTTTATCAACATCAATCTCAATTGTCACATAAGTCGTTAATTACTAATTATAATCTTCATATTTGATATTATAACAACACCACAATCTGTTCTTTCATCATATAACATGATTACTCACATTTTATAATCATAAGATCGTGTTATGTTAGTATTTACAGAATTGTGTATTAAAAATCACATTTCGGGCTAAATCGCTAACCTGAATATTGCATACTTGATTTTATCTTGAGGGCCGTATTGCAATACTGATTCAGCGCTCTCAAGACTCCACACATGGCCTTGGACGAGGCGATGTCATCTTGTAATCGGTCTTTGCGGCGCTAGAAGTATGCATTAGACGGTATGCAAAGCACGCGATTTTAGGTCGTTCCAATTCGTGAAGAACACAAAATAAAGCCAAATAATCCTAATTTCATCAATATAACAGTGAAATAATTATACCCAGACACCACAAATCAAATATAATCATTACCCAACTTACCAAACTTGATTTTAACCACATAATCGACATAAACACGAATTAAAGCCTTCAAATTTCATTGTTTTTTCTATTTCTTCACTTTTAAACATGATTAGCGAAATTAATCACTGTAAATTCGTTTTACCACCAAAACTGTCCGTTTAAATCACTTTTCTTGTTTCTTCGTGTATTTTCACAATAAACAAACAATTTATATATTACGACATGAATTGAACACTAATTTGAGTATCTAATAAGCCATATTCTTATATTTTACATGGTAAACTCACTGTAAATATAATCTTTTCATATTTATCATGTTTTTATGGATTAATCAACTCTAAATCATATACAAATCACATAAAAATAGTTTATATACATAAATTAACATATGTAAACCATATATTCAACAATTATCATAAATATCAAATTACAAAGAAACAAAATTTTCAATGAAGAACAATGGAGTGTGTAAACTGATAATTTAAAGTTAGATTACTACCTTCAAGTTCTTGTTTAGCCAACAAAGATGATAACAATCTCCTTTGATAATCCCCCTTTCTTCCAATTTTCCTCTCCAATTCTCTCTAGAGTTCTCCCTTTTTTCTCTCTCTGTTATCTCTAACTCTTAAGCTTAGAAACAAAGTATGTAACTTACACCCATATAACTGATACATATAATACGTAATATAAAAAATAAAACTGACAAATATTGTGACGCCCCCAAAATAGGTCAACACAACTCATTCTAAGTCGCCAAATACATGGTACAGAACAACTACAAACTTCACTATTACAATTGTCGTGCAAAATACGACAACACATATGATGTGAGTTTAAATACAAATATTGTCTTCTAGACAATATTCAAACTCAAATAAGTCCTCATTACAATTATTGATACTTTTATAAAATAGTAAGGACTGCTAAAACAACTGTTTGGACCCATCACTCCACACCCCGACTAGTTCTCGCTATATTCTCGCCTCCTGAGAAGAAAAATGGAACAAAAAGGAAAATGGTGAGCTCAACTAGCCCAGTAAAGAAAATTATAACTAAGATAATGTAGAATAAATTATCGTTAGCCTTCAATGCATTAGATAAAATATAATGGATAACAAGTTTTAGATCAATATTCGCAGCGAAAATAACAATTCATTAGAAGAGTTAAGTAGAATATGAAGTCTACTATCTTCTATGATTTAAAAGTCCATCATCAATATTTTATCCATGTAACATCAATCAATATACATCTTGAACCAAATATTTATTTTTGCACTACGGGCCAAAGATATTCATTTGTATCACTAATTGGTTATGTTCATCTCAACACCTGTTCATCTTTGCACCACGGGCCAAAGATATTTAGTTTTATCATCATTTATAACTGAGGATAAATATCTTAAAGAAAATGAATCCAGTGAGATAAAAGGACAAATATTAGGGATTTGTACTTTGGTTTATCCAAGTTCAAAAATACTCCAAAATAATCAATTGTGGAGCAAAATTCAAGAATGAAGATGTGACACCCCCAAATCCATGTACTTCATTACCTCAAGATTTGGTGTTCACTAAATCAAAACATTCATATCTAACTACCCAATCATAATAAAATAGAATAATAAACCTTCCCATTAAGGGATTACATTAATAAAATCTCCCAGGTTATCTAACCTTTAAATACGATCATGCAAATGCGGAAATTAAATACTTCATTACAATCATTAAAATAAAGTATGATAAAATATCAACATATTACAAGTCTTCAATACTTGTTCATCTTTCCCTTTCCCTTACTTGTGCTAGGTACATCTACCTTCTCATCCTTAGCTGTAATAGTTATATAAGAAAGAGTGAGCAAACAAAGATCACTTGAAATAATAATGAATAAAACTTTACAACATTTGCCAAATAATAGGCTCAATAGAACTGAATGATATGTTTTATTAATGATAATCGAAATTCTGAAATATTTAACTACGGTTCATAAGACCACGGACTATGTCCATAGTTATAAATAATCGTTCAACTTAAACTTTAACAGTCATAAGACTATAAGGACTCCTCGTACTTAGGGGGATCAGCCCTTCGTACAATGTATTGTGCACAAACATTTCAACGTTAAGCGTAAACCCCTAATAATAGGGTTGTCCATCTCAGTATTCAGAGTACAAGTCCGCACCAAAGTAAGTTTGGTTTGGATACATTTCAAGGTAATTTAGGTTTAACGAACATCAACTAAGGATTAGTTGAATAAAAGTTCATAATGTTATGCTATAGAATAAAGCATAACTGAATCAAAATTTAATATTAAGGTTATGCTTTAGGAATAATCTAAGAGCACAAACATAGAATAACTATAACACACCTTTCTTGAACAAAATTAAGCCAGGGTTATTTAGAATTAAGTACTAAGCATGCATAACAAATAGCGAATTGAACGATAAAACTGTTCAACATTAGTATATCAGAATATATACACTTGCATGCTAATTAACAAGTTAAATACAAGAATAACTTGCTCAGCATCAAAAATAAGGTTTATAAAACTTGCATCATCATAACAAACTAGATACAAGAACTTGTGTAATGTAATAGAAACAATAATTGGCTCAACGAAATAATAGATTTAGAGAACTTGTCTTACTTGTAGGCTAAACCTTAACAACTCGAATCACAATACCCTATATATATATATATATATATATCATCATGACATAATTAGTCACTACCAACAATATATATATATATATATAAATAAGTATATACATTATGCAAGTTTGAATTTTAATCACGTAATCAAATTACATTAGTAATAAAACTAGTTAATAACATGCTCATTCTTAGTATAGTACAACTAAAATCATAACTTAACAGTCCTACTATTAACACATAACATTTTTTTTCAGAATTTGTGTAATAAAAAACAACAATATGACTATTACGCTAACTTTCAAACTGCAATATTTACGATTTACATTGTGATTGGGTCATGGCAGCCGTCTATTTCTTGTTGAGGCATTGCCAATGCTTGGCGCTGCGTTACGAAAAATACACTGTTAGGTCGCGCTGCGGCACCGAACTCCAGACTTCGGCGACCAACCTCGGCAACAGCATGAACAAAAGACAAAATGGCCTACAAGCTACTTTCTAAAAACCTAATTAACATGTAATACATATATAGACTTAATATAAACATAATTTAAAGACTCTTAACATGACTTTACCCATATAACAAAATAAACATTGAATTTAAAACATCTAATTTCATTATTTTTGATAAAACTTCACTTTTTGACATTTTTAGTGAAAATCATCACTATGGTTTTGTTTTTCAACCAAAACAATTAATTCCAAGTACCTTGTTTATGTTTATTATTCCTCTTTCAAATTCAATAGTCAATTTATAAATTAAACAACTAATTAAACCTTAATTTTACTTTAAACTAAGTCATATTCATATAAACTCACTATAATATGGTTTCTTTCACAAATTACATATACAATATGACTTAATTCATCTATAAACTTATGAACACAACTTATAACAAAAAACTATCATATAAAGCTATATACAACAACCAATTCAACTTCTACAAAGATTTTTACAGAGAATTTTGGAAGAGAAGACAACTATAACTTTTTGAAAAATAAAAGAGTTTAGATGATACCTTGTATTCTAGAAGATGATAACTTTTTTCTTTGATCAACAAACTTTCTTTTCCCCAATTCTTCTCTCAAAACCCTCTAGGATTCCCTCTTACTTTTCTCTATAATTTTCTTCTTCTCCTCTTTTCTCCTTCTGAGTCTTTCTTCCTAACTCTAACTTACGTACTAACAAAATATAACGTATATGATATAATATGTATTAATTATATAATATAATTATATGTATAACTGATATCAGTTATTATATTTTTGAAAATCAAAAGCCATAAGGCTTATTTAGCTAGCTAATTAAAATAACCCATTAAATCTTACACCTTGTTTGGTAAACATAATTAAAATAAATCAATTAATCTTTATACCTTATTTGGTAAAACACAATTGGATTAAAGACTTAATATACATTAAGCCTTGTTTGGCAAAACCGAATTAAACTCCTTTAATTTATTTTAATAACTCCTTTATAGTAAGGTTATTTGTCACACTTTTATTTAATTAAATTTTCAATAACCAATTTAATTAATTCTAATAACAATTTATTAAATTACTTTACTCATAAATCAATACCACATAATTATAATTTTTTTATAATTATAATTTTATTTAATCAACTAACACATCATTTTCATTACAACTTCAAATTAAAATATAATAATTCATTTAATCATTATAAACTCTCTAACTTAATTATTAAATTAAATTAGTATATTACCTCATAATAATTAATTTTCTTAATTATTTACTTAACAAATAATTAACCAATCAAGTCAAATCAAATTAAATATTTATTCAACAATAAACACATTCATTAAATATTTATATAGTTCAATAAATATTTAAAAATTATAATTAAAAATTCTGGATTGTTACAGAAGATCAAAACGTGGATACAATCAAAGATAGTAACCATAATAGATAACTTGGACAAAGAAAAGAAAATTTAATTTTTCTGTGAATAGTGTAGTATACGTGAATAGTGTCGTATACGTGAATAGTAACCCCGACACAAAAAGGTAAAAATTTCACAAGAAAAATCATATTTCGTGAATAGTACTCGTGAATAGTACCATATTTGTGTATAGTGTTGTATACGTGAATAGTGTCATATACGTGAATAGTAACCTCGACATGAAAAGGTAAAAATTTCACAATAGAATTCATACCAATATTTCGGCATAATGATATTGAACGAAATAACATCATTTACGAAGAAAATAACATCACTTACCTCAAAAGAACAGTACTTCTGACTAGAATATCGGATATAATGTTGAAGGAAACTTGCACTGAATAGCAACTCTTAAAGTATCTAAATACTCACAAAAATACGCTTGATATTATAGAGAGAGAAAACTTCTGATTCTGGTGTGATTTTCAATTCTAACTAAGCATCCTATTTATAGGAAAATGTTAGAACGCCAAAGCAGACTAAAATTTAATAAAATAATATTTTAATAAAAAAAATCGCGCACACCTCTTGACCAAACTCAGCACATCACAAGTGGGGTCCACCAATTTTAGAAAATTCCACAACAACCAAAAGTGGGGCCCACCCATGCTTTTAATAAAAAATATTTATTTCCGAAACTTTAATAATTCATAATAAATAGCCATTTTATCAGAAAATACCAATTTTATGTTCATTCCATAGGAAATTTAATTCTCTACAACTTTGTAGAAGAAAGTTTTTCCAAATTCCAAACAGAAAAGGACCGAAATCCACATAAGGATAATTTTAATCCATTCCGACAAAATACTGATAAAACACATCAGCATTTCCTTCATTTATATCCACATAAAATTAATATTTTCTTATCATATAAATTAATAATTAATTATTTATAAATAATATTACAGAATCACAATAATGACAACCAGGTCGTTCCCAGGAAAGAGTTGGCTTTCCGATAAGGATTTCTCTTTACTAGCGCACAATTAGGTGACCAAACCCCTTTCCTAAACAGAACTTCCTTAGACATTGCCAATAATGTTATCTAATAATATTGTTCAAATAATATGAATTATTGATCTGATAATGGGAAATATTGTGAAGTGATAATTATTGAAATAACAATAATATAAAATATCAACGTAGCAATTATTGAATCAATAAAATAAAATATTGAAGAGTAATTATTGTAACAATTATGAGAGTAGTCTTCTTTACATAAGAATCAATAATCCAAAAATATCTGCAATACCAAGTGCTCTTTGTGCAAACCACGAGTATTACACGTATTTTAACCAGGAGTATTCAACGATTGTTAGCAGTAACAACTACGTTGTTATTTATAAAAACTCAAACTTATCATTTTTTTCATTCGATAGTTTTTCGTTATGGGGCCCACAAATGGTTGCGCCGTCGTACAAATATTCCCCGACAGCAAGAATATTTCACGACCAAACGAATATTCCTCGACAACAATGAATATTTTATAACCACTTGCTTATTTTGCAAAATTTGCACATTTCACCCATAACCAAAGCATTATATCAAATTAACACCTTATTATTCAAAATAATAATTAGAGGAAATTCAAAAGTTGGGGTCTTACAAATATAATATCTCTGTTTAATTCCTTTGTCAGATATCTTTTTTTTAAAATTCAAAAGCCATTAGGGCTTGTTTGGTAAAACTAGATTAAAGTAAAGATTTAAAAGTCTTAAGCCTTGTTTGGTAAAACCAAATTAAAACTCTTTTTAACTTATTTTAATAACTCACTTACTATATAGTTTATTTGTCACACTTTGTTTAATTAAATTCTAACATTCAAATTGAATTAAATTAAAGTTAACAACAATTTATTAAATCAAAATGCCACATAATCAAATTGCTACAAAATTATAATTTTATTATAAATTATAATTTTATTTAATAAATTGGTAAATCTCTAATTTAATTATTAAATTAAACTAGAACAACATTATAACAATTCATTTAATCATTATCAACTCTCTAATTTAATAATTAAATTAAATTAGAATATTACCATTATGTAACATAATAATTAATTAACAATCATTTAATTTAATTAACTCATTAAATTAAAATTCCAGTCCATAAAATTACCAAATACCAACTTAATTAATATATTACACTTAATTAAGTTAATTCATCACAACTCATGAATTGTTTATTTAACTAATAAATAAATAAACCAGTCAAATATTTATTTACCACATCAACTAAAATATTTATTTAATTCAAGAAATATTTTAAATCACATACAAAAATTCTTGATTGTTACATCCTTCCCTCCTTTCAAGGATTATGTCCCTAGAATCACAACTCAAATAATTCATTCGTCACATTTTTCCCTCCTTACAAGGATTATGTCCCCAGAATCAAAGACACAGATCAAACAAACAACTCAGGATAGTTTTTCATCATTTTATCTTCGAGTTCTCACATAGCTTCCTCGGCACTGTGGTTCCTCCATATCACCTTCATAGAAGGTATCACTTTATTCCTGAGCACTTATTTTTTCCTGTCAACTATCTAGATAGAAATTTTCTCATAAGATAAATCTTTATCAAATTGTAACGGTTCATAATCAATCACATACTTGCATTCGAGTTTATACGATCGTAACACTGAAACATGAAAGACATTGTGAATATGTTCCAATTCTGGAGGTAGAGCTACCATATAAGCCAATTCACCTACTCTTCGCAGTACCTCAAAGGGTCCAATAAACCTCAGGCTTAGCTTCCCTTTCTTTCCAAATAGGATTTTCCCCTTCCAAAGAGAAACTTTTAGGAAAATAAATTTCCGACATCAAAATTTTGATTCTGTCGATATTGATCGGCATACTTATTTTGTCTATCTTGAGAAGCTATCAATCTTGCCTTGATGATTTTGACAATTTCGACGGTCTGCTGTACCAGTTCCGGCCCTAGAAGTTGATGTTCATCAACTTCATTCCAGCACAGTGGAGTTCTGAACTTTCTGTCGTACAACACTTCGTAAGGCGGCATGCCAATACTCGTGTGGTAACTGTTATTGTAGGCGAATTCAGCCAACAGTAAATGATCATCCCAGTTTCCTTTGAAGTCCATAATACACATTCTCAGTATATCTTCCAAAGTCTGGATTGGTCATTCACTTTGGCCATTTGTTTGAGGATGGTATGTCGTACTTAATTTCAACTGTGTTCTCATGCATTCTTGTAGTCTCTTCCAGAAGTTCGACGTGAATCGCGGATCTTTATCTGACACAATTGACAATGGAACCACATGCCTTGAAACGATCTCCTTGACATATAACTTTCCCAACTGATAAAAGATTTCACAATCATAATCTCTTATCAGTTCCAACCATCGTCTCTGACGCATGTTCAAATCCTTCTATGTGAAAATATATTTCAGACTCTTATGGTCCGTATATATCTCACACTTCTCCCCATAGAGATAATGTCTCCATATCTTCATAGCAAACACCACCACATCCAACTCTAAATCATGAGTCAGGTATCCTTTCTCATAGTCCTTGAGTTGCCATGAAGCATACACAATGACTTTGTCGTTTTGCATAAACACACAGCCTAGTCCTTTATGCGATTTGTCACTATACACCACAAAGTTTCATGTATTATCCGGTAATGACAACACAAGTGCCATTCTTAGCTTCTTCTTCAATCCCTGAAAACTCTCTTCACACTTCCCCGTCCAAACGAACTTCACGGTTTTCCTAATCAAATTTGTCAACGGAGTGGCAATTTTAGAAAAGTCTTAAATAAAGCGTCTGTAGTATCCTGCCAATCCCAAGAAACTCCTCACCTCTAATGGTGTCTTCGGTTGTTCCCAATTTATTATAGCTTCGACCTTCAATGGATCTAATAAAATTCCATCTTTTTCAATCACATGCCCAAGAAATAGCAAGAGTTCTATCCAGAATTCACATTTGGAGAATTTCGCGTACAACTTTTCTCTTCTTAGCGTCTCCAACATCAAACGTAAATGTTCTACGTGTTCATCATGAGTTTTGGAATACACTAGGATATCATCGATGAAAACAACAACAAACTTATCTAAGAATGGTTTAAACACCTTGTTCATCAAATCCAGGAATGTTACAAGGGCTTAGTCAAACCAAAAGACATTACCAGAAACTTGTAATGTCCATACCGAGTTCTAAATGTCGTCCTTGGTACATCCTCCTTTCTTACCTTTAGCTGATGATACCCATTTCTCAGATCTATCTTTGAGAAGTATCTATTTTCTTTTAGCTGATCAAATAAGTCATCTATTCTTGGCAACGGATACTTATTCTTAATAGTGACTTTATTTAACTCCCTATAATCAATGTAAAGACGCATTGACCCATCCTTATTCTTTACAAATAACATCGGTGCTCCCCACAGTGATACACTCGGCTAAATATATTTCTTGCCTAGTAGATCTTGTAGTTGTACCATCAATTTTTTCATCTTCAGCGGAGCCATTCTGTACGGGACCTTCGATATCGGAGCAGTCCCTGATGCTAAATCGCTAAAGAACTCAATCTCTTTATTTGGTAGAAGTCCTGGAAAATCATCCGGAAATACGTCCACGAAATCCCTAATTACTCGTATCTCCTCTAGTTTTGCACCCCTATTCTGAGTATCGACTATGTAAGCTAAATATACTACATAGCCTTGTCTCAATAATTTTTTGGCTTGCATCATCATCAAACAACTCGCTTGTCTAGGCGACTTACTACCATAGAAAATTACATTTGACGGTGTCATAAGGTTTACACATTTCTTTTGGCAATCAATTATCGCTCCATAATTGAATAGTCAATCCATCCCCAAAATAACATCAAATTCCCTAAGTTTAATCGCGATTAAATCTATTGTCATTAAGTTCCTCTTAATATTCACCCTACAATTCTTATATACGAATCTAACCAAAATAACCTCCCTATTCGTATTTTCTATGTTCAAAGGGAAATTTCTAAGGTTTAAGTAGAAATACCTACAACCTGGGACATAGCTCATGGTCTTGTGACCCTTAGATGAATTCTAACTTCAGTTTTTGATTATTACTAATAGAGAATGTTATTCAATCCAATTAAGCTTATTCATTGCCAGATATTATATTTTCTTTCAAGTGAGCATTTGTTTTGCTCACTTTTGCATATAAATATATATATATAACCATTGCAGCTAAATTTGAGAAGGTTGACGAGCCAACAACTAGTAAAGGAAAAGGCAAGATGAACAAATGTTGAAGACTTGTTAATTTGTTATGGTTTATGTATTTATACTTAAATTTTAATTATGTGATGAAATCAATTTTTTCGCATTTGATGATTGTATTAAGGTTAGATAACCTGGGATTTATTTGATTAAGTTATGTAACCCTTTAATGGGATGGTTTATTGGTTAATTTTTATTTAACTTGGGTAGTTAAAAACGAATGTTTGGACAATGAACACCGAATCATGTGGGCAAAACAAATGCTCATTTGAAAGAAAATATAATAATCATACCGGCCAAGACTCCACACATCGGCTGGGACAGGTCTTTTGCCTTGTTGAAACTATACTTTGACAAAGGCGTTAGCGTTAAGGCGCGATCGACGCGATTCGAGTCGTTCGATTCGCGAAGAACACAGAACAAAGCCAAATAGGCCTACAAACTTTGTTCAAACAACAAATTTAACCTACTCAAGTTGTATAAACTTTACATAAACAATAACTAATGTTTCTAACATGTTTTTAACACAGAAAGATAAGGAGGAGGAAGGGGAAGAGTTTCCACAGAACTCTATTGCAGCTTAGATGTATGACGAGGTGTACGGCCGTAACATTGAGCTTCAGGATAGAGTCAGGGAATTGGAGGAGCTGGAAGATGAACGTCAGACCTCGATGGCACAAAAGAAAGATGAGATCCAAGATCTTGACAAATGTCTCGGTAATGTGGAATGGAAGTTGGTTCACATAGAGAGTGACAAGGAGCAGCTGATGGCAGAGGTTGTGAAGCTGAAGGATGATCTGAGAGAAGAGTCCACCAAGAGAGAAAGGGTTGAATATGCTTATGAGAAGGCTTCCCAGCGTGCAGATGTAGCCAAGTAAGAAGTACAGGCAAAGAAGGCCAAGATGAGAGATATTGATTGTGTCTTCCACACTGGAATGAACAGAGCTTAAGACCGAGTCATGTACTATCCGACTCAGATCGAGGAATTTCCATGGTACATGTTAGATCGTAGAACGATGTTCCGTATCATAGAAGAGGAGCGCAGTAAGGTTGTGCAACGTCTTAGTAGGCCTTGATAGAAAGTGTAATGTGAATAGTTATATAATAAATAAAATGTGAATCCCAAGTGTTATGTGACTAATGGGATATGATGATGTTATCCTGAAACTTTACCAGTTTAGGAAAGTGATATAAATAGTAGTGATGCTACCATTTCCATGTCTTTAAAAGATTATGAATGAACAAAATGTCAATATCTATTCAAGATGTTATGTGTTACGTGTTGATTTTTTTAAAATATTCAAGTTAAGTAGAAAATACTTAAGAAATTGAGTAATGATCTAATAAGTGTATATTTTAAACAGAAAATGCCTCTAAGAAGACGTCAACCGCGACAACGAACCCCTGAGGGGTCTACCAATAATAATAATGTCGATGCTAACCCAGTTCAGCAGTTAGTGACTTTACTGACGGGAGCACTACAAAATCAGTCGTAGAATCAAGCTGCGACCTTTAAGAATTTCAAAGCGGTTGGACCGCCAGAGTTTCGTGGGTCCATGAATCCAGTGGAGAAACAAACCTGGATCATGAAAATAAAAGAGGTGTTCGACGTTTCAAGAGTCGGTGATGACCAGAAGACTATTTCGCAACGTTCAAGCTGAAAGCAGAAGCCAGCTACTGGTGGCAGGAGAATAAAACACAAGGGGGACAGGGAGTAATGGCATAGAACAAATTTAAGGAAATATTTTTTGAGACCTATTTTCCAGAGAGCTCACAGAATTAGATGGAGTTCTAGTTTTTACAGCTGAAGCAGAGTGCGATGACGGTGTTGGAGTATGCGGGAAAATTCAACGAGCTGGCAAGGTTTGCGCCGTATCAGGTTAACACAGATGAGCGCAGTAAAAGAAGATTTGAACAAGGACTGAAGCCCTTGTTGTACAGCAGAGTCTCTATGTTTCAGCTAAAGACCCTTGCAATAGTATGAAAAGGCGATTATCGAGGAAGGTGGAAGGGATGCCTTAACAAAATACAATCAGGAATAGAGGAAGAAAAAGAATGAGAATGAAAGCAAAGTTGGTGGTAGCAGTGGCGGGAACAGTAACCCGAAGAGGAAGTGGAATGAGGGTGCAGGTGCTGAAAGTCAGTAGAGTAGCCAGCAGAATAGGAAATTTTAAGCGTGTGCTACCTGTGGGGAAAATCACATTGGCGTGTACTTGAGAGGTAAGAAGGTGTGCTTCAACTGTGGCCAGGAGGACCACATTGCTCCGAATTGCCCTAATCCGAAGAAGGGTGATTGTTTCACATGCGAGTCGAAGGATCATCTAGCTCGCGAGTGTCCTAAGAAGACAGCTGGAGGTACAAGTAGAAATAAGGTAGGTGGAAGTGGAGGTACTTTGGCTATTGCTGGACTAACATCGTCCAATAGACCCACATCCAGAACCTTCAACATGACCATGTTGGATGCTTCACAATCAAAATATGTGGTGTTAGGTATCATTACAATCAATGATATAAATGCATATGTATTATTTAATTCGGGTGCTAATTACTCATTTATATCTGATGATTTTGCTATGAATTTGGGATTACCTAGTGAAGAGTTAAATTTCCCTTTAAACATAGAAATTGCGAATAAGGAGGTGATTCTTGTTAGATTCGTATATAGGAACTGTAGGGTGAATAATAAGGGAAACGTAATGACAGTAGATTTAATCCCGATTAAACTTGGGGAATTTGATGTTATATTGGGGATGGATTGGCTATTCAATTATGGAGCAATAATTGATTGCCAAAAGAAATTTATAAACCTTGTGACTCCGTCAAAGTTAGTTTTCTATGGTAGCAAGTCGCCTAGACAAGCGAGTTGTTTGACGATGATGCAAGCCAAAAAAGTTATTGAGATAAAACTATGTAGGATATTTAGCTTAATAGTCGATACTCAGAAGAGGGGTGCGAAACTAGAGGAGATACCAGTAGTTAGGGATTTTGTGGATAGATTTTGGGATGATTTGCCAGGACTTTCGCCAGACAAAGAGATTGAGTTCGTTATCGATTTAGCACCAGGGACTGCTCCGATATCAAAGCCCCCGTACAGAATGGCTACAGTGGAGATGAAAGAATTGATGGTACAACTGCAGCTGCTAGACAAGAAATACATTTAGCCAAGTGTATCGTTGTGGGGAGAACCGGTGTTATTCGTAAAGAAGAAGGATATGTTATTGCGTCTTTGCATTGATTATAGGGAGTTAAACAAAGTTAGTATTAAGAATAAGTATTCGCTGCCAAGAATAGATGACTTGTTTGATCAGCTAAAAGGAGCTAGATACCTCTAGAAGATAGATCTTAGAAGTAGGTATCATCAGCTAAAGGTAAGGAAGAGGATGTACTGAAGATGGCATTCAAAACTCGATATGGACATTATAAGTTTCTAGTAATATCTTTTGGTTTGACCAATGCCCCCGCAGCATTCATGGATTTGATGAACAGTGTGTTTAAACCATTCTTAGATAAGTTTGTGGTGGTCTTCATCGATGATATCCTAGTGTACTCCAAAACACAAGAAGAACACGTAGAACATTTATGTTTGATGTTGGAGACGCTAAGAAGAGAAAAGTTGTACGCAAAATTCTCTAAATGTGAATTCTGGCTAGAACGCGTGCAATTTCTTGGGCATGTGATTGACAAAGATGGAATTTCAGTAGATCCATCGAAGGTAGAAGCTGTAATAAATTGGGAACAGCCAAAGACACCATCAGAGGTGAGGAGTTTCTTGGGATTGGCAGGATACTACAGACGCTTTATTCAAGACTTTTCGAAAATTGCCAATCTGTTGACGAATTTGACAAAGAAAGCCATAAAGTTCGTTTGGACGGAGAAGTGTGAAGAGAGTTTTCAAGAATGGAAGAATAAGCTAAGCATAACACATGTGTTTTCATTACCGGATAATAAAGGAAACTTTGTGGTGTATAGTGACGCATCGCATAAAGGACTAGGCTGTGTGCTTATGGAAAACGACAAAGTCATTGCGTATGCTTCAAGGCAACTCAATGACTATGAGAAAAGATACCTGAATCATGATTTAGAGTTGGTTGCGGTGGTATTTGCTCTGAAGATATGGAGACACTATCTTTATGGGGAGAAGTGTGAAATATATACGAACCATAAGAGTCTGAAATATATTTTCACACAAAAAGGATCTAAACATGCGTTAGAGACGATGGTTGGAACTGATAAAAGACTATGATTGTGAAATCTTTTGTCATCCGGGTAAAGCAAATGTGGTTGCCGATGCCTTGAGTAGAAATGGTCGGGAGAAGTTGATGTTGTTAACTGCTCAGGAGGAGCTCATTTCAGTAATGGCGAAACTAGAGTTGGAAGTAAAATTTTCGACAGTATCGGATGAAAGATTGTTCCAGATGAAAGCTAGTTCAACTTTGGTGGACAAGGTAAATGATGCCCAACTTCAAGATGAAGGATGCGAGAAAATCACGAAAAAAGTGTCTGAAGGTAGTGAGGTGAAATTTAAGATCGATACCGAAAGATTACTACGGTTTGAGGGAAGAATCTGGGTTCCGCCAGTACCCGAGGTTAAATAAGAAATTTTGATTGAAGCTCATAATTCAAGTTATTCAATTCACTCGGGGAGTACGAAGATGTATCAGGATTTACGAAAGCATTTCTGGTGGCCAAATATGAATAGAGATGTTGCAGAATGTGTCACGAAATGCTTGACATGCCAAAAGGTCAAAGCCAAGCATCAAAAACCAAGCGGATTACTACAGCCGTTGGAAATACCAGAATGGAAATGAAAGCATATCACGATGGATTTTGTGGTAGGTATTCTAACTACTCAGAAAGGGTACGATGTAATTTGGGTGATTGTGGACAGACTGACGAAATCAGCACACTTTTTGCCAATAAAGATTAGATTCAATCTAGATCAGTTGGAAAAGTTATATGTCGAGGAGATCATTTCAAGGCATGGGGTTCCATTGTCAATTGTATCAAACAGATATCCGCGATTCACGTCGAATTTCTGGAAGAGACTACAAGAATGCATAGGAACACAGTTGAAAATGAGTATGGCATACCATCCTCAAACAGACGGCCAAAGCGAACAAACAATCCAGACGTTGGAAGATATGCTGAGAGCGTGCATTATGGACTTCAAAGGAAACTGGGATGATCATTTACCATTGGTTGAATTTGCCTACAATAACAGTTACCACGCGAGAATTGGCATACCGCCTTACGAAGCGTTAAACGGCAGAGTGCAGAACTCCACTATGTTGGAATGAAGTTGGTGAACGCCAACTGTTAGGATCAGAACTAGTACAGCAAACCGCTAAAGTTGTCAAAATTATCAGGGAAAGATTTGTAGTTGCTCAAGACAGACAGAAGAAATATGTTGATTAACATCGAAAAAATTGTGAATTTGACGTTGGAAATTTCGTTTTCCTAAAAGTTGCTCCCTAGAATGGGAAAGTCTGATTTGGTAAGAAAGGGAAGCTAAGCCCGAGGTTTATCGGACCCTTTGAGGTACTACGAAGAGTAGGTGAAGTGGCTTATGAGGTAGCTCTACCTCCAAAATTGGAACATATTAACAATGTCTTTCATGTTTCGGTATTACGACCGTATAAACCCGATTACAAGCATTTTATCGAGTATGAACCGTTACAATTTGATAAAGATTTATCTTATGAGGAAATTCATATCCAGATAGTTGACAGGAAAGAATAAGTGCTCAAGAATAAATTAATACCTTCTTTGAAGGTGATATGGAAGAACCACGATGTCGAGGAAGCTATGTCGGAACTCGAAGACACAATGATGAAAAGTTATCCTGAGTTGTTTATTTGATCTGCTTCTTCGATTCTGGGGACAGATACCTTGTAAGGAGGAAATAGTGTGACGAATGAATTGATTGAGTTATGATTCTAGGGACAGAATTCTTTTAAGGAGGGAATGATGTAACGATCAAGAAATTTGGTATATAATTTAAAATATTTATTGAATTAAATAAACATTTGATTTATTTATTTATTAGTTAAATAAATAATTCATGAGTTGGTGTGAATTAACTTAATTAAGTGTAATATATTAATTAAGTTGATATTTGGTAATTTTGTGTTTTAAAGTTAATTTAATGAGTTAATTAAAGTAAATGAGTGTTAATTAATTATTTTGTTACATAATGGTAATATTATAATTTAATTTAATAATTAAATTAGAGAGTTGATGATGATTAAATGAATTGTTATAATGGTGTTCTAATTTAATTTAACAATTAAATTAGAGATTTACCAATTTATTAAATAAAATTATAATTTAATTTTGCAGCAATTTGATTATGTGGCATTTTGATTTAATAAATTGTTGTTAACTTTAATTAATTGAATTTGAATATTAGAATTTAATTAAATAAAGTGTGACAATTAAACTATATAGTAAATGAATTATTAAAATAAAGCAAGAGGAGTTTAATTTAGATTTTACCGAACAAGGCTTAAGGCTTTTAAATCCATATTTTAATCTAGTTTTACCAAACAAGCCCTAGTCGCTTTTGAATTTAAAAAAAAAAGATAATTGACAAAGGAATTAAACAGAGATATTATGTTTGTCAGTTTTTTTTATATTATGTATTATATGTATCAGTTATATGGGTGTAATTTACGTACTTTGTTTCTAAGCTTAAGAGTTAGAGATAATAGAGAAAGAAAAGAGGGAGAACTCTAGAGAAATTTGAGAGGAAAATTGGAAGAAAGGGGGATTATCAAAGGAGATTGTTATCATCTTTGTTGGCTAAATAAGAAATTGAAGGTAGTAATCTAACTTTAAATTATCAGTTTACACTCTTCATTGTTCTTTATTGAAAAATTTGTTTTTATTTCTCTATAATTTGATTTTTATGATAATTGTTGAATATATGGCTTACATATGTTAATTTGTGTATATAAACTATTTTTATGTGATTTGTATATAATTTAGAGATTATTAATCCATGAAAACATGATATATATATATACGAAGAAATCATGTTCATAGTGAAATATTTATGTATATGGCTTGTTTAATACTAAATTTAGTGGTTAATTCATATTTTAATGTGTAAATTGATTGTTGATTGTGTAAATACGTGAAGAAACGAAAACAATATGTTTTAAACAGACTGTTTTGGTTGAAAAACGAATTTATAATGATTAATTTCGCTAAGAATGTTTAAAAGTGAAGAAATAGCAAAAATAATGAAATTTAAAGGTTTTAATCTATTGTTTATGATGTTTATATGGTTAGAAACATGTTTAAAACATTAGTTATTGTTTCTGTAAAGTTTATACAACTTGAGTAAGTTAAATTCGTTGTTTTAACGAAGTTTTTAGGCTTATTTAGCATTGTTATGTGTTCTTCGCTAATTGGAACGGCTTAGAACTGTGCCGAGGCGCTCGCAGTCCTTTATCCAAAGCACAGTTCGAGTCTTTCAAGGTAGCAGACAATGACGACACGATAGCGCTTTATCTAAGGCGGTGTAAAACGCAGCGGCATGAACCGGTATTTATCAAACTAGGTCCTCTCAATTACAAATTGGAAATTCTGAATAGCAAATGCGATTTTTAATATACAATCCTGTAAATGTTAATATATAATGATCTTATGATTATAAAATAAGATTAATCATGTTATATGATGAAAAAACAGATTTTGGTGTTGTTATAATATCAAAAATTAAGATTATAATTAGTAATTAATGAGTTATGTGACTATTGAGTTTGATGCTAATAAAATTAAAAGTGTGCTTTGACCATGTGATTAAACCTAAGATTAAAGGTTGTAAGTGAAATAGAAATTTAATTATGTAACGTGATCATGTGGTAACTAATTATGTTATGATGACATGTGCGTAGGATATTTGGGAATCAAGTTATAATTGTTTAGCTTACATGCAAGGTAAGTTTCTAAATCCTACTTTTATATTAGGTAAGTTTCTTACTTTACCTTGTTTATGGTCCAATAAGTTTGATATCCTTACTAGTTCAAGCTCTTTAACTTTAATCGTTAATGAGCAAGGTTTCTAGCTCTTGTTTCTCGTTATTCAAAGCTTGAACTAATTTACTTCACCTTATTATACATCGTTATTCAATAGTGAGTTATTATTGTTTAAACCTTGATTATAACTCATTGTTCAAACTTATATTGTTATCGAATTGTTAAATAGCTAGTGACCCTTTGTTGATTCAACTAATCCATAGTTGATGAACGTTTTGAACTCTAAATTACCCTTGAAGCTAATCCAAACCAAACTTACTTTGGTGCGGACTTGTAAAATAAAACTGGAATGAACAACCCTATTGTAGGGGATTATTTACGCGAAAGCATTAAAATTTTTGTGCACAATACATGGTACGAAGGGTTGATCCCCCTAAGTACGAGAAGGAAGGTCCATATAGTCTAACGACTATTAAAGGTTTTAAGTAGAAATACCTACAACCTGGGACATAGTTCATGGTCTCGTGACCCTCAGATGAATTTTAACTTTGGTTTTTGATTATCAATAATAGAGAATGTTATTCAATCCAATTAAGCTTATTCATTTCGAGTTATTATATTTTATTTCAAGTGAGTATTGTTTTTGCCCACTCTTGCATATATATATATAACCATTGCAGCTAAAGTTGATTAGGTTGACGAGCAAACCACTAGTAAAGGAAAAGGCAAGATGAAGAAGTGTTGAATATACTTATTAATTTTTTATGGTTTATGTATTCAGACTTAAATTTTAATTATGTGATGTAATCAATTTTTCGCATTTGATGATTGTATTAAGGTTAGACAACCTGAGATTTATTTGATTAAGTTATGTAACCCTTTAATGGGAAGGTTTATTGCTTAAGTTTTATTTAACTTGGGTAGTTAGAAATGAATGTTTGGATAGTGAACATCAAATCCTATGGGAATGAAGTACCCGAATTTGGGGGTGTCACATCGTTTATGGATTTGATGAACAGGGTGTTTAAGCCATTTTTGGATAAGTTCATAGTGGTCTTCATTGATGACATTTTGGTATATTCCAAAACCAAGGAGGAACACACTGAACATTTGAGATTGACATTAGAATCGTGAAGAAGAGAGAAATTGTATGCAAAATTCTCCAAATGTGAATTCTGGTTGGAACGTGTTCAGTTCCTTGGACATGTAATTGATAAGGATAGAATTTCGGTAGATCCATCGAAGGTTGAAGCCATGATAAATTGGGATCAGCGGAAGATACCTTCGGAAGTAAGGAGTTTCTTGGGTTTAGTAGGGTACTATAGAAGATTCATTCAAGATTTTTCCAAAATCGTGACTCCTTTAACGAATTTGACTAGGAAAGCGGTGAAGTTCGTTTGGACGAAGAAGTGTGAGGAAAATTTCCAAGAGTTGAAGAAAAGGTTGAGTTCGGCACCTGTGTTGTCTCTGCTTGATAGCACAGGAAATTTTGTGGTGTATAGTGATGCATCGCATAAGGGACAAGGTTGTGTGCTTATGAAAAATGGTAAGGTCATTGTGAATGCATCACGACAATTGAAGGATTATGAGAAAGGGTATCTGACCCATGATTTGGATCTGGCTGAGGTGGTGTTTTCTCTGAAGATGTGGAGACACTATCTCTATAGGGAGAAGTCTGAGATATATACAGACCATAGAAGTCTAAAATATATTTTCACACAAAAAGATCTGAATATGCGTCAAAGGAGATGGTTGGAGCTAATTAAAGACTACGACTACGAGATTTTATACCATCCGAGTAAAGCTAATGTGGTCCGATACCTTAAGCAGGAAGGGCCGGGAGAAATTTTTTTTGTTAACCGCTCAGGAGGAGCTAATCTCATTAATGGCGAAGATAGAGTAAGAGGTTAAATATCTGAAAGAATCAGACGAAAAGTTATTCCAGATAGAGGCTGGTTCAACTTTGTTGGATAAGGTAAAGAAGCTCAACTTTAAGATGAAGAGTGTGAACAAATCAGAAAGAAGGTTTCTGCATGTGAGGAGATAAAATTTTAAGACGATATTAAGGGATTGCTACAATATGAAGGCAAAATTTGGGTTACGCCAGTACCGGAAGTCAAAGAGGAAATTTTGAGTGAGGCTCATAGTTACAAATATTCAAATCACCTGGGAAGTACGAAAATGTACCAGGATCTCCAACAATATTTTTGGTGGCCAAATATAAAAAAGGAAGTTGTTGAGTGTGTGGCGAAGTGCTTAACGTGTCAGAAAGTCAAAGAAGAACACCAAAGACCAAGCAAATTATTACAACCGTTAGAGATACCAGAATGGAAGTGGGAGCATATCACGATGGATTTCTTGGTTGGTTTTCCAACGACTCAAAAAGGCTTTGACGTAGTGTATGGTCTCAGATTTATTGGACCCTTTCAGATATTACGAAGGGTTGGTAAGGTAGCTTATGAGGTTGTGTTACCTCCAGAATTAGACCATATTCATAATGTTTTCTATGTTTCAGTGTTACGACCATACAAGCATGATTACAAATATGTCATAGAATATGAACCAGTTTGAAAAGGATTTATCTTACGACGAAGTCCATGTTCAGATAGTTGACAGGAAAGAGCAAGTATTTAGAAACAAAGTAATACCTTCTGTTAAGGTAATATGGAGGAACCACAAAGCTAAAGAAGCTACTTGGGAAATCGAAGACGTTATGATGAAGAATTATCCTCAGTTAGTTACTTAAATCCTTATGTAGCGATTCTAGGGACAAAATCTTTTTAAGAGGGGAAGAATGTGACGAATGAATTAACTAAGTCATGATTCTGGGGACATAATCCTTTTAAGGAGGGAAGGATGTAACGAACGAGATTTTTGTATTTGATTTTAAATATTTTTATTAAATTAAATAAATATTTTACTTAATTTATTTATTGAGTTAAATAAATATTTGATAGAATTATTGTGGATTAATTTAATTAAGTGTTATGTGTTAATTAAATTAATATGGGATAATTTTATAGTTTGAAGTTTTAATTTAATTGGGATAATTAAATTAAATGAGTTATTAAATAATTATAATATTGTCCCAATTTAATTTAATAATAAAATTGGAGATTTAATGATTTGTTAAATAAATTATAATTTATAATGGGAATTATAAATATGTGGAAAATTGATTTAATAAGTTGATATTAACTTTAGTTTAATTGAATTTAAATAAAAGGGTTTGATTAATTAAAGTGTGACAATTGAACTATATTATATAAGTAATATAAAATAAATTAAAAGAGGGTTTAAAAGTGTTTTGTCAAACAAGACCTTATGGCTTTGAATTTTAAAACTGATAAAATTGATTTTCTAGTTGTGTAACTAATGGTTTAATAACGTGTATTATGTTTTTTGTCAGTTTTATTTTCTTTTCGTGTTATACACTTGGCCTAGCTTATTTGCAAAGAATACAAAGAATAAGAGAGAGTTTGAGAGAAAAATTGTGAGAAGGAATTATGTAAGAACAAGGAGTAGCAATCAAAGTCTTATAGTCATCTTCTAGCTAATCTAAACAAGAAAGCAAAGGTAGAATTCTTAGTTTTAAAGTTTTATTTTTATTTTCTAAAAAGTTCTCTATAATTGATTTTTGTGGATAATTGTTGAAAATATGAGTTTGTATGTTAATGGATGTTTATCACATGTTTTATATCATTCATTCATGATTTAGAGTAATCAAATTCATGGAAATATGTTTAAAAGTGAAGAAATCGAATTATAGTGAAATATATATGATATGGCTTATTTTAGAGTCAAAATTGATGCTCAATTCATGTAATAACTATAAATTGATTATTGGTTGTGTTAAAACATTTAGAAACGAAAAGAATGCAATTTTAATGGATTGATTTGGATGAGAAATGAATTCATGGTAGTTGATTTCGTTAAAGATGTCTAAAAATGAAGTTTTTGCAAGAACATTGAATTTAAGGGTTTAAATTTGATTGTTTGTGTTGTTTTGTTGGTTATAATCATGTAATACATGTTTAGTAGTGATTCTATGAAGTCTATATAGTCTGGGTATGCGTAATTTGTTGTGTGAGCGAAGTTTTTGGGTTTTTATGGCTTTGTTTGTGTTCTACACGAGCTGTCTCTGCGTGATGTTGTGTCGAGGCTCCGCATCGCCTATTTTGTGAGTAAACAAAGTGTTGCAGCGCTCTGGCAGTGTCTGTCACCGTGTCAAGGTGCCACAACGCCTGTTATGTGAATAAACATAAGTGCTGCAGCGCCGGTTTTAGTTCATTGGGCAGCTTTGCACCACCACTTGGCAGATTGGCCAAAAATGGTTATTTAAATGTACAATTTTTGGGGATGCTAATCTAATTGTATTTAATGATCATGAAAGTGTGTTAATCATATAATGAGATGATTAAACAGATTGTAACATGTAAAGAATGATTTCAAATGGTTAATTAATAAATTGAATGTAAACTTAAACTCGTTGTCTGTAAGTGTGGTATTGTGTTTAAGAGTTAAGACTTGTTTGTATGGTTAATATAATTAGGTTTAGAGTTATGAATTATGAAATTGATTTAAAGAGAAATGAACCAAGGATGTTAGTGGTATTATAATTAATTGGTGTTGTGTATGTAGGGTTAATTGGGGAACGTGAGTAGTAACTATTTAATCTACACACGAGGCAAGTTTCTTATCCCTATCTTGATATCTTTCGCAAGTTCTTTACCCTAACTTGATTACGATTACGCATGTTTCTTAACTAACTTTTCTTTTCCTCAAAGCTTAAATTGTTCAAGCTCGTTGTTTCTAATGAGAATTCCTAATTCTTTGAAAGTAATACCTTGGATGCACAATGTCTGTTCTATTGTACATTGTTGTTGTTCAATCTTTGATCATAAATATCATTGTTTAATTCTCTAATGTTGTAAAAAACTCTTATATGGCTAGTGAACCTTATTGATTTAACTAGTCCACAATTGATGAAGCGTTCTAAAATTCTAGAACTATTATAGAAGTTAATCCAAACCAAACTTTCTTTGGTGTGGACTCGAATGTCAAAACTGAGATGAACAACCCTATTATAGGGGATTATATAGCGTTAGCGTTAAGATGTTTGTGCACAATACATAGTACAAAGGGTTAATCCCCCTAAGTACGAGAAGTAAGGTCCATATAGTCTTATGAATGTTAAAGGTTTAAAGTAGAGATACTCGACAACCTAGGACATAGTTCATGGTCTTATGACCCTCAGATGTACTTTTGATCTTGTTCTCTACTCTTGATTCAAAAGTTGAGCTTTCTATTATTCAATAACCATTGATTATTCTCATGTTATCATTGTTGCTACTGTTAAACTTGTGGGCAATTGTTTGCTCAGTCTTGCATATAAAATATTAGAGCTAAAGTTGAGAAATTTGACGAGCCATCTACTAGTAAAGGCAATGGCAAGATGAACAAGTGTTGAAGACTTGTTTAAGTTATTTGATTCAATCTATGTAATGAGACTATTTTATTTATTGTTCCATTTTTGGATGATGATTTTAAGGTTAGATCACCTAGGATTATTTGAGAAGTTGTAACCCTTTAATAGGGAAGATTATCATTTAAGTTTGTTAAAGTTTATGTTTAAATGTTATCTTTTATTGTCGGTAGTTTGATGTGTTGTTTCGGACAGTGAACACCAAATCCTGTGGGAATGAAGTACCCAGATTTGGGGGTGTCACAGGATCGTCCCAACTCTCGGAATAGAATAAAGCACTAGGAGACTTTTATGCTCTAAACCTCTTAAAAATTGTGTTCTTTACATTATGTGTTTTTACTTTCTAGTTACTCTACGTTTTTATACATGTGACTAGTTTTCATTATCTGCACTAAATTTAGAACTGAGATTTTCTTTTAATCTTTAAAGGGGATTTCAAACTTATATTTTGTTTTGTTAATCTAAATCAAATTAACTTGATTAACTAATTTAGTAACTTTCATATTAAAGAAAATTTTAAAAAATCTATTCAACCCTCCATCTAAATCTCTTTGTGTTCTTTTGGGAATAACAAGTGGTATCAAGGCTTAGTTTTCTTGAACCAAGCTTTACAACTTAAGTAGATTCATAACATAAAATAAGACCAATTTTGAACTTGCTGGTGGAAACAAACCACCTTTGTGCAACAAAGATAAATTTGCTAATTGGAAGGTTCGTATACAGACTTATATGGACGTTATTGATGATAAACTCTTAGATTTTGTGTTTAATGGTCCATATGTACTTACCAAACTTGCTCCAACCCCAGAAAACAAAGTAGTTGTTCAGCTAAGAATAGAGTGGATTAATAATAAGAAAAAGCTTCTGACACTTGACAAGAGAGCTAAGAACATCTTGTTCATGACTCTAGAAGATAAACTGTTAGAGAATGTAGTCAACTATAAGAATGAAAAGGAAGTTTAAGAAGCTCTCCTAGTGTTGCATGAAGGGATTTAGGAATTAAGGAAGAACAAACAATATATACTCATTCAACAGTATGAGATGTTCTCTCACATTCCTGGAGAAGATATTACAACAACTTATGAAAGGTACAATGTATTGTTCAATTCAATTAGAGCATTTAGGAAAGTTTATCCCAACAAGGACTTGAACATCAAGTTTGTTAGGAATATGTATGTAGATTAGAAGGTTGCTTCATTAAGGGCGAGATTGATTAGAACATTAATAAGATTCCAAATTTATATGTTTTGATGATGAAACACATAAAGTATATTTATATGCATAAGTTTTGTACATTCCTTAATTGAGATATCTATGTATAAGGACTTAGAGAATAGAACGATAAAATTAGTTAGGTTGTTCTTTAACTTGTCTGCATATGTAATAGATAGGATCAATTGTAAAAGTTACTTTGCATGTTAGTAGTGTAAATGTTGTTAGCAGAGTAGCATATATGTTTGAAGAAAAATATGATTAATGTATGTTTGTATAAGTAAGTTTTGTAAAGTCCTTACAAATGATTTGATGTACAAGGACTTAGATTAGAAAGATCAAATAATGTTAGGTTGATCTTGTTGAGTTGATCTAATGTATAGCTGATAGGAATCCATTGATCGTAAAGTTACTCTGTCAGTTTCATAGTATGAAGATGAATCGCAGATTCAACAAATGTCCTTAAAGTATTAGGTGGATTATAGAACTCACACTGAATTTTAAGATAAAGATCAGTTCGTAGAGTGGATAAGATGATCACAAAGTTGCAAGGCTATCACAGAGTTATAGGAGGAATCACAAAGTTGTGATGATTATCACTTTACAAAGTAATGACTAACTTACAAAGTGATCAACGAATCGTAAAGTCAAGAAAAGATCGTTTAGTAAAGACTAAACGTAGAATACACCAAGCAGACACTAAATGAAAATCATATTGTAAGATAACTCTAAGATCGTTCAGTGAAGTCAAGATCGCAAAGTCAGCCTCAGAATTGTAAAGCATTACTTGTAAAGCTGACCATAAAGCTAAAAGTGATTGTAAAGTTTACCTTCATGCCATGGATATAAGTTGAAGACCAATAAAGAAGAACTTAATAGCAGAAGGACATACTCTAAAGATATCTTTGTATAGTCTTCACCAGAAGGAACTTTCAGAAGGACTCTATAAATATTAAATTGCAAAGATATTACGCCTGATCATAAAGCTTATAAAAGTTTGCAGAGTAATCAGGATTTCATAGAGAAGCAGCTGACACTGTAAATCACAAAGAGACAACTAGTTCAGAAACTGTTTTTGGCTTTGTAGAGTTGCTAAAGTGGAAAGAGAATGAATAAGAGTCTAAACATCAAGCCCAAATATTATGAAGCAATCAGATAGTAGAATAGAAATCAAAGTTTTATTCACAAAGCAAATAGAAGCTTAAGTCTACGATGTTTGTCACTCTATTATCAACCGTCAGGAGAACAAAGATTTGACCAGAATGTAGAGCTCAACCCTACGATTCTTCAGACAACAAATCATAGAGCCAAGTCAGGTCTGACAAGAGGAATGACAATGGAACGTTTCAAGTAGAAGATCCCAAGGTGTCAAACAATATATCCTTGGTAGAAATTAAAGGTGTGTCCACTGGCTATTTTATCGAAAGTGACCTATCAAGGAAGTAGGTAAAGCTGCAGTTTGATGTGAAAAGTCCTGAGTCAAAAAGTATGCCGACACAAAGCTCTAGGAGGTCAACATCAAGAATGTCAAAGTGTTTAAGCATTAAATGTTCCAACAGACATTTCTCAACGGGAATATTTTAAAAAAGTATAAAAGACAACGTCATTCAAAAATGAAAGTGGTGATGATGGGCATTTAGCAACTAATACAAAAAGGATCATCATCAGAAAAGAACACAGTGATGAAAGTTGAAAAACATAGAGTAAGTATCACTCTACGATTGAAGATGAATTTAAGGATGTTAAGTATAAAAAGAGAAGGAGATTAAATGTCACCTTGGCAACACATCATCAGAACATGAAAAGTTGATGAGTGATTGAAGAAGCCAGAGCAAAAAACCAAAGAGCTAAAGAGCTAGAGCCGAAGTGCCAAGATAATGGAGGAATGATAAAGCTAAAAGAAAAAATATGAAGAAGTCATGCAGTTTATGTTGGTGAAGTATGAGTGGTAGATCAGAAAGCCAATCTCAACTACCACTCTACGTTCCACCAAGAAAAATTACAACTAAACAGATGAAAACGTAGAGCAGAAGTCTACGACCCAACAAGTTTTCAAATCTACTAACCACAAGAAGATGTTGAGCTTAATGAAATTGGTTAGCAGCACATTAACTATAATCATGAGTAGCTGTGAACTGTAAGAAGAGATTGAGCGTCAAAGTCAAGTTCAACAAGCGTCAAGAAGATGATCACAACAATGTTGTTAAGTAACATAAGATGAAGAGCATTCATGCCATCTTAGTAGCACCTTCAACATACTTCAACATACAAAATTGGGGTCAGAGAATCTTGGTCTTAGTGACCAAATTGGGGTCAGAGGATCCTGATCTGAATGACCAAATGACGAGTTTAAGTGACTTGATGCTGAGACTTAGTGTCTCGAAGGAACCTTAGTGGTTCAGATATAAATGGTTTGTTAGGCCTATATCCTTAGTGGATATCCTACTCATGGAGTAGAAGAGTGGACTAGGAGTTGTTTAGTCTCTAAACCACTTAAAACCTCTTGTGTCTTTTAATTGAAGTCATTTACATTATGAAAATTATAATTTTTATATTTGTTATGTGCATAAGACTTAACATAGAACTGAGAATTCGTATAAATATTCAAGGGGAGTTTTCAAACTTATATTCCGATGTGCATAGCTAATCTTTATTAACTAAATATTTGGTAAATCTCAAATAAGTAATTGAAGAGTTTTTAAAGATTTATTCAACCTCCCCTTCTAGATCTCTATTGTGCCTTTGGAAAATAACAAAATTCATAAGGGCTTTACCAAACAAGCGGGATGCAAAAACCATTGAAATTAGAGAATCCAAGAACTTGCATAAAATGACTGTGCGAAAGCTCAATGTCAACTTGCTTACTTATAAGCTTGAGTTTAACTAGAGAGCTAAGACAACCATAATAACTAAAAAGACATGAGGGTGTAGTCCTTAAGGCTGTTGAAGTCTCCCTGAAGGCTCCCATAGAGGATAATAGTGAGATAAGATGACAATAATGAATATCTGGTCTTGCTAGCCAGAAACTAAGATGGTTTATAAGGAAAGGCAGAAGCAACAACAATAGAAGATACAACTACTACTACTACAATGTAACAGTTATGGGGACTAAAGGAACACAAGAGTAACTTCAACCACAACACTAATGAATTGGGACATATATTGTTTATTTTAATCCGAAATTGGTACTGGAGTTATAAAAAGATGAAAATAATGAAGAAGACTGGACTGGAAATTAACTATAAAACTGAAATAAGAATAAGGAATTAAGACAACTGAGGAAAAACATTTATGAAATTGGCATGTCTTCCCGCTCAACCTAAACTCTTTTTTATTCTTTAAATCCCCACTTTGCTGCCATAATCAAATCTCCGGAATTCCCTTGATTATTCCAGGAATCTGAGAATGATTCCTTACTTTAATTAAGACTCATATGATCATGTAAGATCCCACTAATTGCGCAAGAGAATTGTTACGAGAGTGACCTCGGGTTGTAGATTAACCATTACAATGTTTCCCCCTTTTGAAAACCTTATCCTCAAGGATTGAAATCTAGAAATTGAGCATGTATTGAAGCTGAATCCTCCCACGTTGCATCTTCAGGAATGATGTTGGACCATTGCACCAACATTTGAGGAACCATACGATTTCCTTTCTTTACCAATCTCCTACTCAAAACAGCAACTTAATGGACTAAAAATTGCCCTTCTGGGCCTACAGTAGGAAAAACAGTTATGTGGAATTTCTTAGCGCCAATTTTCTTCTTTATGAGAGAGACATGGAAAACATGATGAACCAAATAGCCTTGTGGAAGAGACAATTTGTAGGCTACCTTACCCACCTTTCCAATCACCTGATATGAGCCAAAATATTTAGAAGAAAGCTTTAAATTCTTTCTCAATGCAACAAAAGATTGTTTGTAGGGTTGGAATCACAAGTACACCCAGTCATCAACTTCAAATTCTCGTTCAGCCCTGTGAAGGTCATCATAGTGTTTGTAACTTTGTTGGGTCTGTTGAAAAGATTCTTTTAGTACATTGTTCAATAGGTCCCTTCCTTGGAAGAAGGATGCCACCGCTTTCACATTGGTAACTTCTGTGTTTGGGATATTCATTGCCCTGGATTTGGTTCCGTATAGAGCCTACTTTAATTAAGGCTCCTATGATACAGTAAGATCCCACTAATTGCGTATGAGAATTGTGGAATTACGAGGGTGACCTCTGGCTGTAGAATAGACATTACATACAATAACAAGAGAGACTCTTATAAAAAGAAGTTTCAAACTTTATATTAAGGGGTTAAATGCTTTCTAAGTCACTGTACTTTACGTCAACTTACAAATGGGTCACTGAACTTTTTTTTCTTACAGTCAACTCATTGTATTCGACTTTTCTAACAACCCATTAGAAAATCCGTTAAGTCAGGTTGACTTTTAACGGTTTGTCACGTAAGCAGCTGACTTGTGAAAAAAAAACTTATGTGTCGAGAATTATCATATATGGCCTTGATTATGTGGATTTAGAGGGGGAAAACTTAGAGAAAATAAAAGAATTATTTTAAAGTATAATATAAATTAGAAAATTTGGCCAAAACAATAAGAAAAAAAATAAAATATATTTAATTAATTTTGTAATAAATAGCAAATGAATTTTATTTAATTCTTTACAAATATAATAATATAAATTAGAAAGCGTTAGCCAAAAAATAAGAAAATAAATAAAAAATATCTTTAATTATTTTTGTAATTAATATCAAATTAATTTTTGTTTAATTATTTACAAATATAATAATATAAATTAGAAACGTTTCACAACAAAAAATAAGAAAATAAATGAAAATATCTTTAATTATTTTTGTAATTAATATCAAATTAATTTTTGTTTAATTATTTATAAATATAATAATATAAATTAGAAACTTTTACCAAAAAAATAAGAAAATAAATGAAATATATATTTAGTTATTTTTGTAATTAATATCAAATTATTTTTTGTTTAATTATTTACAAATATCAAATTAATTGTGAATTTGGAAAATTACGTGGAAAATAATTAAATAAAATTAATTTGATATTAATTACAAAAAAATAAATATATATTTCATTTATTTTCTTGTTTTTGGCAAAGTTTTCTAATTTATATTATTATATTTGTAAATAATTAAACAAAAAATAATTTGATATTAATTACAAAAAATAACTAAATATATATTTCATTTATTTTCTTATTTTTTTGAAAACGTTTCTAATTTTATTATTATATTTGTAAATAATTAAATAAAAATTAATTTGATATTAATTACAAAAATAATTAAAGATATTTTCATTTATTTTCTTGTTTTCTCGCTAATTTTTCATATTTATATTATTATATTTGTAAAGAATTAAATAAAATTCATTTGATATTAATTACAAAATTAATTAAATATATTTTTTATTTTTTCTTATTTTTTGGCCAACTTTTCTAATTTATATTATACTTTAAAATAATTCTTTTATTTTCTCCATAATGTTTCCCTCTAAATCCACATAATCAAGGCCACATAGGATAATTCTCGACACATAAGCTTTTTTTTTCAAGTCACCGCTATACGGCAAAATCGTTAAAAGTCAACTGATTTAACGGATTTTCTAACGGTTTGTTAGAAAAGTCGAGTACAATGAGTTGACTGTAAGAAAAAAAAAGTTCAGTAACCCATTTGTAAGTTGACGTAAAGTACAGTGACTTAGAAAGCATTTAACCCTTTCTATTAAGAAAGAGAATTCTTGGTTTAGTTCTCCCCTTAACGACAGAAAAAAAAGATTGATTTGTGCTATAACTGCAAAAAACCAGACCAGTACATTGCTAACTGCAACAAGCCTACGAGAGTCGAGAGATGAACTCAAAAAAGAACAAGAAAAAGGAGCAGTCAAAGAAGGATCAAAAGGCATAAGGGGGGTGTATTCAATTAGGATTTTTAAAGACTTTTTTTAAGTGACAAACTTTTGTAGAATTTGTGGATTTTAATGACTTTTAAAGACTTTAAAGACTTTTTTAAAATGACTTTTATAGACTCCATGAAATAATTATAAGATTTTTATAAACTTTTTTATCAAGATTGTGATAGACTTTTGTATACTTCTAATATATAAAATTGAAAGATCGTTAGATTTAAGATTAAATTTTGCTACACAGTTAAATTATTTATTATATTTTTTAGTGCATATATTATAAATAATAGTCCACTGTTTATGATAACAACTTTCAGAAAAAACATATTATACAAAATTTCAAGTTCTGACAATATTATTTTATCTAAGCATTATAATACATATATATTATAATATATTTATTACATGGCTTCTGATCATTCAATTATTGGCTCCATGATTTCATTTTTTTTCCTTCGCAAAAAACGAAATCCACACTCTTGTGTGAGCGTGTGATTCAATACCATATTGATTGCTTTACTACTATATATATATATATATATATATATATAAGACAAAATGCTCATATTGATTGTTTTACTACTATCCAGAGTAACATATTATTATTTTACTATATATATATATAATCCCTCCTTTTACCAAATCATGCAGTATAATTAATAATAAGACAAAAAGCTTTAAATATATATACATACATAATCTTCACAATTGATCTGAGAGTTTCATGATTTTATCTCATCTTTATTAAATAAATTTCTTTTGTCTTTGTAATAGAAGCTTTCGAGCTGCCGTTTTCTCCCTTACCAATTTTCTGTGCTTTTTCCCTCTTTCCTCAATTACAAGTACCGTGTGACAGATTAGGTCTTTAGTTATTTGTTTACTTATTAATATATCTTGTTAATTCTCTTAATTATAATGTGATTTAATTTTATCCACATATAAATTAAATCCAATTTGTTTTAAGGTTCAATTTTACCAAATTAATTTATCCTTCACATATTAATACTTATTAGTCCAAATAAAATAAATAACTAGTTTGACCCAATAAAAGATAAAGTCCAATTAAATTATTTAAAATATAAATATAAATGTTATTTATTTATTTTATTTTATTTCTTTATTATTATTTTTTATGGGTATTATGTAAGACCCCAACATTTATGAATAAAGATTAATTTTTCTCTAAATATCATTTTAAATATTATGGTGTGGATTTGATATAATGTTATACTTGTAGGTAATATTTATAAATTTTGCAAAGTAAGCAAGTTGTTATAAAATATTCGTTTGGTCGGGAATATTCTTTTTGTTAGAGAATATCCAAATGCGATGGAACAATCATTGGTGGACCCCTAATGTAATTATTATCGGTGTTAGAAAAGCAGCGAAATATCTTTTATAAAAATAACGGCGAAAGTTTTCACCGTTAACTATTGAAATACCGGTGGTAAAAGTACGATGTCTGGCGTGGTTGCATAGTAGCACCACGGTATTTGCACGATATCTTGGATTATTGATGATTACGTAAGAAGTCACTACTCAATAATTATTACGATAATTCTTGTTCAATATTTTATTTTATTGATTCAATAATTGCTACGTTGATATTTTATATTATTGATTCAATAATTGTCATTGCACAGTATTTCAAATTATCAAATCAATAATTCATATTATTTGAATAATATTATTATTTGCATTATTGACAATGTCTAGAAAGTTTTGTCGAGGAAAGGGGTTTGGTGACCTAATTGTGCGCTAATAGGGAGAAATCCTTATTGGAAAGCCCCCTCTTTTCTGGGAATGGCCTGGTTGTCAATATTGTAATTTTGTAATATTATTTGTAAATAATTAATTGTTGATATATATGATAAGAAAATATATATTCAATGTGGATTTAAACTGAGGAATTTTTAGCATGTGACATTTTATGAAAGTTGGTATTTTATCTTTTCCGATAAAATAATTCATTCAAATATATTATTATAATATTACATTATAGTAGTATGATGTAATTATATAATAGTATGTTTTTTATAATTTGAATGGTAACATTATTATAGTAAATTCATGGTATAAAAGTAAAAGGATGTGGAAGAGAACAAATTGAATCTGAATTTCTATGATGTAAGCGATGATGTCATCGGACGATGAGGTAAGCAATGATGTAATATGATCGATGATGTAAGTGATGATGTCATAAATTATGGCAAAAAGACTATGCCAAGCCTATAAATAGAAGCTCATTTCTTCATTATTTTTCAAAAATTCATTCAAGCTATACAGAGAGAAAGTATAGAGAGAATAAGAGAGAAAGAAGAAGAGTATTTTGTTACTACACTATTGCAGTATCCAATCTCCTACTAAGGTAAGGGGTATTATTTCTTTCGTATTCGTAAGTGATATTATTCTTGTTAAATATTCGTAAGAAATAATATTTTCTTCTATACTCTGTAGTATCTAAATAATATTATTTCGTTTCATATTTCTAATTCTACACTTATGTTGATAAGTATTGCTTCTATACTCCATGAAATTAGTAGAATATCATTGATATTTGCACTTCATTCAGTATCTTTTCATGGAAATATTATTCTGAGTATTCTTGATAAATTTTAATCTTTTCATGCCGGGGTACTATTCACGGGTTACTATTCCTGAATTACTATTTACGGGGTACTATTTACTCGGTTACTATTCACAGGGTACTATTCACGACAAAAAAATTGATTTCTTTTCTGTTCAAATTATTTTTGATACAATATTATTCTTTAATTTTACTCCACAAAGTAGTATCATGTTGGCAATTTGGACATTATTGAATTCTGGATAAATTAAATAATAAATCTTTAAAATTTATCATTGCTCTCATTTAAATTGAATTCTTATATCATTGTCATCATCCTCATGTTTATATTGTGATGAAAGTCATCTTTGGTCGTAGTGCATAGATGGGCTGTTGATTGGTATGATTATAACCAGGGATTATTCGGTATAATCATGACCCATAATGTTACAAATGATGTGGTAAAAGTCATCATTGGCCCGTAGTACATTGATGGACAGTTGTTGGTATGATCATGACTATTGGTGATACTAATGAATATTCTTGGCCCGTAGTGCATGGATGATTCGATGATGTGAATTATTTATTAAGCTGAGTCTCAGCGATAAAACCGTTGATAAACTTTTAAAATCATAGAAGATAATAGATATCATGCTCTACTTGACTCTTCTAGTGGATTGCTTGTTCCGTTGCAGTTAAACTTGATGTTTATTATATTTTATCAGTTTAACACTTGTTTTGTGACAGTGTTTGAAAATGACATCCGAGAATTTTGAGATTAGAAATGGAGCACAGGAGACCGTTGAGTTACCATAGATCAATACCCAGGATAATGTGCACTAGGAAGGCAATAATCATCAGGTAAACAACAACACCGACCAAATGATAAAGGACGGAATGTTCAGAGTTTTTCTGTAATTCATGCAACATCAGGTGAGAGAGAACCCTGTCCAAAATGCAGGTGGAAACACTGGCAACTCAAAGTTAGTCACCGCTAAACAATTCAAGGAACTGGGACCACCGGAGTTTTTGGGAAAGCCAAAACCACTTAAGGCAGAGGCGTGGATAAGGCAGATCACCAAGATATTTGATGTCTAGGGATTCTCCGAGGAGCAAAAGGTTCCTTTTTCAACCATCATATTGCGAGGAGAGGTAGATTACTTGTGGGAATTCGTAAAACTTACCCAACCTGCCGCACTAAAAATGTCTTGGGAGAAGTTCCAAGAACTGTTCAACGACAAGTACTTTCCTGAAAGTATTTGTCACATGAAGGAGGTAGAGTTTATCAAGCTGGAGCAAAACAATATGATCGTGTCACAGTACGAAGCTAAGTTTGCCGAGTTATCCCGGTTTGCGTCCTACTTGGTTGATAATGAGAAGAGAATGACGCGGATGTTTCTAAGAGGTTTGAAAGCTGAGATACATCAATACCTAATTTCTCATAAACTATGTTTGTATTTAGATGTTGTAAATAGGGCTAAGTTATTAGAGCGCATTAATGAGTTAACCCAACCAAGAGAGAGCAGCCGGTAAATCGATAATACCAGTGGTAGCAATCATCGAAGCGGTGACAACAAACATGGAGGGAATCAACATGCCAGAAATGGTAACCACTTCGGTGGTAATCATGGCCAAGATAATAGAAGTGGAAATTTCAAGAAGAGGAAATTCAATAATGATGGAAAGACGTCAAGACCAAAGACTGTTGTTAAAGAAGGAGAACGACCGGTCAGATATGTTACAAATAAATGCGAGGGAGGGACACATCATCCAAACTGCATGCGCAGCAGATTCAAAGCATGTTACAATTGTGGAAGAGAAGGTCACCTAGCCCGATTTTGTCATGCACCAAAGTCAAGTCCAAATTTGGGATGGAGGCATCAAAAGGCCGCCCTGCATAAGATAAAACCAGTAGTTCAAGGAGGCGTTTGTCGTAACCTCCCAAAAAGCGAGGAATCTGAACGAGGTGATCACGGGTAAGCTAATCATAAATTCTAGCGAAGTCTATACCTTATTTGATACCGGTTCTACCCATTCTTTTATTTCTCCTACTTGCGCTCAACGTTTAAATTTAACTCTGGAGAAATTAGACTTTGATTTATCTGTTAAAACTCCGTTGGGAGAAACCTTCATTACATCCATTGTTTATAAGTCTTATTTGATTCAAATCGGTAGTCGCACGTTACCTGTCGATCTTATCTCTTTGAAAATACTTGCATTTGATGTGATTTTAGGGATTGATTGGTAAACTACTCATCAGGCTAAAATTGATTATTTTCGTAAGGTTGTTAGCTTTCATATTCCTAACTAACCTATTATGCGAATTCAAGCAACCAAACCAATAAAGTCAATCACTGTCATATCAAGCCATAAAATTATTCGTTTATTGAAAAATGGATGTCAAGCTATCTTAGCCCATGTCACGAATTTAAACAAAAATACGTCAGATTTGAATGATATTTCTATTGTTAATAAATTTCCTGACGTATTTCCTGAAGAACTTCCTGGCCTACCCCCAGAGCGAGAAATCGAATTTTGTATCGACCTTAAACCCGGTACAAAACCCATTTCCAAAGCCCCATATCGAATGGCTCCTATTGAACTTCAGGAGTTAAAAACCCAACTATAGGAATTGTTAGACATCGGTTTTATTTGTCCTAGTACATCTCCTTGGGATGCTCCTGTTTTATTCGTAAAGAAGAAAGATGGAAGTATGCGACTTTGTATTGACTATCAGGAGTTGAATCATGTCACCATCAAAAATAGGTACCCGTTACCTCGAATTGAGGACCTGTTTGACCAATTGCAAGGTGCTAAATTCGTTCCAGATATCATCAGTTAAAAGTTAAAAGTTATGACATTCCAAAGACTCCTTTCAGAACTCGGTACGGGCATTACAAATTCCTAGTAATGTCTTTTGGATTGACTAATGCTCCTGCGGCCTTCATAGATATGATGAACCGAGTATTCAAGGAATATTTGGATCATTTTGTTGTTGTCTTTATTGATGACATCCTCATATACTCCAAAAGCCGTGAAGATCATGAGCAACACTTGAGGCTAATCCAAAAGCTTCGTGAAAATAAGCTATATTCCAAGTTGAAGAAATGCGAGTTCTGGCTTGAGGAAGTAGCATTCCTTGGGCACGTGATATCAAATCACGGAATATCTGTTGACCCGGCAAAGATTGAAGCAATTCAAAGCTAGGAGCAACCTAAGTCGCCATCAAGTACGTAGCTTTACAGGCTTAATTTGGTTATTATCGGAGATTCGTGAAAGGATTTTCTCGAATCTCTACTCCATTAACTCAGCTGACTCGAAAAGATATAAAATTCGGTTGGAGCGAGGAATGTGAGAAGAGTTTTCAAGAACTCAAGATGAGACTCATTTCAGCACCTGTTCTGACAATACCATCTAGTTCGGAGGGATATGTCATCTACAATGATGCTTCAGGCAATGGTTTAGGATGTGTTCTCATGCAACATGGGAAAGTCATAGTCTATGCCTCGCGAACACTCAAAGAATATGAGAGGAATTATCCTACTCATGATCTAGAGTTGGCAGCTATCGTTTTCACACTTAAAATCTGGAGGCATTACCTGTATGGGGAGAAAGTGGAGATCTTTACAGATCATAAAAGCCTCAAATATTTCTTCACTCAAAAGGAACTCAACATGCGGCAACGACGTTGGCTTGAACTGCTGAAAGATTATGATCATACTATTCAATACCATCCTAGAAAAGTGAACGTGGTAGCTGACGCATTGAGTAGAAGATCATATGCGGGTACGATTGCGATATTGTCAACGCAAAGGCCCATTTTGTATGACTTGCAAAGGATGGAGATAGAGATAAAGACTCCAGGGACCCACGTGATGATGGCAAATATACGAGTAGAACCAACTTTAATCGATAAAGTTAAAGTTGCTCAAACTACAGACCTGGAGCTGATGCGTATAAAGAAGAAAGTGCAAGAAGGTGCTATTCTGAAAGTAAGAATCGATGAAGAAGGAATACTTAGAGTCAACTCCAGACTTTGTGTTCCTAACGACTCTGATTTGAAGTATAAGATTATGATGGAGGCGCACAACACACCATTTATAATCCATCCTGGAAGTACCAAAATATATCATGATATTCGACATACATTGGTGGAGCAATGTGAAGAGAGAGATAGCAAAGTTTATCTCAAGGTGTTTAACATGTCAACGTGTCAAGACGGAGCATCAAGTGCCAAATGGTCCATTGCAACCACTTGAACTTCCAGAATGAAAGTGGGAGCACATTACCATGGATTTCGTTATCGGTCTTCCCAAGGTTTCTCAAGGCATAGATGCAATTTGGGTCATTGTCGATAGATTGACCAAGTCTGCTCATTTCTTACCTATACGAGAAACTTATACACTTGAACGTCTTGCTCGTATTTACATAAATAAGATTGTAAGACTGCATGGCATGCCATTATCCATAGTTTTTGATCGAGACCCAAGATTTACTTCACGGTTTTGGGTCAGTTTGTAAAAAAGTATGGGCACGGATTTACGATTTAATTCGGCATATCATCCTCAGATGGACAGGCAGTCGGAGAGGACTATTCAAACTCTGAAAGATCTATTAAGACTTTATGTCCTTGACTTCAAAGGAAGTTGGGACAAGTTCTTGCCATTGGTGGAATTCTCCTACAACAACATTTATCAAGCAAGTATCGGAATGGCTCCGTTCGAGGCCTTGTATGGAAGAAAGTGTTGTTCTCCAGTATGCTAGAAATTCAACATATAGCGATGAGCTATAGCGACGGTCGGCACGGAACCGTCGTTATAGGGTATCTAATAGCAATGGTCGACACAAAACCGTTGGTATAGAGGTATTTCATAGAACCTCCCACTTTCCCCCAAGTCATTTCAGTATCTTCGCTTCAATTTTTCCCCCAAATTATCTTCGTTCGTTATTTCTCCCATTCGTTATTTCTCCGATAAAAAATAGCTGATAATGCCTTTCCTTCTTATCTCCATACTATCTCTCTTATCCTAACCCACCAGCCCGAATCTAACTCTTCTTCAGCACAATCAATGTCTTCTTCATTTCCCAATTCCAAGTCCGTCGATTTAGATTAAGCATCAAGTCCGGCCTCCAAAGTCGCCTCGATTTGTGTACTTGATTTACGTGCATCAAGGCAACGAATTGCTCTTGAAATGAGTTCTTGGGATGTGTATCATCCTAGAAATTACTATTTGTCGCATCTCAATCTTGATGTCTAGGATCTTCGAGAGAATTGAGCTTGCAAAGTATATCAAATCGGATTATCCTCTCATGCCCTAACTGGTAAAGTATATTGGTGTTGGTGTTGGGTGGTTCTGCCTTTGTTGGTCACGGATTTAAACAAAAATAGGTCAAATTTGAATGATATTTCTATTGTTAATATATTTCCTGACGTATTCCCTGAAGAACTTCCTGACCTACCCCTAGAGCGAGAAATTAAATTTTGTATCGACCTAAAACCCGGTACAAAACCCATTTTCTAAACCCCATATCGAATGGCTCCTATTGAACTTCAGGAGTTAAAAACCCAACTACAGGAATTGTTAGACATCGGTTTCATTCGTCCTAGTACATCTACTTGGGATGCTCATGTTCTATTCGTAAAGAAGAAAGATGGAAGTATGCGACTTTGTATTGATTATCAGGAGTTGAATCATGTCACCGTCAAAAATAGGTACCCGTTACCTCGAATTGATGACTTGTTTGACCAGTTGCAAGGTGCTAAATTCTTTTCAAAGATCGATCTTAGTTCCGAATATCATCAGTTAAAAGTTAAAAGTGATGACATTCCAAAGACTCATTTCAGAACTCGGTACGGGCATTACGAATTCCTAGTAATGTCTTTTGGATTAACTAATGCTCTTGCGGCCTTCATGGATATGATGAACCAAGTATTCAGGAATATTTGGATCATTTTGTTGTTATCTTTATTGATGACATCCTCATATACTCCAAAAGCCGTGAAGATCATGAGCAACACTTGAGGCTAATACTCCAAAAGCTTCGTGAAAACAAGCTATATGCCAAGTTGAAGAAATGCGAGTTCTGGCTTTAGGAAGTAGCATTCCTTGGGCACGTGATATGAAATCATGGAATATCTACTGACTCGACAAAGATTGAAGCAATTCAAAGTTGCGAGCAACCTAAGTCAGTTACCGAAGTACGTAGCTTTCTGGGCTTAGCTGGTTATTATCGGAGATTCGTGAAAGGATTTTCTCGAATCTCTACTCCATTAACTCAGCTGACTCGAAAAGATATAAATTCGGTTGGAGCGAGGAATATGAGAAGAGTTTTCAAGAACTCAAGATGAGACTCATTTCAGCACCTGTTCTGACAATACCATCTAGTTCGGAGGGATATGTCATCTACAATGATGCTTCAGGCAATGGTTTAGGATGTGTTCTCATGCAACATGGGAAAATCATAGTCTCTGCCTCGCGAACACTCAATGAATATGAGAGGAATTATCCTACTCATGATCTAGAGTTGGCAGCTGTCGTTTTCACACTTAAAACTGGAGGCATTTACGTATGGGGAGAAAGTGGAGATCTTTACAGATCATAAAAGCCTCAAATATTTCTTCACTCAAAAAGGAACTCAACATGCAAGAACGACGTTGGCTTGAAACTTTGAAAGATTATGATCATACTATTCAATACCATCCCCGAAAAGTGAACGTGGTAGCCGACGCGATTGAGTAGAAGATCATATGCGGCACGATTGCGATATTGTCAACGCAAAGGCCCATTTTGTATGACTTGCAAAGGATGGAGATAGAGATAAAGACTCCAGGGACCCACGTGATGATGGCAAATATACGAGTAGAACCAACTTTAATCGATAAAGTTAAAGTTGCTCAAACTACAGACCTGGAGCTGATGCGTATGAAGAAGAAAGTGCAAGAAGGTGCTATTCTGAAAGTAAGAATCGATGAAGAAGGAATACTTAGAGTCAACTCCAGACTTTGTGTTCCTAACGACTCTGATTTGAAGTATAAGGTCATGATGGAAGCGCATAACACACCATTTACAATCCATCATGGGAGTACCAAAATATATCATGTTATTCAACATACATTGGTGGAGCAATATGAAGAGATAGATAGCAAAGTTTATCTCAAGGTGTTTAACGTGTCAATGTGTCAAGATGGAGCATCAAGTACCAAAAGGTCCATTGCAACCACTTGAAATTCTAGAATGGAAGTGGGAGCACATTACCATGGATTTCGTTACCGGTCTTCCCAAGGTTTCTCAAGGCATAGATGCAATTTGGGTCATTGTCGATAGATTGACCAAGTCTGCTCATTTCTTACCTATACGAGAAACTTATACACTTGAACGTCTTGCTCGTATGTACATAAATGAGATTGTAAGACTGAATGGTATGCCATTATCCATAGTTTCTGATCGAGACCCAAGATTCACTTCACGGTTTTGGGTTAGTTTGTAAAAAGCTATGGGCACGGATTTACGATTTAGTTCAGCATATCATCCTCAGATGGACGGGCAGTCAGAGAGGACTATTCAAACTCTGGAAGATCTATTAAGACTCTGTGTCCTTGACTTTAAAGGAAGTTGGAACAAGTTCTTGCCATTGGTGGAATTCTTCTACAACAACAGTTATCAAACAAGTATCGGAATGGCTCCGTTCGAGGCCTTGTATGGAAGAAAGTGTTGTTCTCCAGTATATTGGGATGAGGTGGGTGAAGTAACGTTGTTGGGACCAGAATTGGTACGTATGACTACGGAAAAGATTCAAATGATCCGGCAACGTATAAAGACCTCACAAGATCGACAAAAGAGTTATGTTTATCTTCATCGAAATGAAGTGGAATTCAATGTTGGAGAACATGTGTTGTTACGTGTTACTCCATAGAAAGGAGTTACAAGATTTGAAAAAAGAGGAAAGCTCAATCCTCGATTTATTGGCCCATTTGAAATCCTCGATCGAGTAGGAACTGTGGCTTATAGACTTGCCTTAACGCCAAGTATATTTCGTGTTCATAATGTTTTTCAAATATCCATGTTACGTAAATATGTGGAAGACCCGAACCACATTATTGAGTTAGAACCGGACGAAATTGCAAAAGATTTAACGTATAAAGAGGTACCTGTTAAAATTTTGGATAAGAAGGAACATATTCTACGCTCCAAGGTTATACCTCAAGTCAAAGTTTTGTGAAGAAACCACGATGTTGAGGAAATGACCTGGGAGTTAGAATCTGAAATGAAGTCAAGGTATCCTCACCTCTTCGATATACCAGGTATGTACTCTAATTTCGAGGACGAAATTTCATAAGAAGGGGAGGTTATAATACCCCAACTTTTATGAATAAAGATTAATTTTTCTATAAATATCATTTTGAATATTATGGTGTGGATTTGATATAATGTTATAGTTGTGGGTAATATTTATAAATTTTGCAAAGTAAGCAAGTTGTTATAAATATTCGTTTGGTCGGAGAATATTCGTACGATGGAACAATCATTGGTGGACCCCACAGCAGAATTATTGCCGGAGTTAGAAAATGACAGAAATATCTTTTTATAAAAATAACGGCGAAAGTTTTACCGTTAATTGTTGAAATACCCGGTGGTAAAAGTACAGTAATACGCGTGGTTGCATAGTAGCACACGGTATTGTACAGTATCTTGGATTATTGATGCTTACGTAAGAAGTCACTACTCAATAATTGTTACAGTAATTACTGTTCAATATTTTATTTTATTGATTCAATAATTGCTACATTGATATTTTATATTATTGATTCAATAATTGTCATTGCACAGTATTTCAAATTATCAAATCAATAATTTGTATTATTTGAATAATATTAGTATTTGCATTATTGACAATGTCTAGAAAGTTCTGTCGAGGAAAGGGGTTTGGTCACCTAATTCATGCGATAATCAGGAGAAATCCTTATCGGAAAGCCCCCTTTTTCCTGGGAACTACCTGGTTGTCAATATTGTAATTTTGTAATATTATTTGTGAATAATTAATTGTTGATATATATGATAAGAAAATATTTATTCTGTAATATCCCGAGTGTTTATGAGTTGAGTATATGATAACGATCCTTAAAAAAGGAAATGAACGGGTCAAAGAATATGTAATACTCAAATATAATTGAGTCTAAGTAAAGGTTATGAAATAAAACTTACAAGAATTTGTTATAAAGAATGGTGGTAATGGTAATAAATAAAACCTATATTAAGGTGACGTGTTGAAGTTATTCAACGATAATTGTGAAAGAGATTTTGTGAAAACCTTAGTAAGGTAGGGTGTCGATGATTCCGAGGACGGAATCCTTATAAGGAGGGAAGGATGTGACAACCCGAATTTTTATAACTTATTAAAATAGGAATTTAATAATTAAAATTCTTATTATGAGATATTTTGAGTTTGAGTATGTATATATGCGTGCTGTATATTTTGAAATATGTGATCTGGTGTGAAGAGAAATATATACTCATATGTTGGAAAAGTGAGGTTCAATAGTTAAGTTAACTATTGAAGAAATTAGATGAATTTGGTAATTATTTTAAATATTTATTGAATTAAATAAATATTTTAAATAATTTATTTAGTGAGATAAATAAATATTCGATGAAATTGTTGTGTAATAATTTAGTTAAGTGTTTATATTAACTAAATTAATGTATGGTAATTTTATGGATTGAATATTTAATTTTATGAAATAATCAAATTAAATTAATTATTTAATAATTATAATATTGTGTAATGGTGTTTTTTAATTTAATTGATTAATGGAATTAAGGAATGATTAATTTAGAAGGTTAATATTTATTAAATAAATATTAAGAATTGTGTTGGCTAAGTAAATATTATGTGGATAATTAAATATTATGATTTAAATTTAATAAGTGTGACATTTGTATATATAATAAGCAAAACATGAAAATAAATTAAAAGGAGGTTGGAAAGGGTTTTGCCAAACATGGTCTTGTGACCTTTGGCATAATTTAACTGATGAAGCCATATAATTATACGCTTAATGTTATATCAGTTTTATGTTACGTGTTTTATCAGTTTAGTTTTATACATATATTTTCCTAAGTCTAAAAGCAAGAAAGAAGAATACAGAGAAGAGAGAAATTGAGGGAATTGAGAGACAAGGTTGAAAATCAAAGAAAGAGAAGAAGAAGGGTAATCATCTTGTTAATCATCTATTCCAAGAATCAAAGAGGTAATAACATATTCTACAAACTTTAGTATATGTGTTCTTAGAGTTTTCTTTTGAAACTTATATTTTATTGGATGATATGATAAAAATAGATATTATATATATGTTGGTAGATGATTATAATCTGTATATGTTGTCTAGGAATGATTTTTAGAAATCAAAATCCATGGAAACATGTTTAGGATGAAGAACTTGGTTATGTGATAATATATATTTTGGCTTACTTTGAGACCAAAATTAGTGGTTGAATCATGTGCTAATCTATAAATTGGCAATGGTTTGTGTTAATACATTCAAAAACGAAAATAACACAAGTTGAATGAATCAATCTTGTTAAGAAACAAATTCGAAGTGAATGAATTCGCTAAACATGTTAAAATATGAAAATTTAGTATAAACATGAGTTTTAAGTCAAGATTTGGGTTAGTTAATGTTCTTGTAAATTGTTAATTCTTTGCTATGTTGTAGTTCTATGAATTACAAATCCATAGAATCAAAAACGGACTAATTTGGATGTATATAACTTAAGTTATGAAGATTAGTAGGACAAAATGTCAAAAATCATAAAAAAACATCATGAATCGGGCGTAGCTAATCGCGACGCACTTCACAGAGAGCTGGTGTGCAAAAATTTGAGTGTTGCTAGGAGTCATGTGGTGGCATGAAAAAAAGGTACGCGCCCATGTCTCGCCGACCGTGACTACTTTGACCTAGTTTGGTAAAACGACCATAACGTTTTCATACAAACTCCGATTAAGGCGATTCAAGATGATCCGAAACGAGGCATAATAGACCTACAACTTTTGTTCTTTACGTTTTTCAATTTGAGGTCGTTAGGAAGGGTCAAAACAGTCATCTTTGTGACTGTTACGTAATCGGAGGCAATCGAAGGGCGTCGGGCATGCACGTATGCAAGTGTAATGCTCTTGACGATAAGAGATGTTATTCTAAGTTATAGAACATGAATATTATGAAGTATAATGATGCTTAACCTTAATAAATGATATATTAGATAAGTTATATACGCATACTAAGCACACACAAGAGAGACAAATTGGGCGTGTGACGAATAAACGTTGAAACGTCGTGATAAGTGATAATGAACATAAAAAGTGTTTTAAATCAAATGAAATGAATATTATAAGATATTGAATAGTGTTAATATAAAACCAATAAGTAGTCCTAGCAAGACTTAAACACTTGAATAAACTTCAAATATGAAACATAGCGAGCTATAAGTCAAAAGTTAACACAATCAAATTGAACATTGTGTATTCATAATAGGAAGGGTTATGAGATATAGAGTAAAGTTTACGTTACAACTACTATGCATTGCTATGTGACTAATAGTTGATGTGCATGATTACATAATTGTGTAGGGCACGTGAAGTGCAGATAGCTGTAAGCTGTTAAACGTTTATTGGTAAACAACGATCAAGGCAAGTCTTTCAGTTCCTATTTGCTATGTGAACTTGGTGATTAACTGTTTAAAATCTTTATTGCAAAGAGCATGATGTGTTATATATATGTTGAATGAATGAAATGTTAAAGTCAACTTATGACTACGTTGATTAAGTAAAGCATGCTGATTGAGTAAGGAACTCGATCTTTATACTTGTTATATGAACTGTAACATGTATGTTATGTTAGTCTAATGTTTATGAGATATATGTTGAGCATGTTATTATGTACTACGTGATGCATGAAAACTGTTAGATTTTTCTTTGGTCATCGAGCTCAACCTTGCAAATAACCATTTTTGCAGGTTAAGGATTGAAGGTAACACTATGTGCTACTTGAATGACGTGGATCCAAAATAATACACGAAGATTAATATTTTAGCTAAAGTTTTTATTTCATTATACCATGATGAGGATTCATTAATGTATTAAACGTTTTCTCTTCAGGAAATGAGAATGTAGCTGGGACTAGTCGGGGAACGGAGTGACGGTCCAAATGTTTGAATTAGTAGTCCTCACTATTCTGTGAAATAGTGTGATAATAAATGTAATGAGGACTTATTTTAAGTTTGAATACTGTCTAGAAGACAATATTTGTATTAAAACTCACAGCTTATGTTGTGTCGTATTCTACACGACACTTAACAGTTGTATAAATTAAGTTTATATTTGTATTCTGTACTATGTATTTGGGGACTCATAATGGGTGATGTATACATATTTTGGAGGCGTCACATATTACACCGCAATTTATGGGTTTCCTCTTTACTAGCGATCCGAATTTTCACTTTTGTGTTTAATATTTGGAAGTCTTTAAAGATGAGGTCAGACTTTGGGTTGATAGTTATAATTCTTCTTCTAAAGTTTGTCAAACTCTACCATTTGATAGAAATCTAAAAAATCTATGACTTTTTGAATACCAAAATACTTTTATAGACTTTGTAAAAATCTTATTTCAATACCACCTAACTTTTATAGATATTAAAAAAGTTGTAACTGAATACCAGTAAACTTTTATAAACTCATTAAATGTCTTGATTGAATACAACTAAACTTTTAAAATCTTTTAAAATCTTAATTGAATACATCCCCTAAAGAAAGTATCACAAAAAGGAGAAAGACCTTGAAACAAACATTGGACTGGATTAAATAGTCTAGTCCGTAATAATAGTCTGGAGCAAAACAAATACTAATTGTTAAAATAATCCCATTTAATTTAATGATTAATTACATATTTTAGTACATTTTTAGAAATAATTACAATAATGGTGCATCCATAAAATAATTACAAAAGTAATACACTTTTCCATATTTATTTACAATATTAGTGTAATAGGATTCCTTAATTTAAGGTATTAGTATTCAGGTTGTTAGTTTTGTCCTTCATCGAAGCGAAGATCTTGTGTCCTTCATATACCACTAATACACAAAAGAAGGCATCGTCTGTTTTGACTCCCAATACCCATTCTCTCTCTACAAAACTATTTCAGCTTCAAAGTCCTTTGCTTTTCCTTAGCTGATGGTATTTTATAGAAATGATTTATTGACACGATGAAGAAGTGGTTACAATTTTGGTGCCAAAAGGAAGAAATCACAGCCAAGAGTTCGCCACCACGGACTTCAAAGCGTCGAGAATCTCATCGTGGTTCTTTCTCACTCCTCCCAATAATTTCACAAACAAAACCCTACAAATGACTCATCTTCTTCCTCAACCTCCATGGATTAAAGCGTAAATACCGACACTGAGTTATAGAAGATATGGCAATGAACTAATTCAAAAGTTCATTTCTCCGCCGATCAACCCGAACCCAGCCAGGTCACTTGCGGTTCAAATTTTCTATATATTAGTATATGTTATATTTGTTTGAAATAAATTTTGACATATCAATCAAAGTTACCAACATGTTTGGCGTAAATGAAATTTAATTGGCAAATTGTTGTTGCCCGTAATTGGATTTCGTGGAGTCGCATTTGGAAGTGTAGGCGGTGTTGGTGGTGGTGGCATATTCGTCCCAATGCTTACCTTGATTATTGGATTTGATCCAAAATTAGCAAATCGATAGAAGAGATTGGTAACTAAACATTCATACCAAAGTAACTAAACCTTCATACCAAGGTTACCAAACCTTCATACCAAGGTTACCAATCTACCTCCACACCTGCAGTTTTTTCATAATGCAGTTGGTAACCAAACATTCATTGTGACGACCCCAAAATAGGTATATATCACCCATCTTGAGTCGCCAAATACATGGTACAAAATTCAAATACAACTTAATTATACAACAGAATTCACCAGGCATGCGATAGACCACACAGACAGGTTATTCCAACAGAATAATAAAAAATGGAATAACAGAAGAATTTCACCATGTATGCGGTACTTCACATAGACAGGTTATTCCAACATAATAATAAAGAATAGAATAACAACCCTTACGAGTATTGAAAGAAAATAACTCTCTTCATGAATACGAAAAAAATAATACCCCTTACCTTAGAAAAATTGGATACTGGAATAGTGAGGTAGCAGACTTCTCTTCTTCTTTCTCTCTATAATTTCTCTCTATAATAATTGCTCTAAAGTTTTTGTGAATTGGTGAGAAATGAAGGAAGAATGAGCTTCTATTTATAGGAAAATATAGTTTTGATAATTGCACGTTTTGGGGCTCAAATATTACAAGATAATACCTTCCTCTTTTCTTCATTTTTAATTTAGTCCTGCAAGTATTATCAAACTTGTACCACCTCCCCTAATAGTAAATAATGTGAATTAATAGTTCATTCATGTGACTCAATAGTATAATCATGTGAAAAAACTAATTTCAGTATAGTACCTTCAACTATACCTCCATTTTTAATTTAGTCATGCAAGTATTATCAATCTTGCACCACCTCCCCTAATAGTACATGAATGTGAATTAATAGTACACACATGTGAACAAATAGTTATAAGCATGTGAAATAATAGCAATTAATTGCTCATTTATCCGATTAATTACCCGATTGGTCAATATAACCTCCAGACATCAATTATTATCGAAATAAATGTTGATTTCCACTAACACTAATAATCCCAACACAATGGAACTATCAATTTCATCTTTAATCAACACAACTTATTCATCATTAATATTATAACTCACAATATTTAACAACAAGTCGTTCCCAGGAAAGAGGGGACTTTCCGATAAGGATTTCTCCTTATTGGCGCGCAATTAGGTGACCAAACCTCTCCTCGATGTAACTTCTAGACATCATCAATATTGCAAATAATAATATGAATAACTTTGTCGCCCTCAATTATTGATTTAATAATAATAAATATTATGCAGATGATAATCGTGTGACAATAATTGAATCAATAATATGAGAGATATGATGCAAAGAATTATTATAGCAATAATTGAGTATAATGAGTGACTTCTCACGTAAGCATCAATAATCAATCGTGCTACTACGCAACCACCACGCATATTATTGTACTTTTACTACTGGGTAGTTCAACAGTTTTAATTCAGAATACTTTTCGCCGTTATTTTTATAAAAGATAATTTCATCATTTTCTAACTACGACAATACTTCCGTTGTGGGGTCCACTAATGATTGTACTGGTCGCATTTAATATTCCCTGTTAAAACAAATATTCCCCGACCAATCGAATATTATATAACCACTTGCTTACTTTGCAAAATTTGTAAATATTACCCACAACTATAACATTATATCAAATCCATACCATAATATTCAAAAATATATTTCGAGAAAATTATTCTTTATTCATAAAAGTTGGGGTCTTACATTCATACCAAGGTAACCAAACTGTCATACCAAGGTAACCAATCCACCTCCACACCTTCAGATTTTTTATAGTGCAGTTGGTAACCAAACCTTCACACCAAGGTAACTAAACCTTCATACCAAGGTAACCAAAGCTACTGTTGAACCAATCCACCTCCACACCTTCAGATTTTTCATAGTGCAGTTGGTAACCAAACCTTCACACCAAGGTAATCAAACCTTCATACTAAGATAACCAAAGCTACTGTTGATCCAAAATTAGCAACTAATAGAAGAGATTGGTAACCAACCATTCATACCAAGGTAATCAAACCTTCATATCAAGGTTACCAATCCACCTCCACACCTGCAGTTTTTTCATAGTGTAGTTGGTAACCAAACATTCATATCAAGGTAACCAACATGTCATACCAATGTAACCAATTCACCTCCACACCTTCAGATTTTTCATAGTGTAGTTGGTAACCAAACCTTCACACCAAGGTAACCAAACCTTCACACCAAGGTAACCAAAGCTACTGTTGAGCTAGAGAATAAGATAATGGAGCTAGAGGGTCTTCTGACTGATTCAAGGAAGAAGGTGGAAGAACTTCAGACATTTTCAGAATCTAAGTATCGGAGATGGAAAAAGAAAGAACTTAGCTACAAGAGCTTCTTAGATTTTCAGTCTGGATCACTACAGGTTTGCATCAACTGTCATGTCTATGAATTGTGAGTTTGTGTGAGTGAGTGCATATATATATATATATATACATATATATTTCACGGTTTATTTATTTTGACATGAAGTGATGAAACTACTCAGGAATTAAGGGTGGGTTCCAACTCAATAAAGCAAGAGGTGTTGAAGACACAAAATAGTATTTGTAAGAAATTAATCTCTTAGGTAGTGTCAACAATCTAATCGTATTGTTTAGTATTTGTACTTTCAGAAATATTATGTTTCTTTGCATTTTATCGTGATGCAACTTGTGAAGAAGGAGATTCGCGGCGGAAGAGAGGACTAATGGGAGGGAGATGAAGATTTGAATTTGAATTATTATTTTGAAATTGAATTTGTTTTTGTTGTTAGATCCCAGATATTTGAATTTGAATTATTAATTATGACAATTATTTCTCCTTGATTTTAAGTTTCCTTATTAATGTGAATTACGTTATTTTTGTAATTATTTTGTGGATATTTTATTTTTGTAATTACTTTCTAATTGTTGTATATTAGTAGTAAGGACCCTTAATTTAATGGGTCCTTTACATAAGTATACAACAAATAGAAAGTAATTACAAGAAAAGTGCATCAATCAAATAATTACAAAAAGATTATAATTATGACCCATATTACAAAAATAGTACAATTCACATTAATAAGGAAACCTAAAATCAAGGACAAATAACTGCCATAATTAATAATTCAAATTCAAATATTTGGATCTAACAACAAAAATAAATTCAAATTCAAAATAATAATTCAAATTTAAATATTCAAATTCAAATCTTCATCTCCTCACATACACTTTGAAATAATAGTTCATCGCTATTAACCGCCTATTTTACACCGCTGAATCTCCGTTGTCCAAAACGTCAATGAGAATAAGAAGAAGATTAAGCCTACAAAAAGTTTAAAAATAAATAAATGTAACTATTAATGTTCTGAAATTTTTTTTATAACTATTTTGTTACTCATAAATAATAAAATGGTTACCTTTGTATGAATGGTTGGCTACCAACTCCATCACATTCAAACGAAATTTGTAACTTAATAAAACTGAATTGGTAACCAAACTTTTATACAAGGTAACCAAACTTTTATACCAAGATAACCAATCTACCTTCACACCCATGTATGAATTAGTTACCCTGGTCTCGAAAGTTTGGCAACCAACTGCATGAAGGTTTGGCTACCAACGTAGACATATGCAAAATAAATTTGAAACTTAATAAAACAGAATTGGTAACCTTGGTATGAAGGTTTGGCTACCAACTGCATTATGAAAAAACTGCAGAAATAGAGCGATGGTAACGTCAGAAACAGAGCGATGGTAACGTTCTTCCCTTCTCCTTAGTCTCCACCCTCATCCCCGGTCCTTCATATTTGCCGAGTCCATTGCATCGTTTCAAGACTCCATTTTCTCCTCTTTCTCTCTTCTCCATCTTCATATAATTAAATTATATGGCCAAAGGGAGTGGACTCTCCATTGATCCTCCACATCCCCTCACATTATTTTTTCCCAACAACCCAACATTAACTGTCATCATCAATTCTTTTCCATCCCAAGACCACCGCCACCACCACAAGTGGAAGCTTGATCAACCGTCACCACCACCCCTCATGGATTCATCATCACCAAGCACTGTCCGATTTCCAGTCAACCTTAACTGCATCACCCATGATCGCTGCTCGCTTTCTTGTCGCTGCTCTCTTTCTTCTTCATTATTATTATTAAAAGGTTGAATTTGTTAAATAACTTGAGGAGAGAGAGAAGAAGCTATAACTAATCCCTAAATTAAGGAATTCTAATTGAATTATAATTCCCTAAATTAAGAAATCCTAATTACACTAGAATATGTAAATAAATATAAAAATATATTAGTTATGTAAATATTATATGAGTGCACTATTGATGTAATTATTTTTAAAAATGTATTAGAATATGTAATTGTCCCTAATTTAATTAGGAGAAATAGTCCAATTCGAATAAATATTTAAGAGGACTCGTCCTTGTAATCCATACCGCAAACAAACAAGCTCTATAGGCCCAAAGGATCATGTTGCCCATTCGGGGATGTATTCCCAACACAAACGAAAGTGCTAAAGAAGGTTTATGTGGGTCTAATTTCGAAATGCTGAGAGCTCCTCTCTTGCTTCCTCGTCTCCGAATTGTTTCTTCCTTCCGGTTCCGGAGGTACTCTTTTCTCTCTCTCTCTCTCTCTATATATATATATATATATATATATATATATGTTACTCCAATTTCGAATACCATAGATTTCTTTTGAGCTTCTAAATTTCTGAGTGATAAATTTAGCTTCGACTGAAATTACTGCTGGGTTTGACAAATTTTTGCGAAAGTACTACTATAAAATCCTTGAAGGTTTAGTGGGAAAATACCAGAAATGAAAAAGAAAAAAATATTTTAATTTTTAGCATTTTTAGTTAGTTTACAAAAGTTAATAGTTTTTTTTTGTACTAGTATCAAATATGTTTGTATCTATTTTGAATTTTAAGATTTTGTAAATTGACTCAGAAGTTAAAATGTATCTCTAATTTCTAATTTTGGAATGAAGGTAGTACTGCTAATGATAATTTTTTCATTTTTCTCAGAACTTACATGAAGCACACTGATTTTGAATTTTAGGATCTTGGAAATTGACCTCATAAAATCAAATTTATTCTCTTTTTTTTTTCTGTGTGGAATATGGGTAATATACTAATATTATTATTGGCTTTTCAAAATATCCTATGATGTTTGGGAGTAGTGCAATTATCACTCTGAAAGACAAATGAGTATTATTTAAATGCTAACTCTTAGCAGTGGCTCTTGCCCCATCATTTTGGTGAAGAGTAGAAACAAGGAGTATTTTAATATTGATTTTATGTACTATTAGTTTTCTTTTAATCTTTAAAGTTTGAAAGATATTCACTTAAACTGAATTGAGAAAAATAAATTGTTCATGGACTATTGAAAGTGGAATTCTTGTTTTTGTGGAGAAATATGTAGGAGTATAAGGTTTTGTCCACATTCTTGCTTAGGTGTGAAAAATAAATTGAGTGTTTTCATTGGCAGAAAAGTTCGTTTGAGCACAATGAGCACAACTGCTGGACCAGTATGCCCGAAATTTATACCTGTCGAGCAGAGTGAAATTGCTTCAATAAGTAAATCTGATGGTTTGTACATTGATTTGGAATTTTGAGTAACACGTATTTGTTTGAGATTGTTAGTTTCTATAATTTACGTTTCACTAGCTTCTTTGATTATCTTTTTAAATTTTTTTATCCTTAATTTTGGTTTCATTTTATTAGTTTTGCGTACTTATTCTAAACATACCATCTCAAATGTATTATTACAGGCTTCAAATTTCGTCTTGTCTCGTATAACATATTAGCTCAGGTATGCTGGCCTCCATATGTTCTAGTTTTCAAATGTGAACAGAAAATTTGCGAAGAAAAGTATAGATTTATAAACATGTATTTTCCTATCATGTTACGGCATTGATGGTGATTGTAATCTGGAAACTTGGGCGCAAGAGAATTTATCAAGTATTTTTTTGTGTTAGATGATGTCAGTGTGGTTTAGACGAAATTGGTTCTATGTACATGAAATAGAGTTTATTTGGATATGTACACAATTGAAATAGATTACCTACAGTTTAAGGCATTTACCTAACAACTTTTGCAGTCCCTGCAAAATAAGTCTTCTCACAAAACAAACACAACAGGTTCTTATGAAAACTGATTGGGTGCTGATATATTTTCAGCCTCATGAACTGAAGAGTTCCCTCTGGTAAAAATAATAAAATATTAATGTTCTGCTAATTGTTCATGTCTCATATTCTCGTACAGCCTTGCGTTGAAAATACAGTACTATAGTCTATAATATGTAAGTCAGCTGTGACCAGTGGCAAAGCCACATACAAGGTTGTGGGGTCAATTGACCCCACTAAAAAAAATTTGCTTTATAATGTAAGGTAAATTTTAAAAATTTTAAGTATTATATATAAATTGACCCCACTAAAACTTTATAAATTTTCTATTATATGGGGTCAAATTGAAAATTTATAACTTTGTCAATCAAATTTTAACCACTTATGACTCATATCCTCTCAAACTAAATAATAATCTAATTTATATTATTTTAAAAAATAAATAATGAATTACTTACTTATGAACAGTTGTGATTAAAAAAGTCTATTATGAGTCAATATAGTGTATATATACCATATATTATTACTTATTATATTGTCATTGTAATATAGTATATATATATGTGTGTATGTGACGTGAAAGTACAAAAGTATTAAAAAAATTTGGCTTGGGGGCGCTGCACCCAAACCCCCGCCAAATTATTTATTGCTTAGTAATAATTTTGACCCCACTGAAAATATTTCTGGCTTTGTCACTGGCTGTGACTTCAGGAGAGAGAGTCACTGTTTTGAAAAATAAAAAATTGTTGTATTCTGGAGCAAGCACGTCTCTGTACATTATGTTAAATGGATCGGACTCCAAAAGGCTAGAACGTAGTAAACAATTTTGTTATTTAAATCGTGTATCCCAATTATCTTATCGTGGAAGAGATTATAACAAATGTTCAAAAAGGACTTGCATGTGGGACACGCTTGTAAGTGAAAGGGTAAAACCAGACATGTCTGTGAGGTACCATGACATTACCTATTTAGATTTCAAAATTGTCTTTTCATGTCATGTCAACTTGTCCTGGTATATTATGTGACTGGGGGTTATAAAGGGTAATTTTTTTGTTCCACTATAACTAATGCAACTTAAAGGTCTGTTAATATTATGTCTCTTTTCATGAGTTTACCAACTGAATTGCTTGTTGAAAATATTAATTGTGCTTTGTTCTTTTATGGGGATGAAGTCAATTAGCTTGAATGTTGAAAATTTGTTTCACAGGTCAGTTTTAACCTTCATGTCCTTTCCTTTTGTAGGCGTATGTGAAGAGTGCCTTGTTTCCACATTCACCATCACCTTGTCTCAAGTAAATACTTAACCTGAAGTTTTTTGTCTTTTATACCGTGTTACATGTCCTTGTCGGGTGTGGGGAAGTGTCTGACACGGGCTATCCTTTTACACTCCAACTCTGAACAGCTAAAGTAATATGATCTAATAATTACACGAACCCTTATTGTTATTATTTTTTTCCTAACAATAATGGTTTAAAAGGAAACCTCTGTAAACCATCTATAAGCACTAGATTCAAAATATAAGAAACAGTATTTTGTGGGAACTGTTAAAATATGTTGCTATGGCGGAAACTACCTTGTGTGAGTAGAGTTAGGGTTAGATCCACACCCATTCTGCTCTCTTAACACATGAATTAATGGGATAGGCTCGGTGTAACTGGCTTTAGACTTGTATACTTCTTACTTCTGATTTATCCTACCTCTATAAAAATATGTATTTAGTGGCACTCTTCTTACTAAAAAATGTGTGCTTTCTTTACTTTATATGTTTGAATTCCGGTAGTTATGTGCTTTTTATCATTGGCATGTAATATGAGAATACATATTTAAGCAAAATTTATAGCTGTTACAGTTAAATTTAGGGTTTTGTTTTCTTTGATTAAAGGAAAAACTTCTTTAATAGAAAAGAGTGAGTACAATATACTGGGTGGACAAGAAGTTCACTCATACCAAACGCACAAGACCAAAAATGCACTTAAAAAGGTGCCAATCTCTATCAAAAAATTGGTCATACTATGAACATAGTATGATGGAACAAACCAGTCATGAATATACCCTAAAGGCCCCCATAGCAGATCTCTACCTCATGTTTATGCTAAAGGATGAAAAGAGAGAGAAGAAGATAGTTTTTGTAGAAGGCTTCTATTCACAGACTACTTCATCACATATTTATATTTTCATAAAAGTTACAATATTTCCCATCGATTGACATAACATCCAACAGTCTAATAGTTAGCTCCTATTTTTATTGACTCATGAATTTCTTTTATCAAACGTACTCAAATTTTTTTTTGTCTTCTAATGTTGAGTTGATATACTAGTCCTGATTGTTTCTTCTTATGACTGGGAGAGTATATTATAACCTTGATGTTGTGTGTCGATCGTTTGAAGGTATATGGGTTGAAGTCTAGTTCTCATTCTGTTTTATATTTGACTATTCTCGTTTACTGCGATAGTATAATCAAGTTAGTTTATAACTGTTACAGGTGGAAAGCTCGTTGCCAGGCAATTTTAACTGTTCTCAAGAGCTTTGAAGCTGATTTTCTTTGCTTACAGGTTCTACCTGTAATTATTAGTTGATCTTAATTTCCTTGATTAAATAAGTTTTCCACTTTTCTTACTTCAATTGCTGTTACTCTTCACTAGGAATTAGACGAGTATGATACATTCTACAAAGGAAATGTCGAGAGTCATGGCTATTCAAGTATCTACATCCAGAGAAGCGGGCAGAAGCGTGATGGTTGTGGAATTTTTTACAATCCAAACAAGTATGTTGAGTCTTGTTCTAATAGAAATTAAGTTATCACTATTTATGTTAGAGTCACTGAAATTAAGTTATCACAAGTATGATATATTTTTTTGCATGCAAGTATGATTGAGCCTTTGACCGAAATTCAGTTTGATTTCTTTAATATTACTTTAGTATGTGAACTAAAGTTTATATTTGCTTAAACACTTCTTTTAGGTATTAGGCTTGGGACTTATGGTAGAGTAGCAGTAGCTTTGCCAGATAATTCAAGAGGCCTTAGAAGTCTACCTGCACCCTCTTTACCAATGCTGCCATTTCTTCTTATTTCTCTCTACCTTTCTCCCTATCACTCTCTCCCTTTTCTTTTACTCGGAGGTCAAGTTGGTACACATTTGAATTTACTGAGTTACTTCCGCAAGGGAGTATCAAACTCTTCTTTTCAAAATGAGGAATTTTAGCCTGGTTATGTTTATACTAATTACAACTGAAATCTGATTGTACGATTAACCTACCTATTCTTCTTCATCATCTGAATTACCTCCCAGAGATGGTCGAATTGATTTAAACTTATTTTAGGCTGTTCTAGTTCTTTAGTTATGACAAAGTACATCAGCGTTAAAGTAACTACCAAAGGACAATCATGATCTCTTAAAAGTTGAAGAAGATGCCAACCCCAAACAAGGCTTTGACATCATCCACGTACTAGTGCCTCTGGATGGACTCAGAAACTGATGGTGAAGTTCAGGAGTTATTGGTGTGACCATTTTAATTGGTGGGGTCAGATTTGGAGGTTCTCTTCCTTTTGGAAACTTGTATGCCAAATATTTCTAGGATGAAAGCAAGTTAAACAGTTCTAACCTATGACAGATAGGAGGTAGGTGTTGTCAAAGTTTCAAAGATAGTAAATGTGGAAAGAGATTTAGAAGTCTCATATAAATCAATAGTAGAAAGAAACGAATGAAATTGAGAGAAAGCTTGCATAGAAAAACAAGGAAGAGGATGTTATTGGCAGTTGCATTTACCTTTTATATGAACACCAGGACTATGTAAATTGAAAACAACAAGTGGTGGAGCTGTACCTTTAAAATCCTTAGCTGCGGGCCTGGTCCAGGGGTAATAAAGTTGGATTTCAGAAGAAGAGGTCTAGAGGACAAGTGTAGACATGATAGTTGGGCTAAGTCTGTATAGGAGATGTAGATGCAGAGGGATATGCGACAACATACACAGGGAGGTTGTCCAAATCTGGTATCTTATTAAGCTATCAGGTCTAGGACCTAACCTTTTGTCTATAAAATCTTCATGTTTACACGAAGATATTAGTTTGGACTATGCACCGACTCACATGTGGCTCTAACATCTCTCATCCTTCACGTGTGAGTTTGTACATCCTACAACTCCGGCTAGTGTGAACAAACACTCTCAACAACTCATTGCTCAAACAAGAACAACACTAAGTCTACCTAGCGAATTATAACCTAAGAAGCAAGGATATGGGTGCGGGATACAGGAGTTCACTAAATTTAGAAAAATTTGGATTCGGGTGTGACAGGATGTCGCACATACTTCCTCTGTCCCATATTTATTGCAACACATTCTTTTTTAGGAAATTTCAAAAAAATTGCAACACTTCCTTTTGTGTAACATTTGTAAAGTTAACTGACCACTTTACCCCTATCAACTTTATCATTTAAATATATAGTGGATCCCTCCACTATCTAAAAATTTTGTGGTTCACATTCTTGGAGTAATCTTAACCACACTTTATAGGAACCAATTAGGAAATCAAATGAGATTTTGAAAGTTTATTAAAATTTGTACAAAAAGATGTATTGCAATAATTGTGGGACAAAGGCAGTATTTAATTAATTTTTATATAAATATATATACAAATACATATGTATACTTGATAAAAAATTAAAAAACTAAATATATAGTCCAAACATCACTATGTACTTGAAGTATTTTCATAATTAATATACTAACAGTATGACCGACCCATCTTTAACAAAACGAGGGAAAAAAGTTGGAAACAACAAAAAACACTCATTTATAGTTTTATATTTAGTAGAATACACATGTCACCATACACAATTTATTTCAATATTTTATTGAAAAGTGTTTACTGCATGTTATCAAAGCATGCAATCACAACAAATAAAGTGTTAAAGGCATACAACTTGGTTGACATGACCCCACTCATTGGTTAAAATTTATTTTTATGTTTTTAAATTTATTGATAACCCTTAAAAGGCATACAAAGTGAACAACTAAGTGTGACATGTTCAATTTATATGCTGAAGGATTGCTCAATGCACTTCTTATAATATTTAATTAATATATTGTAAAAAGATTATACATGCATAGATGAAGATATAACTTAATTTTTAATTTTCAATTATCTGCATCACCGACCACCACTAACAACCACTAACAAACACACCAATGAAGAGCAAAAGAAAGAGAAGGAGAAGACAAAGATAAGTGTACCATTGATTGATGCTATATATATAAATAAAAGATGTTTTTTTGGGATCTAATCCTCTTATTTGGTTAGCAAATAATGTCTACATCGTGCAGAAAGAACATCTTTATTGTGTACATAATTCGTGTTAGGATCTACTAGCCATAATAACGAACGAGGGTTGGGGAGGGAGGACTGGAGGAAATCACGATAGGAGGCATGTCTCGAGCCTAGGTGGGCAGATCGACGCCATCTAGTTCTTCTTGGGTTTATAATTACGAAATATGCCACCGCCACACCCTGCCCATAATCGCACCCTTCACGCACCCCAATGATTAAACAACTCAGGGATACACTAATTATCTAAAAGAGGATTAGATCTAAAAAAACATCTTTTACGTATATAGCTAGTGTCAATTGCCGGTACAGTTCTCTTTCTCTTTCTTTTGCTCTTCATTTATCTGTGCATTTATAATCTTCTTATAATATATTGATTAAATTATTATTAGAAGTGCACTGACCAACCCACATGGAGGTTGAAGCATATAAAGTGAACACTTGTTCATTTTGTGCCTTTAAAGTTTATCAATGAATTTAAAAACAAAAAAGTAAACTAACTACCAAGTGGTGTCATGTCAACAACTTTTTACGTATTTACTGCTTTGCCTATTGTGATTGCATACTTTGATAAATTGCAGTAAACACTTTTCAATATAAAATTGAAGTAAATAGTAAGCATGGTTGTTAAGTTGTCGTCCAGTTGGTGGGGAAGAGGCATGGACTGGGCATGACTTGTTGCCAGACACAGTCGCCCACACAACTTCTCAAGGCATCGCCTTGAGTGGCTTTATGATGATTTGTGGACACCTTGCTCGACTTGGTACCAATTCTTCTTTTAATTTTTTTTCTTCATTTTTTCTTTTTTATAAATCTTAATTTTAGTATTAGATATTGTTTATGTACAAAATATGGAATGTTTCTTTTTTATTTGTTGGCGTGGTCCTGTTCTATAGCTTTATTATTTGTGGGTAATATGTTGAAGTTGTTTTTAATATCAAATGCTTAATATTTGGTTGAGAGATGGTATTTGATAGTGTTGATTGTTTACATAATGATATATTTGTGATTTTTATATTTAGTGTAATTAAAAATTAACATATATATATATGTGTGTGTGTGTGTATTTTCATGTATAGAATGCGCGTTTTAAATAATTTGTCGTTTTATGGACAACTAGTTGGGCGACTAGTTTTAAAGAATTTATTGCTTTATGGACAACTAGTCGGGATATTAGTCCACTAGTTGCTTAAGAGGTTGGTGACCGACTTGACTCGAGTTGACACCTTGACAACTATGGATTGGTAAGTGTCAGTGTTACTAAAAGCGCGCCTATGCAAGAGGAACGGCAAGGCCCAAGGTGTGCGCTTTGCTTAAGGAGAGGCAACTACAATGAGGGGCGCTCCTCAACAGCCTAGGTGCAAGGCGCATGACTTGATGAAATTAGGCCCAAAAATCTGATCCAGATAGGGAAAAAGAGCCATACATCTTAGCTGTTCGTTGTAACCTAAATGGAATTATAAAGCGACCATTTTAAGCATGAGAGAAAGAAGGAATGAAAGTAGAGAGAGAGAGGAGAGGGGAGAGAGAGACTTCTTCTTCGTGTCTGTTATAGCAAATGTATATTGTGTTATGTTTAATAATTAATTTTTTTTTTTTTTTTTTTGGGGGGAGGGTCCTTGTAGTCCACTAAGGGGTTGTTTGATAACCTCTTTTTGGCCTTTTATTTTCACAGAGACCAAGTTTGATAAAAATTTGTGCAACCTTTGTTTGCCTCTTAAAGAAAAAAGAATTTGAGGCAACTATTTTACCCTTATTACTCTAATTTCACTTTTTTTTTTAATTTTTCACTTCACTTCTCGTACTACAGCACACCACCACCACCCTCGCTGCAGCCGCCCTCGCTGCCATTGTTGGTGATTTTATTTGAATTAATTATTTAATATTTATTGTATTATTACCCTCACCCTTAGTTTGTATAAACTGTTTCAAGGGTAAAATAGTAAAATGTTGCACATACTTTAAACATTAGTTATCAAACAACTTTTTTACATTTAAACTATCTTCTAAAAAGATACTCTATTTTATATAGAGCATCTATTTTAATAAACACTTATTACATAATTTAATCAAACACTGCCTAAATCTATTATTTTACTATATAGTAGTATACTCCAAACTAATATCTAACACTAGTACTAGTATGTTGTTAACAGTTGTATACCACTAAGTCTATTGTTTTATTTGTATAGTACTACTATATATTGCTTTTATAATGCTAACATGTAACCACCAAGTCTACTACTTATATTTATACAGTACATGTTACTAGCCAAATATTAGTTGTTTACTATACTACTTAAGTGCATAGTGATATTTGGATTAAAAATATTTAATTTTTAAATTTTTTTAATCATATATGTATATGTAATAAAAAATAAATATGTGTCATATCCCGCCGCACCTGAATCCGATTTTTTTTCTTTAGTGGACTCCCCGTATCCCTGTGTCAGCACCAGTGTCCTTGCTCCGTAGGCTGAGCCCTTTTTAACCTCGGAAGGTTGATGTAGGAGCTCCAAAGAGGGGCCTAAAAATGACCACCTATGCTTCAGAGTATATTGCTCTCTCCGATTTAGATTATGTTTGTTATGAGATTTGTAGGTTGCAACATGGCACCAAAATGTGGAGGGGTGAGGCAAACAAAGAAATATAGGGTTAAACTTGCCACGTTGTGGAAGTCTACTAATGAGATAAGAGCAACTAGTCACATATGGGAACCCAAAACCTAAAGAATAAGAGAAAAACTCACCACCTGAAGAAATTCAGACAAGATTGAAAAATAAAAAATCTATATTCTAAAGAGGCCAAAGGCTCAAATATATTATCGATCAAACAAAACTTCAATTCACTTGCTAGTACATGATAAGGTATTTATAGGCGTATAGGATATGAAGCTCCACAACATGGATACAAAACGATACTGGAGGGTCACAACATTTTTCCAAAAATCATGATACAATACATTGGGGAATATATTGAATTTTACATATTTATGTTTTTAGTAAATATAAATGTATTTTTCTAATATATATTAATTAATAATGTTGGATAATAATTTTCAAGCAGAATAGTGAAAAATGCTAGCATTTATACAATAAAATAAACATCTTTAAATCTAGTGTTATGCATTTCTAACATAACCAAAATTCAAAAAATATAAAAAAGTGTCATCACATGTCCCCAGCATTTCATAGTGTGTCCCAAATACAAATTAAAAAAAGTGTTTGGACATGTCAAGGACGTTTCCCAATGTTTCCAAGGCGACCAGCACCGACTCATTGACCTCCGGGAACATCCTTATAACCTTGTAACTAAAATAGTTAGACACTTCGATTAATAATAGAACTACTTTCAGAGGATGCTTTAAAAATATCAACTTATCAAGTCTTATAGAAATTTTATATACGGTCAAATTTGAGTGTATCTGCCTTTTATGCACAACTACTGATAAAATGCACATATTGTTAAGCTCACACTTAGTTTGAGATCAACTAACCAAAAATGGATATTAGGGTTTTTAAGAGGTTAGGGTTTTAGGAAGGAAGAACTTGGAGAAGAAGATAAGATTAGAGAGCATTATCTTATATGGAGACTAAAAACTTAAACCGAATACCTATTCGCTAAAATGCACCATGAGTATAGTAACGCCCATGTGCCTACAATTCTAGATAAGGATAACCTACTAAAATCCTATAGGTACTATTTATTTAGTAGAAAGCCATATGACCATGCTGTGGCCTAACTTCCTCTAGAAGAATCCAAATTAGGCACATTTCTTTTTGGTTTGAAAATATAATCTTCACGCTTTCCAATAACACAAGGCATAACTTGTGGTTCTCTATAGAACAATATCCAAAAGTTGGGCCAAAAACACCGACTATCATTTGTGTGGTACGTGGCTCAGGGGGCATGCTGACTCTAGTTAACCTAAGAGGGACGAAGAGAGTGCTGACACATTCTTATTCTCTGTCCTTTGGCTCGGGACTTTTGGAATTAATTATTTGCCATCTTTGGGGTATGCTGGGTTATGCCTAAAACAGTGTTAGAATTGATGGCCTGTTAGAACAGTTCAGCACAAGTGCCAAGGAAGAAATGGACTTTTACCCCTCAGCATGCTATGTGGTTTTGTGGTCTCTTTGGAGGGAATGCGGTTGAAGATCTTCAAGTCGAGTATTCGGCTTGCAAAACGAGTTTTCCCTTGTAGGAGGGTGATGTAGGAAAATGATAGAAGAAGGAATAAAGAGAATTCAAAGAAGATAATTAGGCTAAAAGTCATAAAGTACATGGCTTAATTCAATAGTATCAACCATTCAATCTATATAATAAAACAAAACCCATTTTGAATCTTTCATTTGATAAAGCACAAGGACGGTTAAGATTCATTCTAACTTAATTTTTCCAATTTAATCTAAAGGCTCCCGCCCAAATCAAATTCACTCATACACCCTACTCTCTCCCATGTTCACACACAAAATCCTTCTTTCTCCTCTCTTCTTCACACACACACACACACAAACAAATAATAATTGTACTAAAAATAAATATTATTATAATTATAATAATAATAATAATAGTACTAATAATAATTATAATAGTAGTAATAATAATAATAATTATTATTATTATTATAATAATAGTAATAGTAATAGTAATAGCAATAGTAATAGTAATAGTAATAGTAATAGTAATAGTAATAGTAATAATAATAATAATTATAGTAATAATAATAATTATAGTAATAATAATAATAATAATAATAATTATAATAATAATAATAATAATAATAATAATAATAATAGTAATAGTAATCTATATAATAAAGATTCAGATTCATTTTAATTGATTTGAGCGAGAAAGCACTAGTGCAGTTCAGATTCATTCTAATTTTAATTCAAAATAATAATAATTATAATATAATAATAATTATTATAATTATAATACTAATAATAATAATAATAATAATTATTATTATAATAACAATACTAATACTAATAATAATAGTAATAGTAATAGTAATAGTAATAGTAATAACAACAACAACAACAATAATTATAATAATAATAACAATAAGAATAATAATAATAACAAAATAATTATAATTATAATAATAAAATAATAATAATATTATAATAGTAATAATAATAGTAATAAAGTAATAATAATTATAATAATATTAATATTAATATTAATAATAGTAATAATAATAATAACAATAATAATAATAATAATAATAATAATAATAATAATAATAACAACAACAACAATAATAACAATAATAATAACAATAATAATAATTATTGTGGTGGTGTGGTGAATTATGATAATTGTTATTGATAATTGTAAGTTTTGTAAACAAGTTTAAATTTTTCTGGATATCTATTTTTAAAGAAAAATTAATTATTGTGATAGTGTGGTAAATTATGATAATTATTATGTGTGATTGTAAGTTATTTTAAGTTGCAAAGATTCTTTAGGTGATAAAGTGTTTTTTGAATTTTAATCTAATTTTTTGTTACGCCGTGCCTTCAGGCACGGACAATTACTAGTAATATAATAATGATGGATTAGAACTGTTTATATAGGAATAAGAAAAATCCTAATACTTGATGCCCAAGTAAAATATTAAGTAACCTAATTAACTATGGAAATAAAATCCTAGTAATTATCTACTACCTTAAATAATTAATACTCTAGAATATTCTCCTATTATACTTAAATATATTTAGTTTATTCGTCTAAATAAACTAATTACATTGAAATCATCCATAAGTAATAATATATCTCTATTAATAAGCGGAAGGAAATTGAGCAGTTGATTTTGGTGTTAACTCCAAAAGTGAAGCCTCTTTGCCTCTTTGGTTTCCGTTTTTGCTCATTTTATTCCTATTAATTCTTTCACACATACAGTTTCCCAATGATTAGTTTTTAGAGCAGTTTTTTAGTTTTTCATTCCTACTTTCTCTCTCCCACTCTTATCCCTTCTATTTTAAATCACACGTAGTGTGCAGATAACTAGTAATTATAACCCAATAATATTAAATTTCTTTTACTTCCATCCTCAGCAGAGGGGCTTTTGGGTTGTATACTTTGTATTGCCTCCTGCCTTCCTGTTTGTAGTGGCTGACTTTTATTTCTTTGTAGTTTTTGGGTTCACCTCACTTTCGTTTGGCCATTTGTAATAAATTAATACTTACAAAAAAAAAGAAACTATTTTGTCCGATGATCTCTCCCTCTTGTAGTCTTGGTACCCCCTCCATATGCACAGCCAATCTGCTACCCCAAGTAACTTAGCATATTCACTATTTTTTACTTCGTATTGGGTTGGACAACTGGATCCGTCATGTATTTATTTATAGTTCAAAATTAAATTTGAGACAAATACAAATTGCACTCCATACTTTATACATTCTCATAGTTTTGCTCCTCAAACTTAAAATGCGTCTGCTTACACCTCACCATTCACTTTTTAAAGCAAAAATCACCTTCCGAACTTTCATTCTGTCAATAGGGACAGATTGTTCCAATCATCCCAACTTTTAGAAGAGTAAAAGAGGTACAGCAAATTAAAGTTAAAAAAATAAAAATTGTAATAACAAACATTCTAAAAAATATACAAAACCCAACTATTTAACAAAACCAAACACAACCTTACTAAAACAAAAATAAAAATAAAAATAAAACTGAACTTAGCGGATGATGTTGTTCCTTCTCTCTTCCCCCTTCCTTCGCTCTTCTCCTGTTTTCGCTGTGTCAAGGAATCCCTTCCGCTGTGCAGTCTCTATCGAGCATGGCGAAAACACGGTGAGCAACATAGAAGTATCAATCAATGCCAAGATAATTAAATATATTAAGGAGTTCATCGACATAAGAATCGAGAGTAGTGTATTGCCTGAAATCAATGTAGTCGGAATTGACACTACCAGTACAAACCGAGTCATTGAGAATACCCTGTAAGATGGGGGGGGGGGGGGTAAGGGAGAGGCAATTCCAGGTTGTGGTTAATAGAACCCACATGAGGCCGAAATTTTGATGGATTTGTTGTTCTGTAGCTTTAGATGGTCAAATCGTGACTTATAATTGATCTGGGTACCTTTTGAATGTGGTTATGCATTTATTTATTATGTGATTTTTGTTGGATTATCTAGCAATTGAGTTTCTTTTTTCTTCTTTTTTTAAAGTCTTGATTTCTTCCATTTCTCTCATTACTGACTACTGAGGTAGAACAGCATTTGGACGGTGGACCGGTAAGAATGTGGAGGTTTCAATAGGAGAGAAGAGATGCGAGAGAGATGTTAGAGGAGAGGGAAGAAGTGAAATATTAAAATATTAAAATTACCCTTGCAAATATGGTTGTACATTTGGACATTTTTGTCAATTGCAAAATATAAATTGCTATATCTTATTAATAAAATTGTGTTGTGGTGTTCCTATTTTACCCTTAAAAGAATGGTTGACTGGAGCTCCCAGTCACTTTTGCGTTTTGACTGGCTGGGAGTTCGAAGGGGGGTCTTTGTTTTAAATAATGAATGAATATGGTGGAAGTAGACACCTTTTTAAATTTGGGTTGCAAAACTGTTGGATCATGTAAAGTCTGGGGTTAATACTTCAGTTTGTATCTAGTCAATATTGTTTGCATTAACTTCATGTATGCATGTTTTACATGAGAACCCTTCTGTTGAGTGTACACACTATATCTGTTCATGGTGAAAAATAATTCAGCTTTATGAAGTTATATTTAACCTTTGTTTTGATCCTTTTACTCAGAGCAGAGTTGGTCATAGAAGAAAAAATAGACTATAATGATCTGGTGAACTCAATTCAAGATGAAACAGCATTATGCACAGATCTCAATAAAATTACACTTGATAGTGGAAACAAAGATGCTGCATCAAAAGATGGTATTGCTTTTCTTATCCAATTAATTATACTATTGTTTATCAGTGTTTCCATAATCCTTTCAATTTTACTATGCATTTCTGAAGCCAAATACATAAAAGATGCCATAAGAAGTCTGATTCTGTGTTTTATGAATGTGGACAGTTTCTTCTAATAAGCAGTTAATCCTTTGGTATATCATTGGTTTACTCAATTTTCATTACTATGCTTAAAACCATTGTAAAATACGCCCTTTTAACTAGAACTAGTAGAGAGGATTATCAATTTTTCATTTAGGAAGTTAGCTTTTTCAGCTCCTTATTTGGAATTCTATAAGAATTTTCTATTTGTTTCTTAATCCAGTTAAACTCTAGCCATTTTCTTGTCATGACTCCATAATTGCTACATTTCTGTTAGTGATGGTAATTCCACATCTTTTAACCTCCCCTCCCCCCTCTTTTTATTCTCAACATTTTAACTATAGGGAGGTTGAGGAGTCGGCTTCCCACCTCAATTTTTTTTCTCTCTTTTGTTCTTGATTCTCGTTCTTGGCCCTTCAGATGGTTTTCCTTGTGGTTCCTTTTCCTATCACTTAATGAGCCGTTCTTTGAACTGGTTTTCCTTTACCATATTTATTGGGAAGAAAAATTCTCCATCTAAGATTTAATCTTCGGTTTGGACTTGCCTCCATGGCGTGGAACTTACACAGCTTTGTCTCCGGACATTTGTCTGATGTGTTTGCTGGGGGTGTGAAATTAGCTTTCACGCGTTCCATCATTTTCCTATGCCATGGAAACTTTGGTGTGTTGGGATTTCTCTCCGATGGTTGAGTATTGGGTGTTTTTTCATGCTTCATTAATACAAGAGGAACACGAGCATCTTTAGTGATCATAGATTGCCTATGCACTTGTTGTGGGATAGGGTCAATTTCCAAGCATCTTTGTTGATGGAGGAAGAAATTGTGATAATTTGAATTTAATTAGTGTGATTCATAATTTTCAGATTTTAGTTGTTAGAAAGATTTCATATGCATAATATTAGTAATTAGTATTTCATGATTTAAGCTTGATTTTAGGCTTTAATTAGAGATTTTTAATTAGTATCAATTAGGAATATTGTATGCGTAATTTTAGGGATTTAAATTATGCATTTAATTTTTAGTTTTGACTTTCCTTTTCAACCATAATTCACCCTTATCATAAAAGGGTAATTAACATGTAATGTAAGTTAACTTTTGATTAATAAAAAAAATATTTGTGTTTTTTCCCTTTCTGTTGGATTCCAGTTATTTTCCTTGTGGATTCAATGGCCCTAGTGGATTCTAAAGTTATTTACCTAGTGGATTATAGGTTCGTCGCTTTTGTTCTGTGTTAGTCGGTATCAGAGCTGGTCACCCTAGTTAAGGCGATCATGAAGTTTTGGCCATTTTGGATGCATTTTATGCTCAAGAGGAAAGACGATATTGTAATTTTGAGAACTTTTAGCCTTCAAGAATTTTGATTATGAAGACATTGAAGAGTTTAATGGTGATATGAGATATTGGGATTTTTACTACTTTATTGATCATTGGGTCGATGACTTAGATAATTATTTTAATTATGTGTCGATTCCAAATGATAATAAAGTAAAGCTTGCAGAGAACAAGCTTGAGGACATAGTAAAGAATTGGTGGGAAGAAGTGCAAAAATCCAGAATTCGTATTGGTAAACCTCTTATTCATTCATGATCTCTAATGGTAACAATAATGAAGTCACATGATTATCTTGAATTTGAATATTATTTGGGAAAAGAGTGTATTGGGATGATACCGTATATTATTCAAGTGAAGCATCAAAAGAAGAGAAGTCCATTCAAAACGCTTATGAGAATACAAACTTACAGGAATATGTTGATTTTGTTGGAGCTGAAAAATGTTACTTGATTCTTAGTCCTTGGAGTAATTTTATCAATCAATTCAAGTTTAAACCAATAGAAGATCGAGTTGCAACATTCGTGAAGAATAAATATCTCAAGCAAATGATATATTCCAAATATCTTTTTATTTGACATGGAAGATTTCAACATCAAACTGTAAACTAGAGGTCGAGTTTTCTTTAAGTGGGAGAGAATAATGGAGAAAAAAATTGTGATAATTTGTATTTAATTGGTGTGATTTATAATTTTCAGATTTTAGTTGTTAGAAAGATTTCATATGCATAATATTAGTAATTAGTATATCATGATTTAAGCTTGATTTTAAGCTTTAATTAGAGATTTTAAATAAGTACCAATTAGGAATATTCTGTTCATAATTTTAGGGATTTAAATTATGCATTTAATTTTTAGTTTTGACTTTCCTTTTCAATTGTAATTCACCCTTGTTATAAAAGAGTAATCAACACGTAATTTAAGTTGACTTTTGATTAATAAAAAAATATTTTTGGTTTTTTTCCCTTTCTCTCTGGTGGATGTCAATTATTTTCCTTGTCGGACCCTAGTAGATTCTAGGTTTGTTTACCTAGTGGATTCTAGGTTCGACTACAAGAATGATATCTGGTATTGTTTTGTCATTCCATTCTGCATCATTTGTGGGCTTTAATCCATGAATACTTTGAGGGGATTGCCTTACTGAATTTACGTAGGGATTTGATTGTCCCATTAGGTGTACCATTATCTAGTCTAAGCTATCAGATGTAGGCAAAGGCCAGACTCATTTGACTGATTATGTGCAGACAACTTGATAATATGAAAATTCAAAAGATGTCGCGGTAGAAAATATTAGCAGCTTAAACTGAATAAATATTTTTGAAACACAATAGTGTTGGAGATTCATTCCTCGAATTATTAATGGACTATGAATATTTGTTAGTTTTAGATTCAGATTTCAGAAATTATTGTTTTATGTAAGTCTCATGTGGTCTTTTGAGATTGTACGATTAGGTCATCAGGTTATCTGATAACTGAGTTGTACATTATCCTTTTTTCTCCAAAGCAACATGTTTAGAAAGAGTAGAGAGCAAAAATGGAGAAGAACATATATCGAAAACATGAGAAAAGCATTACATTTGAGCAGGTTCAGAGGGCCTCTACTCATAAAACAATGATTCTAACCAACTATACCAGAAAATGTAAAGAATGACCTTAGCAAACGAACACAAATTCCAATTATAACCTCAAGCTTACGATTACAACTACTCACTTTGTTTCTGTAGCAGCTACTGAATTTCCAGTAGCATCATCCTTAACTTTCCCCCTCAAGTTTAGAGGCTGAAAAATAGTCAAGAGTCCCAACTGGGACGTATAAGTGTGCAACAAATCAATACAAAGGTTTGATAAACAAATCAGCATGTTGAGCTTTAGTAGGAAGTTAAAGCAGTTTTAACTAATCCTTGTTGAAGCTTTTGCAATCTCAATATGCTTCTTGCGCTCATGAAAAACAGTGTTTGAAGCAATATGCAAAGCTGACTGATTGTCACACAAAATAAAGCAACTGGAGTGACATTGGTGAAGCAAAAATCTTTCAATAAGGAAACAAGCCTGTTATATCCCTTATATTCCAAAAGATCTAGAAGGGGGGTTGAATAGATCCTTTAAAATTTTCTTTTAAGGAATTATTACCAACTTTATAAATTAAGCAGGTTAACTTATAACTTTGCACAACGGAATGATAATTTGAAAGACCCCTTCAAAGATTTGAAAGAATTCGCAGTTCTAAATTTAGCAATCAAGTGGAATTAAGTCACAAATAAATTAAAGAACTTGGTAGAAAAGTAAGTGGAAAATATAAAGAAGACACAAAAAATTTAAGTGGTTACTCTTTGAGTAGGTATAATCCACTAAGGATGGGTGACCACAAAGATCTGTTCATAAAAAACAGTTACACAACGAATCACAAAGATTCTTTCAAGTCACAAAGACTTGGATACAGTAGATCATTAAGATCTCTTCAAATCACTAAGACTTGGTTACAGATGGTCACTAAGACCTAAACAATCACTAAGAGAGTGTGATTTGGGGTGCTACTTAGTAGCTTGAAGTTTAGTAATGAAAGACTTGGCAGTAGAACAAGTTGTTCTAGATCGTAGAGTAGAGTTTGATTGAATCTGCTTGCCTTTTATAGACATTTCCTCGAGATTTTCCTGTTGAAAAGTTATCGTTGCTCATTTAATGCTCTAATCCTAGAAGATCTCTGATTGTTGACTTTTTTAGAGACGTGTTAGCTTGCTTTCGACTGTGATATGTCACATCAGAATTGCTATAGTGACATTTATGTGGGTGCTGTCACTTCACCAAACTAGCTATTAGACACAATTCGATCTGACCTTCTCTTTAATCTTAAGATATTCAGCGAACTTCCTTGAGATTTTCACTCTACGAGTCTTAACATTGTCAGTCCATTGTTAGAACTGTTGTACTCTACGATTTTCCTAATCGTAGAGTTTTATAGTGGTAGTAGAGTATCTGGCTAGGTGAACTCTATGAAACTTCAGTGTACTCTGCGATGCTTCTCTAAGTCTTTGTGTCTCTTCAAACGATCTTCAATCTTGCTCTAATCATTTGGTCATTTTTTGCACTTGTAGAATCTTGAGGAATGACTTCATGATTCTGCAAACTTACAACACTGAAAGTTGTTGCTCTACGATCAGTAAGTTCTACTACGATTCTCAGTAGACTACGATTTTCAACAAACTTTGCGATCTTCATTAGACTCTGCGATCTTCACTGTACTTTACGATCTTTGAGTAGAGTGTTCTACGATATTTGTCAGACTCAGCGAATTCGACTTGTATGTTCTACGCTCTCTAGTAAACTTTACGATTGTCTAATTACTTAAAGTCTATATATTAGATTTACTTGACGAAATAGATAAACCTAACAATTTTGATCTTCTAAACTAAGTTTTTTTACATCATTTTCATTATAAGGACTTTACAAATATATATTAGATCACCAGTCTTGCCTTGTTCTTTGTGATCTCCCTATCTTCATCCATCTTATTCTTGAATTTCCCATTTGGTGACGTCGACTGGATGATCTCTATGCCTTGAAACTAATCTCCATATCTTTCAAACTAGTTCAACTCTTCTTGCATGGCTTCGATCCAGATTGAACCTTCCAGAGTTTCTTCAATCTTCTTTGGCTCCATCTGAGAGAGAAAACTTAGGAAGAAACATTCATTTTGAGTTACAGATCTAGTCTTGACTCTTGCATTGGGATCTCCAATAATCAAGTTTTGGGTGTGATCTCTTTCCCATCTGCTTCCAGTTGGAACATTAGTCCTTGTGCCTTTGGTCTAAGTTCTTCAAGATCTTGTATTGGTTCAGAAGTCTTCAATTTGTAGAGTTTCCATCTCGGGAAGTATTGACTCTACGATCGATGGGTCTGACTCTACGATCGATGGGTTTGACTCTACGATCCCTTATTCTTTGATCGTAGGGTTCTCCTGCTCTGTCCTGTTCTACTTCGTCGAAAGACACAACTTTTCTTGTTTCCCCAATATCATATTCATCGAATGTCACATGGATTGATACTTCAATGCTTAACGATTTCTTGTTGAACAATCTGTAAGCTTTGCTATCCACAAAGTATGCAAAAAAGATTCCTTCGTCTGACTTGGGTTGAAAATTGGTCAAGTATCGTTTGCCGTTGTTGAGGATGTAGCACACATCCAAAGATATGAAAATAGCTAATGCTAGACTTCTTTCCTCTCCACAACTCGCAGGGTGTCTTCTTGGATATGGAGTGAATAAATGATAATGTTATGATATAGGCTTAAACCTTTATTTCCTCCTGAAAAGCTAGCTATCCAAGAGGGGAGATCCAAGCCTATATAAACCCCACATTGATATCCCATGCTGCCAATGAGATCTGCCCCCCATATGATAAACTCACATTATTCATAACATTCTACCGCGCTTTCTTAGCGACGTCCATGACGGCTTCACTCTAACGACACTGACCTGATGCCCTTTGCACGGATGCACCTATCAATATTTTAATTTGGCCTCTAGGTAGCCCTTTCTGCTTAGCCGGTAGTTCCATGGATCGTCGGCTTTGATACCAAATGTTACGATATAGGCTCAAGCCCCTATTTCCTCTTGAAAAGCTAGCTATTCAAGAGTCCAAGCCTATATCAACCCCATTGATATCCCATACTACCAATGTGGGATCTGTCCCATAGGACAAACTCACATTGGTATTCATAACTGAGTGTAGCAGTCGGTATTAACAACTTTAGCCCAAAAATATTCAGGTAGTCGTGCTGCGGCTAGAAGGGTCTTTCCTGCTCCTATAAAAGTTCTGTTTTTCCTTTCAGCTACTCCATTTTGCTATGGAGTTCTTGGAGCTGAGAAGTTGTGATGAATACCATTATCTCACAGAACTTGTCCATTTCTCATTTTCAACCAACTTGAAGAATTTGATCAATTGGAAGCTGGTCTCTCGTCTCATCCTTAGAGCTCAAGAAGAATACCTATGTGAATCTGGTATGGTAAAACTATAAACAGTGAATACCTTTTTCCTCCAAGGCTGACAGTCAGAATAGGGCCAAAAAAAATCATATGAAGTAATTGCAGAGGCTTATCAATGGAATTAACTATTTTGCTTTTGAATGAGACTTTGGTTTGCTTTCCTAGCTGACTGTCTTTGCAGGGTTTTTCCTTGAAAAAGTTGAGCTTTGGTAAGTCTGAAACTAAATCTTTGGAGGCAAGCTTTGACATATAGTGAGATAATCTTTGATGCCACAACCAACTGACATCTTTTGACGCTTTAGCAAAGAAGCAAACAATCTCTGTTGAACTTGGTTTTGCGACATTTACCACGTACGCATTGTTCTCTCTAGTTCCAGTCAGCTTCAATGAGTTTGATTCTAGGTCTCTGACTTGACAATGGTTGTTGAGGAGGATTACTTGATGGCCTTTATTGCATAGTTAGCTGATGCTTAGAAGATTATGCTTCAAGCCTTCAACAAACGCCACTTTACCAAAGGATACTGCACTATTTCCTATAAAGCCATATCCTCTGATCTTTCTATAGTTGTTGTCTCCAAAGACAACTGCATGACCATCTTTTTCCTTTAAGTCGGATAGGAGAGCTTTTTTCGTGTCATGTGCCCAGATTTGCTTGGGTCTTCATTTGTTAGTTCTTTTTGGGACCCAAATTTGCTTGATTTTAGGTCTATAATAAACAGGATAATCATTAAAATAGCACATACCAGTAACATGTCCATATTCATGACTATTATAGCATTTTATACGATGCATGCTTGTGTGTGTGGATTCCTTCTCTTCAAGAACACGTGTGGACGATAGACACTTATAACCTTTCTTCTGGGCTTATACTCTCTTCTTCTACATTGTTCTACGATTCTGGGAATTTGTAGAGTGAAAGTTAACTCTACGTTTCTTGCTTGGTTGGTTCATAGAGTGAGTATGACCTGACTTTACGATCCTTCGAGGCTTAAAGGCAGTGTTTGACTTATCCTGCTGTTTCTTAAACCCTAGACCAGTGTGTGATATGTTGTTCTCAGGGATTACATCTTGATCAACATAGATTATACAGCTCGGAATAATTAGCTCAACAACCTCTGTGGATTTCACAAACATAATACCTCTATGGGGAATAAAAGCACCATTATTGTTAATTTCTAGCATTGTGTCCACACTATGATTTGAGGATGAATCCCCAAATCATAATCACTGTTCTAAAAATTCCCGCTTAAGTTCGCCTAGGCCCCGCCTAGGCGATAGGCCCCCCACCTAGGTCCAAGGCGGCAAAAAAATCCCTCTAGGAAATTAGGTTGGGCTTAGGCGGGGTCTATGCGGAGAGATTTTTTTATTTTAATAACTACCTAAATTATTTTTTTAATGATTTACCTTATTCATAATACATGTAGTATATCAAATCACAACAAGAAGCGAACACTATCAAGTCAAAATGGTTAATTTTATTATACTTGTAATTTTTTGAACTTGAAACAACTTCAAATTATATAAATGATGATACATTTGTAATATTTAGTTTAATTCAATATAATTCTTAAATTTATGTTTAGTTTCTTAAGTTTTAATATGGAATTAAATTTTTGAAATTTTAAATTTTATTATTTAATAGCAATCTTGTTTATAAATTTATAAATAAAACTAATACGTTAAAAATATGTTTGAACTTTGAACAATTGCATGTTTGTTTTTGAACTTTGACAAAAGTAGCAATATGAATGTGTTTGAACTTTAAGCAAAGACCTTTATTATAGATTGTTTTGCTTTATATTATTGTCTTGTTTGGAGAAATGTAAGTTAAAATATTAAAATTGGCTTAAAATAAAAAATCCCGCCCAGGCCCCCTGGCCGCCCGCCTCCCGCCTAGCGCTTTTTAGATCATTTGTCTGAGACTGATCTCTGACTTGTGATTATGCACTCTATGGAGGAAGAAGACCTATTCCACGTAGAGATAGTCTTCTCTAGCTCCTCAATTTTAGAAATTAGAGTTGATTCTCTTTGTGCAGAGTGTTCAATTATCTTTCTCAATCCTTCATTCTTAACTTCAAGCTTGGAGAGAGCTAGCATTTTGTAGAGCTGTTTCCAACTCCACTTGTACTTTCTCTTTCTCCTCTTGAAGGAGAGAATGGTCCTTTGATAGAACCCTAAACCATTTCATATACTTGATCAGATGTAATATCTTGCATTGCAATTCTTAGATTATCTATATCTATATCTGGAAAGTTAAAGTCGAATACCTCAATGATATCAATTTCTTGGTTGTCTGCTTCAGCTTCTATGGCCATGAGACACAAGTTGGTCATCTGGGGTCATTCTTCATCGCTGAATTCTGAACTCGAATAATTTTCAGAATATCCCTTAACAAGTAGACCTTTGCCTTTCTTCTGGTACTTCTTGTTGCACTCAGCAATATAGTGACCTGCCTTTTTGCAATTGTAACAAAGGTCCTTTGAATGGTCTCGGTTGTTGTTGTTGTTGTTGTTGTATTATCTTTTGGGCTTGCTACTTCTGCCTTTCCTCGTGAACTTTCTTAGTCTTCTGGCAAGCAGAGCAATGTCTTCATCATCTTTATCATCAGATTCATCTTCAACAAGAGCTTTGGAAGATGTCTCTGAAACTTTAAAGGCGACTCCTCTTTCCTTCATTTTGGAAATGGAAAAGAGACGGAACTCCAGTTCCTTCGGAAATGGTAAGATCTTTGGCGCAAGAAGAAGGGGTTGATCCGTATCATCTTGACTTGGTTCTGCTTCCTCTATTTTTTTTAATAATCTTTGGGTGGGTTCTTCTCCTACCCGATCGAATAGAACATGCCGAGCCAAACCTTCTTCATGTAAAACCTGCTTGATTTAGATTTTGGGTTCTGATGTAGTCTCTGCCTTTTGATTTAGTTCCACCTCATAGGTAAGGAGATTACCGTAGAACTTCTGCACTGTCATTTCATGTAGATTTTTCGATTCTCTTATCGTAGTGGTTTTTGCATCCCATTTACTTGGCAGTGCTCTCGTAAATTTAATATTAAGGTCTTTGTTGGAAGTCCTTTTCGAATGCTCTGATGGAGTTGAGCAAAACGTTTAACCCCTCATAAGTTGCTGTTATATTCTCACGAGGAACATGGGAGAACATTTCATATTGTTGAGTAAATAGGAATTGCTTGTTTTCCCTTACTTATTATGTTCCTTTGTGCATCACCAGGAGAGCTTGCTACACCTCTTTTGTTGTTTTGCAGTTGACTACGTTTGCAAATAATTCATCCTCCAAAGCCATAAACATGACGTTCTTGGCTATTTTATCGAGTTGCACGAGCTTTTTCTCTATATCAGTCCATTCGGCCCTTTCTTGATTGCAACCTTGTTTGGATCGTCTGTTGTTGGAGCGAGCTTTGTGGGGACATATGGGCCATTTAGTACAACATCAAAGAACTCATCTATTGCGTCCGTGTATGCCTGTATTCGCACTTTTCAGTTAGCGAATTTAACTTCATTGCATAGAGGTGGCTTGTTTCCACCACCAAGCTCATAACTAGTTTTATTTTGTGCCATAGATCTACTTGAGCGATTTAAGCTTTGTTCACGAGAACTTGTTCGAATACCACTTGTTATATCCCAAAGGCACTAAGAGATCTAGAAGGGGGTTGAATAGATTCTTTAAAATTTTCTTTTTAAGGAATTATTACCAACTTTATAAATGAAGCAGGTTAACTTGCAACTTTGCACAACGGAATGTTAATTTGAAAAACCTCTTAAAAGATTTTAAAGAATTCACAGTTCTGAATTTAGCAATCAAGTGGAATTAAGTCTCAAGTAAATTAAAGAACATGGCAGAAAAGTAAGTGCAAAATTTTAAGTGGTTCGGAGCACAAATATCTCCTAGTCCACTCTTCTACTCTTTCAGTAGGTATAATCCACTAAGGATGAGTGATCTCAAAGATCTGTTCACACAGAACAATTACACTCAACGAATCACAAAGATTCATTCAAGTGACTTGGATACAGTAGATCATTAAGATCTCTTCAAGTCACTAAGACTTGGTTACAGACGGTCACTAAGACCTAAACAATCACCAAGAGAAAGTGTGATTTGGGGTGCTGCTAAGTAGCTTGAAGTTCAGTAATGAAAGACTTAGTAGCGGAACAAGTTGTTCTAGATCGTAGAGTAGAGCTCTTGTGAGTTTGACAACAATTCAACTTTTCTTAATCTTTTTTCGTTACTGTTGGATGGAATCTGCTTGCCTTTTATAGACCTTCCTTGAGATTTTTCTGTAGGAAATTTGTCGTTACTCATTTAATGCTTTGATCCTAGAAGATCTTTGATTGTTGACTTTTAGAGAGTATGTGTCAGCTTGCTTTCGGCTGTGATATGTCACATCAAAACTGCTACAGTGACGTTCACGTGGGTGCTGCTACTTCACTAAACTAGTTGTTAGACACAATTTGATCTGACCTTCTCTTTAATCTTAAGATAGTCAAGGAATTTCCTTGGGATCTTAACTCTACGAATCTTGAAATTGTCAGTCAATTGTCACAACTGTTGTACGCTATAATTTTCCTAATAGTAGAGTTTCATACTGGTCCCAGAGTATTTGGTTAGGTGAACTCTACGAAATTTTAGTGTACTCTGCTACGCTTTTCTAAATCTGTCTCTTCGTTTCAAACGAACTTCAATCTTGTTCTAATCATCCGGTCATTGTTTGCACTTGTAGAATCTTGAGGAATGACTTCATGATTGTGCAGACTTAGAACACTGAAAGTTGTCGCTCTATGATCAGTATGTTCTACGATCCTCAGTAGACTTTACGATTTTCAACAAACCTGCGATCTTCACTGTACTTTACGATCTTTGAGTATAGTGCTCTACGATCTTCGACAGACTCTGCGAATACGACCAGGTATGCTCTACGATCTCTAGTAAACTTTACGATTGTCTAATTACTTTAAGTCTATACATTAGATTTACTCGACGAAATTGACCAACCTATCAAGTTTGATCAACTAAACTATATTATTTTATATCATTTTCATTATAAGGACTTTACAAAAGTTACTGGTTATAAATATACATTATATCATTATCAAATCAAATATATGCATGGTACTAACAAAGCAAATTGACTTTACATATTGTATTAGCGTTGGTTTTATATTCAGCCTCTGGTGAAGATATAGACACAATTTGTTGCCTCTTGCATTTCCATGAAGTCAAGGAAAGGGAGAACCCAAAACAACTCAATAACTTGTAAGAAATCTTCTACTCAGTTCGCAAACCCTCTAATCAGCATCACAAGAGGCTCAAACTTGAAGAGAACGGGTGGCTGACATAAACAAGCTTTTACCTGGAGCAGCATCTAAGCTGTGCGATGTTTAGGAGTTGCCAGAAGCTGATAAGCATGATCATGGTTAGATGAAAAGTGAGAACCAAAACCCCATGGTTAGATGAAAAGTGAGAACCAAAACCGCATATATCTGCTCTACCAATCCAATGAGTTTCCTCTTTTAATTTTAACATTATGTGAGGCTGTTCTCAACATTCAAATGGCAAAATAAGTGCCGCAATTCTATGTATGCTGAACAGGATAGCATTAGAATTTAGAAGTTTATACAAACTTCCACAATTGAGTATAAGGGGAATTGACATCTACCGTGGTGCACTGAATAGCTTATCCATCCCCAGAAAAGGGAACAAAGAATAAGGACAGCTCAACTATAGATTCGTAAAAACTAGGTAATTTCTATTTAAATGGAATGTTTGAGAAATATTAAGAACTCAATTTTTTAAAACCTAATTTGCGAACATATGCTCTCACGAATTCGGCAATGTTGTGGTCATTAAGGACACAAACTTTGAGCAGCTCATGGGATTAAATTCAGTTTGATTCATAGAAGCAATACTAGCGCTGCTAATTTGGTTCCAAATTTACAGGACCGATAATAGTGCTTCTCATTGGTTGTAAACTGTGTAGCTTAACTGAACCTTGGCTTTGAAATACTTGGCTACTCATCTTGCTGCGGATAGGTTCTTGTTGTCAGATTGCATTTCTGTTTAGTTATTAGCATATTGGCTTTTTTATATGTATTGACAAAGTAATAGTAAATAAATATAATAAAGTTTGTAATTTACTTTTTTAACAAGTACACCATAAATCAGTCAAAACTAGATACTCCCTCCGTCCCAGAAAACTGGCTTAGTTTGACTTTCGCAGTCAAATTTGACCATTTTTGTAATCAAAATTTATACTATTTTCTTATAATTATAGATGGATAGACTATAACCATAAGAAAATATATCAAATTTACTACTACCTCCAATTTTCATTAGTTTTAAAAAATAAGTAAATATACTCATTTTGTAATTCTAAAATTGGTCATTTTGATCAAAATAGTCCAACAAACCAGTGTTTCAGGGACAGAGGTAGTAATTTTTTTCTAGGATATTACTAAATATTATTCTCAAATTTTGTTCTAGTAAATATCTCCATACATTAAACAAGAATGATTTTTAATAATAGTATCATTTCCTTAATTAGGAATACCTATATATAATCATATCTTAGTGCATTATTTCTCACTGATCAGTTTTCAGGTTCAGACCTGAAAAGCAATCAAGAGCGTGGAGATCCTAATGATCCACGTGTAAGATTAAGACGCGACTGTGTAGGTATCATGGCTGCTTTTAGACTGAAGGATTCTTCTCAGCATCTTGTAATTGTCGCTAACACACATCTTTACTGGTATATGATTCCATTGCATCATTCATTGGATTATATCATTACATTTTTTTTGAAATTTGTGGGTTAATACGTTTTTGTATATGCTCAAATTATTAACATTATGTATTGAATATTTCTGCTCTAGGGATCCAGAATGGGCTGATGTCAAGCTTGCACAAGCAAAATATCTATTATCACGTCTAAATAAATTTAGAACTCTGGTGTCAGACAGGTTTGAATGTGAACCTTCTGTACTTGTTGCCGGTGACTTCAATTCATTACCTGAAGATAAGGTATTTTTGGGTCTTCATGTAACTTTTTCTGAATTTAGTTGCTTTCCGAGTTTGGTCACCCTTGTATTAGTCAAAATTCCATGCATGGTGTGTGTAAATTGTACATACGAGTTTAGCTACAGATTGAGAAGTTTCTCTTTTACAATCAAGTATTCACTGGGAACATTTACCAAAATTGAAATCTCAAGTGCTTTGCAAATCTACTAAAATTGCCATCATTTGGGCCTAGGAAAGAGGACACAGAGTCCTCTAATTCCTCGGTTCATTGATTTGAGAATTTTTCTTTAAAGCGAGTCTAATGAGGGAGGACAAGTAACCCTCGAACAAAAAAGAAAGCGGAAATATATATGAAGTCTTCAAACAGAGAATTGCTCTTTAGCCCAATGTGTATCTGAAATAGCTACAACTCGAAAAGCACCCATTGCAATATAACAAACTAAAGCTAGAAAAAGACACTCGGTCCTGCTATGTGTGTGACGATTCTTGTTTGGGATCTAGCATTTGAGTTGACTCGAGTTATATTTGTCTTGACCCGAAGGAAAAGAAAGAGAGGTTTAGTGGTGGTAGCGGAGGATTGAGGTAGTGGTGTGAGATTTGGGCCGATTATGTTTTTAGCCCGGCTATATTATGTTATTGTACGTAGGGTTTCGGTATTCTTTTTCCCCCCCTTCCGTTTAGGCCACCTCATAGATTATACTCTTCACACTTTGATATGATGATATCTTTTGCCTCTGGCCATTTTTTTCCTCCCGATTTGAGGTTTCCACATAAATCTTGTGTTTATGTCTTTAATTTCTTGACATAGTTCGTTCTTAACTAACTGGTCCCAATCGTAGAACACCAGAAATGCTTCAGAATCTTGCCGTTGTTGCTTTTGTCGTCGCGATGGAATAAGAGGAGTGAAACGTGCTATCCATTTGATGGTATTAAGTGTTGAACTTGTTACTTATACCAACTTTAGGTGGGTGTGGTAACCTTTGGTAGGACTGTTAAGAAACTAGGATCCAGATGTCATTTGCCTTCAATCTGTTGATTTCAAGACATACTTGAATAGCTTGGAGTAAAGTCATATGTGGGTGGGTGGGGCTTTTTTTTTTCTTTCTATTTTTCCCTTGTTTGTTTTTGGGGAGTAGGGGGTGTTTTCTTGACAGAGAGAAGTATATATTGTGGACCAGCAAATAGTTGCATACACACCCTTTCCATTCTACTACTCAAGGGGAGTTGCATTCACCTTTTAGTTTCATACTATCTGTTATGCAAGTGAGAAAGTTATACTATAGCCAGGAACCTTTTAGTATGGGAATCATCCATTTTAATTCAACTAGTACCAAATTTTCCTGCTTAATATAATTAATTATACGTCACAAACCAATGCTTTAATTATTGTATGGGGTTTTCCTAATCGATATACTCTTATGTTATTCTGGTAAAGTTTCGTGCTTTCCATTTATAAAATTTGAGACTGCATGTTTAAGAAGTTTGAAAGACGTACAAGTTAAACATTATTCAGGCAGTTCTTTTGAGAACCTAATTTGAAAATTCTGCACTACGTTTGTACTAAATTATAATGGTGGGATATGACTATTTGTACTAAATTATTATCACTACAAACTATTTATCCCGTGAGTAGTCCGTTATTCATTCCATGGACTATATTTTGTCATATCTAAGGATATTTGAAAATGAATTATAATCCCAAGTGGATAGATAGTATATATAATTCGGCTTTTAAGGTATTAAGTGACCTTAAAAATGATTACAAATAATCCAATCATGGGATAAAATAGTCTGATGATGGTGTTAAATTAGTGTAAAGAGTTCTATCGCATCCATGGTGTTAAATTAGTGCAAACATAAACTGGGTTCATTAAACCATTGTAACACGTTCATTTTTTTTTCTTCCAGGTATATCAATACCTTATTTCTGGCAGCTCTTCGGTGGTGCCTCATTTGGAAGATTCGGAAGATCTACCTATCCCATTAAGCAGTGTATATGCATATACAAGGGGAGAACCACAGTTCACAAATTGCACACCTGGTTTCGCTGGTACTCTTGATTATATATTTTTCTCGCCTTCTGGTAGTATCAAAGCTCTCAGTTACCTTGAACTTCCGGAATGTGAATCATCTGAGGTGAAAGGTGGATTGCCCAATTACTACCATCCAAGTGATCATTTGCCAATTGGCGCTGATTTTTTTGTTGTCGGAAAGTAAAGACATCATTTCTTGGTGAGATCACTCCCTCTTTCTCGCGCACGTGGGCTATGGGAAAAATTCTGCTCAGCAATGTATCCCTTTGTGACGAATTATTTATCTGTTTTTTTTTTCTATTTGATTTTCCTTTAGGCGGCTACACAACAGTATAACCAGATAACTAGAAGCAATTCTTCGAGGTGAAACTAGATTTAGGACAAATTTGTGTTGAATACTGGCTTAATTTTCCTTTTTTATTTTTATCCAGAAAGATTTATCCTCACATTTGAACTCTTGATCACTGATCAGTCATAAATTTGGGCTCATATTTCTTTTTTCCTCTAGTAGATATGTGGGCAAAGTTCTTGTATTTCATTACGATCCTCGTGTTATTGAAATAGTTGTGGAGCCTGCAATTGTCCTATTTAATCAAGTTGGAAGTGAACTCTGGTGCTTCGCTCAATCTCAGTATTCTGTCCCCCTCTATTTGTATTTGTTCACGAGGGATTTACACGTACAATGAATTTTCATAATAATCAAGTGTCACAATTATAATATTAGTATCTCACGTTAAATGTCAAGAATGGAAAGCAGGGGAGAAGAGGACATAACAGTTATTAAATCAGTTGTCAAAACGCAGCAGCGTTTGTTTGAATTAAAAGTTGTTTTACCTATGAATTAGCAATTGACGCGTCTTTCTTTTACTGGTAACGGTTGAGTGGAGCAGCTGAATAAAAGGGCAGTCTGAGTGATGTAGAAGGACATTTTTGAATATTTCTTTTTAGGTTTTTAAGCTTTCTTCTTCAATTTCTTTCAATTTATTAGAGTATTCGTAACAAAGTGGTTTCAAAGCGTCTCCTGAGCCAACCATGGCCGACGCCTCTTCATAAGCACTGGAAGGAAGGCTGGAGCAGATGCAAGAACTGATGGCTAAGAACATTGAACACTCGTTGACACAGATGGGTTTAATGGGAGATCAAATCTCTCAGATCAGTTAGAGGTTGCAAACCACACTCACTTCCCACTCAGTCACATCATCTATAACTGTGGATCCATCACCCCCAACAACAAATCTCTCACCACCACTGCAATTTGGTACGACCACTACCTTCCTTCCTACGACCCATACCCTTGCACCAACCTTGAATCCCAGTACTAGACCAAGTATTAGCATCCAAAACCAACACTGTATACCGTCTAACTCATATACCCAACCTCCATCCATGGTTTGAATACCTGATCCAACTGTTAGAAGCCTGGCTGTGACTCTAAATAGTCCAAACACCTTCAGACTTCCACTATAAACCATGCCTATGCTTGGTTGGCATCCCCATTCAAATGCGCCTGGAACTACAGGAACCACTATTCCAATGACGACTCCTAATTTAGTAACAAACCCAGCTATTTCAGCTTATACTTGTTCAAATCAACAAAACTCTTCCATTATCAATATGACACAGTCCCTCAACACAACCTCTACTAATCTACACTACTAGTTATCGCCAGCCAAACTCCAGCACATAATATTCATCTTCAATTCCCCCATACACTCCCTCCAGTTTTGCACAAATTTCTAATACAACCCCAACATACCATGTTCCTAATTATCCCCCTCCTTTCAATGGAACCTATCCCTGCTACCACACTCCATAAGGACCCCATTCCAAATTAACAACTAGGCCCTTTTCCACACTTTCCAATGCCTAAAATGGACTTTCCACATTTTGAGGGAAGAGATCCAAGAGAATGGCTAAAAAAGTGTGAAAAATTCTTCCAACTTAATGCCATGTTAGATCCCAGGTCTAAGGTATTGTATGCTGCTCTCTATTTGGAAGGGGAAGCTGATGTCTGGTATCAATCTCAAGTGGGATGAGTTTGCGTACTATATTTGTCAACGATTTGCAAAAGGGGGACATGAAAATCTGATGGGGAAGTTTAATAAGCTAATTCAAAGAGAGAAAGTAGATGATTACATAAGGAAATTTGAGGAGCTGAAAACTTACATGCTGATCCAAAATAAGGGAAGTACTGAAGATTATTTCATTGAAAGCTTCCTCAGTGGTTTAAAGGCCAATGCCTTGTACCTGGTGAGACCACAATCTCTTAGGGAAGCTGTGATAACTGTGAATTTTAAGTCACTATATATGTATGTACATTATTGATGTTTAAAACTTTGTGTTATACAGTGATTTAATATGTGACAACATATGTGAAGTGGTGCATGAGTCAATTAACATGTATGCTATAGTTATTGATATATACATTTATAGATTTCATTAAAAATGAAAGCTTCGTAACCTAATTATACATTAGGCGAGACAATTAAATAACCTAAGGGTTATGGTGATAATGAGAGGTTAGTATTTAATATGTATACTAACTTAAGTGGATAATCTTATTATTTCAAGTGACTAATAATTTTAAACCTAATTCTTGTGAACCTAATTAGGGTATGAGCTAAAGTCACATGTATACGTAATTAAATTTCATATGATTGGGAATGAAAACCCTAAATAAACAATTTGGGTAACATATATTAAAATTGTTAGACTATATTTATTACATGGCCCAAAATAATTAAAGGAGAAGCCCAAAAGAAATAAAATGCAAACCAATACTTAACCCACTTGATTAAGGGTATTGTAGACATTTGATTAATCAAAATTGGGCATTAAAAATAAAAGCAAAATGAGGATTTGGAGAGCTTAGGCCCCCCCTTGTGTCTATATAAGGCAAATTTATTTGCTAACCCACTTTCCTTAAATAGCTAATGACCTTACTTTTCTTAATTTCTTACACAAAGTACAATGTTGTCTACACCTCATTGGTGGGAAATCTCACTAAGCATAGTTAAGAACAAGATAAGGGGTTTTGTCTAATGGACAAGAAAGGTGTGGGGGATAATAGCTAGATACACTAAGTGCATCTATATTTTTGCAAGTATCCTTTTATTTCATTTTTTCATTTCATTTCTTCTCTCATTCTTCCTCTTATAATTTTCTCCCAAGCTAGCAACTTCAAGATAGAGAAAAGGGAGAGAGGTTCGGCCATATATAGAGAGAGAGAGGAGTGCTAGTTTGTTCATGCATCCTAAGTTAATCACTTACTTTGGTAAATCAAGGAAGGTTGCCATTAAATCAAGGTATAACCTAACCTTCATCTTCTTCTTCTACTTTGTTTTTTTTAGCTTAAGTTTTGTTGGGGTTATGAACAAATACTCAAGATACCCTAGTCCTACATATCATCATGTATAGAGCTAAGTATCTTGAGTGTTAGATCAAAGGCTTAGAGAAAGAATATGATCATATGTTCTCCAAGGGTGAAAACTCTTGTTTTCTTCCACTAAATCTTGTGTAACTCAAGTTTTCCAACTTAGATTTGTGATGATAAAATCGAGGGGGTGCTAGATACATGATTTATCTAGTAAACCCAAGTGATAGAACACAAATCTAGCAAGTTTTGAAACCTTTGGGGTTGTTTTCCCCAAAATAGTCCACTTGAAATGTTAAGGGTTCAAAACCCTAAAATAGCTTCTATCCCGTTTTTCTTGGGACTGTTTCAGACAGTTTCATGTCTCTTAAAAATCTGGGAAAATGCACAGAGGTACCTTGAGAAGTTATCTACATGTAGGAAAAAGAACGGACACGTTTCGAGTTATAGATTGTGCGTAATGACTATTTCCGTAAAGGACTCCTAAACATTTACCTTCGAATATCTCATATAAGTTAGGAGAGCATACCCTAAAAATATCAGAATTTTCTGAGCAAAACTCAATTTATGAAAAATGAAGCAAGATCCGAGTGTTTTGGGAACTTTACAAATAGTAGATCATTTTCTAAAATTCCAGAAAAATTTGGGGATCCTTGTGGGTTCATAGTCTGTCAAAATACAAAAGATCAGAATTTTTGAAATTAGTTTCCTATTTTTCCTAAAAATGATTAAGTTATGAATAAAAGGAAATAAATAGTTAAATGATGTCTTTAATAAGAAAAATGTGATTTTTATACTTGAATACTCATAATATATCATATCATGACTATCTTAGAGCACTTTGGTAATTTATGATAAGAAATATTATTTATGACCTTTTATGGATATTAAATAAGAGGTTTAATAAAGGGTGAACAATAAGAATAAATTGTTTATTAATCCAATAAATTATTAAAATATTATTATGATATTAATATTATTAGAATATGATATTGATAAGTAAATAAAAATATTAAGATTAAAATTTCTTTAAAATATTATTAAATGGTTAATAATATTTGATTTAAGCATTGATAAATGATTAAAAGTATTATTAAATGATTAATAATATTATAATGGAATAAGATATTATTAAATGATTAATAATATTAGTAAATGAATAAAATATTATTAAATGATTAATAATATTAGTAAATGAATAAAATATTAGTAAATAAATAAAATATTAGTAAATGATTAAAAGTATTATTAAATGATTAATGATACTAAAGCATAAGTAAGATATTATTAAGGTAATAATATTAATGCATAATTAAAATATTATTAAGAGGATTAATAATATTAGTAAGGTATTAAAATATTATTAAGATGTTAATAATATTAGTAAGCAAATGAAAGTATTATTAGGAAATTAATAATACTAAGAGGTGAATTAAATATTATCAAAATTAATAATATTATGTTGTTATTTAATAGTAACATTATCAAGACAGGATAATGTTTATAAGAACTAAATGTAATGTATAATATTTATGTGATTACATAATCTAATGTTATACTATGACTAATTGAAAGATTAACTATAGGTCTCTCAAAAGAAGATAATTTAACTGCATAGTGGATATAAATTAATTACGTAGCCGTAATCTACAGATGAGGCAAGTTTCCTAACTCAAACTCGAGTTATTATTTTCAAAGCATATTAGTGAATAATTATTGATGATTATTTACATCTATAATGATTATTGAAATTCGCACTTTGTGCAATTGAATTCTTGTTCTACTATTATTGAACTATGAATTAAATTAAAGTTCTTCATTCATGAACTGTTTATGAGATAGATCTATGCTAATTGTATCAATTTAGATCAAGCATGTTTAAATTTGTTAAATCAAATGTGTTTTTAAAAAGTCGTTCTTATTAAATTGATATAATAAGAACTCTTGGTATCGAGAAAAGGACAAATTTGATTAAGGCATGATATCAATCTTAGGATTATTAAGTGTTTATGCATAAATCACGAGGTATGAAAGGTGATCCTTGAATACCAAAACTTATTAAGAGGTCCGATTTAAATAAGCGAGCACCTTGGCAAATGTTCATGGTTATTTCAAAACCACTCAAGACATGTTATTCAATTATTGAATATTCAATTGTTGATTATTAATTCATGTTCCTTCACGAACTTATACTATTGTTGAACATTGAACGCAAAAATTTCTTTCTAAGTCATTATATATCTCCCTTGTATATAAACTTGCTAAGCAAATTAGTTGCTTACCCTTGCTATATCATAACATTTATTTCAGCTAAGCCTGAAGGATCCAATACGAAGACAAGGGGAAGGGCAAGATCCAGGAATAGTTTAGAGTGAATGTTAATTATTATTATCTAATGGGATTTCTTATGTAAACCTTTTGTAATATGAATGGTGTGTTTAAGTTAAGGTTAAGAAGACCTTGGGACAATGTTATGGAACTTTATTATAATGAAAAATGTATGTTTATTATTCCGTAATAGTTATAGAATGCTTATGATGATGGTAGATCGTGAGCACCGAATCTGAGGTTAGAGAACCTGGATTTGGGGGCGTCACAGAAGCCATTAATCAAGCTAGGAGACAAGAGGTTTTCCTAGAATCTCTAGACGGAAGGGCACATAGCACATCCAGAATTGGGGGAAACAGTCAAATGCAAAGAGGCAAACCAAACTTTACTATGAACAAGGAAGCAGTCCAACCAGCTAGGATGGGAACAGGGTAGAAATCTTTTCCAATCAAGAGATTAACTACAACAGAGATGGCATAAAGGAGGAACAAGGGCTTATGCTACAATTGTGATGAAGTGTACACACAAGGGCACAAATTTATATCACATCTACCTCATGATAACCGATGAAGAAGAAGAAGTACTTCCAGAAGAATCAAACCCTGAGTTAGCAATTATTACACAAGGAGAAGAGGCAGATCGAGGATGATTGTGAGGTATCATTTCATGCCATCACAGGAACTCATGGGGTTCACAAAATCAAACTGAAGGGTCAAACTAAGAATAGGTACATCAACATGTTACTAGATAGTGGGTCCACACATAATTTTGTATCACAAGCCTTCGTTAAGGAACTTCAATTATCTACTGAGCCCTGCACTCTAATTAAGGTCACAGTTGCTAATGGTGAATACATAAGATGTGATAGAAGGATTGGCCAGTTTAACTGGAAATTGGCCCAAGGGGAATTCCAAAGCCCTATGTATATTATTCCTCTAGGAGGATATGATGCGATACTAGGGGTCCAATGGATGCAAACTGTCAGTCCCATCAGTCTTGACTTTGGAAAAAGAGAGGTCATCATACATTGGAAGGGAAAAAGGGTAGTCTTAGAAGATCAAGGGGATACAGGACAATACTACACAGTGTAAACAACATAAAAGTCAAAGTGGAAGCCCAAGGAAGATACTTATTTTTTGGTTCAATTAGCAGCAGTAGAAGGGGTTCTGAAATTAGATGATCAAATCCAAGAAGTGGTAGAACAGTTGATCAAATCCCCAAGGGTTACTTACTTTAAGATGACAGGATCATCACATACCAATCATGTCGGGCTGCAATCTTGTTAATGTCAATCCCTACAGGTACCCCTACATACAGAAGACTGAAATTGAAAGGATAGTCAAAGAGATGCTTAACAGTGAAATTATCAAGCACAACATTTCCCCTTATGCTTCTCCAGTCCTATTAGTTAAAAAGAAGGACAACTAATGGAGGTTTTGTGTTGACTACAGGCCCTGAACAACATAACCATCAAAAAAAATTTCCCTATCCCTCTTACAAAAGATTTATTGGATGAGTTGAAAGGAAGCAAGTTCTTTACTAAGTTAGACCTGAGGAGTGGTTATCACCAAATTAGGGTAAAAGCTGGAGATACCCAGAAAACAACCTTCAAGACTCACCAAGAGCACTATGAATTTCTTGTCATGCCCTTTGCCTTGACCAATGGACTTGCCACCTTTTAATGTCTAATAAATGAGGTATTTGGCCCATATCTAAGAAAGTCTGTACTGGTTTTCTTTGATGACATCTTGATATATAGTCCTTCAATAGAGAGTTATAAACATCATTTGCAACAAGTATTTGATGTTTTAAGGCGTAATAAGTTTTGTGTTAAAAAGGCCAAATGCACATTTGCACAACCACAAATGGAGTACTTGGGACATGTTATCTGTAAGACCCCAACTTTTATAAATAAAGATGAATTTTCTATAAATATCATTTTTGAATATTATGGAGTAAATTTGATATAATGTTATAGTTGTGGGTAATATTTATAAATTTTGCAAAGTATGCAAGTTGTTATATAATATTCGATTGGTCGGGGAATATTCGTTTTAACAGGGAATATTCGTACAACGGCACAATCATTAGTGGACCCCACAACGAAATTATTGTCGGATTGAGAAAACAACAAATCGATAAGTGATATTATTCTTGTTCAATATTCGTAAGAAATAATATTTTATTCCATACTCTATAGTATGTAAGTAAATTTTGTTTCATATTTCTAATTCTACACTTATGTTGATAAGTATTGCTTCTATACTCCGTGAAATTAGTAGAATATCCTTGATATTTGCGCTTCATCCAGTATCTTTTCATGGAAATATTATTATGAGCATTCTTGATAAATGTTAATCTTTTCATGTCGGGGTATTATTCACGGGTTACTATTCCCGAAGTATTATTCACGGGGTATTATTTACTCGGTTACTATTCACGGGGTACTATTCACGACAAAAAATTGATTTCTTTTCTGTCCAAATTATTTTTGATACAATATTATTCTTCAATTTTACTCCACAAAGCAGTATCATGTTGGCAATTTGGACATTATTGAATTTTGGATAAATTGAATTATAAATCTTTAAAATTTATCTTTGTTCTCATTTAAATTGAATTATTATATCATTGTCATCATCCTCATGCTTATATTATGATGAAAGTCATCTTTGGTCGTAGTGCATAGATGTGTTGTTGATTGGTATGATTATAACCATGGATTAATAGAGGTATAATCATGATCCGTAATGTTACAAATGATGTGGTAAAAGTCATCATTGGCCCGTAGTGCATTGATGGACAGTTGTTGGTATGATCATGACCATTGATGATACTAATGAATATCCTTGGCCCGTAGTGCAGGGATGATTCGATGATGTGGATTATTTATTAAGCCGAGTCTCAGCGATAAAATTGTTAATAAACTTTTTAAATCATAGAAGATAGTAGATATCAAGCTCTACTTTACTCTTCTAATGGATTGCTTGTTCCGTTGTAGTTAAACTTGATGTTTATTATATTTTATCAGTTTAACACTGTTGAAGGCTAACGATAATTTATTTTGCATTATCTTAGTCATAATATTTCTTACTGGACTAGTTGAGCTCACCCTTTGCTTTCATTGTTCTCTTCAGGAAATGAGAATGTAGCTGGGACTAGTCGGGGAACGGAGTGACGGTCCAAATGTTTGAATTAGTAGTCCTCACTATTCTGTGAAATAGTGTGATAATAAATGTAATGAGGACTTATTTTGAGTTTGAATCACGCCTGCAGAAGACAATATTTGTATTAAAACTCACGACTTTTATGTGTGTCGTATTCTACACGACACTTAACAGATTAATATAAATTAAGTTTATATTTGTATTACTGTATCTTATGTATTTGGGGACTCATAATGGGTGATGTATACATATATTTGGAGGCGTCACATATTTACCATAATTTATGGGTTTCCTCTTTACTAGCGATCCAGAATTTTCACTTTTGTGTTTAATATTTGGAAGTCTTTAAAGATGAGGTCAGACTTTGGGTTGATAGTTATAATTCTTCTTCTAAAGTTTGTCAAACTCTACCATTTGATAGAAATCTAAAAAATCTATGACTTTTTGAATACCAAAATACTTTTATAGACTTTGTAAAAATCTTATTTCAATACCACCTAACTTTTATAGATATTAAAAAAGTTGTAACTGAATACCAGTAAACTTTTATAAACTCATTAAATGTCTTGATTGAATACAACTAAACTTTTAAAATCTTTTAAAATCTTAATTGAATACATCCCCTAAAAGAAAGTATCACAAAAGGAGAAAGACCTTGAAACAAACATTGAATTTGGATTAAATAGTCTAGTCCGTAATAATAATCTCAGAGCAAAACAAATACTAATTGTTAAAATAATCCCATTTAATTTAATGATTAATTACATATTTTAGTACATTTTAGAAATAATTACAATAATGGTGCATCCATAAAATAATTATAAAAGTAATACACTTTTCCATATTTATTTACAATATTAGTGTAATAGATTCCTTAATTTAAGGTATTAGTATTCAGGTTGTTAGTTTTGTCCTTCATCGAAGCGAAGATCTTGTGTCCTTCATATACCACTAATACACAGAAGAAGGCATCGTCTGTTTTGACTCCCAATACCCATTCTCTCTCTACAAAACTATTTCAGCTTCAAAGTCCTTTGCTTAACAGTGAAATTATCAAGCACAACATTTCCCCTTATGCTTCTCCAGTCCTATTAGTTAAAAAGAAGGACAACTAATGGAGGTTTTGTGTTGACTACAGGCCCTGAACAACATAACCATCAAAAAAAATTTTCCTCTCCCTCTTACAAAAGATTTATTGGATGAGTTGAAAGGAAGCAAGTTCTTTACTAAGTTAGACTTGAGGAGTGGTTATCACCAAATTAGGGTAAAAGCTGGAGATACCCAGAAAACAACCTTCAAGACTCACCAAGAGCACTATGAATTTCTTGTCATGCCCTTTGCCTTGACCAATGGACTTGCCACCTTTTAATGTCTAATAAATGAGGTATTTGGCCCATATCTATGAAAGTCTGTACTGGTTTTCTTTGATGACATCTTGATATATAGTCCTTCAATAGAGAGTTATAAACATCATTTGCAACAAGTATTTGATGTTTTAAGGCGTAATAAGTTTTGTGTTAAGAAGGCCAAATGCACATTTGCACAGCCACAAATGGAGTACTTGGGACATGTTATCTGTAAGACCCCAACTTTTATAAATAAAGATGAATTTTCTATAAATATCATTTTTGAATATTATGGAGTAAATTTGATATAATGTTATAGTTATGGGTAATATTTATAAATTTTGCAAGTACGCAAGTTGTTATATAATATTCGATTGGTAGGGAATATTCGTTTTAACGAGGGAATATTAAATGCATAACAAGCACAATCATTGGTGGACCCTAACGGAATTATTGTCGGATTGAGAACACGACAAAAATATTTTTTATGAAAATAATGGCGGAAGTTTTACTGTTAATCTGTTGAAACACCGGTGTTAAAAAATACGATGAATGGCGTGGTTGCATAGTAGCACACGGTATTGATTATTGATGCTTATGTGATAAGTCACTCGGTTTTGTTTTATTGGTATTATTATGTAATAAAATAAAAAGTTTTTATATAAAACATAATACTTTTATAAAGTTATTCATTTTATTAGGCTAATAGTAAAATCTTTTTATATAAAACAGAATACTTTTATAAAGTTATTTGTTTTATTAGACAATAATTAGAATAAATTATATTTTATCATGCATAGTGTTTGCATAGTGCCTGCATAATGTTTGCATAGTAAAATCTTTTATAAAGTTATTCGTTTTATTAGATTATAAATAGAATATATTATATTTTATTTAAAAGATTTTGCTTTAAATATAGACCATCAGATTAAAGTAAATCAATCTCGATCGTTCATGAGTTAGTTACTATGCAGTCCGTTTTTCTATAAATAGAAGCTCATTCCTTCATTATTTCTTACGAATTCACTGAAACTCTAGAGAGAAAAATTATAGAGAAGCTATAGAAAAGTATTCTGCTCCTTCCCTACTCTTATATTCAGTTTCTTTTACGGTAAGGGATATTATTTGTTGTACTTGTGAGGGTATTATTTCTTTTGTATTCATGAAGAGAACTTACATTATTCCATTCTTTATTATTCTTTGGAATAACTTGATATCATGGACTACCCTATACTTGGTGACATTCTTCTAATATTTCGTCTTTATTATTATTTTGTTGGAATATCCATTTTATGCGTTTCTGGCGGACCGGTTCCGTCTTTATTATTATTTTGTTGTTGGAATATCACGGTACAATGCGTTCTGTGGGACTGGGTTAAAATCTTTATTATTATTCTGTTGGAACATCATCGTTGGTCGTAATTTCGCTTGACTGGTTCCGATTATTTATTAATCTATTGGAATAACTCGCCTATGCGAGTAATCGCATGCATGGTGATTTCTTTTGTTATTCCATTCGTTATTATACTCGGTTGGTTAAAGTTTTGACTTCTATACTCCATGAAATTAGTGGAATATCCTTGATATTTATGCTTCATCCAGTATCTTTTCATGGAAATATTCTTCAGAGCATTCTTGAATTTTACTCTACAAAGCAGTATCATGTTGACAATTTGGACATTATTGATTCATGGATAAATTAATTCTTGAACTTGTTTTATTGAATTCTTATATCATTGTCATCATCCTCATGTTTATATTATGTTGAAAGTCATCTGTGGCACTGTAGTGCATAGATGGACTTGGTATGATTATACCGAGGATTATTGATTGTAATCATGGTAGTAATGTTACAAATGATGTGAAAAAAGTCCTCATTGGCCCATAGTGCATTGATGGATAGTTGTTGGCATGATCATGACCATTAATGAATACACAAATATTCTTGGCCCGAAGTGCATGGATAATTGTGGTCGTGATACTAAAGAATATCCTTGGTCGTAGTGCGGGGTGATTCGATGATGTGGATTATTTATTGTCGAGTCCCAAATGATAAAAGTCATGAAAAACCTTTTAAATCATAAAAGATAGTAGATTTTATTCTCTACTTGACTCTTCTAATGGATTGCTTGTTCAGCTGCAGTTAAACTTGATGTTTGTTATATTTTATCAGTTTAACACTGTTGAAGGCTAATGATAATTTATTCTGCATTATCTTAGTCATAATATTTCTTACTAGGCTAGTTGAGCTCACCCTTTCTTTCACTGTTCTCTTCAGGAATGAGAACATAGCTGGGATAAGTCGGGGAACGGAGTGATGGACCAGATGATAGTATTAGTAGTCCTCACTATTCTGTTAAATAGTGTGACAATAAATGTAATGAGAACTTATTCTGAGAGTGGATATTGTCTAGAAGATAGTATTTGTATTAAAACTCACAGCTCTCTTGTTGTATATTAAAGATTGTATTTGTATTCTATACCATGTATTTGGCAACTCAGAATAGGTGATGTATACCTATTTTGGGGGCGTCACAGTTGGTATCAAAGATTAGGGATATGATCCCTGGCTAAGATGTGAGAATAGAACTAGGAGGGGAGAGACGGGGAATTCCTTCGCTAGTATGACCTACCTAAGTTTTTTTTTTGGTATTTAATTGGTTGGTCAGAATATAGGGATAATATGTTACATGTCAATTAACCTTTTGTTTTGTGGCAGTATCTGAAAATGACATCCGAGAATGTTGAGAATAGCAATGGAGCACAGGCGACCGTTGATTCACCACATATCAATAATCAGGATAATGTGCATCAGGAAGGCGACAATCCTCATGCAAACAAAAACACTGACCAAATGATGAATGATGGAATGTTCAGAGGCTTTATGAAATTCATGCAACAGCAGGCGAGAGCGGCTCCTGTCCAAAATGTAGGTGGAACCACTGGAAACTCTCGGACGGTCACCGCTAAACAGTTCAAGGAGCTGGGACCACCGGAGTTTATTGGAGAGCCAAAACCACTTAAGGCGGAAGCATGGATAAAGCAGATCACCAAGATATTTGATGTCTTGGGATGCTCCGAGGAGCAAAAGGCTCCCTTTGCCGCCTTTATGTTGATGAGAGGAGATTCTTGGTGGGAATTCCAAAAGCGTATTCAACCTGCCATACTGAAAATGTCTTGGGAGAAGTTCCAAGAACTATTCAACGACAAGTACTTTTCCGAAAGTATTCGTCACATGAAGGAGGTGGAGTTCATCAAGTTGGAATAGAATAATATGGTGTGTCATAATACTGAAGCAAAGTTTCTTTGAGTTATCCGATTCGTCCCACTTGATGGATAATGAAGAGAGAATGACGGATGTTTTTAAGAGGTTTGAAGCGGGAGATCGTCAACATCTTATTTCTCATAAAGCTGTGTTTGTATTTGGATGTTATAAATAAAGGCTCGATTAGTGGAGCGCAATAACGAGTCAACGCAACCAAAAGAGAGAGTAGGAAAAATGATAATACCAACGAGGAAGATCATCCATCAGGTTGTGACAACAAGCGTGGAGGAATCAACGAGGGCGAAATGGTAACCACCGGTGGTAATCAGTACAAAACAATAAGAATGGACATTTCAAGAAGAGGAGATTCAATGATGATGGAAAGACGTCAAAGACTAGCAGACCGTTGTTAAGGAAGGAGAAGCGACCACCTATCATATGCTTCAAATGCGGAGGGAGGGACTTAAACCTTTGTTTGTCCTCAAGAAAAACAACATAATGCAATGCAATGCAACTAATCTACATGCTTTACGAATCCAAAGAAGAAATAGCGAAACAAGTCTATTCAATGGCCTTAGAGAAATTAAGTAAACATGATAATACATCATATCAAAACAAATCATTAACTTCCCAATCATTCATCAAATCTTAGACTGTTATCACTAATATAGTGTGTGTGTGCTCAACAACAATGTTAACTGATATAAAATCAAATTTAACACATAATAAGTCTCTTCGAAGGCATCATACAGTGTAAACTCAAGAAATCCAAAAACAAGCTAGATCCAACCAAAATCAAACATTCACCAAGTTCAAGAGTCCAATCCGGGATACTTATGCTTTACTTTTCATAACAGGGCCTTTTTGCACTTTTCTCGTTTTATTCACTTTTTTTTTACTTTTTTTTTTTAACCATGACTGTGCAATGTCTCATTCCATTAGGCTAACAGTGCTATCCCTTAGCGAACTTTCGACCAACGACTCCCAGACCATATAAGACCTTAGAGGGCTAGGTGTTAAGACACCCTTCTCAAGTGCATTTTGCTCAAGTAACAAAGGCCCAAACAAAACTAGCCTACCATTTTTTTTTTTTTTTTCATTTTTTTTTCTTTTCTTTTTTTAAGCTTATATATCCCAAATATTCCCCCAAACTTAAGTTTTTGTCTAAATTTAGCCATCACTACTTATTCTTGTCATTCTTTCATTTAAACTAGCATTATCCTTTAGAGTCCCATTATGTATCAATTTAAACTCAATCAATCAACAAGTTGTTTTTATTGTGTTATCCTTATTATACCAGTTTCAAACAGAAAAAGATTCAATTCATAACAAGAAATCAAATCAAAGCTCTAATAGTCAAGATTATACTTGTCTACCCAATTCCAAACTCATCATTGGCCAAAACAAACTTTAAATATCAAGCAATTTGGACTCATGCAAGATGTACTAAATGCTATATATAAACATAGTAATTTTTTTTTTTCAAAAAAAAAAAAAAACTGAATGCAAAAACTAAATGTAACTATATGAACTACAATGTAAATAACTAACTATATGCAATATGACACTAAAATGCCCCTAAACTTAAAACAGACATTGTCCTCAATGGCTAAGATATAAAAAATTAAAGGAGAGGACTTCCCTGACATATAGCAGTTTATCTCCTTGTCTGCGAAGTTTGAAGAATAGGTTAAGCACATTGGAATGAATCGGGCATCACACTTGAGTTGGACTTGCATAACCTTTCTATTATCTTTTGGTTGTCCATTGAACCTCCAATACCTGCAATGAAAAGAGACAACATGGATTAGAATAACACTTTGGATTGGTAAGAGAACTTAATAAGAAAATTAATTCCTATCTACTAAATAAACTAGTAAAGCAAATAAATAGAAAAATTCTTGGGTTGCCTCCCAGTTAGCGCTTGAATTATAGTCTTTCATCCAGTTGCAGATTTGGTTCGGGTTCTCCATCAATTTCATCATCCATATCATAAAGCCAAGTGTTTGGAGGAAGGTTGCTTACGGCTTTGGTCATTTGATCTATCTTATTCTGCAGATTTTGAATTGCTATCTCTTGATTCTGAATTGACCGCTCTTGATTAATCCTCCTCTCCTCATTTGATGCTATGAACTTGGACAACAATTCCTCCTGCCTTGAATTTTCTATTTCAGTCTCGAAATCCATGTATTGAGGATCATTAGTTGAGGTAGTGATGAGTTGTTCCATTCGATTATTAAAATTTTGGGTTGATAACTCCTGACTCATTATCATCTATTCTTTTTCTGCTATAATCCTTAACATGAATTCCTTGAACTCTGAATTGTCTTCTGGTTGCATTGGAGGTGGATTTGAGAAATTTGAAAGATATGTTGGATTTGGAGCGTAGTATTGGTCTTTATAAGTATAGCTCCATGACGAATCCGGGTGATACCCCCAAACTTGATGATAATTAGCATATGTATAATCGTTGAGGTATTCACCACCGTACTGTACCGGCCCAAGATTGATGGTGCATTGATTACTCGGGTGATCGCTAACCCAATAGTCACACATAACTGCCATCCTTCGACTCCTTTCAATCGAAAGCGTCCAACTTCCTCGAAAGTTCTTCAACTGCATACGATATTGTTGGAAAATGCATTAAGTCCATCAATCCTCGCTTCCCTTGGTTGAGTCATGTTTGTGTATGGCCATTGATACGCTAAAGTCATCCATGGTACTTGAAAAAGAGAAATATAGGAAGAGAATTAAAAATAAAATAAAAATGTTTAAATTAAGGCTAATTTGATTGAAATTAATATTGGTAAATAATTATTAAATTAATTTCCCAACGGCGGCTAAAAAAAACTTGTCGGGTAAAATCTAATTACGCACAACACGCAAGTATCGTGGTCAACAAGTAATAAAGTGATAAGTTGAGTATCGTTCCTACGCAGAATTATTTAATAAAAATCACCAAGTACTAACCCATGACCAATTTAATCTTATTTAAACAAATGATTTAATAATTTAATTTAAAATAATTAAATAAACTATTACTAACTATCCCTAGAATGAAACAAGATATTGAAGACTTGAGATTACAATTTCACTTATTGTTACATTTAAATCAACACACTTCCTGTTAAGCCAAATTATTTATACTAGATTGTTAATCAAGAACACGAAAGTAAAATATGGCCATCTCTTAATGCACCATACTCATATCAAATCAAATCCACAGATGATAGAATCAATTTAAACACCCTAATTAACTAACCCACTATATCTCTATGTGAATTACAATTAAAAAGGATTTAAGTTCAAGTTCTTATTAGACTACATATGGCGTAAAGACATATCTCTATCCTAAACACGAATTATGAATTCCATCTATGCAGAAACCACAAACATATGCTATCATGATCATATCTAAATCTATACTTCATCTCTCGAGTTCATATAGATTACCACGGTAATTGTTAGCTAGGCAATTAAGCAATTAATTACAAATCATAATAGACAATCCAAATATAGCTAATAAGACTAACAAAGAAGCATATCAAAGTAAACTACACAATAAGATCCATAGTAATCTCAAAATAGAGTTTAATTCATAAATAAACTAGAATCCATCATCCACAATTGATTAAGCATTAAAAAGATACAAATAAATAAGAAAAGAAATTAGAATTGAGATAAACAAATCTGCATTCTCTTGCTTCCAATTTGATTCTCCAATGATAATCAATAGCTTCAATCTTCAATTCTAATCTAATCTAGGGTTCCTAATCTAAGAAAGAAAGTAAAGAATTAGATTATTGAAATATATCCCAAGAGGGATTTAATAGAGTTTTTAGAACTAGCCTCTCAATCCAAGTTAAACTCAAGTAATTATAGTTCTAATAGGTATCCTAGCAAGTTAGGCCACTAAGAATCCTATTCTAGCTCAATTTGGACATCAAATAACACATTTTTACTCAAATCCCGCCCCGGCAGTGATCGGTACTGCTTCAAATGATCGGTATTATTTGTGTGATTTGTTGGCTTAAAATATCGATGTAGTAGTGTCTTTATCGGTGGCTTTGGCGCGGTCCGCGCTAGTCTGTTTTCTGCTGCGACGTCCTTTGGTAAAACAGGCATAACTTTTGATCCGCTTGGAGTTACGAGGCCTGCCACCTATCAAATCGAAGATAACGACGAGATCTACAACTTACATTCTGTGAGGATGGACAGATTCGGATTGGATCAAGGCGGAAATCGGGCTTGAAGTAGACGCTATGTAAATGGTAAACATGACAACTCTTCGCTTTGATCTTCGTTGATAAAAAGGCCATAACTCTCACATCCGAGCTTCGATTGAGACAATTCAAGATGTTCCAGAAAGCTAAGAAGTAGAGCTACCATAAAATCCAAGTTCCAAGCCAAGAACATGCATCCAACGTGGTGTTAAAAGTCCTTCAATATTCCCTTCTTGCATTTGCTTGCGTATTTTAGTCCAAAAGATGTCCAAATTGTTTTCCCTTGCTTCTTCATGCCAATGTCATGTCATAGCCTACAAAATAACATAAAATGTATGAAAAATAACTAAGAACATGAAAATAAGCAACTAATTCAAGTAACAGATACCGGATAAGTGGGTATAAAACCTACTTATCAAGGGACACATCAGTCAAAACTGCGCGATGCTGTCCAAAACATGTTATAATTGTGGAAGAGAAGGTCAGTTAGCCCGATTTTGTCGTTTACCGAAGACAAGTTCAGCTAGGATGGAGGCACCAAAGGTCAGTCGAGTAAAAGTCAAAGCCAGTAGTGCTGAGGAGAGCGTTTGTTGTGACCTCCCAGAAAGCAAGGAACCCGAATGAGGTCATCACGGGTAAGCTTATCATAAACTCGCTGGTAAGTCTATACTTTATTTGATACCGGTTCTACCCATTCTTTTATTTCTCCTACTTGCGCTCAACGATTAAATTTGACTCCGGAGAAATTAGACTTTGACTTATCTGTGGAAACTCCATTGGGAGAAACCTTCATTACATCCACTGTTTATAAGTCTTGTTTGGTTCAAATCGGTACCCTCATATTACCTGTCGATCTTATTTCATTGAAAATACTTGCATTTGACGTGATTCTAGGGATTGATTGGTTAACTACTTATCATGCAAAAATTGATTATTTTCGTAAGGTTGTTAGCTTTCATATTCCTAATCAACCTATTATGCGAATTCAAGCGACCAAACCATTAAAATCAATCACGGTCATCTCAAGCCATAAAGCTATTCGTTTATTGAAAAACGGATGTCAAGCTTTCTTAGCTCATGTCACGGATCTAAACACAAATACGTCAGTTTTGAATGATATTTCTATTGTTAATAAATTTCCTGATATATTCCCTGAAGAACTTCCTGGCCTACCCCCAGAGTGTGAAATTGAATTTTGTATCGACCTTGAACCCGGTACAAAACCCATTTCCAAAGCCCCATATCGAATGGCTCCTATTGAACTTCAGGAGTTAAAGACCCAACTGCAGGAATTGTTAGACATTTGCTTTTTTCGTCCTAGTACTTCTCCTTGGGGTGCTCCTGTTCTATTCGTGAAGAAGAAAGATGGGAGTATGCGACTTTGTATTGATTAACGGGAGTTGAATCATGTCACTATCAAAAATAGGTACCCATTGCCACGTATTGATGACCTGTTTGACTAGTTGCAAGGAGCCAAATTCTTTTCAAAGAATGATCTTCGTTCCGGATATCACCAATTGAAGATTAGAACCGATGACATTCTAAAGATGGCTTTCAGAACTCGGTACGAACATTATGAATTCCTAGTCATGTCCTTTGGATTGACTAATGCTCCTGTTGCCTTCATGGATATGATGAATCGAGTATTCAAGGAATATTTGGATCACTTTGTGGTCGTCTTTATTGATGACATCCTTATTTATTCCAAAAGTCGTGAAGATCATGAGCAACACTTGAGGCTGACACTCGAAAAGCTTCGTGAATACAAGCTTTATGCCAAGTTGAAGAAATATGAGTTCTGGCTTGAGGAAGTAGCATTCCTTGGGCACGTGGTATCAAGTCATGGAATATCTGTTGACCCAGCAAAGATTGAAGCTATTCACAGTTGGGAGCAACCTAAATCAGTGACCGAAGTACGTAGCTTTCTCGGTTTAGCTGGTTATTATCGGAGATTCGTGGAAGGATTTTCTCGAATCGCTACTCCATTAACTCAGCTGACTCGGAAAGATACAAAGTTCGGTTGGAGCAAAGAATGTGAAAAGAGTTTTCAAGAACTCAAGAGGAGACTCATTTCAGCACCTGTTCTGATAATACCATCCTGGAAAAGCGACGTGGTAGCTGACGCATTGAGTAGAAGATCATATGCAAGTACGAGTGCGATATTGTCAACACAAAGGCCCATTTTGTGTGACTTGCAAAGGATGGAGATAGAGTTAAAGACTCCAGGAACCCATGTGATGATGACGAATATACGAGTAGAACCGACTTTAATTGATAAAGTTAAAGCTGCTCAAGCTACAGACCTGGAGCTGATGCGTATGAGGAAGAAAGTGCAAGAAGGTGCTATGCCGGAAGCAAGAATCGATGAAGAAGGAATACTTCAAGTCAACTCTAGACTTTGTGTTCATAACGACCCTGATTTAAAGTATAAAATCATGATGGAGGCGCACAACACACCGTTTGCAATCCATCCTGGGAATACCAAAATGTATCATGATATTCGTCATACATTTTGGTGGAGCAATATGAAGAGAGAGATAGCGCTGTTTATCTCAAGGTGTCTAACTTGTCAACGAGTTAAAGCGGAGCATCAAGTATCAAAAGGTCCATTGCAACCACTTGAAATTCCAGAATGGAAGTGGGAGCACATTACCATGGATTTTGTTACCGGTCTTCCTAAGGTTTCTCAAGGTATAGATGCGATTTGGGTCATTGTTGATAGATTGACCAAGTCTGCTCATTTCTACCGATCGAGAAACTTATACACTTGAACGTCTTGCTCGTATGTACATAAACGAGATTGTAAAGATCGCATGGTATGCCAGTATCCATAGTTTCCGATCGAGACCCAAGATTCACTTCACGATTTTGGGTTAGTTTACTAAAGCTATGGAGTGCATTTATTCTGATTTAGCTCAACATATCATCCTCGACAGATGATTTGGACGATGAGAGGACTATTCAAACTCTTGAAGATCTATTAAGAATTTGTGTCCTTGATTTCAAGGGAAGTTGGTAAAAGTTCTTACCATTGGTATAGTTTTCCTACAAGAACAATTATCAAGCAAGTATTGGCATGGCCCCATTCGAAGCGTTGTATGGAAGGAAGTGTCGTTCTCTAGTATGCTGGGATGAGGTGGGAGAAGCAATGTTGTTGGGACCGGAGTTGGTACGTATGACTACAAAAAAGATTCAAACGATCCGACAACGTATAAAAACCTCACAAGATCGACAAAAGAGTTATGCTGATCTTCATCGAAAGGACGTGGAATTTGATATAGGAGATCATATGTTATTACGTGTTGCTCCATGGAAAGGAGTTACGAGATTTGGAAAGAGAGGAAAACTCAATCCTCGATTCATCGGCCCATTTTTAATCCTCGATCGAGTAGGAACTGTGCCTATAGACTCGCTTTACCGCCAAGTATGTCACGTGTTCATAACGTTTTTCACATATCCATGTTACATAAATATGTAAAAGACCCGAACCACATTATTGAGTTAGAACCGGACGAAATAGCGGAAGATTTGACGTATGATGAGGTTCCTGTTCAAATCTTGGATAAGAAGAAACATATTCTACGCTCCAAGGTTATACCTCAAGTTAAAGTTTTGTGGAGAAACCACGATGTTGAGGAAATGACTTGGGAGTTAGAATTTAAAATGAAATCAAGGTATCCTTACCTCTTCGACATACCAGGTACGTACCCTAATTTCGAGGGCAAAATTTCATAAGAAGGGGAGGTTGTAAGACCCCAACTTTTATAAATAAAGATGAATTTTCTATAAATATCATTTTTGAATATTATGGAGTAAATTTGATATAATGTTATAGTTGTGGGTAATATTTATAAATTTTGCAAAAGCACGCAAGTTGTTATATAATATTCGATTGGTGGGAATATTCGTTTTAACAAGGAATATTAAGACAAACAACACAATCATTGGTGGACCCACAATGGAATTATTTTCGGATTGAGAAAACGACAAAAATACTTTATAAAAATAACGGCGGAAGTTTTACCGTTAACTGTTGAAACACCCGGTGTTAAAAGTACAGTAATATGCGTGGTTGTATAGTAGCACACAGTATTGATTACTGATGCTTATGTGATAAGTCACTCAGTTTTGATTTATTGGTATTATTATGTAATAAAATAGAAAAGCTTTTTATATAAAACAGAATACTTTTATAAAGTTATTCATTTTATTAGGCTAATAGTAAAATCTTTTTATATAAAACATAATACTTTTATAAAGTTATCTGTTTTATTAGACAATAATTAGAATATATTATATTTTATTATGCATAGTGTTTGCATAGTGCCTGCATAGTGTTTGCATAGTAAAATCTTTTATAAAGTTATTCATTTTATTAGATTATAAATAGAATATATTATATTTTATTTAAAGATTTTGCTTTAAATATGGACCATCGATTAAAGTAAATCAATCTAAATGCTCATGAGTTAGTTCTTATGCGGTCCATTTTCTATAAATAGAAGTTCATTCCTTCATTATTTCTTACTTAATTCACTCAAACTCTAGAGAGAGAAATTATAGAGAAGCTATAGAAAAGTATTCTGCTCCTTCCCTACTCTTATATTAGGTTTCTTTTACGGTAAGGGATATTATTTGTTGTACTCGTAGGGGCATTATTTCTTTTGTATTCATGAAGAGAACTTATGTTATTCCATTCTTTATTATTCACCTTTGGAATAACCAAAGATATCATGGACTACCCTATACTTGGTGACATTCTTCTAATATTCCGTCTTTATTATTATTACATTTGGAATATCACATGCAGGCGCGTTCTTGGGACCTAGTTAAAATCTTTATTATTATTACATTGAAATATCTCGTGCATGCATTTCTGTGGGACACGGTTACATCTTTATTATTATTCTATTGGAACATCATGCCTTGCGAATAATTTTACTTTGACACGGTTATTACTTATTAATCTGTTGGAATAACTTTGTCTATGCAAGCAATCTTGCATGCATGGTGATTTCTTTTGTTATTCCATTCGTTATTATACTCGGTTGGTTAAAGTTTTGACTTTATACTCCATGAAATTAGTGGAATATCCTTGATATTTGCGCTTCATCCAATATCTTTTCATGGAAATATTCTTACGAGCATTCTTGAATTTTACTCTACAAAGCAAATATCATGTTGACAATTTGGACGTTATTGATTCATGGATAAATTAATTCTTGAACTTGTTTTATTGAATTCTTATATCATTGTCATCATCCTCATATTTATATTATGTTGAAAGTCATACGTGGCTTTGTAGTGTGCATGGATGTACTTGGTATGATTATGACGAGGATTATTGATTGTAATCATGATCGTAATGTTACAAATGATGTGAAAAAAGTCCTCATTGGCCCGTAGTTCATTGATGGATAGTTGTTGGCATGATCATGACCATTAATGAATACACAAATATTCTTGGCCCGTAGTACATGGATAATTGTGGTCGTGATACTAAAGAATATCCTTGGTCGTAGTGCAGGGGTGATTCGATGATGTGGATTATTTATTAAGCTAAGTCCCAGCGATAAAAGTATTAAAAAACCTTTAAATCATAGAAGATAGTAGATTTTATTCTCTACTTGACTCTTCTAATGGATTGCTTGTTCCGCTGCAGTTAAACTTGATGTTTGTTATATTTTATCAGTTTAACCTGTATTGAAGGCTAATGATAATTTATTCTGCATTATCTTAGTCATAATATTTCTTCTTTGGGTTAGTTGAGCTCACCCTTTCTTTCACTATTCTCTTCGTGAAATGAGAACATATTTGGGGCGAGTCGGGGAGCGGAGTGATGGACGGGATGATAGTATTAGTAGTCCTCACTATTACATTAAATAGTGTGACAATAAATATAATGAGGACTTATTCTGAGAGTGGATATTATCTAGAAGATAGTATTTGTATTAAAACTCATAGCTCTCTTGTTGTATATTAAAGATTGTATTTATATTCTGTACCATGTATTTGGTGACTCAGAATAGGTGATGTATACCTATTTTGGAGGCGTCACATTATCAATGAGCAAGGGGTGACTGCTAATAAGAGAAAAGTGGAAGATATGATGCAATGGTCCAAGCCTAAATTATTAAAGTCACTAAGAGGATTCCTAGGCCTTACAAGTTACTACAAGAGATTTGTGTATCACTATGGTGCTATTAGCAAACCACTGACTAATTTGCTAAAGAAAGGGGCATTTAATTGGAATGAAGAAGCTGAACAAGCATTTCAGAATCTGAAGGAAGTATTATCTAATACTCCAGTTCTGGCATTACCTGATTTCTCTAAAGCATTTATAATTGAAACAGATGTTTGTCACACAGGTGTGGGGGTAGTATTTATGCAGGAAAATAGACCGTTAGCCTTTTTAAGTAAGGCTTTGTTTGCAAAACACTTGGGTCTCTCAACTTATGAAAAAGAGTTGTTAGCTATCATTATGGTAGTGCAGAAATGGAGAACATACTTGTAGGGAAAAAATTTCATTATAAAAACTGACCATGAAGCATTGAAAAACTTCAGAAGTTAACCGCTTTGTTGTGTGCACAACAAACTCATATTAAATATTCAATACTCTATTATTTTTATCATGCTAGAAGGCAACGTTCGATATTCCAAATATCTTTGAACGTTACAACTTAATATAATTTCTTTGAGGAGTTTGTTATTATTAATCTCATCTTATTTAGCACACACACACACACACACACACACACACACACACACACACACACATATATATATATATATATATATATATATATATATATATATATAATACGCGTCATATTATTAAACATGCGAAACATGTTTGCATAATATATAATATAATACTAGCATGCACATATAAAATACTATATTCTACCCGGATTGATTATGAAATTTTATTCTAGTTTGGTTCACTAGAGCCACCAAGTGAACCAAAAGGTCAAACCCTACGGTGCAAGAATTAACATTTAAATAGAACTATTATATTTAAACCCGGGCTCCATTACAAACAGGTCTTCAAATGCTCCTTGCTCCTTGATTCTAACTAATCCTATTACATAAACTATTTAATTTAAATAAAAACCTTGATCAACAGTCAAGGGGAAGTACATAGGAGAGATATATAATTTACATCAAGAATAAAACAAAAAAAGACGAGGTACGCATACCCCATTTAACAAAACCCATTCATTCAAGAATCCAACCAAAATAAAATACAATCACATTGGTCAATAGTCCATAATAAATCCCATTTATTATCATACATATCACCATATGTATCAATTAAAAAACATTCATCTCATTAATAATAAACATTTAATATATATTGATATCGATTTAATGGACAAATTTAATTAGCATCAATTTCAATTATGATTTAAAATAAACTCCTTTATTTAATCAATATGAAATTATATTCTAAATTCAAAATAAACAACTTTATTTTAATTTAGAATTTCTGGAAAAACATGAAATCCAAATTTTAATTTAAATAAACTTTTTATTTTAATTAGAAACCAAATTTTATGAATTAAACAATTTTTATTCCTTTATGGGTACCGGCGCTGCAGTGCCCCAAATGTACTAGATTTGACCGCTGCAGTGCTGGATCAACCTATTTTTAGAAATTCGGTCATGGAGTTGCATCGTCAGTTTATCTTTATGACAATACTGCAATATATGATGCGCCCATTTTTGAAAACCTCACCTAAGCAGTAGTTAGTCGCCATTTCATGAAACTATTTTTCGATTCATGAATTCTGCAGTTTTTCTCCAAAAACTCAATTCTATGCTAACTGTTAGTTCCCAGAGGCACAATAGTTATCTAGAAGGAGGGTTGAATAGATATTTTAAAATTTTCTTTTACAAAATACTTGTCAGATTTGTTAATGATATAATCACAGCGGAATTTGAGATTTGTTTTTTTCCCTTTAAGATTAACCAAGTTAATAGGTGATAAGCAGTTATGACAGATATAATAGTTATAGCAAGAATATAAAAGACACAGTATTTTTAAGTGGTTCAGAGCACTCAAGGTTCCTAGTCCCACTCTTCTACTCCTCGAGTAGGAAATCCACTAAGAATGTCTTTACAATCTTTGAATCACTTAGATTCCTTCAAGACCAGCAGTCTTGGAACTTCTTAGTTCACTTAGAACTCTTCAAGTCCAGTAGACTTGGAACTTCTTACTTTACTTTATGAGAGTTGAGTTCTTGAGTTATGCTACTCAGTTGCCGTTAAGCATATGTTCGAAAGAACTGAGTAGCTGAACAAGCTTTCTTTCTAGATCGTAGAGTTTGGCGTTTGAGTGTTCTTCAACTTTTTGTTGTGTGTTTGCTTACTCTCTTGCATCTGCATCTGACTTGTATATATGGTGCCTTTGAAATATGTCCGTTTGAAGGCATCCGTTGAAGCATCAATTATATTTGACATTTCTGAGCACTGATGGTGACTTCTTGGAAATCTTTTGTTCAACCGTCTGACCCACTGACACAACAGACTGCTATCTCACCTAACACTTAAAAATGTGTTTTCAACTGACATGTAGTACTTTCCTTAGCTTCTTCAATACGTTTCTTCATTATATACTAAGGATGAGTGTTGGGTCATCGGGATTCCCGAGAGTCTCAACGTCTATAATCCATTCCTCATTTGTTGCATTTTATTCTTCAACAAATGGACAAAGCTCGATGCTTCTGATGTAGACAAATGATGCAGTACGATCATGATCATGGTGTCTTGTCACATTTGTGCTTGATTCAAACTGATAGAGGAGAACACTATGATTTCTCTTAAGCACTGGTAGACTACGATCTTTGCTTGCTTGATTTGCAGACTGTACGCTTCCAAGAACAGATGACGATTCTTGATTTGGCTCGGCAGGCGTTTAAACCAACTCTACGATTCTGAGTGAGGCCCTACAAATCAGAATACGATTTTGTAGCAACTTTCTTGATACTCTACAATTCTGCCTTGGCTTCTGCAATCCCTCGGCTGGCTTGACAGACTACGATTCTGTTGATGCCTATCTATTACATCTCAAAATAGATCATCCCAATAACTTTGATCTTTTCTTCTATACATTCATTTACAGAATGATAAACATAAAGCATAGATCAACCTAACAATTTTGATCTATCATTTAAGTCCTTATACATATGTTCTTTGAAGGACTTTACATATAAGCATAATTATTTACTTTCAACATCAAATTTAAATATGCATTACCCAACAATCTCCCCCTATTTGATGTTGACTTAACCAAGGAGATTTGTATCATAATCATCAATTTTTAAATGCAGTTGCTGGAAGGTAAATATGACTTAGTGTTTCAGTGAGCAGATGAAATCTCTAGAGAATAAACATGAATTTATTGATGTTTGTAAAGAGAGATATTACAATAAAGCATAGTTACATCAATAAGAAATAAATTTCAACTTATCTCTATTTCTTCTGCCTTTTTCTTCTTGGAGGATTGGCATGCTTTGCAGCTCTCATTCTTCTATTAGCTTCGTCTCTCCATGCAATGTCTTCCATCTTGCTTGGACTTAGCCATTCCCATGATCATGTCTGTTCATAAAGGAAGGATCTCCAACCGTCATGTTTAGGCCAGTAGTGGTTACTCTTTGTGAGCTAGGAGATGGCCCTCGACTCCTTAGCTATTACGCTATGAGAATTGGTTGACGCTGCTGCTATTCGGTCGTGGAGTCTGATAGCGATGCGTCTTGTGGGAGGACTCCTTGAAGATTGAGCAATTTGTTTTTCTCTTCCTTTGCCTTTCTCTCCTTCCCCTTTATCCTCCCCTTTTATGTTAGCATCAAGAGTTTGAATGTCGTCTGACAGACGATTCATGCCTTGACAAGTTCATGGAGCTTATTCCTGGATTGAGTAATGTCTTCATGATTTTCTTTAACCAGAGAGTCAGTTTGAGAGTTGTGCTTTTGTAGAATGTCCAAGATAATGTCTGTTTGCTGTATCTGACTCAAAGAGTAAGCTTTAAATTCTTTAATGGAAGATCGTATGCTTGAGACACTTTCCATAACAAGTTTGCTTTGAGTTTCCTGAGTTTTTTGCAGAAGGATAACTGCTTCCTTGTGCTTTCGGGCAGACTGAAAGTGAATTTGATCCCTTTCATTAATGCTATGGATCATTTCCTTGATGATCTCCCTAAGTTTATTTGTGAGCTCAGAACTGAGATTGTTGGGAAGGGTGTTGGCAGCATCTATCAAGTGGTTTAGCCTTGTATGAACAAGCAGACACTGAGTTTCAAGATCTTCTTGAATATCTGTAGTCACTTTCTGTGATGCATTAGACAACTTCAATTTGGTGGGAAGATCTGATAGAAGCTCTAGTATTTGTTGGGTGCCTGGAGGAGATGCTCTTGTATTTTGGTTTTGCAGGTTTGAGAGAGCAAAAACAATATCAAAATAATTGTTGGTTGAGGAGGAAGGAATCTCTGAAGGAGGTTCAGGTATGGGGGTTTGAGTTGTGGGAGGAGAGGCTGTTGGTGCTGGTTAAGTGAGTGACTCTACGATTTGAGTAGGATCGATATTCGTAGACTGAGAAATGGTAGGAGATTGTATCAATATAAAGTTAGGTATATTTGGTTCATCAGTTACATAATGTTGGGATTCTGTAGCTGGAAAATTAGTTTAGTGGGTGAAGAATCACTTCCAACCATCTTGGCAATTCGTAGAATTAGTTAAAATTTAATGGAGGACAGTGATTAACTCTGAAAGAGATGGGAATTGATTGTACCTCACGCTCAGTTTCTGAAGAAGGATGGTTAGTGATCAGCTTCTGAGCAAACGTGAGGTTGCCTGGGAATCCATAAGCTAGCATTGAGATTACTGGATAGACTTTGAAAGTCCAGAATATGTGATCCCAGGAGTTGAGAATTTGGGCTCTGTGATAGGGCATCATTGGTAATTAGGAGAACAACTGATTGTAGTTTGCTCTCCTATATCCATCCCAGTCCACTGCTATAATCTCAACATCATCATCCTTTTCTTCTTCCCGATCTTCATTTTCTTCATTTGAAATTTCCACCACTTCAAATATCTCCTCATTTCTTATCTGATCTTCAGCCCTTTCTCCCTCCATAACTTTCACACCTTCGATTTCCATATCTTCTTGTATCTCCCCCTCAGCTGTAGCACTTTCTGGCACAGGAACTTCGAGAGTCTCTCCCTCAATCTGATCATTTATTGTTCTTCAGGCAGCTCCCCCTCAGCTGGAGTACTTACTAGTATAGGGATTTCAAGAAGCTCTTTTTCTGCAGTTATTTTTCTTTCTTCTTCCTTCAAGGATTTCTCATTTTCAAGAACATATTTCTTGACAAGCTTTCTCTTTGTCTTTTACGATTTTTGAGCTTGACCTCGGTGCTCTCTTGACTTGACTCGGCGGTTGGTCCAGGCTAAGATACTGCTGCAACATCCTCTTCTGGAGTGATGGTAAGTCTGGACTCTACGATCGGTAATGACTCTATGATCGAAGAGAGTGAAGACTTCTTTGTTTTGTGGCTACGTTTTCCCTTCTTAAGCAGCTAAGAGATGGTGGCTCTGTCTTCTTCCTCTTCAGATTGCTGCTCATTCCTCTTCATCTCCTTTAGAATTTCAGTGCCCAAACTCTCTTGGGGCGCATCAGTGGTTGAGCCTTGAGGCTCTTCTGTTGCTTGAACTTTTATTTTCCTCTTACCCTTGCTTTTTCTGATCAAAGAAATAGGTTCTTCTTGATCAATTTCTTCTTCTTCATCAACTTCCTTCACAACCGACATGTTTCCTAGTAGTTCAGACACCTTTGCTTCACCAGTCCTTCCACTGGATTCATATATCATTTTTACGTTTTCTGCAGGGTTTCTTTTCCAGTTTTGAAATAGCTGCTGGGTCATTCTTCTGTTGGGATTGATGGGTTCACCTTCCTTGTCCCCAATTTTGTCACCCAAATCCGATTGCAGAATTATGGTTATATACCTCCTATAGAGCATTTTTCTAGAGGTCTTTGTCTTCTTGGAGCTGAGCATCCACTTCCCGATCCAATCTATGAGCAGAGCCCCATAGTTGAGTTGAATTCTGAAGTAGATTGTTGGCATGAACTTTATTTCATTCATAGAGTTGTTGCCATAGCTTTTACAACATATGCACTTCCCAACAATGTCAGCCAGAAATTCATACTTATGGGAAACTCTTTCTTCTTGTTCCCCTTGACATTCTGAGACTTTGTGTGGTGCATCTTCTTCAGACCTTCATGGAAGTCGATGACACTGATGGATACTAGTCCCTTTGATTTGAAACCTAGGGCTAGGTTTATATCGTCGAAGCAAATTTGGTAACCAGATATAACATTGGAAGCAACCATTAATTTTCTTGAACAGAGGTTGGTTGATCGTTCTAAAAGCTAGGGTTTCTTTTGAGAGAGAGAGAAATGAGCTTTTGAAATTCTGAGGTGGATTTTCAAAAACATTTTCAATCTGTATTTGTAACTTCCCTCTTCATGTTCTGCATAATGGGGCACGTGTCGAGTTCTGCCGAGCTCCATGATTTTTAATAATGTGGAAAATACTGATCTGCCCTTAGCTCCCCCTGAGATAGTGTATCCATTGGGAAGACTACGATCGTCGAGGCTGCTCTACGATTGTTGAGTTCACTGCTGATTCTACTCTACGATCATTGTCTGTCCTGGTTCTTGTGATGAACTCTAACTTAGCATTCCTTCAAGGTTAAGGTAGCTCAGGAAGGGCCAACCTCTTAGACTGAACTAAGGGTCAGGTTTGTCCCTGATGCGCTTATCAGACGGATTGCTTGGATTTGATAGGAATGATGTCATCACAGGATGCCTCTCTGCCATGTCGAGACTGTTCTACGATCGTAGTTTCTCTTTAGTCATCTCTATGATTTTAACATAGCCTTTTTATCTGCATGGTTAGCACAAACTAGATCATAGAGTTTTGTGGTTGTATATTTAACATATCTAACTCACTTATCAATTTATTGAATCTGGATTCATCTAAAGGTTTCGTAATGACATCAACAAGTTGATTTTAAGTAGGGATATATTGTAAAGATATAGTTTCGTTTTGGACATGATCCCTAATAAAATGATATCTTATCTCTATATGCTTAGTCCTAGAATGCATTACAGGATTATGTGTTATTTCTATGGCACTTGTGTTATCACAATGAACAGGTATAAATTTGAAATCAAACCCATAGTCTACTAGCTGATTTTTCATCCATAAGATTTGAGCATAGCAGCTGCCAGCATCAATGTATTCAGCTTCAACTATTAAGGTAGATACTGAATTTTTCTTCTTGCTAAACCAGAACACAAGTTTGTTTCCTAGAAACTAACAAGTGCCACTGGTACTTTTTCTATCGATCTTGCAGCCTATAAAATCAGCATCTGTATATCCTGTCAGTTCAAAGGAGGACTCCTTGGGATACCAAAATCCCAAGTGAGGTGTGCCTTTGAGATACCTAAAAATTCTCTTTACAATAGTTAAGTGTGATTCCTTAGGATTAACTTGAAATCTAGCACATATGCATGTTGCAAACATTATGTCTGGTCTACTGGCAGTTAGATATAGAAGAGAGCCTATCATACCTCTATATTGAGTAATGTCACTACTTTTATCTTTCTCATCTTTGTCAAGCTTAGTTGCTGGAGCAATTGGTGTTTTCATGGGAGAGGCTGATTCCATGCCATATTTCTTAAGTAAGTCTTTAATGTATTTGGCTTGGTTAATGAAGATACCTTCATCAGTCTGCTTTACTTGTAATCCAAGGAAGAAATTCAGCTCACCCATCATACTCATTTAGAACTTGCTTTGCATAAGCTTGGCAAATCTCTTACACATATTTTCATCAGTAAAACCAAAGATAATGTTATCTACATATATCTTAACTAATAAGACTTTATTTTTGTGCTTCCTAAGAAATAATGTGGTATCTGTTAGGAGAATGCATGTGTTAATTTGATGTTTAAATATAAATACTCATAATTATTTGTAAAGTCCTTCAAGGAATATATGTACAATGACTTAGTGATAGATCAAATTTGTTAGGTTGATCTAAGCTCTTAATGTGTATCATTCTGGAAATGAATGTATAGATAGAAAGATCAAAGTTGTTAGGTTGATCTTGAGATGTAATAGATAGGCTTCGAAGAATTCATAGTTTATCAATCTGATCAACATTACAGAAGTCAAGGCAGAAACATAGAGCTTCAAGGATCGTAGTATGTCTGCCTTGAAGGGCCTCTTCGGAAATCGTAGAGTGGTCCCAACGTTTGTCGAGCCAACTCAGAGATCGTAATGTGCTCTCGGAAACGTAGAGTTTACAACTCAAGCAAGCGAAGATCGTAGTGTGCAAATAGTTAAGAGAAATCGTATTGCTCTCGGCTGATAACATCAGACCAAGAACCAAGGCGACAAGTTACCACGATCTGAATCGTAGAGTACCACGATCTGAATCGTAGAGTACCATGATATGAATCGTAGAGTATCATCTATCTTGTGTCAGAAGCATAAAGCCTCACGATTTAAGTGGAGACAAACTCCAACATATGAGGAATGGATTCTAAACGTTGTAGTACTCACCAGTCCCAAAGTCATAAGAAATATCCTTAGTATGCAATAAAGAAGCGTATTGAAGAAGCTAAGGAAAGTACCTTTGGTAAGGGGGAAAGTACCTTTGGTAAGGGGGAAAACACCTTTTCAGGTGTTAGGTGAGAAAGCAGTTTGCTGTGTCAGTGGGCCAGGATGTAATTCAGAAGATGTGCAGAAAAGTCTCCATCAAAGAACAGAAAGGTCAAACGCATTTAATGCTTCAACGGATGGATCCAACGGATAGTTTTCAAGATCACATATATGCAAATCAAGTAGATGAGAGATGTAAGCAAGCATTGAACAAAAACGTACAAGAACTCTCAAAGCTCAACTCTACGATCTGAGAAAAAAGAAAGCTTGCTCAGCTACTCAGTTCTTTTGAATAAGTGCTTAAATAACAACTGAGTAGCAACCATCAAGAACTCAACATCTACCAATCAACTGAAGAAAAAGTTCCAAGTCTACTAGACTTGAAGAGTTCTAAGTGAACTGTAAGAGAGCCAAATCTGCTGGACTTGAAGAGTTCAAGAGTGAACTAAGAAGTTCCTAGACTGCTGGTCTAGAAGGAATCTGTGTGATTCAGAAGTTGTAAAAGACATCCTTAGTGGATTTCCTACTCGAGTAGTAGAAGAGTGGACTAGGAGCTTTAAGTGCTACGAACCACTTAAAAGCATTGTGTCTTTTACTTTCTTACTATAGCTCGCTATATCTCGCCATAAGCGCTATAATCGCCTCACTCTCATAACTCCACTACTTTCGTAAAGGAGATTAAAACAAACATTAATTAGTTAAGTTTTAATCATCATCAACTAACAAGTTTAAAGCGAAAAGATTTTTAAATATCTATTCAACCCCTCCTTCTAGATAACTATTGTGCTCTCACGGGAACTAACAATTGGTATCGAAGGCGAGTTCTATTTTCTGACTTACAAGCTTTAGTAGATCCAATGGCACTGCATGCAAAGCGAATCGAGGATTTGGAGGAGGCAACAAGCCACCGATGTGCAACAAGGATAAATTTGTAAAGCTGGAAAGTCGGGATGCAAGCATACATGGACTCGATAGATGAAGATCTATTTGAGGCATTCGAGAATGGGCCCTATGTTCCAACAAAGCTTGCACCAACCACAGACGATCCAAGCAGAATACAAATCAAAGTCGAAGAGGGTGGGATGGACAACGCGAGAAGAGGCATCAACTTGACAAAAAGGCCAAGAACATCTTGTTTCAATCCTTAGAAGGCGATTTGTTGAAAGCGTTGTCAACAACAAAAGCAACTAAGGAGGTTTGGGAAGCCTTGCTCATTATGCACGAAGGCGAAGAAGTAAGAGAAAACAAACAATCACTCCTGACACAACAGTATGAAATGTTTGCTCATGTTCAAGGAGAAAATGTAACTGCCACCTATGAGAGATTCAACGTTCTTCTCAACTCTCTACGAGCATATGGGAAGATCTATCCAAACAAAGATCTGATCATAAAGTTCCTGAGAGCCCTACCAAGCAGGTGGGATGCCAAAACCACTACTATAAGAGAGTCAAAGAATCTTCATGAGATGACAGTTCAACAACTATATGGAAATCTCCTGACATATGAACTAGAAGTGACTCGGCGAAATGAAACCTATCGGAAGAAGAAGAAAGAAGGATAAGGGTCTTTCTCTCAAGGCAACTGAAGGTGCATCTAAGGTCAACACTTGAGATGGACTCGATTATGATGAAGACGATGATGAAGACTTTCTTTATCTTTGGTAAAAAGACTAAGAAGGTTCATGCGTCAAGGCAAAACCAAAGAAGCCAAAGAAGGTCAACAATTACAATGACGAGGAGCAAATGAATGATCTATGCTATAAGCGCAAAGAAGCTTGGCCACTTCATTGCCAAGTGCAACAAACCTCTCAGAGAATAACTAAAGAAGAAATCACATGCAAAGAAGGAATACAAAGGCAACAAAAGGCCTCAGAAGAGAGACAAAGGCCTGGTAGCTGGAGGATCGTGGAATGATTCAGACAATGACTCCAATCCTGATTCTGGAGATGATGAAGAACCACAAATGGCTAATCTGTGCCTAATGGCCAAACATGCAAAGGACAAACAAAACTCTAACATACATGAAGTAAGTCTCGATGAGGTATTTGACTTTAACTCTCTTGATGTAGACATAAATGATTTAAGAACTACACTGCATGGCATAACCACTGATCTACATCAATACATGAAGTGGTTCAGAGTTTTGTCTAAGGATCATTCACTTCTTCAAGAGGAGAAAAAGAAAGTTCAAGAAGAGCTTGGCTTGACCCTTCTAAGTACTAACCTTCTCTCCAAGCTTGAGGCTGAGAATGAAATCTTAAAACAGACAAATAAACTCAATACACAATGAGAGTCTAATCTAACCTCTAAAATTGAGGAACTAGAAAATACTATCTCTACATGGAACAAATCCTCATCATCCATGGACTCCCTGCTCTCTAGTCAGAGAAGTACATTCGACAGAACATGCCTAGGCTTTGGGGAATCCATCTCAGAGCCATGTGTGGAAAAGACAAAGGAAACTAGCACTAGTAATGCCTCAAGTTTTAGTAAAAGCATTACCTTTGTGAAATCCTCACAAAAGGAAGAACCAGTTCAACCTTGTTCTACTATTTTCATCCATACTCAAAGGAGTAAAGGGTCTCACACTGGCCTGAGCTTCACAAAAGAGAAGAGTAACCCAACCTCTACTCACCAACCTCGAAGAATCGTAGAGTCAAGTAAGACCAACTCTACGAATCAACTGGGAAGGTACAGTAGAGGTAAGGCACACTCATCACTATTTATGAAACCCAAGGACATGTGGAAGAAGGAGAATCAGTTTAACAGAAGGAAAACTAAAGAATCACACAAGTCCAAATGGAGGATGAATAATCATACACACACATGCACGCATCATACTAGATGTTTTATATGCAATAAATTTGGTCACAAGGCTGCTAAGTGCTTATTATAATTCCATGCATGTGAGACCCAAGTTCAAACAGATTTGGTTCCCCAAGGGCACTAACAAAATAGGACCCATGCAGATATGGGTACAAAAATGAAGGTTAAACTTTATGATAGAGAAAGAGCTCCACGATCACAACTTGGTATTTGGACAGTGGATGCTCAAGACACATGATAGGGAACAAAGCCCTTTTATCGAACTACATAGAAAAGGAGGGTCCCTCAGTCATCTTTGGAGACAACGGCTCAGGTAAGACAAGAGGATACAGCTCTGCTAGCAATGGTGAAGTATCTTTCAGCAAAGTAGTATATATAGAAGGTCTCCAACACAACCTTCTAAGCATCAGCCAACTCTGTGACAAGGGTCACTAAGTAACATTCCTCAACAACCAGTGTCAAGTCAGAGATCTGAAGACATTGCTGTAAAGCTAACTGGGACAAGAGAAGGAAATGTCTACACAGTGAATCTTGGTCAACTAAGCTCAGTCGAGACAATATGTTTTCTGGAAAAAGCATATGAAGAAATGAGCTGGCTATGGCATAGACGGTTGTCCCACTTAAACTTCAAAAGTATGTCCAAACTGGCATCACAAGATCTCGTTGCTGGCTTACCTAAGTTCAACTTCGTAAAAGAAAGGCCATGCAATGCTTGTCAGCTTGGAAAGCAAACCAGAACCTCATTCAAGAGCAAAACTGCCAACTCTATCGACAAGCCCATGTAGTTGCTCCACATGGATCTATTTGGGCCAATTCCAACAACTAGTCTTGGAGGAAAAAAGATATTCTCTAGTTATAGTCGACGACTACACCAGATTTACATGGGTATTCTTCTTAACTTCAAAGGATGAAACGAGCTCCCAATTAATCAAGATATTCAGACTGGTGATGAACGAGTCAGGAGAGAAAATTAAGGCCATAAGGAGTGAAAATGGAAGAGAATTCGACTTCTCAGAAATGGACCAGTTCTGCACAGATAATGGCATCAGTCATAACTTCTCAACTCCATGAACTCCTCAACAAAATGGAGTAGCTGAAAGAAAGAACAGAACTTTGATAGAATTTGGAAGAACTCTACTAGCAATGAACTCATCTACGAATACTTACAGGCGAGAAGCCATCAACTTTGCATCTTTACACGCAGAATAGATCACTGATACACTCTACGATCAAGAAGACACCCTACGAACTGTGGAAAGGAAGAAAACCAAGTGTCAGCTGCTTTCATGTATTCGGCTGTGCATGCTACATTCTCAACAATGGAAAGCAATACCTGACAAAATTTAAACCCAAGTCAGACGAATAAATCTTTCTTGGATATGCCACAGACAGTAAGGCCTACAGGGTGTTCAACAAGAAGACACTGAATGTTGAAGTCTCGATTCACATCATCTTTGATGAAACAGACTTAGACAAAACAGTGCTTCAAGACACTACGACCGATAATGCAAACATTACGAATGAAGTCATCGAGCTCAACACTACGATCGTAGTGCCAGAAAGTGAAATCGTTGAGCAAGAAAATGAGATCGTAGAGAGGTCTATGCAAGGCAACAAACCTCCACACCAAGAAGAAGAAATAGATCTTGAAGACTTAAGACAAGAAGGCATCAGGACAAATGTCCCAACCAGAAACAGATGGGCCAGAGATCACACTCAAGATCTAATCATTGGAGATCCGAGTGCTAGAGTCAAAACAAGAGCTGCCACCCAGAATGAATGCTTTTATCTAAGCTTCATGTCACAAATGGAACCAAAGAAGATAGAAGATGCTATGGTAGACTCCAGTTGGATAGAACTCATGCAGGAAGAACTCAACCAATTTGAACGAAGCAAAGTATGGAGATTAGTACCAAGACCAAAGAGTCATCCTGTCATTGGAACTAAGTGGCTCTTCAGAAACAAAATGGATGAAGATGGAGTTATAACCAGAAATAAGGCAAGACTGGTGGCAAGGGTTATTCTCAGGAAGAAGGCATTGACTATGATGAGACATTTGTACCTGTTGCCAGACTAGAAGCCATCAGAATCTTTCTTGTCTTTGCTGCTCACATGAAGTTCAAGGTCTTCCAAATGGATGTCAAACGTGCATTCCTGAATGGAGAACTTCAAGAAGAAGTCTATGTAGAGAAACCTCCAGGTTTCATCAATTCATCTCTTTCCAATTATGTTTATAGATTAGACAAAGTCTTATATGGTCTTAAACAAGCACCTAGAGCATGGTATAAAACACTAATAACTTCCTGATTGAAAATGGGTTCACTAGAGGTAGAGTAGATACCACATTATTTCTTAGAAAGCATAAAGACAAAGTCTTATTGGTTCGAATATATGTTGATGATATTATTTTTGGTTCTACTGACGAAAAATTATGCAAGAGATTCTCCAAGTTAATGCAGAGCAAGTTTGAAATGAGCATGATGGGTGAGCTAAATTTCTTCCTCGGATTACAAGTAAAGCAGACTGATGAAGGAATCTTCATAAACCAAGCCAAGTACATCAAAGATTTACTTAAGAAGTATGGCATGGAATCAGCCTCTCCCATGAAAACCCCAATTGCTCCTGCAACCAAACTTGACAAAGATGAAAAAGGTAAAAATGTTGATATAACTCAATACAGAGGTATGATAGGCTCTTTTTTATATCTAACTGCCAGTAGACCAGACATAATGTTTGCAACATGCATATGTGCTAGATTTTAGGTTAACCGTAAAGAATCACATTTATCTTCTGTAAAGAGGATTTTCAGGTATCTCAAGGGTACACCTTACTTGGGGCTTTGGTACCCCAAGGAATCCTCATTTGAACTAACAGGATACACAGATGCTGATTTTGCAGGCTGCAAAATAGATAAAAAGAGTACTAGTGGCACCTGTAAATTACTAGGAAATAGACTTGTGTCTTGGTTTAGCAAGAAGCAAAATTAGATATCTACTTCATTTGTAGAAATTTGAATACATTCTTTCTTGGCATTTCTTTATCTTACAGATCCTATGGATGAAAAACCAGCTAGCTGATTATGGGTTTGATTTCAAATCCATTTCCATTCACTGTGACAACACAAGTGCCATAGAAATAACTCATAATCCTGTTATACATTCTAGGACTAAGCATATAGAAATAAGGTATCACTTCGAGACAATTTTTTCAGTACTTGTTGTTATGTGCTAATGTTCAACATTATGTGAAATTCTTGTGAATTATTTTAATGTGCACTTTGTGCAACAATGTGATAATAATTGTTAATAGTCTGTTGATGATTTTAGTTAATTATTCTATGTGAACTATAAAAATGCGAAGTATGAGCGTTATGGAACATGTATCAGATGTCAAACATGTATAAATGTACAATATGAGAAAGATGAAGCATGTATAAAATGTGAATAATACATAAGATGTGAAACATGTGAAAACTATTAAAACATTTTTTTTTATTCTCTGAATTTGACATGAAAAATGAACTAGATTCTTGGCATGAGAATTAATAAAAATGCACATGGTTTGTTTTTATCTTAGACTCATTATGTGGAATTCTTAAGAAATTTAATTTCTTTAATGAAGAGCCATTAGGAACACCTTGTGACTCTAATGTGTGCATTTAAAGAAAAATAAAAGGGATTGATATTGCACAAACTGAAGGTGCCAGAATCATTGATAATGTAATGTACTTAATGAATTGTACTCGACCTGATATTGAATATGTCATTAGTAGACTTAACAGATATACGCATAATCCTTCACAAGATCATTGGAATGAATTGTCACCTCTAATGAGGTATTTAAAAGGAACAGTTAATGTAAGTGTACATTTTCCTGATCATCCTAATGTTTTTGAAGGATATTGTGATGCTAATTGGGTATCTGCTAATGATGAAACAAACTCCACTAGTAGATATGTGTTTACTTTAAGTGGATGAGTTTTCTCTCAGAGATCTGCTAAATAAATTGTACTGCTAAATCTACTATGAAATCTGAATTTATTGCATTAGAATTGACAGGTACAGAAGCAGAGTGGCTGAGGAATTTATTGACAGACATAATAATTCCTTCTATATCTCTGCATTGTGATTCTCAAGCTGCTATTGGACGAGAAATGAATCATGTGTATAATGAGAAATAGAGACATATTCGCTTGAGACATAATATTGAATGAGGACTGATCAGTAAACAGTGTTATATCTATGGAATTTATAAGGTCTGAAAAGAACCTAGCGGATCCGTTTACAAAGGGATTGATTAAAAAGAGTGTCCAAGAAGCATCCAGAGGGATGAGACTATTGCCAACATCTTGAGTAAATAATACGCGATAGAAATCCAACCCATGTGATTGGAGATCCCATGAATTGGGTTCAATGGGTAATAACAAGTCACGTAATTACTTAATTATAGCACTACAATTATTTATATTTCTTCTTGTGTGCATGTGGTGCTTACTGACAAATTGTGAAAGGATGAATCGTTTAGATTCTTAATGAAACTCATAGCCCTAAAGGGTGGTGTATGTCAGTTTACACTTGATGGGTTCACCTATATAAAGGTGGAAGTGTAGGTCGCTTCCTATGAGAGTCTTTGGTAAACTCTCTTGAGCCTTTATGAAAATCTGGGATATGGCGCATGGTCTTGAACGTGCCCAACCGCAGACTTGTGTGGATTTAGGATTTTTTGATATGTGTGCAAGTTCAATTGATTGTATCATAGATAATGGGTTTAAGAATATAATTTACCTATAATCTAAAATCATGATCTTGTTCCACTATGTGAGATCCCGAATTTTATGAAATGAAAGTATTTAATTTTTTATAATTATTCTATTTAGTAAATGATTAAATTGATAAAAGGTTAAAGTTAAGGGTGATATTTGAAAATTTTTCAAAGTAAACAAGTTGTCATAAAATAATCGGTAGTAAAAGTACAGTAATACGCGTGGTTGCATAGTAGCACACGATATTGATTATTGATGCTTACGTAAGAAGTCACTCAGTTATACTCAATTATTGCTACAATAATTGCTGCATCATATCTCTCGTATTATTGATTCAATTATTGTCACAGTATTATCTGCATAATATATATTATTATATCAATAATTGAGACGACAAAGTTATTCATATTATTATTTGCAATATTGACAATGTCTAGAAGTTACATCGAGGAGAGATTTGGTCACCTAATTGCGCGCTTGATAAGGAGAAATCCTTATCGAAATGCCCCCTCTTTCCAGGAGCGACACGGTTGTTAAATATTGTGAGTTATAATATTAATGATGAATAAGTTCGTGTTGATTAAAGATAAAATTGATAGTTCCATTGTGTTGGGATTATTAGCGTTAGTGGAAATCGACATTTATTTTGATAGTAATTGATGTCTGGAAGTTATATTGACCAATCGGGTAATTAATCAGGTAAATGAGGAATTAATTGTTATTAATTCACATGCTTATAACTATTTATTCACATGTGTATACTATTGATTCACATGCATGTACTATTAGGAGAGTTGGTGCAAGATTGATAATACTTGCATGACTAAATTAAAAATGAAGGTATAGATGATGTTACTATACTATAATTAGTTTTTTCACATGATTATCCTATTGAGTCACATGAATGAACTATTAATTCACATGATTTACTATTAGGGGAGGTGGTGCAAGTTTGATAATACTTGCAGGACTAAATTAAAAATGAAGAAAAAGAGGAAGGTATTATACTGTAATATTTTGAGCCACAAAACGTGTAATTATTGAAAGTATATTTTCCTATAAATAGAAGCTCATTCTTCCTTTATTTCTCACCAATTCACTAAAGCTATAGAGCAATTATTATAGAGAGAAATTATTGAGAGAAAGAAGAGGAGAAGTCTGCTACCTCACTATTCTAGTATCCAGTCTTCTTTTGAGGTAAGGGGTATTATTTCTTTCGTATTCATGAAGAGAGCTTTTGTTATTCCATTCTTTATTATTATGTTGAAATAACATGCGTAAGCAATCGCATACATGGTGAAATTCTACATTATTCCATTCTTTATTATTACATTTGGAATATCATGTATGCGTATGGATTACGCATGACCTGGTTTCATTCTTTATTATTCTGTTGGAATGTCCTTTCTGTGCGGATTACGCATGACCTGGTTCCGTTCTTTATTATTCTGTTGGAATATCCTGTCTGTAATCCGCATGACCTGGTTCCCTTCTTTATTATTTTGTTGGAATATCCTGTCTGTGCGGGTTACGCATGACCTAGTTTCATTCTTTATTATTCTGTTGGAATAATCTGTCTGTGCGGTTTATTGCATGCCTGGTGAATTCTTCTGTTATTCCATTCATTATTATTATGTTAGAATAACATGTCTACGCGGACTACCGCATGCATGGTGAATTCTTCTGTTATTCCATTCTTTATTATTCTGTTGGAATAACCTGTCTATGTGGATTACCGCATGCATGGTGAAAGACCTTTCATATTCATTCTTTATTAAATTGTGGAAATGATCATACTCACGTGGATTCATGCGTATGGATGAAAATCCATTTGCGATTTCAGTATATTCTATTATACTTGTATGAGATATCATTTCTTTTGTACTCGTCATGAAATATCATTTTATTTGGTATTTTATTTACGAGTTACTATTCATGGATTTCTATTCACTCGGTTACTATTCACTCTAGTATTATTCACTCGTGTATTCGGGGCACTTTTCGTGCCGGAGTACTATTCACGAGTTAGTATTCACGGGTTACTATTCACCTGGTTATTTTTCACCCGAATATTATTCACTCGGGTATTTGGGGTATTTTTTTCATTTTTTGAAGTACTATTCACGTAAGTACTATTCCTAATGTCTTATTCACGTGGTACTATTCACGGGTCTTATTCAATTAGGAAGATATATTTCTTTTCTGTCCAAATTATTTTTGATACATGAATATTATTCTTGAATTTTACTCCACAAAGCAATATCATGTTGACAATTTGGATATTTTTAAACTCTGGATAAATTTAAAGTCTTTAATATTTATCCTTGATTTTGTTTGATTAATACTTATATCATTGTCATCATCCTCATGTTTATATTGTGATAAAAGTCATCTTTGACTTACGTGCAAAGATGGACTGTTGATTATTGGTCTTATAGTTGTATATCTTTAGCTTACGTGTAAAGATGGATTGTTGATTATTGGTTTCACATTTGTATATCTTTGGCTTACGTGCATAGATGGACTGTTGATTATTGGTGTTACAGTTGTATATCTTTGGCTTACGTGCAAAGATGGACTGTTGATGATTAGTTTTATAGTTGTATATCTTTGGCTTACGTGCAAAGATGGACTGTTGATTATTGGTTTTACAGTTGTATATCTTTGGCTTATGTACAAAGACGAACTGTTGATTGATAGCTTTGGCCCGTAGTGCAAAGATGGACAGGTGTATGACATGATCATGACCACTGGTGATAATAACGAATATCCTTGGTCCGTAGTGCATGGATAATTTGATGATACGATTGGCAGGATCATGACCATTAGTTAACAGTTGAATGTCTTTGGCCGTAGTGCACTGACATTCAATTGATTGGTATGATCATGACCATTGGTTTTATAGTTGAATATCTTTGGCCTGTAGTGTAAAGATAGACAACTAATTGGTATGATCATTGTTATTACATTTGAATATCTTTAGCCTTTAGGGTAAGTATATTGAGTAAACGTTCTATTAAGCCTTTGTGGCAAAGAGAAACTGTTGATTTACATGATTATAAATATGAATTGTGGATTTAACTATAATCTTTGGTGGTTCAGGTGAAGACATGTGATGAGAGTTCTTTCTGTCTTGGGTATAACAAAGAACTATTGATGAGTATTACAGGAATGAAATATTAACGATGGACTTTTAATCTAGAGGAGATAGTAGACATTATGTTCTACTTGACTCTTCTAATGGATTGCTTATTCTGCTGTAGTTAAACTTGATGTTTATTGTATTTTATCAGTTTAACACCGTTGAAGGCTAAGGATAATTTATTCTGCATTATCTTAGTCATAATATTTCTTACTGGGCTAGTTGAGCTCACCCTTTTTCTTTCATTGTTCTCTTCAGGAAATGAGAATATAGCTAGGACGAGTCGAGGAATGGAGTGATGGTCCAGGATGAATGGCTTTAGTAGTCCTCACTATTCTACAGAATAATGTGATAATAATTGTAATGAGGACACCATTGAGTGTGGATATTGTCTAGATGACAATATTCTTGTTTAAACTTTCAGCTATATTTTATCGTATTTTACACGACTGTTGTATAATTAAGTTGTATTTGAATTTATATGCCATGTATCTGGCGACTCAAGATGGGTGATGTATACCTGTTTTGGGGGCGTCACAGTTGGTATCAAAGCTTAGGGATATGATCCCTAGCTGAGATGTGAGACAAGAACTAGGAGGGGAGAGACGGGGAATTCCTTCGCTAGTATGACTTACCTAAGTTTATTTGTTATTTAATTGGTCGGTCAGAATATAAGGGTATTATGTGGCATGTCAATTAACCCTTGTTTTAAAACTATATTCTAGAATGATATCTGAAATACAGGAGATGAGCAATATGATACATAGGAAATAATCGGGAATGTACAATCCGAAAAGAAAGCAAGGTATTCTCATCTCTTCGAACTACCAGGTACGTAAATTTCGAGGGCGAAATTTCATAAGGAAGGGAGATTGTGAGACCCCGAATTTTATGAAGTGAAAGTATTTAATTTTCTTATAATTATTCTATTTAGTAAATGGTTAAATTGATAAAAGATTAACGTTAAGGGTGATATGTGAATTTTTTTTAAAATAAACAAGTTGTCATAAAATAATATGTAGTAAAAGTACAGTAATACACGTGGTTGTATAGTAGCACACAGTATTGATTATTGATGCTTACGTAAGAAGTCACTCAGTTATACTCAATTATTGCTACAGTAATTGCTGCATCATATCTCTCATATTATTGATTCAATTATTGTCATAGTATCATCTGCATAATATATATTATTAAATCAATAATTGAGATGGCAAAGTTATTCATATTATTATTTGTAATATTGACAATGTCTAGAAGTTCTGTCAAGGAGAGGTTTGGTCACCTAATTGTGCGCCAATAAGGAGAAATCCTTATCGAAAAGCCCCCTCTTTCTTGGGAACAACCTGATTGTTAAATATTGTGAGTTATAATATTAATGATGAATAAGTTCATGTTGATTAAAGATGAAATTGATAGTTCCATTGTGTTGGGATTATTAGCGTTAGTGGAAATCGACATTTATTTTGATAGTAATTGATGTCTGGAAGTTATATTGACCAATCGGGTAATTAATCGGGTAAATGAGGAATTAATTGTTATTAATTCACATGCTTATAACTATTTATTCACATGTGTATACTATTGATTCACATGCATGTACTATTAGGGGAGTTGGTGCAAGATTGATAATACTTGCATGACTAAATTAAAATTGGAGGTATAAATGAAGTTACTATACTGTAATTAGTTTTTTCACATGATTATACTATTGAGTCACATGAATGAACTATTAATTCATATGATTTACTATTAGGGGAGGTGGTGCAAGTTTGATAATACTTGCAGGACTAAATTAAAAATGAAGAAAAAGAGGAAGGTATTATCTTTGTAATATTTTGAGCCCCAAAAGCGTGCAATTATCGAAACTATATTTTTCTATAAATAGAAGCTCATTCTTCCTTCATTTCTCACCAATTCACTAAAGCTATAGAGCAATTATTATAGAGAGAAAGAAGAAGAGAAGTCTGCTACCTCACTATTCCAGTATCCAGTCTTCTTTTGAGGTAAGGGGTATTATTTCTTTCGTATTCATGAAGAGAACTTTTGTTATTCCATTCTTTATTATTATGTTGGAATAACTTTTGTCTACATCAAATACCGCATATATGGTGAAATTCTTACGTTATTCTATTATTTATTATTACATGTTGGAATATCTTATGCGTGCGGATTACGCATGACAGTTCCATTCTTTATTATTACATTGGAATATATGCATGCATGCGATTACGCGTGACTGGTTCCATTCTTTATTATTCTATTGGAATATCCTCATGCATGCGGATTACGCATGACACGGGTTCATTCTTTATTATTACGCTGAAATATCGTATACATGCGGATTATGCATGACCTGGTTCCATTCTTTATTATTATGTTGGAATAATCTGTCTGTGCGATCTATCGCATGCCTTGTGAATTCTTCTGTTATTCTATTCTTTATTATTCTGTTGGGATAACCTGTCTACGTGGACTACCGCATGCATGGTGAATTCTTTTGTTATTCAATTCTTTATTATTCTGTTGGAATAACCTGTCTATGTGGATTACCGCATGCATGGTGAATGACCTTTCGTATTCATTATTTATTTTATTGTGGAAATGATCTGTCTACGTGGATTACCACATGGCAGATTAAAATCCATTTGCAGTTTCGTATATTCTATTATACTCGTATGAGATATCATTTCTTTTGTACTCGTCATGAAATATCATTTTATTTGGTATTTTATTTACGAGTTATTATTCACAGGTTACTATTCACTCTAGTATTATTCACTCGTGTATTCGGGGCACTTTTCGTGTCGGAGTACTATTCACGGGTTACTATTCACTCGGTTATTTTTTACCTGAATATTATTCACTCGGGTATTTGGGGGTACTTTTCATGACGGGGTACTATTCACGAGGTACTATTTCCGAAGTACTATTCACGGGATACTATTCACCCGGAAGATATATTTCTTTTTTGTCCAAATTATTTTTGATACATGAATATTATTCTTGAATTTTACTCCACAAAGCAGTATCATGTTGACAATTTGGATATTTTTAAACTCTGGATAAATTTAAAGTCTTTAATATTTATTCTTGATTTCGTTTGATTAATGCTTATATCATTGTCATCATTCTCATGCTTATATTATGATGAAAGTCATCTTTGGCTTACGTGCAAAGATGGACTGTTGATTATTGGTCTTACAGTTGTATATCTTTGGCTTACGTGTAAAGATGGATTGTTGATTATTGGTTTCACATTTGTATATCTTTGGCTTACGTGCATAGATGGACTGTTGATTATTGGTGTTACAGTTGTATATCTTTGGCTTACGTGCAAAGATGGACTGTTGATGATTAGTTTTATAGTTGTATATCTTTGGCTTACGTGCAAAGATGGACTGTTGATTATTGATTTTACAGTTGTATATCTTTGGCTTATGTGCAAAGACGAACTGTTGATTGATAGCTTTGGCCCGTAGTGCAAAGATGGACAGGTGTATGACATGAACATGACCACTGGTGATAATAACAAATATCCTTGGCCCGTAGTGCATGGATAATTTGATGATATGATTGGCAGGATCATGACCATTAGTTAACAGTTGAATGTCTTTTCCCGTAGTGCACTGACATGCAATTGATTGGTATGATCATGACCATTGGTTTTATAGATGAATATCTTTGGCCCGTAGTGCAAAGGTAGACAACTAATTGGTATGATCATTGTTATTACATTTGAATATCTTTAGCCTTTGGGGTAAGGATATTGAGTAAATGTTCTATTAAGCCTTTGTGGCAAGGAGAAACTGTTGATTTACATGATTATAAATATGAATTGTGAATTTAACTATAATCTTTGGTGGTTTAGGTGAAGACAGGTGATGAGAGTTCTTTATGTCTTGGGTATAACAAAGAACTATTGATGAGTATTACAGGAATGAAATATTAACGATAGACTTTTAATCTAGAGGAGATAGTAGACATTATGTTCTACTTGACTTTTTTAATGGATTGCTTATTCCGCTGCAGTTAAACTTGATGTTTATTGTATTTTATCAGTTTAACACTGTTGAAGGCTAAGGATAATTTATTATGCATTATCTTAGTCATAATATTTCTTACTGGTCTAGTTGAGCTCACCCTTTTGCTTTCATTGTTCTCTTCAGAAAATGAGAATATAGCTGAGACGAGTCGGGTAATGAAGTGATGGTCCAGGATAAATGGCTTTAGTAGTCCTCACTATTCTATGGAATAATGTAATAATAATTGTAATGAGGACACCATTGAGTGTGGATATTGTCTAAATGACAATATTCTTGTTTAAACTCTCATCTATGTTTTGTCGTATTTTACACGACTGTTGTATAATTAAGTTGTATTTGAATTTATGTACCATGTATCTGGCGACTCAAGATGGGTGATGTATACGAAATAATGTGATAAACAGTAACGTTCTAATAATCGTCCTTATAAATACAACTATTATTCTTCTTAGCAGAAAAAAGAGAGATATATCATTATCGTGTCTTCTCCTTACAGAAATCACTATACAGTCTATTCTGTTCTGTTTTTCCTTACACAAATATATACTCTGTTAATTGGGCAATCCACATAGACAAGTCCAAAGCCTCCTTCTGTGAGTACACACGATCAGAGACTTCGCCGTTGAATCTTGGAGAGTGACCACCGACAGCCCATTTGTACTGTGATTATTATCAGTTGGGGCGAAATCACTTTTTAGGACAGTAGCTACGCTTCGATTTTCCAGTTAAGTTGTTCCAATTTACTGTATTATTCGTCTTGTTAATTGCTATATTTTCCAACAGTTTGTTGATGAAGAGTTGGTGTCTTTTCTCTGATTTTGACATGGTTATTTATAATATTTCGACTTCTTGATAATTTGCATAACTTCTATATCCATGAACTTTCATAAATAAATCGGTAGTGGTAGACACAGCAAGCGTCTTGGTCGGGTCGGTAGAACTGAACGGCGTGGTGGGCGCAATGAACGGGTAGAAAGAAATGCCCCTTAGAAGTTTTGGTGGGCTCAAAATGTAAGGCCCATAGGCGTGGGTTGGCCACGTACACGGCGAACTTCTACCTTTAATTTTTTTTTTTTTGCAAACTCTTTGCTACACCAAAAATAGTAATAATAATAAATATTAAAAATTATAAAATAATTAATAATAAACAATAATACAAACAAACACTATTAATTAATTACCTATATTAACTACAAATTAATGAAAGTTTTGAATTTTGGGTGCCTAATTTTGATGGGGCCACGATTACAGTTTAACATATAATAGTATTTTGGGTGCCTAATTAATGTAAATGATAATTATATTGACGTGATATAATTACAACATAAATTATAGTTTAACATATAATAGTATTATAACGTTGAACATATAATAGTATTACAGTAATAGTATTACAACATATAATAGTATTACAGTAACGTTGAACATATAATATTAGTAATTTTACAACATAAATTAATTACAAATCCGATAAGATCACAATATTAATTAGGAATTGATATTTTAATAGTATTATAAATTAGTATTATTAATTAATTACCTACATATCTTAATTATAATTTTTAATTATAGTTAAAATATATTGAAGACTGCATTAAAAACAAATAGTTGTTGTAGCTCAGTTGGTTTGAACTCTTATTTATTTACTTACAACCTACAAGTAGTAACAATTTATTAAAAAAAAAAAAAAATCATATGCCAGGTGGGCGGACAGTACCAAAAAGACCCGAATTTTAATGTGCTAAAAAAATGCGGCCCAAAGCTCAAGTTTTGACGAACGGCCCGGGCCGCTTTTGCCAGGTCTAAGTAGTGGGTATACCAAAACGGCTTCAATGTCTTTATCCGCTTCAATTTCATATGCCACGTGTCAATGTGGTATATTGACTTTGTAACAAGTCCATTACACCCTTAATTAATAATTGTTGGCTAGTATTAAATCAGGGATAATTATGTTATTTTTTTATTTTATATTTACCCATAATATGATAAAATATATTTACTCAACACAGACATAAATATTTTCATCATAAAGCATGAAAAATGTATAAAAAGAGAAACAAAAAATAAAACTAAATATAAAAATTGATATTGTCTAAATGGTTGTTGATATTATCAAAGCAAAAAATATACTTAAATTAAACTTTAAATGATACTTAGTGCTCTCCAATATCAACTTCCTAAAATTTATAGTAGCCAAATCTTATGGTTAGCGGCAAATGTATATTTACAAGGTATTTAACAATAATTAATGATGCCATCAAGTTACAACATCATATATTGATATATACATATAACTCCCAGTTCCCACATCATAATTACTATACATATATGTATAACTCCTCCACATTAAATACTCATGAAATATTATTAACAGCTGATATTTTTTTTAATAAAGTGTTCTGAACTCCTTTATTCCCCAACTTCAGAAATAGTGCATCCTTCTTTATCCATAATGAATGATTCTCGTCACTTTCTATGCACATAAAAGACCTTATATGTAAGAATAGTTAAGCAAAAGGCTAATATATATATATATATACATAACTTGAATGGGATCCTTAAACATAACCATACAGGTTCTTGAGCTTTCTCCCAAGGTCACCCTTGAAGACCTTACTATTTTCTTCTCTTACCGTGGAACAGTTGATTCCATCCTGCTCCAGGGGTACCCATATTTTATTTTATTTTATTTTTCTTGACATGTTTTTAATCTTCTTGGACTTCCCCCATCGCACTCATCTAACCAATTTTTTTCTTTTTTTTAAAAAAAAATTAATACGGTTATATTACCATATAAAGCAAATATATGTTAAGGGACACTAATTGAGTATTTATTCTAGAAAAATCAGCATCACTTTTACTTTAGTTTTACTCTGACAATATCAGCCGTGTAAAATAGAATAGTTTGAATTTGTGTTTTTTGGATATCTTTAATTTGATCGTTCGTTTATGATCATTGGCAGGAATCGAGATAATAAAAAAGTTGCTTATGTGACTTTCAGGCAGCCATATGCCTATGAAACTGCACTTCTTCTAAATGTAAGTGAGAAGTGTTCATTTTGTACAACCAATACTTGTGAGATTCGAGTCATTTTCAAGCGTATAAGTAGTTTTTAAGGTTCGGTAGCAAGTTTAGATAGATTTGAAAAACTTGAAAGAAAAATAAACATATAAAAGATGAGAAACTGTCTCAGTGATCTTTTGAAAGTTTTAACATCAAGAATAATGTTAAATTGTAGGGTAATGAATAGTTAAGAAAACTCCAATAAATTTTGGATTTCATTTTTTTTTCTTTTCCCTTTAATTTTTAAAGTTCCAAACATATTTCATAAATGATTCTCTTTATCAAATTTTGAGTTTCAAATTTGTGAAACGATTTTATATGCTTGTTCTCTACACATTTTGATACGGTGCGTTTAGACATCTAAATAAAAAAAAGTCTATATAAAATATATTCTAAATACATAAATAATGAGGTTAATGGAGCTGCACAGCTGTGTAAACTCCTAAATGTACGGTCTATGATCGTAGAGTTAAGTCGTTCTACAATTTGAAGATTCACTCTATGTTTCTACGGTAGTAGAGTGACTACTCTACAATCGTAGGTAGACTGTATAAATTTAAAACTAGCTTGTACAACTGTGCAACTTCATTTTTTTCCACATTAATTATTTTATTCGTATCCTATCGTGGTTGATGAATTCAAAAAAAAATTGAGTAATGTTTATCGTGATCACTTTGCGTGGAATATAGTGTAAATTAAATTTATACAGATGATTCTCAATTAAAAGAATAAATCTGATTGGGAAATATCAAAGTTTATGTGATTTCTAGTTAATATTATTAGTCTAAACATAAGCATTTGGTTGTACTTTTTTCTACATGTTTCCAGGGTGCAGCGATTGTGGACCATCCAGTTAAAGTATTGCCATTAGAAGATTCCACCACTGTTCCAGTTATAGATAACATCAAATATGAGAATATGGTTCTCTCTCTTTCCCTTTAGTTTTTTTTTCGAGATACTCTCCTTAATTAATTAATCTCCGAATTATAATTATTTTTTACTTTTAATCTTTTAATTATTTATTATAATATTTTTTTTCTCAAATTAATATAATTTTTGCAATTTCAATCTAATTTTATAAATATAGAGCAATCAGAGGGGACTAAATTTGAAAAACAGGTATACTGTGAAGATTAAATTTAAAAACTAACTATATTTTTGAATTATAGATAGGTAAATATGAGGGAGACTATTTGGCAAATCAGCCTTACAAGTATGACTTAATGAAAAAAATATAAAAATTTACAAAAGAAGTCTTATTCGCAAATTTTATGTAGACCCCAAAATTAATAAGTGGCCAATTTAATAATGGTAACATGATAATGGATTATAACAATAAATTTGAGAATATTATGTCATTCTATATTTTTATTTTTTTGGAACAAAAAAAAAAAAGAAAAGAAGAAGAAGAAACTAATCCATTAATTAGTCCCAAAATTCTAGTTGTGTTCAGGTTTAGTACCCTATTTATTTGTTTTCGCGAATTTCATCCTCAAATCATAAAATTTATGCGATCTCAGCTCTACCTCACAAACAGAGCAAATAAGGGGATTTAACATGAAAAACAATAGTCTAAGGACTAAATGTGAAAATAGTTATAGTTCAAGGAATAAATCTGGAAACAATTATATTTTGAGCACTAAAATATTTTTTTTTTATAGTTTGAGGATGAAATATACGGAAAAAATTAGTTATGGGACTTAAAACGTAAAATATAGCTATAATTTGGTGATTAATGAAAAATTTATCCCAAAAAATATAAAAGGCAACTAGAACTCATTTTATGGAATACATGGAGTAATATTTTAACTCGCTAGTATATTTCTTATTTCAATGGCCCTTGGCATGTCAATGGATCCACCTGTTTTTTTGTATTTTTTTTTTTGAAGTAATGAAAATCCCATTTCTTGACAGAAAGAATTATTAAGTTCGACAAACCATAACGAGTATCAATTATCTTCTCAGACCAGCAAGAGAGAAGGGATTTTACCAGCAATACAGGCAACAACGCAAAATGTGGCATCAAAGGGCATTGAAATGTTGAACATTGCCAAAACAGAGTTAGAGGAGAACTACAAGCTATCGGAAAAAGCGATGGAACTCAACGAATACATTACAAATGGTTCTCTTTGGTTCTCTAATATAGTAAAAAAGGCCTCAAAGCATTAGAATTTATACGTACTCAATAAATGTTCCGAAAACACGTACTCCCTCCGTTCTTTAATATAGGTCGTTTTAGAGTTGTACACAAATATTAAGGAAATAATTGTATAACATTAACTATAATATCAATTGTCTATTTTACTCTTGTATTGAAAGAAGAGATTGATATTTATTGAACAGAAAATAGTGAGAGAACCAAAATTACATTTAATAATTAGGATAATATTGGAAACTAAGTAATTAATGCTTACTTGAAATTCTAAAACGACTTATATTAAGGAACAAAAATATTTCTCTAAAACGACTTATATTAAAGAACGGAGGGGAGTATTAGACAAAATATTTTTAAGTTGTACTCCCTTTGTCCTTTAAAAGATGGTCTAAGGTATAAAAAAAAATTGTCCTCAAAAGATGACGTAAGGTACAAAAAATACATGACATGTCATTTAGTTGGGTCAACTGGTTTAAAAAAAGGAGTGATGCTAAGAATTTTAAATTTTAGTCTCAAATGATATGTCATTATAACATTGGGGGTAGATCTCATGTAATTGGTTATGTCATAAATTATTATTAAAATATTTAATATTATGTCATTTAAGAACTATTTGAGACCATTAGCATTATTCTTTAAAAAAAGGCGGTGTTATATACTCTTAAAAAATAGTATTATTATATGCACACCTTAAATTACTAGTTGCACACTTAAAAGTAACAAAATGATTAATATACCCTCAAGTAAGGAATATTTGTATACCTTATAATTTGTCCAATTTACCATTTAGTCTATTATATATTATAACTATAAAACAATATACAATTATCAAATGGCAAAACTAGCATTTAGCCTATTGTAGTTGACCACTTTTGTAAAATAATTCATTCAACTTTTAATTTATGCAATTAGCTTATTAAACTAATTAAAAAAAAATTTAATTAAGTCATTCTGTCAAATTAATTAGACAGACGTTAAATTATTACCTGTGTGAAATTTTTTTTTAAAAATAAATGACTTGGACAAAGATGCCTAAGATAGAATATAAGGGAGAAAACAATTGGGCATTGAATGCCATATGAGATAATTATAATAAAATACCTTACTTTAAAAAAATAAAAACAAAATATCTCAATTTTTATTTCAAAAAGAAAAAAAATCTTAATTTTCTCTCTTCTTTTAGATTTGAAGTGATGAAAGCATAATATTTTACGATTTTGATTTTTTTATATTTAATTTTATTACATGTTTTATGTGTAAATGAACTTATTAAGACATTTATTGATTTCAGGAGAAATTGGAAATAAAGGAAGAAAAGGTGATAAAACATTGTTGGTTGGACCTCTGACGCGGTAGCGTCGGAATTGCACTAGGAATGACACGACATCGCCGGTTACAGTACAAATCCTGGCGCGACAGCGCCATGTCGACTGACCAGATGTTGACTTTTGCAATTTTTGTTAGAATTCTAATGGGATTTGGATTATTAGTTTTTAGGGTTTTAAGACTTTTGTCTAGGAGTGTAAATATATGTTCTTAGTCAAGCTTTGAGTATCCTAGCTACACAAATAAAAAACTGTAGACTTGGGAGAAAGATTGAAGGCATATCAGGCTAAGCTTTTGTTAGTTCCATGTAGGCACAATATAGATCTAAAAGGGGGATTGAATAGATCTTTTTTAATTCAAATACTTTTCTGGTTTATTTTGTATTGCTCATGAATTAGCATATGACAAACATAAGAATCTTTTTAAGCACATCGGAATAAGTAAAAGATCCCCTTCATTGATATATTCATAATCAGACATACATTGTTCGTAGAGTTAATTCAGTAGTAAGAAGTTAAAACATACATAGCAGTTATAGCAGCTAATGTACATAATGTAAATGACATAAAATATAAGACACAAGGGGTTTTAAGTGGTTGAGAGACTCAAGCTCCTAATCTACTATTCTGCTTTCAACTCGCAGGATTTCTACTAAGAAAGGGCAGCACCCTGAATCACTAAGATTCCTTCAAGGCCAGCAGCCTTGGGACTTCAGTTCACTAAGAATTCTTCAAGGTCAGCAGCCTTGGTACTTCTCTAGTTCCCTAGGAACTCTTCAAGCCCAGTAGGCTTGGAACTTCATTTAGTCCCTCTGGACAAGGACCCCTCAGGCCCTGGCTTCTTGTTGTTGAGTTGTTTGTTTGTTGGAGTTAGTGCTGAGCTGCTAAGATGTCTTTATGCTCTCAACATCTTCTGTACTTAGCAGTTTGGCGTGATCATCCTTGCAGTGCAGTTGAGTATTGCATGATACTCAGCTTCTTCAGTTACTCAACCTCTTCTGATGATCCCTTGATGAACTTCCTTGAAGATTATTCCTCTTGATACTTGATGGCTGCACATGATGGGTTTCTAAGATGACTCTAGGCTCTTCTCTCTGGTACTTAGAGTCTTCCCATGATGGAAATCAAGATGAAATTGAAGCTCTTCTTTCTCTCGGCAGTTCAGAACACTCTTCTTGTAGTAGAACTCTCACTTCTATATTGTAGAACTCTCACTTCTATTTCTTTTTACGTCTCTAAGTGTTCTTGGTGGATCGTAGAGTGAGCCTTGAGACCTTTCGGTCACTCACCACATTTACGTTGGTTAGATCGGTCCACCGGATTCTCCAAACTCACCTGTTCTAAAAATCCCTTTAGAGTCCGCTTAGGTCCTGCCAGGCGCTAGTTCCCCCATGGCGCCCGCTTTAGGACCTAGTCCCCCTTGGCGCCTCTAAGACCCCAGGCGCCTCACCCAGGCCCAAAGCGACAAAAAAATCTCTCTAGAAAATTAGGCGGGTTATCAAATCACAACAAGAAGTGAACAATATCAAGTCAAAATGGATAATTTTATTATTGTTGTAATTTTTTGAACTTGTACCAACTTCAAATTATATAAATGAGGATACATTTGTAATATTTAGTTTAATTCAATTTTATAATTCTTAAATTTATGTTTAGTTTCTTAAGTTTTAATATTGAATTAAATTCTTGAAATTTTAAAATTTATTATTTAATAGCAATCTTGTTTATAAATAAAACTAATACGTTAAAAATATGTTTAAACTTTGAACAATTGCATGTTTGTGTTTGAACTTTGACATTAGCAATATGGATATGTGTTTGAACTTTGACATTAACAATATGATGTGTTTGAAGTTTAAGAAAAGGCCTTTATTATCTTTATTATAAATTGTTTTGCTTTATATTATTATTTTGTTTGGATAAATATAAGATAAAATATTAAAATTATCTTAAAATAAAAAATCCCTCCTAGGCCCTTTAAAGTCCCCCAGGCGCCAGGCCATTAGGCCCTTTTACACCCGCCTCCCGCCTCCCGCCTCCCGCCTCCCGCCTAGCGCCTTTTAGAACATTGAACTCAGCAACTCCAGCAACCTTTGATCTTTGAAGCTCTAGCAGATTTATACTCCTTTCTAATCTTCCCGTTGGAAAGTAGTCGTTGAAAGCTCTTTGAAATGCTTCACAGATCTCAAGTTGCTTGGTGCAGACTGCAGATGTGACATGACAACTTTTTCTGACTTTCTGACACTGCAGTCTACTATTTCACCTACTCCATCAGAGATGTTACTTTTATGCCTCGGGCAGGTCGAAGACTTTATTTCACCCTTCTGATTTCTTGATCAGAGGTTGTCCTTTTGCATTGATGCTCTTAATAAGCTCTTGTATAAATATCAACCTTCAGATTGAACCGTTGTCAATGCTTCAATCTTCAGCTGTTTGAACTCCACGATTCTGATGCATGTCTTCTTGGACTTGGTCGTAGTGTCTTGTTGACTGGTAGAGACAACACTATGATCTTGAAGAGTGTCGATTGGATCTTCAATGTAGAACACCTCTTCCTTCTCTCTTGTGCAAAGGCTTCGACACTTCATTCATTTCAACAACTCTCGAGATCATCGATGGCTTGACTTCTTTGTTCTGGCCCTTTCTGAATAGCAAGACACTTTAAATTTTTGGCGTGTCCAACTCGCTTTCTCCTTGTGATCTCCCGTTCACTTATCATCAATGGACTGACCCAATGTTTAATCACTTTAGCCTTGTTCTACAGAAGCTGTCCAGTATCTCTGTATGCATTCCATCAGTTCTTTCTTTGTTTGGCAAACACTACGATCCTGGTTGCTTCCAAGATCATCGTCTTTTGTCTATTTGACAGCTACTGCAATTATTGACTTTCCTTAGTCAGTTACTGAAGTCTTCTTCTGATCTCCTTGTGGAAGACTTCATCCTGAATGGCTTCACAACTCAATCTGGATGCTGATTGGTTTGGTGCTTAGATCTTCTGTTAGCTTGCATGCCATTCGTTGAGTGCTCTCTGGTTTCCTTCAGATGGAATGTATCTTTGCAGTGCCAACCAGAGGCTTCATTCCTTTGGATATTCTGGGAGTGCTCATTTGTTAAGAATCGTATTTGCTCTACGATTTTGCCTTGGCATTGTGAGCACATATGTTGAAGTCTCAGTTCTACACTCTACGATTCAGCTTCGGCTGTGCAGACACTACGACTCTGAGATCAGATCTTGACACTCTATGATTTCTGTCGTTGTGCTTGTTGTCTTTATCTGAACTTGCTCGACTACGACCTCTGCCTCTGATATGATCAGTAGACTTTACGACTCTGAGTGTAGTCTACGATTCTTGACTTGGGCTTTAGCAGATCTTCGGTCGACTTGTAGACATGCTGTCTCTATGATTCTGAACATGACTTCCTCAGCTGACTACGACCCTGAGGAAGTTCTCCTCGACACACTACGATCCTTTCCTCGTCTCTCCTGGTAGTTTACGAACTCCGAGATCTCCTATCTTGCAGACTACGATTCTGCCTCGATAGCTCTCGAGTTTCCTCGACTCTCTGGCGGATCACGATTTTTGGTGCAAAGGTTTCTACGATCAAACAAGCCTATCTATTACATCATTAGATCAACCTAACATGCTTGATCTTTCTATATTTATAGTCCTTGTACATCTTTTCTTTTCAAGGACTTTACAAAGCTGTTTTGCTTATGTAGGATTAACCTAACACATTTGATCAATTCATTCTAAGTCCTTGTATATATGTTTCTATTGTCTATCAAAGGACTTTACAACTTTTTTTAATGCAAGCAAACTTTCATATTCATTCATGTATATATCATAATCAAATCATATGTAAATAGGAATATCATTCACATGCTTATTCCTGACAATCTCCCCCTATTTGATTATGACAAAAACAATAAGTGCACATGCATGTTATGAATGAATCTTATATACAGTGAGCAACTGTATTTCTAAAATAGATAATCATGAATGTCATTTATAATGATGTGGAATTTAATACACTAATATTTTACATCCTGGATCCAGAACATATCTAACTAGTTAGAGATGTACCTCTTTGGCTCCATGTATGTTTCCAGGATGTTTGTTGATCAGCTAATCATCTGTTTGATCTTCTTGCTCCTGCTCTCCCTGAGATGATGACTTTCTATCTTTTCTCTTCTCCCCTTCAGACTCATAACTTTCTTTCTTAATTTGTTCCCCCTCAAACTTTACGATCATATGATCATCATCTTCTGGCTCCCCCTCAGATGATGACTCTGCTACTTCTTCAGTTCTTTTCTTCTTTGACTTCTTCTTTTCTTTCCTTCTGCTCTCCTTACCCTTTCTTGAATGCCTCTTGCTCTTCCTCTTTCTATTCCTCTTTTTCTCTCCCTTTTTTTGTCATTAATCACTTGGGAGAGCTGCTCCATGTTGGACATTAGTTATTCCATCAGGTAGGAGGAGTTAGTAACTTAAAACTTGAGTTCCTGTTGGCTTAGCTCAAGTTGTACTGAGAAAGACTGATTCATGTTGTCAATCTTGTCAGATAGGACTTGGAATTGTTCTTCATTTTCCTTCTGCGCTCGTAGTGTTTCTACATTCTGATCATGTATGGCCTTCAGATAGATGTGATTTCTTTCTTTGATTTTGAGAGATACATCAGCAATAGTAGCTGTTGTCAGCATCATCTTTGATTCTTCATTGATCAGAGATATCTTCTTGACCAGTTGATCAGAATTCTTCAACAGCTCCAGCTTCATAGGACTTTGGTCATTTGGTTGGGCAGCCTCTTATTGAGCATCAGATTGGACTATACGATTTTCATCATTGGATAGGTTTTCAAACATTTTGAGAATCTGAACAATCGTTGAGTACCAATTGCTATTTGAGGATGAAGGAATGTCGGTTAATAGTGCTTGAGTAGATGGAACCTTTTCACTTTGGACTTGGATACCATCAGTAGTAGAGTGAACAAACTCTACGATTATTTCCTTAGTCATGATCGTTCTTCCTTTAGAGTCCACTCTACGATCATAGGGGATATAGTGGTTGCCATCATGTCTATAAACTCTGTAGTGAGGCTGGTCTTTGATCATCATTGTAGCAAAACTCTTCACCCTTGGGAAGTTTTGTGCCACCAGCTCCATGCTTGGAAAATGAGAGTAGCACCAGCTGAAGTAACTTCCATCTCTTTCAGTATGTGCTTTTAGCCAAGGCATCCATTGGGAAACCATCTCATAAGCAGATCATCAGGATTGTAGAGGATGGTTGTGCAGTTTAGTTCCATGTTGTTCCAGTTTTTAAACACCTCAAACGCAGTCATCCTCACTACCTTGAGCTGTTCATTTCCATAATTTACCCATCTTTCGGGAGGTGCCTCTGGTAGTTCATTTGAGACTTCCACCACTATTCTTCTGTTAATCCTCACGGGAGAGAGAATTGGATAGTCTTCTTGTTCTTTTGATTCCTGAGGTGCAGAATCAGAATCTTTTTCCATCTCTTCTCTTTCGGAGCCTGCACCATTCTTATCATTTCCATCAATGAATCTTTCTTGTTGCATTTCATTTTCAGAACTTTCTTCAGCAAGATCTTCCTCTAATTCATCTTCTTCACCACTGGTTTCATCTTCAGCACTTTCTTCCTTTGATATAAACTCATCATCACTTAGTTCAATGATAGCATTGGAGTGATCACTTCTCTTTTTGGAGGCAAATTTGGCTTGTAGTCTGTAGCTCTAACTTCTCCTTGGAGGTTTAGCTATGAGAGAGTCAGACTCTTCTTCCTCTTTAGACTCCGAAGTCTTTGGATCATCAGATGAACTTCCTTAAGGTTCAACACTGGCAGGGGAAAGTCCTTCTTCTTTGGACCCATCACTTTTTGAGCCATCGTGTGGGCTTTCAGGATTTGAAGGGGCATGTTCTTCTTCTTCGGAAACAACATCATTTGACCCATCATCTGGACTTGTTGGAGCATTTGCACTTAGGGATAGAGTTGGTTCAACTTGTACCTTTTCTTCATCATCAGAGTGAATGTTCTGAGAGTTAGCCACCGGGCTTGAGCATTCTAATTCATTAGCAGATACTGCATTTTCTTCCATTAATCCAGCTTCACCTTCATTGCTGAATTTGGTCTGTGGGGACTCAGCCTTGTGACTATCAGATGCCTTCTCTTCTTCTAACACTACTTCCTCATCTTTGTTTGATGGCCTTGCTTGGGAAGCTGAGGTTGGTTTGTTTACCACCTTAGCTTTCTTGCTGGATAACCCTTGAAGTAATTTGTTTCTTCTCCTCTTTGTGGTCTCTGCAGTTGAGACCTTTTCATCTTTAACTTTGTCTTCTTTGGATAGACTTCTTAGAGGAGCCTCAGTTTTCCTCACACCTTTGGATTTCTTTCTGGCTGATGTGGTTGCTGCTGGTACAGAGTCATCAGACTCAGAGCTTTCTAGCTCTTTTACCTTCCTCTTCTTTGCAGAGGCCTTGCTGCTGCTCCCAGTTGTCAGTCTTCTATTTTCCTTGGGGTTTTCATCCAATTCACAAATAGTTATAGAGACATTACTTTGTGAACATTCAGAGGTTCTCCCTCATCATCTTTGATTTTGCCTCCCAGCTTCTTCTTCATCACAATACTCAGTAGTCTTCCATGAAACACTTTTGTTAGTGGTTTTTCTGTAGACTTCTTCACTTCAGCCTTTTCTACCCATTTAGAGATCTGATCAAATAGGATAACTCCAAAGTTGATTCGTTTCTTCAGAACTATAACAGACAAGATTTTCAACTGTTGATCAAGCACCGTGTCGTGTTCGGTGTCCTTGCATAGTATGCATTTTCCCACTATTTCAGCAAGGAACTCGAATTCTTTAGGGAACTCCTTTTTTTTCATATCCTTTAGACTGGGGTTTCTTTGGTACCCCATAATCTCCTTTGCTTGCTCAGTGTTGATCTCATCAAGGTTTCTCAGTCCTAGGTCAGACAAACCTAAGCATTGATTTATATCAGATGGTTTCAGCTTAAGAGATTGACCTTTAACCTTGGTCGAAAGGGTTCCAGCATTTATGGATGCATTTGAGTAGAATTCCTTGACCAGTTCAGTGTATACTCGAGTGCTAGCCTCAAGACATAATAAGAATCCAGCTTTCTTCACAAGTTCGAGAATGTCTCTGAACTTCTTTTTGGATTTTTCAAACGTCTTGGTTCCGAGCTGAATGCCAGTGATTACTCGCCAGTCTTCTATTTGAATAGTTCAAGGAATATGGGTATTTGATTCAGAAGGGTTTATGAGAGATGGCTGATTGTGATTTGGGCAAGGCTCTGGAGGGTTAATTATTTTTGGTTTTTGAGAGGGTTCTAGGGTTTAAAAATGGGAGGGAGAGAGGTTCGATAGCTTTTGATAAATGTTTTCTAATTTGAATTTTCCTTTATAACAGTTCTTGCTAACTCTGCATAAACAGTGATGTGTCAACCAACCATTGGTTGCACGATACCCAGTAATGAGCTGTAACTCTCCCATTAACTCTTCAATTTAATATCTCTTTTCAAAACAAATAGGTGTCAATGATGTGGATTGACCGTTGACCATTTTGATTCGTAGAGTAGTATGATAAGGCAGTTATGGTCTCTACGATTTCCTTTGTTAACTCAACGATCATCTTTTGAGAGATGCTGAAGTGGATGGTTTTGACATTTATCCTTATCTAAATGCTGCATAGCTTGATCACTGATGTACTCCATGAGGGCTTGGGCATTCTCCTTTAACAAGACCTCTTTCCAACCAGCATTTGAACTTATTTTTTTCATGATCTGAATGGTTGGGCAAATGTCCAGTTCTTTCGAGTTTCTCATTAGTTGGGGTTTCCTTTGGTAGGGCTACGATCATTGAGTCTGCTTTTACGATCGCTGAGGTTGCTCTACGATCGTGGAGTTCTCTTCAACCTCGACTCTACGAACGTTGACTGACTTGGTCCTTGAGATGAACTTTACTTAGCATTCTTTCTAGGTTAAGGTAGCTCAGGAAGGGCCAACCTCTTAGAGTGAACTAAGGGTCAGGTTTGTCCCTGAGGCGCTTTCCAGATGAACTACTTTAGAAGTGGTTTGCACTGATATCTCATTTAACCTTTTCTGCTGGGGAGGACCTCTATCAACTTCAGGCAACTGCATTTACTGCGATCGTGGTGTCCTCTTATTCTTACACTATGATCAGATGTTTGACCGTGTGCACTCCACGATTTTGGGTTGGGTGGCTGAAAGGTTATCAGTAGTACATTTTGAGACGTTCCTACTGAATATCAGTCTTTATTTGGTTCATCAACCACAGAGTTTTGGGACTCTGTAGTTGGTACACTGCTTCATAGTATAACTCAGTGATGTTCTTTCTTAACAGATCACTATTTCCCCATGTTCATACTATCTTCTCAGTGAGGGGTGACTTCCTTTTCTTTGTGTGCATTAGGAGACATCCTTGTATGCTTCTTTCTAACTGGAAATAACACCGTCAGTTAAATCAGTTTTCATCGAGGACATGGCTATCTCCAGGACTGATCATTCTACGATCATTTGTCAGCACTCCGAACATAGTCTTCTTTGTCAGCATGTACTCGTTGAGTTCTGCTCCCATAGTGAGTTCCTCATGTTTTGATGCTCGATGATCCTCTGTCGTGAACTTTCTTAAGGATTCTCTTCATATGACATGCTTTGCATGATTGAGTATACAAGACCCTCTCCATCTTTGGTTGATTGGCCTGCTTCCATATAAGTGTCAGCAGCCAAGTGAGCTTCATTTGGATTAGCTCAGCAGGTCTTCAAGGACATGCTTTGTCATTTAAGAATTTTATCAGAATCATTTCTGAACAGTCTTAAGCCTTCTGCTAGTCGAATCTTTCTTAGGCTGAAGTCTTCTACTTCAGTATTCCTTAGTGTGGTCAGATAGACCACGTACCTGCAGGTTAAGATACATTTCTATTTTTGGTATCCACAATTAAATGGGTCTTGCAAGGTTAGTTTTCTAAACCCCTATTCCTCATATATTTGGATAATCATCACATTTATCACCAACAGTCATATTCATGCATGCAACTAGTTTTAGACAATACATTTTTAGATGCATGATGGTGAGTGTGTGTAAGATTCGTCATTTTAATAACACACTCTTTTTCTTTGATGGTTTCATATTTTGCTGGGTTATGTTCACAAGGTTTAAGTGTTCACAGAGTGAGAATCAACTCTACGATTTGTGTGTATCTAGTTGATTCATGGAGGTGATCAGTTTCTACAAATCATCAAGATACTCTTGTAGAACTGATCATACTTTGTGTGTTATCAAACACTTAGAACATAGGTTTGTACAAGCATACTAACCCATCACCAAATATTACTCCATATAAAATTGATTTAACCTGTGATGTTCTTATGTCCTATTTCAGATTTCTTTCAAGATGTCATCTTCATCCTAAAATTTGGATGGAGAAAAAGTTTGTAAGCATTCGAGTATCTACCCTTAGTGTACTTTCTCTCTTCACCTTTTTAGGTAGATTATGATTTCTTGAAAGAGTACTGTTATAGTTCATAAGGAGGTACAACATGATGTACACAATTATCTTAGTGATGAATCATACCTTTCTATTGTCAGTTTCTTAATAGTTATTTATCTTAGACATACTGAGGTTAGGCATTGATGTGCATAGTTTCTCATTTGCTCCTGACAGCTTGTTGCTCCTCTTGACCTTCAATCAATCAGCTGTGATCTTGAAGATGCAGGCTAAGAAAATCTCAGCATCTTTAGTTCTTTGACATCCTTGAGTTTACCAGGTTTACATCCAGCTGCTGGTTGACCAGACATATGTTTGAGAAGTTCTCCTTCTTCTCTAGATAAGTATTTTTTTGCATGTATGGCCTTTTGATCTTTTCAGGATGGTGGATGTTTAATTGGATGTCTCTTGAGCTTTCTAGCCTAGTCTTAAGACTTCAAGATTGACCGCGAGCAAGGATTGGTCTTGTTGATATGATAATCGAGAACATGGACCAATCCGAGCGACTTCAGGTGTATATACACATTTACCTTGACACAATATTTCCAACGTGTGATCACATCTGCATATAACAAGTGACTTACTACTAAACTAAGTTTTAGAACAATGTTTGTGCTAGGATAACACTCAAAGCGATTAGCTTTTGACTATAGCATGATAACCTGCTCTGATACCAATTGTTAGTTCCTAGTAGGCACAATATAGATCTAGAAGGGGGGGGGGGTTGAATAGATCCTTTTTAATTTCAAATACTTTTCTGGTTTATTTTGTATTGCTCATGAATTAGCATATGACAAACATAAGAATCTTTTTAAGCACAGCGAAATAAGTAAAAGATCCCCTTCATTGATATATTCATAATCAGACATACATTGTTCGTAGAGAGTTAATTCAAGAAGTAGCGCTAAAACATACATAGCAGTTATAACAGTTAATGTACATAATGTAAATGACATAAAGTAAAAGACACAAGGGGTTTTAAGTGGTTTAGAGACTCAAGCTCCTAATCCACTCTTCTGCTATCAACTAGCATGATTTCAACTTAGGAAGGGCAGCACCCTGAAACACTAAGATTCCTTCAAGGCTAGCATCCTTCGGACTTCAGTTCACTAAGAACTCTTTAAGGTCAGCAGCCTTGGAACTTCTCTTGTTCCCTAGGAACTCTTCAAGCCCAGCAGGCTTAGAACTTCATTTAGTCCTTCCGGACAAGGACCCCTCAAGCCCTGACTTCTTGTTGTTGAATTGTTTATTTGTTGGAGTTGGTCCTGAGCTGCAAAGACGTCTTTATGCTCTCAACATCTTCTGTACTTAGCAGCTTGGTGTGATCATCCTTGAAGTGCAGTTGAGTATTGCATGATGCTCAGCTTCTTCAGTTACTCAACCTCTTCTGATGATCCCTTGATGAACTACCATGAAGATTATTCCTTTTGATACTTGATAGCTGCATGATGGGTTTCTAAGATGACTGTAGGCTCTTCTCTCTGGTACTTAGAGTCTTCCCATGATGGACATCAAGATGACATTGAAGCTCTTCTTTCTCTTGGTAGTTCAGAACACTCTTCTTGTAGTAGAACTCTCACTTCTACTTCTTTCTTTTTCTGTCTCTAAGTGTTCTTGGTGGATCGTAGAGTGAGCCTTCAGACCTTCATCGGTCACTCAATGTTTACGTTGGTTAGATCAGTCCACCAGTTCTCCAAACTCAGCAACTCCAGCAACCTTTGATCTTTGAAGCTCTAGCAGATTTATACTCCTTTCCAATCTTCCCGTTGGAAAGTAGCCGTTGAAAGCTCTTTGAAATGCTTCACAGATCTCGAGTTGCTTGGTACAGACTGCAGATGTGACATGACAACTTTTTTTGACTTTCTGACACTGCAGTCTACTATTTCACCTACTCCATCAAAGATGTTACTTTTATGCCTGGGCAGGTCGAAGACTTTATTTCACCCTTCTGATTTATTGATCAGAGGTTGTCCTTTTGAATCGATGCTCTTAATAAGCTCTTGTACAAATATCAACCTTCAGATTGAACCATTGCCAATGCTTCAATCTTCAGCTGTTCGAACTCCACGATTCTGATGCATGTCTTCTTGGACCTGATCGTAGTGTCTTGTTGACTGGTAGAGACAACACTACGATCTTGAAGAGTGTTGATTGGATCTTCAATATAGAACACCTCTTCCTTCTCTTGTACAGTGCTTCAACACTTCTGTTTGCCTCAACAGCTCTCAGATACTGATGGCTTGACTTCTTTGTTCTGGCCCCTTCTGAATAGCAAGACACTTCAGATTTGTGGCGTGTCCAACTCGCTTTCTCCTTGTGATCTCCTGTTCACTTATCATCAACGGACTGACCCAATGCTTAATCACTTTAGCATTGTTCTACAGAAGCTGTCCAGTATCTCTGTATGCATTCCATCAGTTCTTTCTTTGTTTAGCCAACACTACGATCCTGGTTGCTTCCAAGATCGTCGTCTTTTGTCTATTTGATACCATCATGACTTCATCGACTTTCCTTAGTCGATTCATCAAGTCTTTTTCTGATCTCCTTGTGGAAGACTTCATCCTAAATGGCTTCACAACTTAATCTGGATGCTGATTGGGTTGGTGCTTAGATCTTCTGTTAGCTTGCATGCCATTCGTTGAGTGCTCTCTGGTTTCCTTCAAATGGGATGTATCTTTGCAATGCCAACCAGAGGCTTCATTCCTTTGGATATTTTGGGAGTGCTCATTTATTGAGAATCGTATTTGCTCTACGATTCTGCCTTGGCATTGTGAGCACATCTGTTGAAGTCTCAGTTCTACACTCTACGATTCACCTTCTTGGTATGCGCAGACAATACGACTCCGAGATCAGATCTTGACACTCTATGATTTCGTCGTTGTGCTTGTTGTCTTTATCTCGATCTTTCTCGACCACGATCTCTCGCCTCTCGATATGATCAAGAGGTATCAGACGACTACGAGTGTAGTCTACGATTCTTGACTTGGGCTTTGGCGAGATCTTGATCACCAGTAGCAGTTGCCTCTATGATTCTGAACATTACTTCCTCAGCAGACTACGACCCTGAGAAAGTTCTCCTCGACACACTACGATCCTTTCCTTGTCTTTCCTGGCAGTCTATGAACTCCGAGATCTCCTATCTTGCAGACTACGATTTTTCCTCGATAGCTCTCTAGTTTCCCTTGACTCTCCTGACAGACTACGATTTTTGGTGCAGTGATCGCGATCAGACAAGCCTATCTATTACATCATTAGATCAACCTAACATGCTTGATCTTTCTATATTTATAGTCCTTGTACATCTTTTCTTTTTTAAGGACTTTACAAAACTGTTTTGCTTATGTAGGATCAACCTAACACATTTGATCAATTCATTCTAAGTCCTTGTACATATGTTTCTATTGTCTATCAAAGGACTTTACAACTTTTCTTATTGTAAGCATACTTGCATATTCATTCATGTATATATCATAATCAAATCATATGTAAATTGTAATATCATTCACATGCTTATTCCTGACAGCTTTTTTATTTTTAGATCGATGGGATGTTGAACCTTCTTTATAATTAATGGTTTAATTAATTTTACATTATTTATTCCTTTTTACATGAGATTTATTCTCGATAATCTGTTTTAATTAATTGCATGTTATATGATTGGATTGATTTGATGTGGTTAGTTAGATTAATCTGATTAATATCATCTGCTAGATTAAGATATAGTATTAAACAAATGATATTTTATCGGATAATAAGTAGAAATTAGTGATATGTTATTGTGGACAAGCTTTTGAGTATTGATAAGATTATCAGAAGATAAGTTAAATAATTTTTTATTGTGTGATTGTTGCTTGGAATAACCTAATTCTTTAATTCTTAATGTTGCTGTTATATTAAATCTAGACTGATAGATCTAGGTTGTATAATAGTTATGGTCTAGTGGGGGCGATTGTCACATTAGATTTTAAAACCTTAGGAGGATTTTGGATGTTTAGCGATCGCGGTATCTAGGGTTATTAATTTCATTGAATGATAAATATTGTTAAGCTTGATTATTCTATTATTGTAAAAAGACGATATTTAACTGAAAAACTGAAGTCTTTAATTTATTAGTATTCTTATTAATTATTTTCAATTATTTTAGTTAATTAAACTCAACTCAAAAATCCCCCAATTTATATTTAGTGTTATTTTGAATTAGGAAACAGTACAATAAACTAAGACAACAACACTTTCTATGGGATTGACATTTTCTTGTCACTATACTAAGTTTTATGTTAGTAGAGTAAGAGTAAGGATTTAATTTAAAAGTGTTAACGACAACTTCCAAATTTTGGCGCCGTTGTCGGGGAGTGTTAATTTGTTTTTATTTATTCTTTTTTATCTTTTTTTTAATTTTATGACTCGATCTTCTCACTTTCTTGAATTAAAATTTGATCAAGAAATAGAGAAAATTGGACGCAAGTTAAGGAATGAGGCTTGTTAATCGCAAACCATCACTGTAGATTCAGATGAGGTTCCATCACACGACCTCAACATAGCTCTAGAAATACTTTCAAATAATTCATCCAATGATTTAGACGAAGAAAAGATGGTTGCTCCTAATAACAACATTTGAAGGAGTTATTTACTCCTAATTTGAACCAACAACCCTTATACAATGAATATCGTTCTTCTCACAGGTGAAGATCCATACAAAAACTTAAAGGAATTTCATGTGGTGTGTTCAACCATGAAGCCACAAGGAATAACAAAGGAACAAATCAAGCTTAGAGCTTTTCCATTTTCACTAGCGGATTTTGCAAAGGACAAAAATTATTAACCGTAATTTCAAGCAGATAATGGAGAATTAGGCTTACAATTTCACTTTAAGTTTCACTATGATTATCACACCTTTTTTTAATTTAATTTACTATCTCAATTTATTAATCAAGAACACTCAAGTAGAATTAGCCATCTCTCGATGCACTAACATTGTATTAACTTAAATCCACAAATTGATAGAATTAAGCCAAACACCCTAATTAACTAATTCACTATATCTCTATGTGAATTAAAATCAAATAAGGTTTAAATTCCAAGTTCTTCAAGGATTACATGTGGTGTTAGGTATATATCTATCCTAAACAGTCATCAAGATTCCATCAAAACACAGAATTCAAGAACACATGCTATTGTGATTAGGTCTAGATTCATACATCATCTCTCGAATCCATACAAATCCATATAAAATTGGTGATCAAACAATTCATAAATTAAGTATAAATCACAATAGATAAACTAAATTAATAGTATTATTAACAAAAATTAAGGCATGGCAATCATCGTTCAATACTAAAGATCCATTGCAAGCCTAAAAAGTAATTTAGTTCATCATAGATAAATTAAAAACTGAATAAAGTAAAGAATTCATCATCCCAATTACAAGAACTGAGTTTAAGAAAAAAAATAGTAATACACCACCTTTCTTTGCCTTCAATTCTGTAATCTTCGTGAATCTCCTTCCGTGCTTTGCTCCTCTACGGTTTTTCTCTCAATTAGGGCTCCAAAAGTGTAATTCATTGTGTGTTAATTGAAGTCTCCCTCTTCTAATTGACATAAATCCTTTAATAGCTGATAAAATTAAAAACCAAATACAATCCCAATCCATGCCAAAATTATCCAATCCAAGCCTCTGCAGAATTTGAATAAAAACCAAACTCCTTTTCTAAATGTGTACCTCCCAATGGTTGTAAGTCCCAAGAATCCCTAAAACTAAGAAATAACTTCATTTTCATAATCTGAAATTAACTCTATTACATAAGGAAATCATCAAGCCTTTTAAAACTCAACTTCCATACTTAAAGAAACAAAAATTACAGTTAAGTCGTCCGACCGGCGCGCCCCGCACTAGGTCTCTTTGTAAAGCCCCCAAACTCGGGTACTTGAAACCCGAACTCGGTGCTTTATGATACCATTTCTATGAGCGGAATAATACTAATAATAATAACAATAATATAAATATCAAACTTATCTTACATTTATCAGAGTCTAATCCCAATTACGCAACCTTTACTATAATTCTTTACATGATATATAATACATATCATTATCTTAATACAGTCTAACTATTACAAAAGATATCATTAAACATGTTCTGTTTGCTTTCCTTTTTACTTGTTCTTGTCTGAACCTTCGGATTGATCATGCCTAGCTGAAAACATTTAAATTTAAGCAAGAATGAGCATTTGGGTGCCCAGCAAGTAATAACAATTAGAAATATAATTAGCTGAAAGAAATAAATGTTTTCTTTGTACATCACTTCTACAACGAATTTTATAGTTATGAAGTAAATTGAACCGATAATAATAACATAACAATTCTATCTCATATTTTTGAAACTACGTATTGACTATATATATAGGATAGTTGACATACTATGAACATTATTTTTAGTTTTCACTAAGGTTTAGCAGAACTTTATCTACAAACCGTCATAACTTACGGGCGTTAGGTTGTACTTCCTATGGGCCCTGTATTGATCAATACTACATTACAAGAACGATAGGATCGTTCACTCTGTCCTTTTAGGCGATAAAGTTTTCCCGTGATCGGGATGTTCATACTTAGTCTGGAATCCGAACCAAAACAATTTCATTGGATACAAAAAGGTTTTATCATATTCAACGATATTTTGAAATTTGTGTCTAGCTGGTCAATTAGCTTGGACATATATATATATATATATACAATGATTATCCAAGTGGGGACACTTATGTAATCATATTTAGAAATTAACGAACAGAATATATATATGAATTACCATATACTAACATGTTGATAAACAATGATCGGATATAGAATATATCACAATAGGGTTAATAATATAGCATACTAATAATATAATTCTGAAACTTCTTGCTCATGTCCATTGCATAAAGGAAATGCAAAGGTAAGATACTTCACTCGATGCTACTGCTTATAGCTCAGAACTTAGTTCTATCTTTATATAACACCTATCAGTAATAAGATCATTTGATCGATTAGAATAACATACTATAACACATAACACTGCTTATTGCAGTCAGCACATAACCTAATCACATTGTCACATATGTTCCATAACTATTGAATCACAAATAAACACATATCTAATCAAATTATCTAAGTCCAGATCAATTTCTGAAACATGTCGGTGTACCGACGACTTTATCGGGTAATTATCGAGTCTAAGACTCTATCCTGTAGTTCAATACCTGTAAGTATCAATCATACTATTTTTAAATGACTTATAATAATTTTTAAACATTTATTATAATTTATCATGAAATTTCAAACACCGGAATCATTATTAAATGATTTAAATATAAAATAATTCTATTATCATTAATATTTAATTAATATTAAACTATTAATGAAACAATTGCCAAAATATCAATGTTATTTATAATAACTTAAAATACTTTTTAAAGTATTAATATTACCCTTAAATGATTTTTAAAACGTTTAAAATCATTTTAAATGATTACTATTAATATTAAAATATTTCTTGCATTATCTATCAAAATATTAAAAGTCATTAATTATAACTTAAAATATTTTTAATTCATTAATATCCTTATTAAATGATTTTAAATAAATAAAACTATTTTTAAACTATTTATTTAATATAATTTTTAAATAAACTTGATATCATTTATTATTAAATTAATATCATTAATATTAAATTATTAATGAAATTATCCTTTAAATATTAAAAGTTATATTTTATAACTTAAAATATCTTTAAACAATTTATTTTCATTTTAAATGATTAAAATCATTTTAAACTAATTTATTTAATATGATTATTAAATAATTCTAATATCATTAATAGTAATTAATTAATAAAATTTACCTTTAAATATTGAAAGTTATATTTTATAACTTAAAATATTTTTAAACTATTTAAAATAATTTTTCTAATATTAAAATCAATTTTAAACTATTTTATTTAATATAATCATTAAATAAATCTAATATCATTAATATTAAAATATTAATATTTTTCATGACAAAATATCAAAAGTTATATTTTATAACTTAAAATATTTTTATAACCATTAAATCATTTTTCTATAATTTTTAAATCATTAATTCTATTTTTCATAATTTATTTTATATATTCAATAAACAACTTAATTATCATTAATATTATTTAATTAATGAAATTCATCACAAAATATTAAAAGTTACATTTATAAATCAAAAATATTTTAAAACACTTTATTCATATTTAAAATGATTTTTATAACATAAAAATCATTTTTCTCTAATTTATTTAATACACTAATTAAATAAATTAAATATCATTATTATCCAAATAATTATAAATATTAATGAAAAATGTCCCAAATAATTAAAAGTTATTTTTCATAATTTAAAATCACTTTTAAAATCATTTTTGTAATTTTTATAATTTATTTCCTATTTTTAATCAATTTTTGGAAATTCATAAAAATAAAATAAAAGAAACCGTCGCTATTGGCCTTTAGCGACACTAAACGTCGCTGTTGGTGTTCTTGAGCTCAAGAACACTGACAGCTTCGCGTTCGAGGTCCCTAGTTTGACCGCTTGTTAAACTCGCTTCTTGCATTTCCTGTCGCATCTAAAACTTATATATTGTAGTGTTAATGTAACTCTACAAGTTTCAAACTACCTGTCAGACGGTTTTTGGGTTTTCCCAGAAACCCAACAGTTCGTATAGGTACTTTCTAAGTCATTTTAAGCTACGTTCTGGTCATGATTTTGATGGATTGATGGTTCAAACTAGTAGTATACATGACAAGGAACAACAACATATTAAGATCACATTTCCACAACATCTAAATCACCAGATACAGGTCGGTCAAAGGCTGTCAAAAATAAGGTTCTTCATGTTTCTGGAAATTTCCCAGAAAAGAAATCGTGATCATTCCAGCCACTTTGACCATCGACACAATCCATTATATTTATTTATAAGTGACATAAAGGCATAACTTTATACTCCATCTAGCAGGCTACAATAATCATGCAACAAAATCAACAAAGAACAACATATCTGACAGATCTCTAGGCCTTCAAAGATTTTGTCAGGCGCTGAAAATCACTTTCTGGGTTACCCAGATTTCACCTTGTCATGGTCGATCAACGACCTTTGACCATAAATAACTTTCAATATAAACCAGTTCTGACCCTGATTCGAGTTCCAGATGAAAGAACTCATAACATACTTCAAGATCAAACACTTAAACAACAAAAACAATAAACAGGTAGAGATCTAAGGCCACTGACATTCACTGTCAGAACACAAAATAATTTTTTTTAGAATTTTAAAAACCTCAAATCCGAGCACTTTGATGTTATGGATCTGGGATCTAACAACCCAGATCAACTATATGGACTCCAAACAACATGTTTAACATACAAAAACTAACATCTAACATGGAATCAAAGATCAAATTTCTTGGTTAGGGTTTATACCTTTCTTGGACAATTCTTTGATTATGGGCTACTGATTTGATATTGGTGTTAGTGGGTCTATGATTTGGGACTGATACACTACATTATTTCGTAGGTTGTAGAGAGAGAGAGAGAGAGAGAGTCAAGGAGGAGTATTGTGAGCAAAAGAGGCTTAAAATGTGACATTTTGTCTTTTTAATTCTATATATATATTCACTTGATGTAATGAATGTGGCTGGTGAGTTGGCTGAGCTACTGATTTAAGTCACATGTGGTGGTTAGATTAGGTTACCAACTCCCATCTTTGCAAGATTTCCAAGCTAGCCTCAATTATGCAATAAGGGCAAAATGGTCTTTTTGCTTTTATTTTTAATGGCATTTGTGTAATCTTGTCAAACCCTTAGGGTTTAGGGTTTGGGTTAGGGTTTGAACCATTTTAGGTTTTAAAAATAATTTTTAGAATTTCTAATTTAGGGTTTGCACAAATAAATAAATAAATAAATAAATAAATTTTAGTTTCTAAAAATTTGAAATTAGGGTTTCCTAATTATGATTAATTTTCTAATTACACTATACATGAACATTAGTGTATTAATTATTTAATAATTAGGGTTACTAATTGCTTAAAATAAAATTTTAAGTTTAAATATTTACTAATTATAGTTAAGCTTGTTAAAATTAACAATTAGAGTTTATAATTAGCAATTAGGTTTTATAATTACTAATTAGGGTTACCTAATATAGAAATTAGGATTTCAAAATATTAATTTAGGGTTTTCACTTAAGAAATTAGGGTTTCTAATTTCACGATTAGGGTTTCCAACAATTAGGTTTTTTCCTAATTAATGTTAATATCAATAATACCGGTCGTTAATCACATTATCATGATTACGTAACGACTTAACAAATTCATAGAGTCGTAAATGGCCTTCGAATTAGGGTTTCAAATCAATTAGGGTTTATAATTTAAATATTAGGGTTTCTAAAAAAAACATTAGTGTAGACACTCGAAATTTTACTCAGACATCATTATCGACATTGTAGGAGGATGATTTCGCTCTTTAAGAGAGAACCCTAAAAGACAATCCTAATCCATACCGGATACTATCGGGAGTTCAGCATTAACCCCAGATCACACTCTGGGAGCAACAGTTCCAACCTCGGATATAATCCCGAGACCTGCAGATACAATACCGGAACACACACCGGAGAAGACCGATTAATCTCGGAGATAATCCCGAGGTATCCAGTCTCAGTCCCAACCATGGGAATAGCCACCAACCTTGGTGATAATTCCAAGGAATGCAGTTTCGAAGATAACCCCGGAAATGCTTGTTTCAAATGCCATCAGCTTCAATCTTGGCGCTCACAATGAGATAAACTGCACCAACCCGGCAATAACATCGGGAAGACAAGCACACCTCAAAGATGACAATGAGGACCTTCAACAATTACAGCAGTCCAATCTCAGCGAAGTATGAACAACGTCTGCTTTATCGGCCCAATCCGGCGATAACACCAGTGAGGGACAACATCGTCATCTCGTCCAACACAATGCCACGTCACGTCTCTACGCAACGATGTCCCACAAGATTAACCAATCCCGAGTGACTATTGTGTGGGGTAACGGATGAAAGTTGAAGCTTGAAGACCGGAGGGCATCGTCCCATCTTCAATGACTTCGTACAAACTCTAATCCCATGCCATCGTACAACTCTTGACAACGACGGTCCGAAATAGGTCCTGTATACCACAAAACGGATGCCCGGATTGCACTTCTCAAAATCTGAGTGGACATTACAGTGCCTGAGTGCACGTACTTCGAGATGACCCGACCCGACAAACCGGCCGGCCGAAGCCCTCCTCCTCTCGGTACACTGCGGCTCATATTGCCTATAAATAGAGGGCTTGGGGTGCTGATTTTTAAGAGAAAAAAGACGGGGAAACCCAAGATGAAAAGCTTTTCATCCTGAGATTATCGGTTGTGTTGGTACAACCATTTAAAAAACCAACTGAGGACTCTTAACAGTCCCATCGTTGACATTATACATGTCAGTCCTTTTTCACTTGTTTTTTCAAACAAATCTCACCTAAAATGAGAACACCAAAGAACAAGTAACGGAAAGGGACACCCAAAAATCCCGACGTTGACAGGTGGCGACTCTGCTGGGGACTCCAGTAAGAGGACTTAAGCCGCTACTACAATATTTTCAAAGCTGTTATCTGCTTGTGTGTGGATGTTGCATTTACATTGGATGAATGTGTACGAATGCATGTCTTGATTGAACTTAGTGCTTCGCATCATATCTGCGTGTGATGTTAGTGCTTCGCACTATAAACTGCTTGTGATATTAGTGCTTCGCATATGTCATCATTTCATACGGTGGGACGCGATGTATGTGAATGTATTATGTGGTCCCTCCACCAGGAGGCTATCCCATCGGTGGTTGATTACTGGAATCGTGAGAAGCCTGATTCTCCGAGGCTCAGGAAAGGCACCACCCAAATTCGCTCCAGTTGAAAGACCGGATTAACTTCCCGTCTAGTAGATTGTTATGATTTGGGAACCTTCATGCCAAAAAGCCGCGAGAGTAAACCTAAGATAGGTCAGCCTCTGATAAACCCAAAACGGAGGAAAGTCTCTTCATGCTCTCATTTCAAAATACTTGTACTTACATTCCATATCTATCTCTATGTAATGAGAAATATGAAGAAATGTGTACACATACATATTAACATGCTATAAACAGCTGACACCCGTTTTGCAGGATAAAATTCCTAAAATGGACACATCACATATCATGCTATTATATACATTCCCTAAAGACTAAACTATGCAAGTCTTTCGCAGGGAATCAATCGGACCTACTACCCGGTCAAAGTCCAAAAAGGCAACAGGCCCACAGTCAATCATGTCGTCATCCAACCAGACTGATCTTAATCTAGTTTCTCGCAAAGAATTCGACGGATTAAGTAAACAAACCACAGATTTGGCTGTGCTATTAAAAGAATTACACCAGTCTACACAGGGTCAGAAAATACCCGTACATACTGAATCCTCCACACAAGGGGGAGACCCGGTCATTACTAAACCGGAACCACAATTGGATACGACCAACAAAACTCATGATGCTGCCCATCCCACTGGAGATCCAGACAATGGTGACATCAAAAAGAAAGTCCTCCAAATAGAAGAGACCCTTCGCTCTATCAAAGGAATTGGAACACACGGGAGTGTTTCATATGCTGATCTATGTATTTTTCCTGGTGTTCACTGTCCAGAAAAATTTAAAACTCCTGACTTTGAAAAATATGATGGGTTAGGGGATCCTTACACACATCTAAAAGTATTTATTGGAGAACTTGGATCCTATGCGGAGGATGAAAAGCTCAGGATGCAATTGTTCCAAAAGAGTCTAACTGGAGAAGCCCGTTCGTGGTACACAAGATTAGACAACTCCAAAATCTATAGCTGGGAAGAGCTAGCACATGCCTTCCTCACTCAATACAGTTTTCAAACTCAGATGGCTCCTAATCGATATCAAATTACTAAGATTAAGAAACAGTCTAATGAGTCTTTCAGAGAGTATGCTCAAAGGTGGAGACGCCTGGCTGCCCAAGTTATTCCTTCTATGGTAGAATCAGAAATGGTCATGACTTTCATAGACATACAAGAAGCTCCCTTCTATGAGAGAGTTTTAGCCGGCATCGACAAACCATTTTCTGAAATGGTCAAGCATGGGGAGATGGCTAAAATGGGGTTGAAGTCAGGAAAGATTCAAGACCTAGCCACACTTAAAGATGTTGCTGATCACATCCAATCTGGAAATTATGGGAACAACCCCCGGAGGGTCCATAAAAAGAAAGAGCAAGATGTTTCCCTAATACTACAGGGGCAAAAAGGCAATCAAAACATGCCTATTCAAAGGAGAAACTACACTCCCTTTCCAGCACAGTCTGCAAACCCTCCAGTACCAAAAGGTGGAGAAGTCAAACGCCATCGATTGTTTACACCCTTAGGGGATACCCTCGAGAACATTCTTAATCTTTTGACAACGCAGAAGAAAATTACGCATCTTCTTCCACCGCCAAAATTCTAATGGGACGGGTTTCAATCTTTGCTAGAAATGTGCTTATCATGCCGGGGCACCTGGACATGATACTTAGAATTGTTGGGCTTTGAAACACAAAATCCAGGACCTAATAGACAACGGGGAGATCGTAGTCACCAAACCCGATCAGCCTCATGTACATGACAACCCTCTTCCTCAACACAAAGAAGAAGATGTCAACATGATCAATTGAAGCAATGGACAAAATTCCAACTTCAGCTGTGAATTTTCCCAGACCCTCAAAGATGGTGATGACAAATGGGATTATGCCAAGTTCCAATTCACAATGGAACGAAAGATCAAAGCTCTTGGCAAATAATTCTAAAGATTCCCCGGGGGAAAAATAGAGATGTCTCCTACGTTACCCATAATATGTGGAAGTATCGACGTAATTTCATAGAGTCATTCTATTCAATGCTACATGAAGAACATAAGCCAGATGACGGAACGGGAAGACCTAGGATGTAGAAGATCATAACATGAGTGATTCGGCAGATTTGGATTCCTATATATCCACCCATGTGGTACTGAGCAATTGGCGGAACTGGTGACTTATCATCATCAATTGACTCGGCAATTAATCAGCCAGGAGCATGCCAGTCTCCTACCTATTGTCCTCGTCACTCTTAGAAAATGAAATGCTGGAAGACAAAGTGACGAAGAGAGCAAATGCCAAAGTCCGTCGGGATTTTACCAACAAACGGGAATTCACCTATTTGGTCCAACCTATGGAGGAAATCCTTCACATGTTAATCAATGAAGGAAGGATCAGTTCACTTCTACCTCCAATCAACCCGCGTTCGGGATGGTACAACTCTGATGGAGTATGTCAATACCACTCCCAGTCTCGCGGTCATAGCATAAAAGAATGCTGGGCACTCCGCCACCTTATTCAAAATCTAATCGACAGTGGTGTACTGCGATTGACAGATAACGACACTGTATTACGAGCAAGTGAGAATGTAGGCCCTACTAAGTGGAAAAGTGTGGTAGCAGTTATATCCACTGAAGCTGAGTGGATTAATACTCTACTCACAACGCCAATAATTCAGCTCAAAGGAGGAAACGATCCTTTGAAAGTGGCCGCTCCCGAGCCAATCAACTTGCCATGCAGAGCACAATATCCTATTGTTAGCTTGCGTAAGGTTTCGTGGAATTATGGAGAAGGTGAAGGATCCACCTCACATACAACTGCTGCAGTGGCGAAGGAAAATCCACTGTATCTCCCCCATCGGGTGATGAAGCCCACCAACAAATCAAAGGGGAAAATACCCATGGAGAAGGTTGAAAAATTCCTCTGCGCTGTGGGTCATAATGAAGCTACAGTGGTTTTAAGCTTGGAAGAAGCTCCACAAAAAATATCAATTTTGGACTTGGTCCTAACCTTTGAGAATCACCAGAAAGTCTTGCTAAAGGTTCTAGAAGAAGCCTATCTCCCGACATCAGTGGATACGGAAAAGTTTCAACATATGGTTGATCACATTTTCAACAACAATGTGATATCCTTCACTGATGATGACATACCATCCGAAGGGACCGGTCATTGCAAACCGTTACACATTGCGGTCTTATCCTCCAGATACATGGTAGCAGGAGTCTTAATAGATGGAGGTTCCTTTATGAATATTTGCCCATATGCTACCTTGGTGAAGATGAATATCAATCTCAACATAATTCAGAGTAGCCATACTATCATCAAATCTTTTGATGGAGCCCGCCGTAACTCGGTCGGAGTAATTGAGCTGCCAATCGAAATTGTTCCTCACCCATTCTGCGTATCTTTCCATGTGCTCAAGATAGATTCGGGATACAACCTGCTCTTGGGACGACCATGGATTCATATATATCAAATCCCTCCACTCTTCACCAACAATTGAAATACATCATCAATAATAGCTTTCGTCACGGTCAATATCGAACCGTAGATTCCTCAAAGACGGACATGCCGTTCATCAATGCCAATACAGACATAGAACCAGCCAGTTTTTATGCTTTAGAATAAGCAACACTCAATACCACGCTATTGGAGCACCATTGCCGAACCTAAGATCTCTGCCGAGGTGATGTCAGCCACTCAAGAAATGATGTCGTTAGGTCATAAACCGACAAGGGTTGGGTAAAGATGGCCAAGGTATCAAGTACCCCATTCGATTAACCAAGCAAGTTGGAACAATTTGGACTAGGCTATTCTCGCCACTCTAGTCACAGGAATCCTCATAAGCATTGATGATTCCTTCACTTCAACCTCACATGGCGTTGGCTTCGCCTTCCAACTCGAGTCCGCACAACCTTCAAGAAAGTGCCGCCCAATGTAATGGCTATGTTATTTCCCAAGCCGATGCTCGGTGAAGGAGAAAGAAATCGTTGTTCCAAATCCCGCAGAGAAGAAGAGGAACGAAGAATCTAACAAGACGTCATACGGATGGTGTCCCAGAACGCATCATCATTCATGATGAACATACTAACAAAGACACCCCAGACGATGATTGCCCAGATGTAATGGCCATCATTCGGGATAGGGAGGATGATGACAATCCCCCCATCACTGCGGTCCACCCGGACTTTACCCTTGCCAATTGGGACAACATTCTTGCTTTGGTCGACAGGTAAACGCGTAAACTCTTTTCGCCGCCTCAGTAGATATAATAACTGCTTACTTTTCTGTACAATATTAGCAGTTTATTTTGCCAGTATATGCTAACATTGTGTATGATCAACACATTTCATATATACTAAGTGAAAGCATATTTTGTTTCAGGACTCTGAATTTAGATGTGCCTATACTTGCGGATACGATGCCTCTCCTACACAGGGATTGTACCTTTGATGTAGAGATGAATTCAGCCTTGATGGATATACCGGATGACATTGAGGTGCCTCTAGAAATTCAAGAATGGGTCAAAGACAAACCCAAACCCAACCTTGATCAAACCACTTCTTTCAATCTCGGAACCTTAGAAAGCCCTAAGTTAATCCAGATTGGTTCAGACCTTACTCTAAACCAACGGAATAATATGGTTATGCTATTAACCCAATTCCAGGACGTGTTTGCATGGTCTCATGAAGACATGGTGGGTTTGTCCACTGACATTGTCCTTCATTGCCTTCCCATTAAAGAGGGATTTAAGCCAGTCAAGCAGAAACTCAGGCGATTAAAACCTGAGTGGAGTTTCAGGCTGACATCATCATGGTGTCTACATATCCTGAGTGGATATCCAACATCATGCTTGTACCTATACCTGGAGGGAAGGTGCGAGTTTGCGTGGATTACCGGGACTTGAATAAAGCTTGCTTAAAAGACAGCTTTCCCGTGCCATTTATTCACATTCTCATTGACAATCTTTCGCTGCAATAACACGACATGTACTCCTTTGCTGATTGCTTTGCGGGGTACCATCAGATCATGGTTACCGAGGAAGATCGTGAGAAGACTGCTTTCATCACTCCTTGGGGAACTTTTTGCTATAGACGGTTGTCATTCAGCCTCATCAATGCCGGAGCTACCTATCAACAAGCTATGATGGCTCTTTTCCACGACTTAATACATAAAGAGATTGAGATCTATGTGGATGACATCATTGTCAAGTCCCGGAAGGAGGATGACCATATAGACCATCTTAAAAAGTTGTTCAACAGGTTGCGTAAGTACAACTTGAAGTTGAATCCAGCTAAATGCGCCTTTGGCGTTAGATCAGGCAAATTGCTAGGATTTCTAGTCAGCTACAAAGGGATAGAGCTGGATCCTGCCAATATCCAAGCCATCACTGAAATGCCTATTCCTCTGACAGAGAAAGAAATACGGGGATTTTTGGGAAGAATCAACTTCATCAGCAGGTTTATCTCTCAACTCACAGCAACCTATGAGCCAATCTTCAAGCTATTAAGGAAGAACTCCTCTATAAAATGGAATGATGAGTGCCAGAATGCCTTCCTTACAATCAAGAAATAGCTAGTCAAAGCTCCTGTCTTGGTACCACCCAGGGACGATATTCCCCTGTTCATGTATCTGTCCATAAGTGACAATGCCATGGGCTGCATGCTGGGACAGAAAGACAATAGAGGCCAAGAACGAGCTATCTATTACCTCAGTAAAAGGTTCAGCAGCAGTGAACACAAGTACACGCTGATCGAAAAGACATGTTGTGCTTTAGCATGGGCTTCCATGAGGTTACAGCATTACCTCCATGGTCACACAACCCATCTCATATCCCGCGTGGATCCTCTCAAGTACGTTGTAACAACCCGATATTTTCTATATAAATAAATAAGAAATTTTGCGTAAAATTTTTTTTTATTATTATTTTAAGGATGAGGATTTGTACAAGATAATGTGTATATGTATTTATGTGGTAAATAAAAATATATTTATTGCATAAATGTTTACAAATAATTGTATTTTAGAATTATTGATTTTTGTAAAGTATATTCTTATAATAATTTCTTGTTATAGCGAAATGTTTTATTGATTATTTTCCATGAAAATATAATCATATATTATTTAAATAATATATGGAGTGATTTTAGAATAATTAAAATAATTATTTTATCATACAAATTTTAGTACTGATTAATAAGTTAATTATTTTACCTTAATTATTAAGGTTAAATATGAAAGAATAAATCAGATATGGAATCCAAACCCTAATTTTAGATTTTTATCAAGGAGTGAGAATAATAATATAATAATATTATATTTGAATTTTTAGTGCTATTAATATGTACTGTATGTACGTATAGATAATGGTTGGTCAATTATGTTGTGGCATGTTAAAACAGTAGCATTAATTCGTTAAACCCTAACTTGAAACTCAAACCGGAGTTTGCAATTGGTAAGAAATTGTGGTACGTGATTTAAGACCATTATTATATTATGCTAATTAGGTAAACCCTAATTATTGTCTAGAAACCCTAATTGTAAATTAGAAACCCTAATTTCCATTTTGAAACTCTAATTGCTAAGATGATAACTCTAATTATTATTATATAATTATGTTCATTAGGAAACCCTAATTCATAATTAGAGGAACCCTAATTAGATCAAGAAACCCTAAGTATTTTTAAAACCCTAATTTTCTATTAAAAAACCCTAATTTTAATTAGTAAGTTATAATTAAATTTTATTAAACTTTAAACTTAAATTTTTAAACCCTAGAAATTATTTGGGAAACCTTAAGGTTTAAAATCTATTGATTAAAACCTAGATTCAAGTGCCATGGACAAGAATACCCTTAAAATGTTTTATTAGTTTACTAAAATAGCCTTTTGGTATTTATTTAATAAGCTAGATTGCAAAGTCACCACCCTAGATTATAGCACATGCTCTATATATCATCCAAGCTTATCCTCTTTGACACCTTACAAGTTAGATTCAATGAATCTAAGTTATATAAATAGGTTAAGAGAGAAAAAGTTCACATTTTTGTTCATTCATGCATCTATACTCATCCAAGACCCTCTCTCTCTAAAAACCACAAAATATAGTAGTGGACCAGTCTCTAAATCAAGCCCCACAAATTCCATAACCAAATCAGTGGCCAAGAGTCAAAGATTGCTCATAGAAGGTATAAACCCTAAAATGAAATCTGACTTTTGATCCTATGTTAGATGTTAGTTTTTTTTATGTTAAATATGTTGTATGTAGTGTGTAATGATGATCTGGGTTGCTAGATGTTTGATCCATAACATCTAGAGGCTCGGATTTGGTGTTTTTCAAAATCTAGAAATTTTCTTTTTACGTTAATCGACAAACCATATGTCAGTCTTCTAAATCTTTGGTTGTTAATGATTTTTGTGTTTTTAATGTTTGATCTGGTAGTATGATATGAGATCTTTGATCCAAATCGGAATCAAAGTCGATCATGTTGGGTTGAAAGTTATTAGTGGTCAAACCACGTTGACCGGCATTGACCGAACGTTTTTGGGTAACCCAGAACGTGCCTAGAAAGTCTGACAGCATGTTCATGCGTTTAAATCTTGTTTGTATTTACATTTTAGACCCTGTTATTGTTGTAATGTTGTTGTCTGACATGTAGGCTACATGACCATGCTTCTATAATCATTAGATCCTTCTCTGAATCAAAGTAATCAGTGGTCAAAGTAGTGTGGATTTAAATCGTTCGGATGAAGTTTCTGGGTAACCCAGAAACCTTCATAAGCAGTTTCGGACCACTACTTTTACCGGTCCATACCTGCTTGATGTGATGTTAAACTATTTTTATGACATGGATCTATTGTCTTACATATGGTCTACATACTGAAACTTTTCAATCACTAAAACATCAACATAATTGCAAGTTGTGGAAGCCCAAAATGGATAGGTCGAACTGTTCTTCATTTCTGGGTAACCCAGAAAATGAAAAACAGCTCTGACAGCTACTTTGTGGGCCTAGATCTCGCTGGTTTTATGTTGTTTGGCCATGTTTGTTGTGGAATCGTGTAGTCTGACATTACTACTACAACCTCTAATCATTTACTTACCCAGAAACACAATAATCAGAGAGTAATGCTTGGTCAAATGTGCTCACTTGTTAACTGCTATGAATGTTCTTGAGGGCTCAAGAACACCCAAGGCGACAGATTTTGTCGCTAAAGGCTATAGCGACAGTTTTATTTATTTTAATTAATTATTTAAAATTCCTAAAATTATTTAAAATAGTTATTAATTTTCAAAATTTGAAAAATAATTTTAAAAATAATTTTAAGTTATAAAAATTAAATATTAATAATTTGAAATATTTTTCATAAATATTAGTATTTATTTAAATATTATTGATAATTAATTTATTTATTAAATATATTAAATAAATTAATTAAAAATGATTTTATTATATTAAAAATCATTTTAAATAATAATAAGTTATTTAAAAATATTTTAAGTTATAAAATAAAACTTTTAATATTTAAAGATAAATTTCATTAATTAATTATTATTAATGATATTGAAGTTATTTAATAATTATATTAAATAATTTAGTTTAAAAATGATTTTTAATATTATAATAATCATTTTAAATGAAAATAAAGTGTTTAAAGATATTTTAAGTTATAAAATATAACTTTTAATATTTAAAAGATAATTTCATTAATAATTTAATATTAATGATTATTAATTTATTATCAATGATATTAAATTTATTTAATAATTATTGTTAACGCCAAGATCTTTCCCCACGTCCCAATCACCAAGACGCGGCCCAATATCCCGCAGTTCAACAAGTCAACACTAAAAGCTTCGACTATTACTGTCGGGATAGCTCCGGCGTGAGAGTCAGTATCGGCGATCACAAGGTTAACAATGGAGGAAAATAATGTCTAGTGCTTGAGAGAGAACAATAATCCGATTGTCTGTTGTAATGTTTTGTTACTTACCTTTCTTGTGTGATCCTTGCCCCATACGTACTCCAGACCCGGTTTACCGTGCCACCCACTATCTCCTGACACCTCCCCCACTCCCGGTCATCTCAGCCGAAAGTATGTAGCCTATTTCCTTACCTGCTACCACTATTTGCCACCGCCGGTCATCTGAGTCCCATCCTCATTAATGCCATGCAGAAAGGTGGCAGACATAACAGTCAACTATCTTTTTTATCATGATTATCGGTCAATAAAAGGGTTAAGTAACAATTTATGTAATGGGCCACTCCAATGACTAAGCCCAATAATAGAGATGACCCATATGACCGGATCCAATCAAAAGGACCCAATAGAATAATCAAATAACTGGGTCCAAATCATTCGGACCAATCAGGACAAAAGTAACATGATTCAAGGGAGGAGCCCATTAAGTCCGACCCAATAATGAGAAGGATCATGACCCAACATTGCCCCCCAGTCTTTTATTAAACAGGGTGTTTAATGGAAGACTGTAATTAATAAAGGCCCATGATATAATGAGTTGTAATAAATCACAAGGGGTCCAATCTGAAACCTGTCGAGGCCCAACTGATGATTGTCATTTAATAATTCAAATAGAATAGGGCCCAAAAGAGAGAAGTCCAATCCGGTTAAGATATTAAACCCAAAACCGGACGCTACCCTTTCACATTCGCCATCATTACTGTTAATTAAATGTGCCGCCCTCGTGTAACGTGTAACCGTCAGTATAAAAGATAATTTTTCCCCAAATTGACAACTTTACCTGCCATTTCAAACTTCAAACATCTTTGCGAGCTTTAGACTTCTTCCTCTCTCAAATTTCTTACTTTTCTTTGCAAACTAACAACAATGGCGTCTTCCAGTTCTGCTAATGTCACCCCAATCCAAGCCATTCCTCTTACCACTATTCCTCCTACACCCAGCCTAAGCAAGGCCGCTTCGGGATTGAACCCTAATCCCACTGGTACGTCGAGTAAAAGCACACCAAAAAAGCCTCTTCCCAACCCTGCCATCTTCTTTCAAAGCGCAACACAGTTCCCTCATGCCAACACTGCCTCAACATTAATTGAGAAGGACGTTCAGAACGCATACGAATGGTACCAGGTTTCGGCGACCCATCAATTCCGTCGTCCCACCACCACAGAGAGGATGTACTAGTGTCCGGATGGCTGGACCGCCATGCCTCTGACACTCTTAGAAAAAGGGGTTCGGTTCCTCTTACACGTTTTCTTGGTCACCCTCCTGGGGTTCATTGGCGTCGGGTTTGCCCAACTGGTCCTGAACTCTTATATTCACATCTTGGCGTTTATCGCATACAGCCATGAAGTGGGCGCCGCCCCCACCTCGACTTTTCTTCTCCATATACACCGCAATTAAGAAGTCCGGAGAGAAGGATTCAAACTTTTGGGTAAGATTCCTTCAAAAGCCGGAGATGACTTGAGGGACGCTCTCGATAAATACTCCTTCCAAGAGAAAAAGATGGCATGAAAGTGGTTCTTCGTTAAAGGACCCAGAGCCGCCTCTCTTCTTCGATCGACAATATTGGACAAAATGTCGCCGACTTTGGGGATATAGTCAAGAGCGTGTGAAGGAGATGATTGAACTTCGGATAACTTCCCAAGAAGAAGAGTGGAGTTACAATCTTCTCACCAAACAAGCTTGGTTATCGACCACAAATGTAAGTCTCAAATTTTACTGAAATTAAAATTTTTGAATTTTATTATTGCAAAGCAGTCTAACGGGATGTATTTTCTCATTGCAAAAGTATCTTTGATCAAACCTTCATCGATGGATCAAGGGATTTAGAAAAGTTTCTTTCAAACAAAGCCCCATCACCCCCTCCTCCCTCTTGAAACCCCCAGAAGAGATTAGGCCTCTGAAGCCCCATATTCAAGATCTTCCAGAGAATCGAGGTCGTAGAAGAGACTCTCCGACTTCGTAAGAAGAAAAGAGGCGCTCGAAGCCAAGAGGTATCTCCCAAGAATCTCAAATTAATCTCGACCTACCACTTGATCGATCGATATACTCGCAAACGAATCGGATGCAGCCCTTCAGATCAAGAAAAGAAGTCAAGATAACTCCTCCGGTTTACCGATGAGCTTCGGGTTCCATCGCCCGGTGGAAATTCAGTCAAGGGGATCACGAAGAACATCCCGAGAGTTCGATTCCTCTCTGGAAAAGAAAACATCCCTCGGATGATCAACCAGCACCACCCGAAGAATCAATTCCAGACCAACCTCATCCGTCACCTATCCCTTCGCCAACCCGGGAACCTATTCCTGCTTGTTCTCTATCTCCCGAGAACATATACCTGGATCCTTCACCATCCCCTTCCCATGAAGAATGGATGCCTTTCATATCAATCCCCTCTGCCGATGAGTTTGAAAATGATGCCAGGGGATCCCCAACTTTGTGGCCCCATTTTAATGCGAATTACCCCTTCCATCTCTTCAACTCATTTGTCAGGGAAACCGATGAACATCGGTTCGACAATAGTTTAATCATGGATCTCCTTAAAGAAGGCATGAGTTATCACGCCAAGGTAAAAGTTCAACTCATTTGTCTGTTCTTTTGGATTTATATGCATTTCTTCGTAAACTAATGAATTATCTGCAAACATCCACAAGCTAGTGCTGTCTTCGGGCGTCTTCTTCCACGCCACCAAGAAACTGAAGCCGAAGAGGATGCTGCTCGTCGAGAAAACACAATTCTGAAGTCAGCTTGGAATAAGGCAAGGACTGACCTCGGCGATGCTCTCTTCAATAATGAAAATCTTCAAAAGGACTTAACTCGAAGAATGGAGGAATTGAAGATCTGCAAAGAGGACTTGAAGAAGACGAAGGCCAGTCAGCAGGAGATGACGAGTCTAAATGTTGAACTTGACACTCAGAATCATGCTCTAAGGCTTCGGAATGAAGAACTCTGTATAGCCAATCAAAGCCTGGCTATACAAGTTGATAATCTTCAGGAAGAAGCTCGTGTTGACAAAGAGAAGAATTTGAACATTCGTCTTGAGCTTCAAGGTAAGTTGGAAGCTTTGCAGGCTTTGGGGCCTCCTTTGACCAAAGAGCTTCGCGAACAAATTCGGGACGAATACCGAAAGTCAAACGAGCTGAATGAGAAGGTAGTTCAGATGTTTTCTGATGGTTATTATGATTGCCGAAGAAAGGACAAGGCAAAACTTGTCGCGGCCGAAGCTGATCCTACCATTCTTGATTCGTCTGAAGATGAAGCCGCAGTCTGAAGAGGGATATCTGTTTTTCTTTTTTAGCTTATAGGGTTTTTATAATTTTTTTTTTCATATTTCTGTCCTTGTAATTGGCGATATATTAATGAAATATGGGCTTTGTTCTTATGACTTTGGTGCATTTACTTTCTGTCAATACTTCAATATTAATTCAACTGGAAAAATGTACATACTCTTTCATGGACTCAACTCAAACTGTTAAGTAACAACTAGGCACGTCATAGAACAGATAAGATGAAGTTAAAGAGTGAGGCACTCCGAACTCAACACTTAGAAAAAATTTAGGCAATAAAGTAAAGGGAGACTTATTCATTACCGAAGTGTGAGACAGGTCTGCTTCATTAGAAATTTGTTTACCCCAAAAGGCCTAACAAAACCACAAGATGACATTTGCCTACCACGAAGGGCTGACGAAGTCTAAAGAACGACATTTGCCTACCACGAAGGGCCTGACAACATCTGAAGGACAACGTTTGCCTACCACGAAGGGCTGACGAAGTCTAAAGAACGACAGTTGCCTACCACAAAGGGCCTGACAACGTCTGAAGGATGACGTTTGCCTAGCACGAAGGGCTGACGAAGTCTAAAGAACGACAGTTGCCTACCACGAAGGGCCTGACAACGTCTGAAGGACGACGCTTGCCTACCACGAAGGGCCTGACAAGGTTTAAAGAACGACAGTTGCCTACCACGAAGGGCCTGACAACGTCTGAAGGACGACGTTTGCCTACCATGAAGGGCTTGACAAGGTCTAAAGAACGACAGTTGCCTACCACGAAGTGCCTGACAACGTCTGAAGGACGATGCTTGCCTACCACGAAGGGCCTGACAAGGTCTAAATGTAGACAATTGCCTACCACGCAGGGTCTGACAACGTCTTTAGGATGGCGTTTGCCTACCACAAAGGGCCTGACAAACCCATTAGGACCACCTGCCATTAAGGCTGCCATCGAATGGTCAGCAAGTCCACCCGAACCTCCTTACACCACTGAACTGAACAGGAATGAAGATAGGATTCATTTGAGAAAAAATGGACTTTTATTGATGATGACGTGAATATTTACAGACTTCCGATGTATTGACATTATATTTACTGAAAGTATTTCCTAAGCCCGCTTAAGATGCCAAGTATTTTTAATTCTTTGATTCGTCTAATGCCTTCAAATAGATAAGTCCCGGCGCTTCAGACTTCAAAGTGACTTCATACGGTCCTTCCGATTCTAAGATCGACTTTCCCAAATTCGAGGGCAGATGCTTCGACTTCCTTGAGAACAAAATCTCCCACTTCAAATCTGCGAAGCTTTACCCCCCTGTTGTAATGCTTGGCTACTCTCCGTTGATAGGCTGCTAGTTTAACCAGGGCTATTTCTCTAACTTCGTCAAGCAAATCGAGATTGGATTTCAGTCCTTCTTCATTGTAGATCTCTTTGAATTGACTAACTCAAAGACTTGGAGATCCAATTTCAACTGGGACTAAGGCATCAGTACCATAGGCCAGTCTGAAAGGTGAATCCCCTATTGTAGTCCTCGGAGTAGTCCGATAGGCCCATAACACGCTGAGCAGCTCTCCTGGCCATCTTCCATTGGCTTCATCCAATCTGCACCTGATCCCATTCAGCAGCATTCTATTAGTCACTTCGACTTGTCCGTTTAACTGAGGATGAGCCATCAAGTCTTTTCGTCTTTGGACCCCGATTCACAAAAAATGCTTCAAATTTTGATCCCACAAACTACTGCCCATTGTCCGATATTACCACCTTAGGAATTCCGAAATGAAATACTACTGATTCTTTCAAAAATTTCAAGCATTCCTGTTCCGTTATTAACCTAAGTGGCTTTGCTTCTACCCATTTGGTCATATAGTCGATGGCAACTATAACAAAACTGACTTGAACTTTTGATTTTGGTAGCGGACCCAATATATCAATCCCCCAGACAGCGAAGGGTATAGGAGATAAGATCCAGTATAGCTCTTCTGGTGGCTGATGTGGTATCGGATGTGGTATCGTCTTCATTGTATTCAGTCGCTTCCTTGAAAATGGTAGGCCAGTAGTACCCCTGACAAAGTACTTTGTAGGCTAATGACTTAGCAGCCATATGGTCGCCACATATGCCTTCATGTACCTCTCGTAGAGCATATTCAGCTTCAGATGGAGTCAAACATTTCAGTAGTGGAGACGAGAAAGCCCTTCGAAATAGATCCCCATCAATCAGAACAAAATTAGCACTCTTGTACTTGATCTTCTTGGCTAACATCCTATCCGAAGGTAAGACGCCATCTGCCAGATACTCCAGATACGGGGTCAACGAGCAGTTGGTTTGGTTAACGCACATTACCGATTCATGATGAACACTAGGATGTTGCAAAATTTCTAAGTAAACCGATCCATCAAAGATGTTAACATCCGTAGTGGCTAATTTGGAGAGTGCATCAGCAATAGAATTGTTATTACGCTCGACTCTCTGAAACTCGTAGGATTGAAAATACTGAAGCCATTCTTTCAATTCTGCCAAATACTTGATCATTCTTGGACCTCGAGCTTCATACTCCCCAGAGAGCTGCTTAACGACTAACTGAGAATCACTGAAGATGACTATTCTCTGCACTTCAAGACTCTTCGCTAGTCGTGAACTCCTCATGAAAGTCTCGCTTTCATACTCAAATTCGTTGTTCGTCACTCGAACTCAAATCTAATGGCTGTTGACTTTGAATCCCTCCGGACTTTGTCGTAATAATCCTCGCTCCCATCGACGTCCGTAGTAGAAGACCCATCTCGTGATACACCGCCCACTTAACTCGCTTCATCAAGAATTGTAATCGCTCTATCAGATCCTTCACCGCCACAACTTCATCGCCTTCGGAAAATGATCATTCAACTACAAAATCAGCCAAGGCTTGCCCTTCGATGGCGGTTGGGGATGATATTCAATGAAAATTGGGATGACTCCATCGTCCATGCAGCCTAATCTCCCCGATACCTCGTGTTTGCCCATAATCTTCTCTTCAAAGGCTGATTTGTGTATACTATTACCAATCTACCCTAGAAGTATTACCTAAGCTTTCGACTAGCAGTTATTAAAGCAAAAGCAAACTTTTCAATGTTTGGGTACCTTGTTTCAAAGATCCCAAGGACATGGCTTACATAATAAACCGTGTGTCGCTTACTCCCCAACTTCACGCACCAAAACCGCTCCCACCGCCAAACTAACTAGTCGCTAAGTACAAATATAGAGGCTCAACAGAGCGGGCTTCACCAACAACTGCACCAAGATAAGTAGGACTTGATTCTCGAAAGGCGTCCTCACACCAAGTCCATTGGAATGTCTTTGCATTCTTCTCGCCCTTTCAACGATCAAAAATGGCAAACATCTTTTCGCCGACTTGGACATGAACCTCCTCAAAGTCGCAATCCTTTCTAGTCGACGTTGAACATCTTTAAATGACCGAGGAGTCTTCATGTTCGTGGATCGCTTGAATCTTCTCTCGATTGGCTTAAATTCCTCTTTGATCGACAAGATAACCTGTAAATTTGCGGCCCTAGACCAAGAAGGTGCACTTAGTGGGATTCAATCTCAAGTTGTGATGACGAATTGTTCGAAAGCATTCTTCTAAATCATCCAGATGTTTATGCACCAAAGATGATTTTGACAATCATGTCATCCACGACACCTCCATATTCTTGCCCGGTGATATCCTCAAGACATAGTTCATCATCCTCCGGTATGTGGTCTCGGCATTGATGAGGCCGAAGGTCATTTTCTTGTAGGCATATACCAAACGATGCGTAATGAACGCCGTCTTCGGTATATCCTCTTTACACATGGAAATCTGATGATATCTAGAGAATGCATCCATGAAGCTCAACAAAGCATACCCCCAAGTGACATCAATAAGCTGATCGATGTGGGGCAGCGGGTAAAACTCCTTTGGACAAGCTTTGTTCAGATCGGTATAGTCGATGCAGACTCGCCATTTCCCGTTCTGCTTCTAGACCAGCACCACATTTTCTATCCACTGCGGGTAATCGATCTCAAAGATGAAGTCAGCTGCCAACAGTTTTGCAATCTCTTCATCGATAATCCGCTGACGTTCAGGTTGAAAGATCCTCCTCTTCTGTCGAACTGGCTTCTTTGACGGGTCCACTTCCAACCGATGCTCAGCAATATCCCTACTTACTCCCGGCATATCCTGAGGTTCCCATGCGAAGATGTCAACGTAGCATCGCAGGAGCTCCACGAGGTTCGTCCGGAGAGGTTCTGGCAGACCCGAACCTATTTTCACTGTCTTGTTCACCTTGCCCGGATGAGCTCTATCTCTCTCGTTTTTCATTTGGCATGACCAATGGTTGAATCGCTCTTAGTGAAGGGTTCGATCTCTATCGCCATGGCCTGCTTTTGGTTCGATACCCCCACTCTCAAAGTGATCACAGCATTTCTATAACATCTTCTGGCCAGATCAAAATCTCCTTTCACCTCACCAACCCCATGAGCCGTAGGAAATTTGATTTTGAAATGAGGGATTGAGGTCACAACTTGTAAAGCAATTAAAGTAGGCCTCCCCAAAATAGCATTATAAGCAGAATCTACATGCACAACATAAAATTTACAAATAATTTCTACCATTAAGAAATTTGTTAGAAGATGACCCAGTAGTTCAACGGTTCCAGCCACCTTGACCGGATCGTTACTAAAACCGTACAAAGGAGCCTCCTGCCCTATCTCCATCTTCCGCCCGTCTAGATGCATCCTCTGATAAGCGTGGGCATACAGAATATCTACAGAAGACCCATTATCTACCATCATTCGCTTTATATCCACCGAACCCACTTGTGCAGTCAACACCAATGATCCCTCATGCGGTTCGATGGTTTCCGAAGGGTAATCCTCATCGATAAAGGAGATTACCAGATTTCGGATAAGGTCTATCGCCTTTCTTGGAGGGTACCGCCAACGACATGACCGAATCCAAATGACTTCTGCGCTTTTTTTCCAGTTTGCTGCAGTAAGTACCAAAGTGATGACATCTATCACATGCCTTGCAGTCAGTCGCCCCCGAAGCCGGCAACTTTGGTCGAATTGAGTTGAAGCTAACCTAACAGTCCTCTATCCTCTCAGAGATTCATTCTGGCAGCCACATACTGAACTAAAGCCCCACCTTGTACCTTTCTTTCAATGAAATCTTTCAAACTAGCACAGTCGTTCGTATCGTGACTTGAGGCTTGATGGAAATCACAATACTTACGAGGATTCCCTTTTTCGGGCTTAATGTTATCTCGAGGTGGCTCGAAGATAGGTTGATTCTTAATCTGATCTAAGATAATAGCCCTATTAGTGTTAAGTGCTGTGTACGTCTTATTTACTCTCTGGGCTGGAGCAGACGAACGTCCTCCACCCTGTCTCCAATTGTTGTATCTCTTCGACCCGCCTTTATAGCGGTCTTTATTCCCTTCATTCTTCTTCTGGTCCCAATCGGTTTTGTCCCGATCTGTCTCCTTAAGCCGATCTGAAGAAGGACGTTTGAGGCTGTTCATGTCTTCCTCCACCACGATATAGCCTTCAACTTTGTCGAAGGCTTCAGCGAGACTTTTCGGGTGGTGAAACATTAATTTCTTCACCAACTTTTCTGATTTGACCAAATCTAACCCATTCTGGAACAGTCCCACAGCTTGTAGATCGTTCAGGTCTGTCACTTGGTTGACTACTTCACAGAACCGCTTCACATATTGGCCCAAAGACTCATTCGAATACTGTCGAACCTGAGACAACGAACCAGTTGGTTTTCCCCTCCTTTTGTTGCTCCCGATGCGAGCATGAAACTTACTGCACATGTCTGCCCAAGATGAAATTGAATCCGAGGGCAAAGTCCCCATTCATTGCCTGGCATCCTTTCTGAGCGTCGTGACAAAAGTATGACACTTAGCAACATTGCTAAAGTCATAATAATCAATCAGTCGGTCAAACGCCTGACTGTGGTCGTAGGGATCCCCCGATCCATCATAACTTTCAATGTGGGGCAATTTCTTGGTGGGGTCAGCTTTCTCTTTTAGAATCTCTGCGAAAAAAGGGGATGCCTTCTTTCCAAGTATCTTTTGTTTTTCAGACTTGACAAGTCGCTCAAGTTCCTTTAATTCTTTAACCAGATACTCCACACCTTCTGGTTGAGATGATGCTTCTTTTTCCGGTGACTCCTTCTTCTTCTGAGCGGACCGGTTTCTTACAACAGAACCTCCAACTTTAGAGGGACTTTTTCGATGACGAGCGTCCACAGGGTGGTGTACCCTCAGTAGACTCTCGGGAGTATGACCTCTGGATATACTTCATCTCTGAACTCGGGCACTATGGTGAGAATGTGCAACAACAAGTGCCTTCTTTGTATTCTCAGGAGTGCGATCTCTGGATCGACCTCTTCGTTCGCTTCAACTCCGCTTCCTTAGAATCGGTGGTGATGTGCCCTCTTCGATATTTGAGGAGTAGGGCTTCGGGATCTTCTTCTTTCTCAGGTTTGGCCCCGAGACTCACGTCCTGAATGAGCAGGTTCCTTCCCACTCTAATGCCCTTGCTCTTCGGACTGAACATAACTGAACTCTTCATCCCTCAACTCTGCCATTCAAGCTTATCCGATCGCCTATATCCCGTCAGCCGCTTCACAAGTACCTCCATAGCTCTATCCGCTTCATCCGCCATCTTAGCCAACGGAGGCCTTTTCGTCTTGGTCATCTCTCAGATCGAGTTCTAAAGCGAGGTGCCTTCACTCGTTTCCGACCATGGCGGCTACCGCTTTTCCGCCAGTGAAAACTAGCTTACGCTTAGCTTTGCCTACCGCCTTTGGCCGAGAATCTTCATGCAGAAAGGTGGCAGACATAACAGTCAACTATCTTTTTTATCATGATTACCGGTCAATAAAAGGGTTAAGTAACAATTTGTGTAATGGGCCACTCCAATGACTAAGCCCAATAATAGAGATAACCCATATGACCGGATCCAATCAAAAGGACCCAATAGAATAATCAAATAACTGGGTCCAAATCATTCAGACCAATCAGGACAAAAGTAACATGATTCAAGGGAGGAGCCCATTAAGTCCGGCCCAATAATGAAAAGGATCATGACCCAACAATTATATTAAATAAATAGTTTAAATATGGTTTTATTAACTTAAAAAAAATCATTTAAAAAGAATACAAATGAATTAAAAATATTTTAAGTTATAATTAATGACTTTTAATATTTTGATAAATAGTACATTAATATTCAAATATTAATGGTAATTATTTAAAAATGATTTTAAAAATCATTTAAGGGTAATATTAATATTTTAAAGGTAGTTTAAGTTATTATAAATAACTTTAACATTTTGAAAATGATTTCATTAATAGTTTAATATTAATTAAATATTAATGATAATAGAATTATTCAATATTTAAATCATTTAATAATGATTAGGTGTTTGAAAATTCATGATAAATTATAATAAATGTTTTAAAAATTATATTAAGTCATTTAAAAATAATATGACTGATACTAATTTACAGGACAGAGTCTTAGACTCGATAATTACCCGATAAAGATGCCGGTACACCGACATGTTTCAGAAATTAATCTGGACTTAGATAATTTAATTAAATATGTGATTATTTGTGATTCAATGGTTGTTAAAACTATGTGCCAATGTGATTAGGTTATGTGTCGAATCGCAATAATAAAAGTGTTATGTGTTATAATATGTTATTCTAATCAAGAAATGATCGATTAATGATAGGTCGTGATATAAAAGATAGAACTAAGTTACGAACGGTAAGCAGCGCATCAGGCAAGTATCTTACATTTGCATTTCCTTTATGCAATGAACATGAGTAAGAAGTTTCAGAATTATATTATTATTATGCTATATTATTAACCCTATTGTGATATATTCTATATCCGATCATTGATTATCAACATGTTAGTATATAGTAATTCATATATATATTCTGTTCGTTAATTTCGAAATATGGTTATACAAGTGTCCCCACTTGGATAATCATTTGTATTTAATCACATGTTGATATATATATATAAGCCGTCTAAGCTACTTGATCAGCTAGACACAAATTTTGAAATGTCGTTGAATATGATAAAAACCTTTTTGTATCTAATCAAATTGTTTTGGTTCGGATTCCAGTCTAAGTATGAACATCCCGATCACGAAAAAACTTTTACGCTACTTCAAGTGATGATGAGTGAACGATCATATCGTTCTTGTAATGTAGTATTGATCAATATAGGGCACATTGGGCAGATCACCCTCGTGCCTGTAAGTCATGACGGTTTGCGGATGAAGTTCTGCTAAACCTTAACGAAAACTAAAAACACTGTTCATAGTATGTCGACTACCCTATATATATAGTCAATACGTAGTTTCAAAAATTTGAGATATAATTGTTATGTTATTATTATAGGTTGAGTTGACTTCACATCTATTAATTCGTTGTAAAAGTGATGTACAAAGAAAATATTTAATTCTTTTCAAATTTAAATATAATTATAATTGTTATTACTTCTTTGGGCACTCAAATGCTCATCCTTGCTTAATTTAAATGTTTTCACTAAGCGTGAACTTTCAAGGTTCGAATAAGAACAAGTGAAAAGGAAAAGAAAATGTAATATGTTTAATGGTATCTTTTGTAATAATTAGATCAGATTAAAGGCAATGATATATATTATCTATCATGTAAGGAATTATAGTAAAGGTTGCGTACTTGGGATTAGACTACGATATATGTAAACTAAGTTTGTTATTTATATTATTGTTATTATTATTAGTATTATTCATTTCATAGAAATGGTATCGTGAAGCAGAGTTCGGGTTTCAAGTATCCAAATTGGGGCGCCACATTATGGTATCGAGCTTAGGTTAAAAACCTTAGGTGGGTTAGACCTTAGGCTACAACCTTAGAACAGAGGGAAACGTTAAAAATACAAATAACTCATTTAGAGTTTATAAGGAGATGAATTGAATCAATTCATCATAAAATAAAATAAAAGATAACGTATATAAAACTATTATGTGTTGTGTGTATATATTATATGCTAGTCAGTATAATTTATGTGTATAGATATCAGATAGAAAAGAGTTAGGATACTCTCAGATCGTAAAGAAGGAGCAGATCTCTATAACTGAGCCAATATCGAAGCCAATAGCTGAAATAGAGGCTCACATTTAAAGCTACCTCAATGAGGTAGTTATTTTTGGAAAATGTAGTACTGAACCCAGAAACGATAGAATAACTGGTAGACATAATATAGTTAAAGAATATGTGGTCAATGTCGAGTTCTTAAACTCATATGTTTGTGGTGAGTTCTTAAACTCATAATGTGTGGTAAGTTGGACGAACTAGGTATAGTTAGGTATAAATGGATTATTAAGGATAATGGGAATAAACAGATTTCTAAGAAAATGATCATTAGTAAAGTTGTAAGAAATAAGTAGTATTAGTATTACTTGAATATGTATGCTTTATGATGTGTAATGTAATATTCTCAACTTTCTTATAAGTTGTGGCAGTGATTCCCGACTTTTATGTCACAAAGGAATATCGAATGTTTAAAGCAATATGTGCTATGCTATAAAGTACTATAAATTAGTTAGATGAACATGATTTATTTAATCAGATAATGCCGCCAAGACGAAAATGAAACCAAAGGACAGAAGAACCTATCAATAAAGCTGGAGGACAACTAAACCCGATACAGAATGCGACGAATATAGACGCTCAAGCTATGCAGAATGGATTACCAGCCGCGGGAAATCAGCCAGACAATCGATCGAAAAACTTCGAAGACTTTAAGGCAAACGAACCGCCAGGATTTATAGGATCAATTGACCCTGTAGAAGTGGTTGTGATAGCTAGGGTAATGGAGGGGAAAAAGACAGATTTCGCAACCTATACAATGAAAGGAGGGGTGAATTGTTGGTGGGAGACAAATCAAGTTAAAGCCGGAGAAGGGAGTAGTGGTAGTAGAACTGGAAAGAGGAAAGGTGATAATGTTGGAAATACGGAAAATAGGCCAGAAGGTGGAAAGAAGCAAGTTGTGCATTGTAGAAATTGTAGAAAGAATCATTCGGGAGAGTGTTTAAAAGGAAAGAATGTGTGCTACAAGTGTGGGCAGGAGGGACATATCTCTCCTAACTGCCCCAATTTAAGAATGTATAGTGGGTGTTTTATTTGTGCATCAATGGAGCATAAGGCGAAAGACTGTCCAAGGAAGAGAAGGGAGGCAAAGAATGCAAATACAAGGAAAGGCAGCAGGACATTGGCGATAATGGGACCGACTTCAACAAATGAACCAACAGAACCAACCAAAGGAGTCTTCAACATGACCGTTCAAGAAACAATAGCAGCCGGGGATGTAACTCCAGGTATTACTCGAACAAATTTTATTTTCTTATATATTATTTTCTTATATATAGTAAATTATTTTATAAAGATATTTTGAAGGAGGAATTTGAGTTCTTTTAGGAATCAAATTTCCGTTTAATCAGAAAGACAAGCTGTATGTGAATAGTTAAGGATCAGTTCAATCAAATTATGATCGAGATCTACTTGCAATAATTGTGTATGCTATGTACCCGTGTATGTATAGGTTTTAAAACGGTGATTCCGGGGACGAAATCTTTATAAGGGAGGGTGAATGTAACAACCCGATATTTTCTATATAAATAAATAAGAAATTTTGCGTATAATTTTTTTTTTTTATTATTTTAAGGATGAGGATTTGTACAAGATAATGTGTATATGTATTTATGTGGTAAATAAAAATATATTTATTGCATAAATGTTTACAAATAATTGTTTTTTAGAATTATTGATTTTTGTAAAGTATATTCTTATAATAATTACTGTTATAGCGAAATGTTTTATTGATTATTTTCAATGAAAATATAATCATATATTATTTAAATAATATATGGAGTGATTTTTAGAATAATTATAATAATTATTTTATTATATGAATTTTAGTACTGATTAATAAGTTAATTATTTTACCTTAATTATTAAGGTTAAATATGAAAGAATAAATCAGATATGGAATCCAAACCCTAATTTCGGATTTTTATCAAGGAATGAGAATAATAATATAATAATATTATATTTGAATTTTTAGTGCTATTAATATGTACTGTATGTATGTATAGATAATGGTTGGTTAATTATGTTGTGACATGTTAAAACAGTAGCATTAATTCGTTAAACCCTAACTTGAAACTCAAATCGGAGTTTGCAATTGGTAAGAAATTGTGGTACGTGATTTAAGACCATTATTATATTATGCTAATTGTAGACACCCGAAATTTTCTTCTACTGTTACTAACATTGCAGGAGGACAAATTCGTCTTTTAAGAGGGAACCCTGAAAGACAATCCAAATCCATACCGGATACTACCGGAAGTTCATCATCAAACCCCAGATCGCAATACGGGAGTAAGCAAATCCAACCTCAAGATAACCCCGAGGGCTCAGACACAATCGACCACCACACCGGAGAAGACCGATTAATCTCGGAGATGACCCCGAGGTATCCAGTCTTAGTCCCAACCATGGGAATAGGTCAAATCAACCTCAGAGATGACCCTGAGGATAGTCAAAGTCAACAGCAGGCCAACCTCAGAGATAACCTTGAGAAAAGACTACTACAACTGCGTGAAAACCGGAGATAACCCCAGGAGGGGAAAAATGGTCATTTTGCCAACTCAACTTCAACTCACATCAAATCAACTCATCTCAACTCAAATTACTTCAAAGGAAGTCCCGCAAGAACCATATCTTAACTTCCGAGTGCAAACTACGCAAAACGGCTCAACGGACTGCCTGACGGAAACCCGGGAATGCCATTTTAGACATGGACCCATCTTCCTAGAATCAAAAAGGTCAAATCATATGTCATTGTGTAGCTCTCAAAAAGAGCTTTTCAAAATGTTATGGCACGCTTCCATCGGACTCCCGGATTGAAAGTTATGAGCGTATCGAGCGAGTCGTCACAGACACATTTTTGTGCTGGCTACGGACCCATATTTTGGGCATCCGAGGCAGCCGCAGGTACACCTGCGGCTCCAACCTCTATAAATAGAGGGCTTGGGGTGCTCATTTGTTAAGAGAAAAAAGACATGGAAACCCTGCACAATTTGCTCTGCACTCGCCATACAGTGTATTTTCCCACTTTCAAACACACGTGAGCTCATACATAGCCTCTTTTGTACACACACAAAAGCCCGGTGTTTACCCACTCTAAAGATATAGAAGCCCTTTTATCACCGGTTGTAAGCCTTCTCACACACTTTAGAGTCTTTTTTCATCTTTGCATACACCCTTCTACACGCGTTGAGAGTCGTGTTGCTTGCTTTTGCCTGCATTTTTGTCTGTGGTTTCCTTCCAGTCTATATATATATATATATATATATATATATATATATATATATATATATATATATATATATATTGACTAACATTATCGAGTTATGCCTCGATTGAGCCTGACTTGATGCGGAGCATTCTTCGCTTTAATATATATATATATATATATATATATATATATATATATATATATATATATATATATATATATATATATATATATATATATATATTAATTGTCTCATCGGACTTTGTTCGATGAGCCTAGACTTTTGCCTTGAGCGCCATCGCTTTAATATATATATATATATATACTTATATATATTAATTGTTTTTTGGACTTTATTCGATGAGCCTAGACATTTGATTCAGCAATGCGTTTATTCTTATATATATATATATATATATATATATATATATATATATATATATATATATATATATATATATATATATATTATATATATAGCAACCGTGTGTCGATTTTGTTTGATGAGCCTAGACTTGATTGGTGCATTTACTCGCTTATATATATATATTTATATATATGAATCGTGGGTTTAACTATGTTCGATGATTCGGATTTTACATCCTATGCATTTATTGCTTTCTTTTATATATATATATATATATATATATATATATATATATTTGTTTTGTCTTGCCTGGAGTTCCCTTCGTGGCAGTTGATAGTTTTTACACCTTTCTTTACATTTCGTCCTGCCTGGAGTTTACTTCGTGGTAGTTGACCGCATTTACAACTTTATTTACATTCTGTCCCGCCTGGAGTTTCCTTCGTGGTGGTTGATCGTATCTACAGCTTTATTTATATTTCTGATCCCCCATGGAGGTGCTTCGTGGTTGGTGATCCTGTATGTATATATATTTACCGCTTTTATATATATAACTGTTTATTGCTTTTATACAAATTGCAATATTCTGTGCGCCTAGGAATCATGTGATCATAGATTCATCTCATTGCATCTAGATTCGGTACCCGTGATGGACATTTTCAGCTGTAAGTAACTTGTAAATTATTCTGCGATGTCTGTATTTCCTCAGATGGTTTCCATACCCACGAGGAAGTCGGCATTATTTTTATATATATATTATTTTCGTACGAATGCTTTGCATTCGTCAAATAAAATAAATCAAGCCAATCACTTAATAAAAATGGGAGTGTAAAAGGTCTTAATTCCTATTGATTAGCAAGGTTTGAAAAACCTCTTTTATAAAACATCATTGCCATATCTTGCTAAAAACTGAATTTTTACATAAATTCAAACTCGTGTATATAGGTTGAAAGAGGCCTCGCACAACTTTCATATAACAAAGACATTGACCACACACACACACACATACACACTCAGATAATAGTTTCTTGAAAAGAGGCGGCCAACGTGGTAACACGGATGTCTGGGGTGCCTAACACCTTCCCTCGCATAACCAAGTCCCGAAACCTAATTGAATCTCGGTTTCACGACCCAGTATATCGATGTCACATCACTGGGTCAATATGAAAACCTTTTCTCGGTTGTGTTGGTACAACCATTTAAAAAACCAATTGGCGACTCTTAACAGTCCCATCGTTGACATTATAAATGTCAGACCTTTTTCACTTGTTTTTTCAAACAAATCTCACCTAAAATGAGAACACCAAAAAACAACAAGTAATTAAAGGGTCATCCAAAATCCCAACGTCGACTGTGTGGCGACTCACTGGGACTCCAAAGAAGAGGACTTAAGCCGCTATTATAATCTTTTCAAAACTATTATCCGCTTACTCGTGTGGATGTTGCATTTATATTTGATGAATGTGTATTTAATGCATTTCCTTATTGCACTTAGTGCTTCGCACCATAATCGCCAGTGATGCTAGTGCTTCGCACCATAATCGCTTGTGATATTAGTGCTTCACACTATAAATCGCTTAGGATATTAGTGCTTGCACATGTCATCATTTCATACGGTGAGACGCTATGATGTATGTGAATGTATGTTGTGTGGTCCCTCCACCAGAAGCTATCCTGCTCGGTGTTTGATTATGGACTCGTGAGAAGACTAATTCTCCGAGGCTCAGAAAGGCACCACCCAAATTCGCCTCCCAGCTTGAAAGACCAGGATTAACTTCCGCCAAGTAGATTGCGATGATTTGGGGAACCTTCATGCCAAAAAAGCCACGAGAGTAACCTAAGATAGGTCAGCCTTTGATAAACCCAAAACGGAGGAAAGTCTCTTCATGCTCTCATTTCAAAATACTTGTACTTACATTCCATATCTATCTCCATGTAATGAGAAATATGAAGAAATGTGTACACATACATATTAACATGATACAAACAGCTGACATCCGTTTTGCAGGATAAAATTCTTAAAATGGACACATCACATAGCATGCTAATTTACATTCCCTAAGGACTAAACTATGTAAGTCTTTCGCAGGGAAGCAATCGGTCCAGATTATCGTGCTTAAAGTCCAAGAAGGCATCGATCCCAATTAGGCATAGCTACAAGGCCAACTCGATCCTACTCCTGTTTCCCGAGAGGAGTTTGAAGGATTAAGGAATCAGATAGCAGAATTGGTTGTCTTTCTAAAAGAACGAAGTAAAAATACGCAGGGCCAAACAATGCCTACTCAACCAGAGTCCTTCACACCAGGGGACAGTCAGGGCATTGGTAAAAAGATGGAAACCCAGATACCAAAACCTCATTCAAATGAAGAAATCACAAATCTCAGGGATGATCGAGAAACTGGGGATATAAGAAAGAAAGTCCAACAAATGGAGGATACCATCCGGTCAATTAAAGAGACTGGGAATTATGGGAGTGTCACCTATTCAGATCTCTGTATATTCCCAGGGGCTCAATATCCTACCAAATTAAAAGTCCTAGAGTTTGAAAAGTACAATGGGGCAGACGATCCCTATACGCACCTAAAAGTGTACATCGGTGAGCTGGGGTCTTATGCTGAAAATGAAAGCCTCAGAATGAAATTTTTTTAAAAGAGTCTCACTGGAGAAGCTAAAGCCTGGTATGCCCGACTTGACAATGGCAAAATCCACAACTGGGAAGAATTGGTCCACGCCTTTCTAAATCAGTACAGTTTTCAGTCACAAATGGCACCAGATTGATATCAAGTGACTAAAGTGAAAAAGCAAAGTATTGAATCTTTCCGAGAATATGCCCAAAGGTGGAGACATCTAGCAGTCATAAGTCATTCCATCAATGATGTAAACCGAGATGGTAATGACATTTATTGATATCCAAGAGGCTCCTTACTATGAGAGGATCCCTAGCATCGGAAAGCCATTCATGCGGAAATGATCAAACACGGCGAAATGGCAGAGATGGGCCTGAAGGCAGGCAAGATTAAAGACTTCACTGCCTTGGAAGCAGTCGCTAAACATATACAAACTGGCAAGTATGCGATCGATCCCAAAGGGGTATCCGATAAAGGCAATGAGGATGTATCCCTTGTTGTACAGGGGCAAGCTAGGAGGCCAAACTACAGTCCCCCTATTTAGAAAATGCATGACAATCTGCCATCTCAACAACAGACTGCATTCAACCAATACCCAGACATGGAAAGAAAATTTGAAAGAATGGAAAATCGTGTATTCACTCCACTGGGCGATTCCCTTGAACATGTATTGGCGATATTAATGGATCACAAGAAAATTACCGAACTAGCTCCACCTCTAGAACTAGGGAGCAAAAGATACAATCCAAGCCAGAGATGTGCTTACCACTCAGGGTCTCCAGGACACGATACACAAGATTGTTGGTCCTTAAAACATAAGATTCAAAATCGATCGAAGTGGCGATGATTGTGGTCGAACAACCCGACCAACAAAATGTCAACACCAACCTTAGATTCATGATATGATACGAAAGAAGTAAACATGATCGGGTCAGGAAGTGCTGAAATGTATCTAATTCGTAAGTACATACGAAGGATGGAGGAATACCCCCAAAAGCACATAACAAATGTCTTAGACTGGGAAAACTCGGAGGAGGGTATACCAGTAATGCAAAAATTGGATGCGATCCAGAATCAAGTGAACCTGCTGGCTAAGCTGATAGTGCGCCAACATCAGGAAACAAGGCAATTTTTCACTCAACTATCAGAAAGCCAAGAGCAAAAGGACTCCACGATGAGCCATCTAAATGAAGAAGATCAAAGCAGGCTGAAAATACAAGAAAATGGGGATAATAAAATTGCTAGAAGATCTCACCAGCGGAAGAATCGATCGAGGTAATGCGAATTCTCAAAGATGAAAGATCAAACAACCTCCAAAAGAGTCCAAAAATTCACCCCTCTGAGCAAATCCAAAGAAGAAATGCTACACTTTCTGATAAGAAAAGGAAGGATTACTGAGTTGCTGCCTCCTATAAAACCCAAGATAAAGAGTTATGATTCCACCAAGATATGTCTCTACCATTCTAACTCACTTGGGCATATGACTGAAGAATGTTGGTCTTCATGACATAAAATCCGGGATCTCATTGAAAATGGAGAGTGGAGATAGAATTTCCATGACCAAAAAAAGGCGAAAAAGAAATAAAAAGCTTAAGATGTCCATTCGAGACAAAAAGCGGTACAAATGAGGTGAAGGCTATGAGCGACAATTCTGCCAGAACACAAGGTGGACCGATCCTAATGCAAGAAATGATAGAAGAGACAAAGGCATCCCCAAAGGAGATTCCCCCGCCAACATCAAACGTCCTATGGTTCCAAGATATCAACCACGTTCCTGATCTTATCACCTTGGATGATGCGGAGGAAATACTAATCCTTTCCAAGGAAGAAAAAGCCAAAAAGGAAAGTTCTTTGCAAGAAATGCCACAACCGTTCGAGGGAGATGTCATGGTTGAATCCTTTGAAACCTATGAAGAAGGCGAAGGAATAGATGAAGAAAAAGGTGGTGAGATTGTCGGGGAATCCAACCCATTAAAGGATCCAGAGTTCATCCCTTTTTGTAATGCGTCTATATCAAGTGTCCCTGAGGAATGTACTGAATCAGGAAGCGATCAAGTTATGGCCACAAGCGAAGACATTCAGAATCAAGGGGTAACCTCTATCACGAGCCCTGAAGGCGACATCACCGCTGACAACTAGACTATCAGGCCTCAACTAGCCAAGAAGATGTAGATCCAGGGGATAAAGTTGTGAGTTCCAGAAAATGTTGGAACGGTATCACTTTCTTCGTAGTATGCCTTTTATTTTCCATGCATGTAAATACAAAAAAAAACAAAACAAAACAAAAAAAAAAAAACATCTCTACACTCTTTTCACCACTTACCCCTTTGAACCTTTTCAAACCAAAGCCTGAACTACGAAAGACCTGATCTCCTCTTCAATAGGAGTACGTAGGCAACCATCAATGGTGCGGTCAAACCAAATAAAAACCCAAACAAACCCTTCTCAAACACTTACACCCCAGACGATGATTGCCCAAACGTAATGGTCATCATTTGGGAGAAGGAGGTTGATGATAGCCCCTCCATCACTACAGTCCACCAAGACTTTGCACTCGACAATTGAAGCAAGACTCCTTGCATTAGCCGACGAGGGTAAAAAGGGAAGAAACTCTCTCTACCTTGTAGATAGCAATAACTTCTTACTTTTTCTATACAGTATTAGCAGTTACTTTTGTCATTACAGGCTAACACTTTGTGTGATTGAACAATGTTATATACTAAGTGAAAGCATATTTTGTTTCAGGACTCTGAATTTAGATGTACTGTGATTTGCCGATGAGGTGCCTATTCTCCACAAGGATCAGAACTTTGATGTAAAGTTGGACTCAGACTTGATGGAAATACAAGAGGACTATGAGATACCTTAGGAGATCAAAGAATGGGTCGAAGACAAACCCAAGCAAAATCTTGATCAAACCACCTCTTTTAAACCTCAGAACCTTAGCAAACCCCAAACAAATCCAAATTGGTACAGACCTCACTCAAAACCAAAGGAATGACATGGTTACTCTATTGACCCTATTCCAGGATGTGTTTGCATGGTCTCATGAAGACATGGTCGGTTTATACACGAACATTATCATTCATCGCCTTCCCATCAAAGGGGGATTCAGGCCATTCAGGCAGAAGCTCAGACGATTGAAACCTGAGTGGAAGTTAAAAGTTAAAGAAGAAATTGTGAAACAATTTCAAGCCGGCATCATCATGATGTCAACATACCCTAAATGGCTATCCAACATAGTCCCCATGCCGAAACCGGGAAGGGAGGTGCGAGTTTGTGTGGATTACAAAGATTTGAATAAAGCTTGCCTCAAAGATAGCTTTCACGTGCCGTTCATCCACATACTCATTGACAATACTACTCGACATTTATATGTACTCTCTGCCGATTGCTCATGGGTACCATCAAATCATAGTTCTTTGAAGATGATCATGAGAAAACTTCATTCATCACGCCTTGGGGAGCCCTTTGCTACAGATGATTGTCATTCGGCCTCATCAATGCCGGAGCTACCTATTAGGGAGCCATATGGCTCTTTTCCACGATCTAATAAAAGAAAAAAGAAAATTAAAAGAAAAAGAAAAAGAAAAATCTCTTCAATGAGTTCTATATTCTGCGCTTTACCATCCAAGGAGTTCTACAGATGGTTTTGAGTTTGAATAAAAATCCTTCCTCCACATTCCTCGGAATAGGAATGATTTTGCGAATGCTCTAGCAACCTGGGCCTCCTTGGTCAACATACATGACAAGGAAAACATGTCAACCCTCACATTTGGGCAACAAAAAGCTCTAGCCTATGGAAATTACATTGGAGAAGTATCGGATGAGCTACCTCCCATCCAACACCGTTGATATCAATATATCAATGAGCACTCACAAGATAGATCTACACCCGCTGAGGCAAGCCTGACTGAGAAAAGGCGGATCCATCGACTTGCTATGAAATTCTACCTGATCGGAGATGCAATATACAAAAAAGATGCAGGACTAGGTCTCCTCATATGGTTGGACCAAGACCAAGCTGATAGACTCATGGATGAGATCCATGGTGTAGTATGTGGCTCAGACATGAGCGGCCCTCTACTTGTAAAGAAGATCCTACAACAGAGAAGTTCGACTACGGCAGTTCAAACAACACGACTTGGTTTTGAAGAAGATCATTGACAACCAAGCTCAGTCTAAAGGAAAATTCGCTCCAAATTGGGAAGGCCCATTTATTGTCAATGAGGTATTGACAGGAGGCGCTTTCAGATTATAGGAAATGGACGGCGATGAATTTCTATAGCTTATCATATCGGACACCGTAAAACGGTACTATGGCTAAGGTTACCATCAAGCGAACATCCTGGTTTTGGATCATCAGATCACCAGTCATTCCGGTTCTTTAACCCTTTACCACATACAACTCCTTTCAACGCTTTGCCCCTCAGGGAAACATCCTTTCAAGCCAGCAGCCTAGCTTCACTACAATCATACCACTTAGGTCATCTCACCGCGAATTGAACCTCTTACGTTTGCAGTTTGGCTGCCCATACATGGGATCAAACTTTTCACACCTTCAGTTTATCCTCAACTCAGATCAAACTTTCTCTTCCCATGATCGACCGCTCATGGGATCACGCTTTTAACTCGCCTCGAGGGCGAACTACGTCGACCGATCTCCCCAATACAAAGGGAGTACGAGGCGTACCATGTTATATGGTTTGGTCTCACCACGTAAAAACAAAAACAAACATACTCCTATCCATAACCACATACCTGAAACAAGTCCCAAGACACCAAAGATGGTAGGAATACACACACGGATCGACGATCCATTTCGAAAATCCCGAGACATCTCAACCGTCCATCTATCAAGGAGGAGTTCGTAATACATCCGGATCACAAAGTCCCGGAGAAATAAGTTTAATATCAAGCAAGTAGCAAGAAGCACAACTAAAAGGGAAGTGAATCAACGATATTTCCCGCCATATATAATGTTGTTTGATATATACAATGTATCGTACATGACAAAATGGCTAAGCTTAGTCTGTAGGAGAAAAACAAGCCCATCTACAAATCGAAGGTGTGTATGTGGGCTATCAAGTCCAACATGGATTCCCTCTCAGAAGAAGGAGGTAACACTGTGATCGCCTACCCAAGGGTTTCTACACGAGCCAACAGATCCACTGCCAACTACATGCGATATCTCGGGTGGATATAACGTCATCCCGCTCAACAACAACGATATCCCTATGAGTTAGAACATCATCTCTCTAACAAAGCGACATCTTTACCAGAAAGAGCTGTCAACATCAAAGCCCACATCCACTACCTGTTCACCAGATGGTACAGATGTAAAAGCCTCTTGCGATCTCGGCATCTTATCAACTCATCTATCAAAGCAACTATCCCAGACAACAAGCAAGGTTGGGGAAATTCCAAAATTAGCGACAACCGGATAGTGGATCCCTTACAACAAGATTGGGGGCAATCTCGGAAGCAGCGATAACTTAACATTGGGGCATTTATCAATCATCCTAAAATGGAAAATGCACCAGTTAGCGCCATCAGCATGGTCCATCATCATCTTAGTGACGATTCAGGTATTATTGACTCGCGACTTGATCAACAAAGAGAGTTTCACATATGAACCCTCAGCATCAATATGCGAAAGGACTGGGGCATTTTTCCAATTCCAAGAAATGAAAGGAGATTAAGACGAGATCAAGCTTCTCATCAAAAAGAAAGGGGTGAACTCCTGAAAGAAATCATAGCGACATAAGCGTGCCCCTACGAAATAAGGGGAGAATTCTCAAAAAGTGCTTAACTCAGGAGCAGAAGGTCAACGATGAAAGGCCTAGCGAATGAAATCTACACCATCAACATGCGTTAAGTTCTCACAAGCTAAGGCCTCTACACCGACGTTCAAATCTGGGTAGCGAAAGAATGAATTACACCCTCCAGGGATTTCAGCGACATTCAAGTCATAAGTTCAGCCGGGTTGCGAATCAAACGCTTAATGAAATGGGGCACAAGTACCCAACATCGAAATGAGACTCCAAATCACCTAAAAAAGGATGAGACATCTGGTGGTTGTCATCAATCTAACGTAACATCAGGCGAAGTCTAGTGAAGTAATCTGTGGAATATTACTTCAGCGAAGATATCGAAAGATCTCGTATTCTAAACCATTGCCATCAATACAAATAGCGACATCAACACACGATTCGGTGATGAAAGCTTCAGATACCACCGTTCGAGTGGGAACTGGAAAAGTTTGGCGATCAGCAGGATAGTCACCATTGCAACTACCAGCGAATACATCGGGAGGGTCTGGTGATTTCAAAATGTCATCCCCATCAGAGATGTGGAAAACATCTCAACTTATCTTCATCAAACAAGCATCAGCGATTAAATACCAAACCATTGGAGTCAACACTAACATAGGCATCAGCAATGATCGGTAAAGGTAAAGCGATTTGCGAATACATTTTAACATTCATCATAATATTCATTACATTGCGATTTGTGATATGCGATATGCGGTTTGCGATATGCAATTTGCGATGCGATATGCGAAATGTGATGTGCGAGTTGCGAAGTGCGATTTGGCTAATTGCAAAAAGCGATGTGCGATGTGCGAAATGCGATGTGCGATTTATTTAACTGCGATTCATGAAAACATTATCACATTCATCATAAACATTCACTACATTGTGATTTACATCATTGAAAATATTTTGTCATGTTTCAAGTGTCTCATTAATCTTTATCATGTCCATTCCATTGCATTGCATGAACATGATAAAGAGGGCATCTCAGAGACACTTTCGAAATTTTCTTCTCTGTTATTAACATTGCAGGAGGATGATTCGTCTTTTAAGAGGGAAACCGAAGACAATCCAAATCCATAATTGGATACTACTTAGGAAGTTCATCATCAAACCCCGGATCGCAACGGGAGTAACCAAATCCAACCTCAAGATAACCCGAGAGGCTCACAGACACAATACCTGGGACACACACCGGAGAAGACCGATTAATCTGGAGATGACCCCAAGGTATCCGATCCGGCCCCAACCATGGGAATAGGTCAAACCAACCTCAGAGATAACCCTGAGGATAGTCAAAGTCAACAGCAGGCCAACCTCAGAGATAACCCTGAGAAAAGACTACTATAACTGCGTGAAAACCGGAGATAACCCCGGGAGGAGCAAAATGGTTATTTTGCCAACTCAACTTCAACTCACATCAAATCAACTCATCTCAACTCAAATTACTTCAAAGGAAGTCCCGCAAGAACCATATCTTAACTTTCGAGCGCAAACTACACAAAACGGCTCAACGGACTGCCTGACGGAAACCCGGGAATGCCATTTCGGACATGGACCTATCTTCCTAGAAGCAAAAAAGGTCAAATCATATGTCATTGTGTAGCTCTCGGAAAGTGCTTTCCGGAATGTTATGGCACGCTTCCATCGGACTCTTGATTGAAAGTTATGAAATGATCGAAATAAACAAATACAGACGCATTTTGACACACTGGGCGGGATCCATATTTTGGACATCTGGGGCAGCCGCAGGTACACCTACGGCTCCAACCTCTATAAATAGAGGGCTTGGGGTGCTCATTTTTCAAGAGAAAAAAGATGGGGAAACCCTGCACAATTTGCTCTGCACTCGCCATACAGTGTATTTTCCCATTTTCAAACACCTGTGAGCTCATATATAGCCTCTTTTGTACCCACAAAAGCCTAGTGTTTACCCACTCTAAAGATATAGAAGCCCTTTTTATTAGTCAGCTGTAAGCCTTCTCACACACTTAGAGTCTTTCTCTTCATCTTTGCACACACCCTTCTACACATTGAGAGTCGTGTTGCTTTCTTTTGCCCGGACTTCGGTCCGTGGTTTCCTTCCAGTCTGTATATATATATATTATATATAAATATTTATATATATATTGACTAACATTATCGAGTTATGCCTCAATTGAGCCTAGACTTTGGCCCGAGGGCGTTATCGCTTTAATATATATATATATATATATATATTAATTGTCTGTCGGACTTTGTTCGATGAGCCTGACTTTGGCCCAGAGCGTTTATCGCTTTTAATATATATATATATACTTATATATATTAATTGTCTCACGGACTTTGTTCGATGAGCCTAGACTTGATGCTGCACGTTTATTCGCTTTATATATATATATATATATATATATATATATATATATATATATATATACTTATATATATCAACTGTGTGTGTCGGACTTTGTTTGATGAGCGTAGACTTTGATGCAGTGCGTTTACTCGCTTTTATATATATATATATATACTTATATATATGAACTGTGGGACTAACTATGTTCGATGAGCTTGATTTTACATTCTATATGCTTATCGCTTTTTTATATATATATATATATATATATATATATATATATATATATATATATATATATATATATATTTGTTTTGTCTGCTCGAGTTCCTTCGTGGCGATTGATAGTTTTTCTGACTTTCTTTACATTTAAATCTCGCCTGAGTTTACTTCGTGGCGATTAACCGCATTTAAACTTTATTTACATTCTCATCTCCTACTGGAGTTTCCTTCATGGCGGTTGACATATATCTACAACTTTATTTATATTTTCGATCCCCTCGAGGTGCTTCGTGGTTGGGTGATCTATATATATATATATATATATATATATATATATATATATATTTATATTTACCCTTTTATATATATACCGCTTATTGCTTTTATACAAATTGCAATATTCATGCGCCTAGGAATCATGTGATCACAGATTCATCTCATTGGATCTAGATTCGGTTCCCGTGATGGACATTTTCAGCTGTAAGCAGCTTGTAAATTATTCTGCGATGTCTTTATTTCCTCAGATGGTTTCCATACCCACGAGGAAGTCGGCATTATTTTTTATATATATATTATTTTCATACGAATGCTTCGCATTCGTCAAATAAAATCAATCAAGCCGATCACTTAATAAAAATTGGAGTGTAAAAGGTCTTAATTCATATTGAGCAGCAGGGTTTGAAAAACCTCTTTTATAAAACATCATTGCCATATCTTGCTAAAAAACCTGAATTTTACATAAATTCAAACCATGTATATAGGTTGAAAGAGGCCTCGCATAACTTTCATATAACAAAGACATTGACCCACACACACACACACATACACACTCGGATAATAGTTTCTTTAAAAGAGGCGGTCACCGTGGTAACACGGATGTTTGGGGTGCCTAACACCTTCCCCGCATAACCAATTCCCGGACCCTAAATGAATCTTTTTCACGACCCATATATCGTTGTCACATCACGGGTCAATGTGCAAACCTTTTCTCGGTTGTGTTGGTACAACCATTTAAAAAACCAACTAGCGACTCTTAACAGTCCCATCGTCGACATTATACATGTCAGACCTTTTTCACATATTTTTTCAAGCAAATCTCACCTAAAATGAGAACACCAAAGAACAAGTAACGGAAAGGGACATCCAAAAATCCCGACATCGACACTAATTAGGTAAACCCTAATTATTGTCTAGAAACCCTAATTGTAAATTAGAAACCCTAATTTCCAATTTGAAACTCTAATTGCTAAGATGATAAATCTAATTATTATTATATAATTATGTTCATTAGGAAACCCTAATTCATAATTAGAGGAACCCTAATTAGATCAAGAAACCCTAAGTATTTTTAAAACCCTAATTTTTTATTAAAAAACCCTAATTTTAATTAGTAAGTTATAATTAAAATTTTATTAAACTGTAAACTTAAATTTTTAAACCCTAGAAATTATTTGGGAAACCTTTAGGTTTAAAATCTATTGATTAAAACCTAGATTCAAGTGCCATGGACAAGAATACCCTTAAAATGTTTTATTAGTTTACTAAAATAGCCTTTTGGTATTTATTTAATAAGCTAGATTGCAAAGTCACCACCCTAGATTATAGCACATGCTCTATATATCATCCAAACTTATCCTCTTTGACACCTTACAAGTTAGATTGAATGAATCTAAGTTATATAAATAGGTTAAGAGAGAAAAAGTTCACATTTTTGCTCATTCATGCATCTATACTCATCCAAGACTCTCTCTCTAAAACCAAAAAAACAAGAGTGGACCGGTCTAAATCAAGCCCCACTCTAATTCCATAACCAAATTAGTGGCCAAGAATCAAAGATTGCTCATAGAAGGTATAAACCCTAAAATGAAATCTGACTTTTGATCCTATGTTAGATGTTAGTTTTTTATGTTAAATATGTTGTATGTAGTGTGTAATGATGATCCTGGGTTGCTATGATGTTGGATCCATAACATCTAGAGGCTCGGATTTGGTGTTTTCAAAATCCAAAATTTTTTTTTATGTATAATCGACAACCATATGTCAGTCTTCTAAATCTTTGGTTGTTAATGATTTTTGTGTTTTTAATGTTTGATCCGGTAGTATGATATGAGATCTTTGATCCAAATCTGGAATCAAAGTCGGATCATAAATGGGTTGAAAGTTATTAGTGGTCAAACCACGTTGATTTAAGAATGACCGAACGTTTCGGGTAACCCGTAACGTGCTCAGAAAAGTCCGACAAGATGTTCATGCGTTTAAATCTTGTTTGTATTTACATTTTAGACCCTGTTATTGTTGTAATGTTGTTGTCTGACATATAGGCTACATGACCATGCTTCTATAATCATTAGATCCTTCTCTGAATCAAAGTAATCAGTGGTCAAAGTAGTGTGGATTTAAATCTGGGATGAAGTTTACGGTAACCCATAAACCTTCATAAGCAGTTTCGGACCACTACTTTGACCGGTCCATATCTGCTTGATGTGATATTTTTAAACTGTTTTTATGACATGGATCTATTGTCTTACATATGGTCTACATACTGAAACTTTTCAATCACTAAAACATCAACAGAAGTGCAAGTTGTGGAAGCCCAAAATGGACATGTCGAATTGTTCTTCATTTCTGGGTAACCCAGAAAATGAAGAACAGCTCTGACAGCTACTTTGTGGGCCTAGATCTCGCTGGTTTTATGTTGTTTGGCCATGTTTGTTGTTGAATCGTGTAGTTTGGCATTACTACTTCAACCTCTAATCATTTACTTACCCAGAAACACAATAATCAGAGAGTAATGCTTGGTCAAACGTGCTCACTTGTTAACTGCTATGAATGTTCTTGAGGGCTCAAGAACACCTAAGGCGACAGATTTTGTCGCTAAAGGCTATAGCGACAGTTTTATTTATTTAAATTAATTATTTAAAATTCCAAAAATTATTTAAAAATAGTTATTAATTTCTGAAAATTTAAAAAATAATTTTAAAAATTATTTTAAGTTATAAAATTAAATATTAATAATTTGAAATATTTTCATAAATATTAGTATTTATTTAAATATTATTGATAATTAATTTATTTATTAAATACATTAAATAAATTAATTAAAAATGATTTTATTATATTAAAAATCATTTTAAATTATAATAAGTTATTTAAAAATATTTTAAGTTATAAAATATAACTTTTAATATTCTAAAGCAAATTTCATTAATTATTTAATATTAATGATCATTAACTTATTTACTAAATGAATTAAATAAATAAATTAAAAATGATTTTATTATATTAAAATCATTTTAAATAATAATAAGGTATTTAAAAATATTTTAAGTTATAAAATAAAACTTTTAATATTTAAAGATAAATTTCATTAATTAATTATTATTAATGATATTGAAGTTATTTAATAATTATATTAAATAATTTAGTTTAAAATGATTTTTAATATTATAATAATCATTTTAAATGAAAATAAAGTGTTTAAAGATATTTTAAGTTATAAAATATAACTTTTAATATTTAAAGGATAATTTCATTAATAATTTAATATTAATGATTATTAATTTATTATCAATGATATTAAATTTATTTAATAATTATATTAAATAAATAGTTTAAAAATGGTTTTATTAACTAAAAAAAATCATTTAAAAAGAATACAAATGAATTTAAAATATTTTAAGTTATAATTAATGACTTTTAATATTTTGATAAATAGTACATTAATATTCAAATATTAATGGTAATTATTTTAAAATGATTTTAAAAATTATTTAAGGGTAATATTAATATTTTAAAGGAAGTTTAAGTTATTATAAATAACTTTAACATTTTGAAAATGATTTTATTAATAGTTTAATATTAATTAAATATTAATGATAATAGAATTGTTCAATATTTAAATCATTTAATAATGATTCAGGTGTTTGAAAATTCATGATAAATTATAACAAATGTTTTAAAAATTATATTAAGTCATTTAAAAATAATATGACTGATACTAATTTATAGGACTGAGTCTTAGACTCGATAATTACCGATAAAGATGCTTTTGAGACAATCACATGTTTTAAATTGGTGCGGACTTAGATAATTTAATTAAATATGTGATTATTTGTGATTCAATGGTTGTTAAACCTATGTGCCAATGTGATTAGGTTATATCTTGACTGCAATAAGCAGTGTTATGTGTTATAATATGTTATTCTAATCAAGAAATGATCGATTAATGATAGTCGTGATATAAAAGATAGAACTAAGTTTCTAACCCGTAGCGGTATGATCGCACAAGTATCTAACATTTGTATTTCCTTTATGCAATGAACATGAGTAAGAAGTTTTTAATTATATTATTATTATGCTATATTATTAACCCTATTGTGATATATTCTATATCAGATCATTGATTATCAACATGTTAGTATATAGTAATTCATATATATATTCATTTGTTAATTTGAAATATGGTTATACAAGTGTCCCCACTTGGATAATCATTTGTATTTAATCACATGTTGATATATATATATATATATATATATATATATATATATATATATATATATATATATATATATAAGCTTCGTCTAAGTATGAACATCAAAAAATCTTTTTACGCTACCAAGGAGGTATACAGAGTGAACGATCATATCGTTTTTGTAATGTAGTATTGATCAATATAGGGCACATTAGGTGAGATCACCTCATGCATGCTGTAAGTCATGACGCCGGTTTTGCGGATGAAGTTCGCTAAACCTTAACGAAAACTAAAAACACTGCTCATAGTATGTCGACTACCCTATATATATAGTCAATACGTAGTTTCAAAAATTTGAGATAGAATTGTTATGTTATTATTATAGGTTCAGTTGACTTCACAACTATTAATTCGTTGTAGAAGTGATGTACAAAGAAAATATTTAATTCTTTCAGCTAAATATAATTATAATTGTTATTACTTGTTGGGCACTCAAATGCTCATCCTTGCTTAATTTAACTATTTTCAGCTAAGCGTGATCAACCTGAAGGTTCAGACAAGAACAAGTGAAAAGGAAAAGTAAACAGAATATGTTTAATGCTATCTTTTGTAATAGTTAGACTGTGTTAAGGCAATGATATATATTATCTATCATGTAAGGAATTATAGTAAAGGTTGCGTACTTGGGATTAGACTCTGATATATGTAAACTAAGTTTGTTATTTAAATTATTGTTATTATTATTAGTATTATTCCGCTCATAGAAATGGTATCGTGAAGCACCGAGTTCGGGTTTCAAGTATCCAAATTTGGGGGCGTCATATACGTATTCAACAAACCCATGTTAAATGGTCGGCTGTCCAAATGGCAGTTGATCCTACAATAATTTGACATCGTATATGTGACTCAAAAGTCCATCGAAGGTCAAGGAATCGCGGATCAACTAGCCGCCGCTCCTTCAGGGGATTTCAAACCCTTGGAAACATATTTCCCTGATGAAGGAGTAATAATTGAGACAAAGAACACCATCGAAGACGATCACGCCGCCAATCATGATGTATTTTGATGGAGTCATTAATATGGAAGGTTACGGAGTGGGGAGCAGATCCGTCGTCGTCAAATTACGGTTTACAAAGACCAACAATACTATTTGAATACGAAGGTCGCCTCATGGGGCTAAAACTTTCCCGCTCAATGGGCATCGAGTGGTTAGAATCGTCTTGGAGATTCGTGAGTTGATAATCGACATAATCCATGAAATCTATCAAACCAAGGAACTACATTTGTCGCCTTTACCATCGGCCAGAAAAGTTATGAAGATGGCTTTGGAGTTCAAGAAATCTCCTTTCAACACATTCCTCGTAATAGGAATGACTTTGCAGACGCGATTAGCCACTTTGGCCTCCTTGATTCAGAGATATCGACGAGAACACTTGCCAAGCGTCACAATTTCCACGAACAAGGCCCCACCTATGGAAATTATGTTGAGAAGTATCGGATGAACTACCTCCCATCCAACCTCCTTGGTATCAGCATATAAAGGAATATCTGCGAGATGGATCTACACCCGATGAGGCGAGCCTGACTGAGAAATGGCGGATCCATCGACTTGCTATGAAGTTCTACCTGAGTGGAGATGCGCTCTACAAAAGAGATGCAGGACTAGGTCTCCTCAGGTGTCTAGACAAAGATCAAGCCCAAAGGCTTATGGATGAAATCCATGGCGGAGTCTGTGGCCCCCACATGAGTGGCCCCCTCCTTATCAGGAAAGTCCTCAGGACATGACACTACTAGCTATCTCTCAAGGCTGATTGCAATGACCACGTCAAAAGATGCTATCAGTGCCAAATTCACGGGAATGCTATACACGCCCCTCCACGGGAACTCCACAATATGAGTTTGCCTTGGTCCTTCTCAATGTGGGGAATGGACGTTATCGGGCCCATCGACCCTAAAGCCAGTAATGGTCACCAATTTATGTTCACCATAATCGACTACTTCACCAAGTGGGTAAAAGCAGCCTCATTCCCTAGGGTCACTAAAGAAGTCATCATTGCTTTCATCAGAAATAATGTCGTTTGTCGATATGGACAACCAGAGGTGATTGTGTCAGACAATGCCAAAAACCTCAACAACAAAATGATGGAGGAATTATGCAGTAAATTCCACATCAAACATCTTAACTCTGTCATCTATCGTCCGAAGATGAACGGTGCTGTTGAAGTGGCTAACAAAAATATCAAGAATATTATGCAAAAGATGTCCGCAAACCACCAAGATTGGCCTGACCTAATGCCTCTTACTCTGTTAGCCTATAGAACCTCCATGCGCACTTCAACTGGGGCAACCCCCTACGCTTTAACCTATGGGATGGAGGCAGTGCTCCCCATAGAAGTTGAGATGGAATCTCTCAAAGTATTGATCGACGCTCAGCTGGATGAAGACAAATGGGTACAGGACAGGTATCACCAATTGTCTCTAATAGACGAAAGGCGAACCACAGCTATCTTCCATGGTCAGTTATATCAACAAAGGATCGCCAGATCCTACAACAAAAAAGTCCGGCTATGGCAGTTTAAACAACATGACTTGGTTTTGAAGAAGATTCTTGACAACCAAGATCAGGCTAAAGGAAAATTCGCTCCTAACTGGGAAGGCCCGTTTATTGTCAAAGAAGTATTGACAAGAGGCGCTCTCAAATTGCAAGAAATGGATGGCGATGAATTTCCACAACTCATCAACTCAGACACCGTGAAACGGTATTATGTCTGAAGTAACCACCAAGCACCCTGGTGCATCATCATCAGGTCACCAGTCATTCCGGTTCTTTAACCCTTTACCACATACAACTTATCTACACTTTGCCCCTCAGGGAAACATACAGTTCAAGCCAACAGCCTGGCTTTCTCCTCTGCATTCCTACAACTTAGGTTATCCCACCGCGGATTGAACCTCTTCCGTTTGCAGTTTGGCTACCCATTCCTGGGATCAAACTTTTCACCTGCAGTTTATCCTCAACCTAGTATTAAACTTTATTTTCCCCGCACTCTGACCTGCACATGGGATTATGCTTTTCTTCTCACCCTGAGGGGCGAACTACGTCGACCTGATCTCCTCTTCAATAGGAGTACGTAGGCAACCATTTCATATGGCCCGGTCGCAATAAAACAAAAACAACAAAAACATTTATGCCCTTACATAAAACAAAAACAACCAAAAAAATTCCTACACCATGTCAGCTATAAACAGCGTTGAACCTCTTACACCAGGTTCGAACTACGCAGACCTGATCTCCTCTTCAATAGGAGTACGTAGGCAGCCATTCATGGTGTGGTCTCACCCCCTACCAAAACACAAACCATTGTCAGCGGGTATTGGGATTCTCTTTCAAACCACTACATTTCATTCGGCTTTAGACCAAAGGGATGGAATTACCTAAACTCCTCCCAAATAGGAGATTCGGCGACCATCTAAGTTGCGGTCATACCTCAAAGAGAAACACCAAACCATAAGAGGTGGAATTAACTAGGCTTCTCCTAAATAGAAGTACTGGCGACCATCTGTGGTAGGGTCAATCTCAGAGAGGAAAGCCACACTCCTCTACATTCTCCATTCAAAAACAAGTCCCAAGACACCAAAGATGGTAGGGATACATAGATCGATGATCCATTCTGAAATATCCAGAGACAACTCAATGTCCATCCACCAAGGAGGAATTTAGAATACATCAAGATCACAAGCCCTGAAGCAGCATGCAAAATATCAAGCAAATAGCAAGGCATATCTAAAAGGGAAGTGATCCAAAAATATATTTCTCTGTCATATATAATGCTGTTTGATATATATACAATGTAAACTTTATATGACAAAATGACCAAGCTAGTCTGTGCAGGTAAATACAAGCTCATCTACGGATCAGGGTACATGCGAGCTAGTAAGACCAACATGGAATCCCTCTCAGATGAAGGAGGTAAAGTTGTAGTCTCCTGGATGAGAATATCCACGCGACCCAACAGATCTGTAGCCATCTGCATGATGACCATATGCTCATCAATATAAGCGCTCATCTCTGCGATCATACAAGTGGTAAGGGACCTCGCGGCAGTACTATCTGTGACAGCCATATCCCGGGAAGATATGGCGATATCCCGCTCAACTACCACTGTGTCTATGGCTGACCTGGCCTCATCACGCTCAGCGACGGCGGCATCTCTACGAGCCAATGCCTCGTCTCTCTCTAATAGGGCGGCGTCCCTCACATCAAGAGCAGTCGACATCATAGATCGAATATGATCTCTCTCAAAGGTCATCAGATGAAGACTCGCTCTAAATCATCGTGCCGAAGTCTTTGAATCACAAAAGTACTGGTACTAGGAGAATCCAGAAGAAATGCTGGTAACCCAGTAGCGGTATCCTCCTCGATGTAGGTATCAATTTACTCCATAGGTTGTACATCGTATAACTCGCTCTCCGGTACTGTAAATACTGCTGCAACCGATTAAACCTCCATCTCCATCCATGCAGAGTACTCTGTGGAATAACCGGACGACTGGCAGGAAAAGCAGCTTGCTCACGCTGATACCAGCAAGCGTATACACGAGATCGGTCCTCGGCTGAGAGGTATCGAAAAGCTGAACGTTGACCTATCGCCCCATCAAAAGGATAGAAATCCTGGAACTAGTCGAACTGCGACATCACGGCCAGTGGGTGATAAGTAGTCATGCCCCTCAAGCCAGCCAGAGGGAGGAAGTCCATGCCCGGAGCATGAGTAATGAAGCTGTATGGTGAGCAAAGCCCTGAGCATGGTAATATGCTGAATGGATCTCTGATATCGGCCAAAAATACGGACCAGGACTGAGCATCTATACACTTCGATGGCTAAAAGGAGTATGACATGGCCACATCATGGGAGAAGCAATACCCATGCCGTCTATGGGTACCAACCGGTCTCAAGTGTGACATAAACCACACGTACAACATGACCGAACTCCCAGTGAACATTCCTGTAGGATACGTGCAACAATAGGATGCCAACCGCAGGGTCTCTGCTACGATCATATGTATAATGGTACGACCCTCTCTAAGAGCTCTCACAGCCATAATGACACCAATGTCTATCTCGTCCATATATCGTGGCATATAGACATACGACAGTACACATAGCATCAGTACATCAACCCTAGCCAAACGCCAATGGTCCTCCGGTAGCTATCCTCTAAGCCAAATCTGTCATACAGAAAATACTGGGATATCACGTGGCTAGATGTCAGCTCATCCTACACTACTCTGCGCCGCAATCCTGTGAGAGTCATGAATCTCCTACTCATGTCTCCCAAAGCTAGATGCACGCAAGGTCTGTCTAAAGGCAACATCGTCAAACGTGCATACTCCTCAAGAGTAGGAGTCAACTCATGGGTGCCAAATCGGAATACCTGCCTATCTGGTAGCCAATGCTGTAGCATCCCATCTATAAACCCTGCAGGAACCTGAAAAGGCAATAAAGTCATGGTATCTTCAAAGAATCGATCTACTGATCAACCTATCTCGGTGGTGACATCTTTATCCTACCACGATCACATACCCAACGCCACCAATGATGGTGGGTATGATCTATATGGCTAATCGTCGAAGAAGACATCATGCAAGGGCCGTGTCATAAGACCATCCAGGTCAATGCCAGAATATCTACGGACATACATACATATGCATAACATGATACATGCATAACAGATAATGGATGGCAATATGATATAGGGAATGAAAAAACTGTGCATACATTCCTAAGTATATCATCATCTAAATACACCATCTCTGTACAACTAAAAATACAGGGAAATGGGTCACATACACCCAACAACTACCTGTGTCACCCCTATGTGGGTCCCACCCCTCCGGCTCGGTCCAGTTCGAGTTGCAAAGGAGTTCTTGCGGACTAGAAAGGTCAAATCAGGAATAAAAATGCCATGCGATTGAGCAGAACAGCATGCAATCCTGGTCTTCTTAGATGAGACTTTGAATCTGTACATCACTCATTGGTAGTCACCTGAACACAAGGTAAACCCATCGAAGCATTGAGAACCGTTCGGTAGCTACTTACGTACTCATGCGTCCCCAGTAGATCCCCGACGGGGGTTACAACATATATCTCCAGCGGGAGTAGCAACAATTGCTTAGCCGTTGACACACATATCAATGAAGGTCAAGCAACCTTGACGTCATTTAAGCCGATAATGTTTAAACTTATCAGAGCTATAGAGATATTTGAGGTTCTCATACCCAGCTGCTCATATTCCCCAGTGGATCCCCGGCGGGGGTCACAATGCAATGCTCCGTTGATCTACACGTCAGCGAAGGTCAAGCAACCCTCGACGATCTCCTCATAGAGTTTCAAATTGGTTGATTCACACGTCGGTGAAGGTCAAACAACCTTGATTATATCCCACGGGATGTTTTTGACCATTGATTCACACGTCAGCGAAGGTCGCATCCACGGCGACAGATTTGTTGGCGATAAATCCAACAGAATCTTCACTTATTCTGGCGATACTAACCAGGAAAGGTCAACATTATCAAAGAGGATAGATGATGGAATATGTTATACACATCCTCAAAGCAGATCAAGCTTTATCCCCACAGATCTCTTACACATAAGAGGTACCCCTTTAGGATCAAGTCGTTATCAAGAACACAAGAATTTGGTGATAACTCCAACATCAACATCCTAACAGATTCGGCTTGCACATCAGATCTGGTCAGTATTGGCAATCCCCAGTTGAAGCAACAGGGAGCCAACAATCATCCCCAACATGTTGGGCCACAACCTCGTACACATGCATCACACATTTGCATCATGTTGCTATCCATAGTACCATGTTTATATTGTTGCGTTTCAAGTGTCTAGGATTCTTTATCCTACCCATACATCGCCATGCACGAGTATGATAAAGAGGGCATCTGTGAGACACTCAAAAATTTTTCGTACTCATCATTATCGACATTGCAGGAGGATGATTCATCTTTAAGAGAGAACCCTAAAAGACAATCCAAATCCATACAGGATACTACCGGGGAGTTCAAAGATCAACCCCAGATCACACACGGGAGCAAATAGATTCAACCTCGGATATAACCCCGAGAGACTGCAGACATACGATCAAAACACACCGAGAAGACCGATTAATCTCGAGAGATAACCACGAGGTATCCGGTCTCGCCCCAACCATGGAATAGCCACCAACCTTGGTGATAACCCCAAGGAATGCGATTTCGGAGATAACCCTTTAAATGCTTGTTTCAAATGCCATCGACTTCAATCTCAAGGCTCATAACGAGATACACTGCACCAACCCGGCAATAACATCGAGAAGACAGGCACACCTCAAAGATGACAATGAGGACCTTCAACAATTGCAGCAGTCCAATCTCAGCGAAGTATGAGCAACGTCTTCTTTATCGGCCCAATCCGGCGATAACACCGGTGAGGGACAACATCATCATCTCGTCCAACACAATGCCATGTCACGTCTCTACGCAACGATGTCCCACAAGATTAACCAATTCTGAGTGACTATTGTGCGGGGTAACGGATGAAAGTTGAACCTTGAAGACCGGAGGGCATCGTCCCATCTTCAATGACTTTGTACAAACTCTAATCCCATGCCATCGTACAACTCTCGACACCGACGGTCCAAAATAGGTCCTGTATACCTCAAAACGGATGCCCGGATTGCACTTCTCAAAATCTGAGTGGACATTACAATGCCTGAGTGCACGTACTTTGAGATGACCCAACCCGCCTCTGGTACACCTGCGGCTCAGCCATAGGTTATTGCCTATAAATAGAGGGCTTGGGGTGCTGATTTTTAAGAGAAAAAAGACGGGGAAACCCTACACAATTTGCTCTGCACTCGCCATACAGTGTATTTTCCCAATTTTAAACACATGTGAGCTCATATATAGCCCCTTTTGTACCCACAAAAGCTAGTGTTTACCCACTCTAAAGATATAGAAGCCTTTTTTATCAGTCAGCTGTAAGCCTTCTCACACACACTTTAAAGTCTTTCTCTTCATCTTTGCACACACCCTTCTATACGTTGAGAGTCGTGTTGCTTGTTTTGGCCCGGACTTCGGTCCGTGGTTTCATTCCAGTCTATATATATATATATTATATATACATATACTTATATATATATTGACTAACATTATCGAGTTATGCCTCGATTGAGCCTAGACTTCGGTTTGGAGCGTTTACTTGCTTTTCTATATATATATATATATATATATATATATGAACTGTGTGTCGAACTTTTTTCGATGAGCCTAGACTTCGGTCTGGAGCGTTTATTGCTTTAATATATATATATATATATATATATATATATATATATATATATATATATTAACTGTGTGTTGGACTATGTTCGATGAGCCTGGATTTTATATCCGGTGCGTTTACTCGCTTTTATATATATATATATATATATATATATATATATATATATATATATATATATATATATATATATGAATCTGTGGTGAACTCATTCGATGAGCACTGATTTTATATCCTGCATTTATCGCTATATATATATATATATATATATATATATATATATATATATTTATTTCGCCTCGCTGGAGTTTTCTTCGTGGAAATTGATCGCTTTACAGCTTTATTTATGTTTTGTCCCGCTTGGAGTTTCCTCCGTGGCGGTTGATAGCTTTTAACAGCTTTATTTATATTTTTGATCCCCCATGGAGGTGCTTCGTGGTTGGTGATCATGTCCGTATATATATATTTACCGCTTTTATATATATACCTGCTTATTGCTCTTATATAAATTGCAACATTCTGTGCGCCTAGGAATCATATGATCACAGATTCATCCCATTGGATCTAGATTCGGTTCCCGTGATGGATATTTTCAAATTGTAGCGACTTTGTAAATTATTCTGCGATGTCTGAATTTCCTTAGATGGTTTCCATACCCACAAGGAAGTCGGCATTATTTTTTTATATATTATTTTCATACGGATGCCTCGCATTTGTCAAAATAAAATCAATCCAGCCGATCACTTAATAAAAAATGGGAGTGTAAAAGGTCTCAATTCCTATTGAGCATTAGGGTTTGAAAAACCTCTTTTATAAAACATCACTGCCATATCTTGTTAAAAACTAAATTTTTACATAAATTCAAACCCTGTGTATATAGGTTCGAACGAGTTCTCGTACAACTTCCATATAACAACACATTGACCCACACACACACACACACACACACACACACACACACACTTAGATAATAGTTTCTTGAAAAGAGGCGGTCACCGTGGTAACACGGATGTCGGGGGGTGCCTAACACCTTCCCCGCATAACCAAGTCCCCGAACCCTAAAGCGAATCTCGGTTTTCACTTAACCAGTATATCAGTGTCACCTCACTGGGTCAATGTGCAAACATTTTATCGGTTGTGTTGGTACAACCATTTAAAAAACCAACTGGCGACTCTTAACAGTCCCATCGTCGACATTATACATGTCGGACCTTTTTCACTTGTTTTTTCAAACAAATCTCACCTAAAATGAGAACACCAAAGAACAAGTAACGGAAAGGGACACCCAAAAATCCCGACGTCGACAATTAGGTTTTCTAAATATTAATTAGGGTTTCTCTAATTAATATTAAATTCTATAATAAACCATATATATATATCACATAACACTGTTATATAACAGTGTTGACTTTCCCATTTGAATTAAAAAATAGGGTTAAACAAATTAATGCTAGGGTTTTAATATTATACACCATAATTGACCAACCATTGTCAGTCCACAAACATACAGTACATATTTATAGCACTGAAAAATTAAAATATAATTAATATTATATTATTATTTTTATCCATTGATAAAATTCCAAAATTAGGGTTTGGATTCCGTATCTGATTTATTCTTCCATATTTAACCTTAATAATTAAGGTAAAATAATTAATTAAATAATCTGTACTAAAATTCATATAATAAAATAATTATTATAAATATTCAAAGAAAATCATTTCATATATTATTTAAATAATATATAATTATATTTTCATAAAAATATTTCTACTATAAAATTAGTTATTATAAGAATATAATTTATAATAATCAATAACTCTAAAATAAAATTATTTGTAAACATTCATATAATAAATATATTTTTATTTATTACATAATTACATAATTATATACACACATTATCTTCTACAAATCCTCATCCTTAAAATAAAAAAAAAATTATACGCAAAATTTCTGATTTATTTATATAGAAAATATCGGGTTGTTACATTCACCATCCCTTATACAGATTCCGTCCCCGGAATCATCGTTTTAAAACCTATAAATACCAAGGTACATAGCATACACAATCATTGCGAGTAGATCTCGATCAAAATTGATCGAACTGATCTTTAACTATTCAGCATAAAGCTTATCTATCTACTTATACGGAAAATTGATTTCTAATATAACTCAATTTCCTCCTTCAAAATAATTTATAAAATAATTTGCTATATATAAGAAAATAATATATAAGAAATAAAATTGGTTTGAGTAATACCTAGAGTTGCATCCCCGGCTGCTAGAGTTTTTTGAACGGTCATGTTGAAGACGCTTGCAGTTGATTTTATTGGTTTGATTGTTGATGTTTGTCCCGTCGTTGCCAATGTCCTGCTGCCTTTTTTTGTTTACGAATTCCTTGCCTCCCTTCTCCTTCTTGGACAGTCTTCCACCTTATACTCCATTGATTCACACTTAAAACACACAGACTTTCCCTTTATCTCCTTTCCTTTTATCGTATAGGTGACAAAACTATCTTTTGCCCCTTCGTTATCTTAGTTATCACTAATGCTTCCACCGGGTCAGTTGATCCTCTAAATCATGGCAGTACGAACGCCTTGAAATCTTTGACGTTTGTCATTCGATTATATGGCTGATCTTCTCGCGACTGGTATTTCGTTCTGCATAACTTGATTGTCCATATTCGCAAAATTCTGTATCGGGTCTGGTTGTCCTCCAGCTTTGTTGACAGGTTCTTTTGCCCTTTAGTTTTGTTTTCTTCTTGTCGACATTATCATAAATTATTCTTATTAACTTACATTCTAAACTTTATCGTATACGCTTAACATATAACACAAAACTTTCTATTCGAATAATCATGTACTCAAAATATTAGATTCTGAAAATTTGGTTTTCTGCATTAACCATTACTCATATAATTAAATACTATCTTTATACCAACTTATTTCATTAATCCCATATAAATTCATACTCATATCGCTTGACATACCATAGCACATATTGCTTTAATCATCCGCTATCCCTTTGTGACTCAAAAGTCGGGAATCGCTGACACAACTTATACAAAATTTGAAAATTTTTACCTTATACAAACATACCTATCATATACATAACATAGAATCATACATATTCAAGTAATACTAGTACTAATTATTTCTTACACCTCCCCTAAGGATCAATTGCTTAGTAATCTGTCTATTCCCATTATCCTCCATAATCCATTCACACCTAACTACACCTAGTTCGTCCAACTTACCATACATTATGAGTTTAAAAACTCACCACAAACATATGAGTTTAAGAACTCGACATTGACCACATATTCTTTTACTATACTTTACCTATCAGTCATACTATCGTTTCAGGGTCCGGTACTATACTTTTCAAAACAACCTCCTCATTGAGGTAGCTTTCAATGTGAGCCTCTATTTCAGCTATTGGCTTTTGATATTGGCTCGGTTATGGAGGTTGACTTCTTCTTTATGACCTGAGGGTATCCTAATCCTTTTCTATCTGACATCTACACACAAACTATCTTGATTATCACTTAATATATACACACAACAATTAATAGTTTTATATAAGTTATCTTTTATTTGATTTGACGATGAACTTATTCAATTCATCTCCCTTTTTAAACTCCATATGAGTTATTTGTATTTTCAACGTTTCCCTCTATTCTAAGGTTATAGCCTAAGGTCTAACCCACCTAAGGTTTTTAACCCTAAAGCTCTGATACCAACTTATAAAGCCCCCAAACTCGGTTACTTGAAACCTGAACTCGGTGCTTCACGATACCGTTTCTATGAGCGGAATAATACTAATAATAATAACAATAATACAAATATCAAACTTATCTTACATTTATCAGAGTCTAATCCCAATTACGCAACCTTTACTATAATTCTTTACATGATATATAATACGTATCATTATTTTAATACAGTCTAACTATTACAAAAGATATCATTAAACATGTTCTGTTTGCTTTCCTTTTCACTTGTTCTTGTCTGAACCTTCGGATTGATCATGCCTAGCTGAAAACATTTAAATTTAAGCAAGAATGATCATTTGGGTGCCCAGCAAGTAATAACAATTAGAAATATAATTAGCTGAAAGAAACAAATGTTTTCCTTGTACATCACTTCTGCAACGAATTTTATAGTTGTGAAGTAAACTGAACCGATAATAATAACATAACAATTCTATCTCAAATTTTTGAAACTACATATTGACTATATATATATGGTAGTTGACATACTATGAACATTGTTTTTAGTTTTCGCTAAGATTTAGCAGAACTTCATCTGCAAACCGTCATAACTTACAGGCGTTAGGTTGTACTTCCCATGGGCCCTGTATTAATCAATACTACATTACAAGAACGATAGGATCGTTCACTCTGTCCGCCTTGGGCGCATAAAAGTTTTCTCGTGATCAGGATGTTCATACTTAGTCTGGAATCCGAACTAAAATAATTTGATTGGATACAAAAAGTTTTATCCTATTCAACGATATTTCAAAATTTGTGTCTAGCTGGTCAATTAGCTTGGACATATATATATATATATATATATATATATATATATATATCAACATGTGATTAAATATAATGATTATCCAAGTGGGGCCACTTGTGTAATCATATTTAGAAATTAACGAACAAAATATATATATGAATTTCCATATACTAACATGTTGATAAACAATGATCGGATATAGAATATATCACAATAGGGTTAATAATATAGCATACTAATAATATAATTCTGAAACTTCTTACTCATGTCCATCAGATAAAGGAAATGCAAAGGTAAGATACTTCACTCGATGTTACCGCTACGATTCAAGCAACTTAGTTCTATCTTTATATAACACCTATCAGTAATAAGATCATTCGATCGATTAGAATAACATACTATAACACATAACACTGCTTATTGGAGTCAGCACATAACCTAATCACATTGTCACATATGTTCCACAACCATTGAATCACAAATAAACACATATCTAATCAAATTATCTAAGTTCAGATCAATTTCTAAAATATGTCGGTGTACCGACGACTTTATCGGGTAATTATCGAGTCTAAGACTCTATCCTGTAGTTCAATACTTGTAAGTATCAATCATATTATTTTTAAATGACTTATAATAATTTTTAAACATTTATTATAATTTAACATGAATTTTCAAACAGGAATCATTATTAAATGATTTAAATATTAAATAATTCTATTATCATTAATATTTAATTAATATTAAACTATTAATAAAACCATTGCCAAAATATCAATGTTATTTATAATAACTTAAAATACTTTTAAAGTATTAATATTACCCTTTAATGATTTTTAAAAGCGTTTAAAATTATTTTTAAATGATTACTATTAATATTAAAATATTATTGCATTATCTATCAAAATATTAAAAGTCATTAATTATAACTTAAAATATTTTTTTAATTCATTAATATCCTTATTAAATGATTTTTAAATAAATAAAACCATTTTAAAACTATTTATTTAATATAATTATTAAATAAACTTGATATCATTTATTATTAAATTAATATCATTAATATTAAATTATTAATGAAATTATCCTTTAAATATTAAAAGTTATATTTTATAACTTAAAATATCTTTAAACAATTTATTTTCATTTTAAAATGATTAAAATCATTTTTAAACTAATTTATTTAATATGATTATTAAATAATTCTAATATCATTAATAGTAATTAATTAATGAAATTTACCTTTAAATATTGAAAGTTATATTTTATAACTTAAAATATTTTTAAACTATTTTTTAAAATGATTTTTCTAATATTAAAATGATTTTTAAACTATTTTATTTAATATAATCATTAAATAAATATAATATCATTAATATTAAAATATTAATATTTTTCATGACAAAATATCAAAAGTTATATTTTATAACTTAAAATATTTTTATAACCTTTAAATCATTTTTCTATAATTTTTAAATCATTAATTCTATTTTTCATAATTTATTTTATATATTCAATAAATAACTTAATTATCATTAATAGTATTTAATTAATGAAATTCATCACAAAATATTAAAATTTACATTTATAAATCAAAAATATTTTAAAACACTTTATTCTTATTTAAAATGATTTTTATAACATAAAAATCATTTTTAAATAATTTATTTAATACACTAATTAAATAAATTAAATATCATTAATATATAAATAATTATAAATATTAATGAAAAATGTCCCAAATAATTAAAAGTTATTTTCATAATTTAAAATCATTTTTAAAATCATTTTTGTAATTTTTATAATTTATTTCCTATTTTTAATCAATTTTCGAAATTCATAAAAATAAAATAAATTAAAACCGTCATTATTGGCCTTTAGCGACTTTACTAAGTTGTCATTGTTCTTGAGCTCAAGAACACCGACGATTTTCAGCGTTCGAGGTCCCTAGTTTGACCGCTTGTTAAACTTGATTCTTGCATTTCCTGTCCCATCTAAAACTTACATATTGCAGTGTTAATGTAACTCTACAAGTTTCAATAATTAGTTGGATCATACAACAACGTAACTGCAGATCTCTATGCGATCAAACTATTCGGAGACGGTTTCGGGTTTTCCCGAAACCCAACGGTCAGATAGGTACTTTCTAAGTCATTTTAAGCTACGTTCTGGTCATGATTTTGATGGATTGATGGTTCAAACTAGTGGTATACATGACAAGGAACAACAACATATTAAGATCACATTTCAACAACATCTAAATCACAAGATACAGGTCGGTCAAAGGCTGTCAAAAATAAGGTTCTTCATGTTTCTGGAAATTTCCCAGAAAAGAAATCGTGATCATTCCAGCCACTTTGACCATCGACACAATCCATTATATTTATTTTATAAGTGACATAAAGGCATAACTTTATACTCCATCTAGCAGGCTACAATAATCATGCAACAAAATCAACAAACAACAACATATCTGACAGATCTTGGCCTTCAAAGATTTTGTTAGACGCTGAAAATCACTTTTTGGGTTACACAGATTTCACTTGGTCATGGTCGGTCAACGACCTTTGACCATCAATAACTTTCAATATAAACTAGTTCTGACCCTGATTCGAGTTCCAGAGGAAAGAACTCATAACATACTTCAAGATCAAACACTTAAACAACAAAAATAATAAATAGGTAGAGATCTAAGGCCACTGACATTCACTGTCAGAACACAAAATAATTTTTTTCCAGAATTTTAAAAACTTCAAATCCGAGCACTTTGATGTTATGGATCTGGGATCTAACAACCCAGATCAACTATATGGACTCCAAACAACATGTTTAACATACAAAACCTAACATCTAACATGGAATCAAAGATCAAGTTTATTGGTTAGGGTTTATACCTTTCTTGGACAATTCTTTGATTCTGGGCTACTGATTTGATATTGGTGTTAGTGGGGCTGTGATTTGGGACATATACACTACATTATTTCGTAGGTTGTAGAGAGAGAGAGAGTCAAGGAGGAGTATTGTGAGCAAAAGAGGCTTAAAATGTGACATTTTCTCTTTCTAATTTTATATATATTCACTTGATGCAATGAATGTGGTGGTGAGTTATTTGGAATTTTGATTTAAGTCACATGTGGTGGTTAGATTAGGTTACCAACTCGCATCTTTGCAAGATTTGTAAGCTTGCCTCAATTATGCAATAAGGGCAAAATGGTCTTTTCACTTTTATTTTTAAGGGCATTTGTGTAATCTTGTCAAACCCTTAGGGTTTAGGGTTTGGGTTAGGGTTTGAACCATTTTAGGTTTTAAAAATAATTTCTAAAATTTCCAATTTAGGGTTTGCACAAATAAATAAATAAATAAATTTTAGTTTCTAAAAATTTGAAATTAGGGTTTCCTAATTATGAGTAATTTTCTAATTACACTATACATGAACATTAATAGTGTATTAATTATTTAATAATTAGGGTTACTCCACCAATTAGGGTTACTAATTACTTAAAATAAAATTGTAAGTTTAAATATTTAGTAATTATAGTTAAGCTTGCTAAAATTAACAATTAGGATTTACAATTAGCAATTAGGTTTTATAATTACTAATTAGGGTTACCTAATATAGAAATTAAGATTTCAAAATATTAATTTAGGGTTTTCACTTAAGAAATTAGGGTTTCTAATTTCACGATTAGGGTTTCCAACAATTAGGGTTTTTCTTAATTAATGTTAATATCAATAATACCGGTCGTTAATCACATTATCATGATTACATAACGACTTAACAAATTCAAAGAGTCGTAAATGGCCTTCGAATTAGGGTTTATAATTTAAATATTAGGGTTTCTAAAAAAACATTTGGATTTCTAAATATTAATTAGGGTTTCTCTAATTAATATTAAATTCTATAATACACCACATATATCACATAACAACTTTATAATAAGATTGATTGACTTTCCCATTTGAATTTAAAAATAGGGTTAAATAAATTAATGCTAGGGTTTTAACATTATACACCATAATTGACCAACCATTGTCAGTCCACAAACATACAGTACATATTTATAGCACTGAAAAATTAAAATATAATTAATATTATATTATTATTTTTATCCATTGATAAAATTCCAAAATTAGGGTTTGGATTCCATATCTGATTTATTCTTCCATATTTAACCTTAATAATTAAGGTAAAATAATTAATTAAATAATCAGTACTAAAATTTATATAATAAAATAATTATTATAAATATTCAAAGAAAATCATTTCATATATTATTTAAATAATATATAATTATATTTTCATAAAATCATTTCTACTATAAAATTAGTTATTATAAGAATATAATTTATAATAATCAATAACTCTAAAATAAAATTATTTGTAAACATTCATATAATAAATATATTTTTATTTATTATATAATTACATGCACACATTATCTTGTACAAATCCTCATCCTTAAAATAAAAAAAAATTATACGCAAAATTTCTGATTTATTTATATAGAAAATATCGGGTTGTTACACTCTTCATTATGTAGCACGACCCATGCCATCCCAACAGGTTTTCATCTAAGCGCCCTGCGCCCCACGCCAGTCACTATGCATCCATGGCGTGCCCCGCGCCGGGTGAGCAGAATTTTTAAAAAATCCTTGAAAATTCTTCAAATGTTGGCTCTTATACATCTTCAACCCATTCTCCTGCACAAAGAACAAATTCCATCAAAATTAACATGAATAATCTCAAAAATTAAGAATATACCAAGCTAAATGAGATCTAATCGTAGGTTAAAAAAACTACTCATCAAATTCCCCCAAACTTGAACTTGTCCTCAAGCAAAATGATATGCAATGCAAATGCAGCTACTATATGCCTACGAATCCAGCAATAAGACAGAACACAGTCTAATCAGACGGCCTCAGAAAAATCAAGTAAACCCGATAGCATATCATATCAAGACCAATCAATAACTTCCCAATCAATCATCAAATCTTAAACTGTTATTACTGATATAAGGCGTGTGTGCTCAACAACCATCTTAACTGATATAAAACTAAATAAAACACACAATAGGATTCTTTAAAGGCATCATACAGTGTAAACTCAAGAAATCCAAGAACAAGCTAAATTCGACTAAAATCAAACAGTTACAAAATTTTAAGGGTTAACATGGAATACTTATGCTTTATTTTTCATTCACGGGGGCTTTTTGCTCTTATTTCCCGTTTTTCACTTTTTATTTTACTCATGGTTGTGCAATGTCTAATCCTCTTAGGCTTTTCAATGCTACCCCTTAGCGAGCTTTCAACCAATGACTCCCAAACCATTAAGGCTTTAGGGTGCTAGGTGTATAGACAATCTCCTCGGGCGTACTTACTCAAGTAACAAAGGCCATAGAACTAGACTAACCACAATGTTTATTCATACTTTTTTATAGCTTATATATCCCAATTTCCCCCCAAACTTAGGTCCTTGTCTAATTTTAGTCATTACTGCCTATTCATGTCATTTTTTCATTCAAACTAGCATTATTATTAAGAATTCCATTATGTGTCCATTTAAACTTAACTAGTCAACATAGCTATTTCTAAGGTACTAACCTGATTATATAAGTTTTAAATAGATAAAGATCTAAATCATGCCAAGAAATCATATCAAAGTCTTAATAATCAATACCATACTTGTCTACATAATTCCAATCTCATAATTAGCCAAAATAGACTGTAGCTATCTAATAGCTGGAAACATGGATGCAATAAAATAGTAAACTAAACTAATTTTTTTAAACTATATATATGTATGCATGAATGAATGATACTAACGAACAACTCAACCTAATGAACAACTCAACAAAACAACTTAATAACATTCAAAAATTAAAACTTAACAAACCAAATCAATACTAATAGACCAAGCACAACCCCCCCCCCCCCCAAACTTAACACAAGTAATGTCCTCATTGCGACAATATAGAGAAAAGTTAAGCACGAGGACTTCCCTGAAAGACGAGTCATTGCTCGTCAGGTGGACCATCGTCATCCAAAGGAGGATATGCTAGAAGAATATGGGGAACATGCATGAACACTGGACTGACACTTGGATTACACCGAGAAAAAGCATTAGCAAGAGTATTGAAAGCATTAATATTATACTGATGCATCATATCCTGACGCTGAGCCAACCATAAGAAATCATTTCTTGGAACCTGTGAAAAGCTGGCATGCCCAGGTTGTTCTTCCATCGGATCAGCCGCTGTGATGCCCCCAAATCCGGATCCCTTCGAACCTCAAATCTGGTCCGCCACAATACTACTATCGTCAAACTATTATATCTTTTATTAATAACTTAATGAATATAACCTTGCCTATTACAATTTAGAATATAAATTCTTTCCATTTCTAAGATCTGTGTAATGACCCCAAACTTTTATAAGTTTTTAATCTTTATCTTTCTCTCTCTCTCAGGTTATAGCCTAAGGTACACTTACCTAAAGTTTATAACCTACAGCTTTGTTACTAACCTGTGACGCCCCCAAATTCGGGTCCCTTCCAACCTCGAATCCGGTCCGCCACGATACTACTATTGTCAAACTATTATATCTTTTATTAATAACTTAATGAATATAACCTTGCTTATTATAATTTAGAATATAAATTCTTTCCATTTCTAGGATCTGTGTAATGACCCTAAACTTTTAAAAGTTTTTAATCTTGGTCATTTACTATTCCTGTTTTACATCACATTCGATGTTATAAAAATATGCGGAATAATTTAAACTTTTTCAATCTCCTTTGAAAAATAAATCTATTATTGATTTCTTAACTTGAATCAATTACAAATCCCTGAATCAAATTATTCTATGATTCACTTTATTCAATTTCCGTATAAATCTTTACATCTCGATTCGAATTTCTCTATGTATCACATAGTACAACTTAGCATGTATTACACATTATAAACTACTATCATGTACATATACTAGAACCTAAACATGGTTTAAGAGCATCTAGTTAAATAATAAATCAATCTCCTTCGATACTATAGAACTTTATCAATCAAGTAGCACGTAGCCTTTATCGTGTATCCTTAACCTGCAAAAGTGGTTATTTACAAGGGTGAGCTCAACAGCCCAGTAATTCTAACAGTTTTCATGCAGCACATAGCATATAATAACATACTCAACACATGCATTCATAATCCATTAATATTTACTACGCATGTTATTTCTCATATAACAAGCATATAGGTTTATATCACAAACATATCTTCAAAGATCAACTTTCACATTTCATACATATCTCATATGTATTTCATATATATACATCAACATTCTCATAGCATAATATAGCTCAACTAACAGTTATCAAATTCATATAACAAATAGGAAATGAAAGACTTGCCTGACTCATAGTTTATCAACTACGACTTAACTGCTTAAAGCTTATCTGTACTTCGTGTATTCCTACACAGTTATATAATCATGGATTCATATCCATTAGTCATACATTTCATACATTCTTCATATAACAATAAATATTACATCGTTTCCTAAGTAGGTTTGTAAAACCTTCCCTTTGCTTTCTTAGTAAACTCTTAGAATAGCTATGTATACTTTAGCTACACATGTTCAATATCAACATTCATAAATCTCTATCACACACTTGACTCGCTATGTGTTTGACACATATTTAAAACTCATAGATGAACGTTTCACATAGTTTTTGCATTTTGCAAACTTTAATAAAATTTAACAACTCTGTGTTTTATATAACCCTTATATGCTCTTATGCTTAAAACATCATTTATGTCAAGTATTATAGCTTTAGACATTCATTACACATATGCTTTAAGGTTCAGATCAAAGTTAAAATAATTAGGCATCATCGCCTGCGTGGCGCAATTGCATACTGAAAGAAAGTTTAGGGACAACAAGAATCAAGGTTGTCCTCTAACCTGACCAGAGTTGATCTTCTACTCTCTTGGTCTCAACTAAATCCTTTGAATACTAAGACATTAACAATTATTAGGCACCCATGTTAGAGGACTTTACATACTCTCATGAATACTTCAAGATTAAGTTCTCATATTAGGGACTTAATTTAGGATTCCCACGGAATTAGGACCAAATAGGGTCATATAATCATAATGCCTACTGAATTGGTCTTATGTCCACATAAAGAGATCACATAAGCTGTACTATGCATGCTCATAAGTGTTCACATCTTTTATTCATAGCTATCATTGTTTATAACTTGAAATTTTACTTTCAAAACCTGTTTTAATGACTTCTATTGTCAAACTAGATAAGTGTACTTATAGGTCATGTTTAAAGACATAAATAGTACTAGCATGCAATAATAAGTGTACTTATACTCAAGGAATTGGTGATAGATAAATTCCTATCCATCTTCTTTACTAATTTATCTCCACAATTTATAACAAATATATAATAATAATATATATTCATTAAACACAACATCACTTATTATATAGCTCATATTACCCTATGTAACACAATACCACATACCTCGTAACACACACACATACACACACACACACATACACACATATATATATATATATATATATTCTTGTTCGAACCCATCTCATGCTTTAAGAATTTTATTTACTAAATTCTTATTTTAATATTTTATGAAAATTTTGGTTCTTACAGCCGCGACCGGGGGTGAAGGTGGTCGTATCATGATATATCCTTCTCCTCTTGGATGTGATTGCGCCCCATCCCATGTTTTATATTTCTCAATGATAGCATGGTCGATGATTGCCATTGGTTGCTGAATTGGTTCGAAGGAATGTCATTACACTCCAGCTTTATGGCACAAATTAGTGATGAGAAATCCATAGAGAAGGCCCCCCGTGGTACTACCCCATAGCAACCATTAGATCGACTCCTGAATGCATGTACCCACATCCACTTTATAAAATATAACTCCATTATTTATTTGAAAGTGGTGGTGGACAATAGCATAAAACAGTCGCGCCAGTTCCTCAGTCACATCATTCTGATGGCGTGTGGGCATCAACCGAGCACATATGAAGGCGTACCAGGCTTTGCCATAGCGACTTAAGGCGGAGTGAGGAAAGCTTATTTTTTCATCAGTTCCAACTTGGGTAACCCACTGCGTTCCTGGTTTGCACAATCTCACGATAAGTTCATCAAGATTAAGCACACGGTCTTCATAGCGTGCATCCGAAGGTGTTTCCAGCCCAAAGTAGTCGTTGATTGCATTGGCATGGAATGACACCGGTCTACCCCTTACCATAACTTTGTGACCAACATGCTTGATTGCGTTGGCATATAATTCCTTTACAATGTTGACCACCGTGGGTTGCGGCTGCTCCACCAGTTGAAACCAGTTGCGTTCCACAATCATTAATGCCATATCTTTGTCTAGATTCGCATCCGGCTTCAACCCCCTTTCTAACACCAATGTCTTTTTCTCAATGATCATTTTGAACCTTGTTTCGGCGGCCTCAATCACAAATTTAGTGCTATCGAATTGGGCCCGAGCACTAGAGATGGAGGCACGCAATCGCTTGTGTGAAGACATGATGTGTTGGAATTATAAATGGGTGAGAACTTGGTTGAGGCAAACTATCGAACAGTTGGTGAGCATCACCGCAAGTACCCCCAAACTTAACTCCTTAGGATGAACAACTAATCCACAGACAACTCAAATTCAATTCAACCCTTGGACAACAGTATCCCAAAGATTTCTAACCAATATGGTGAACAAAGAAGAATACTACAGTAAAGAACTAGAATTCACCAATTTGAAAATACCTCATATGTGTAAATCAATCTCCACACCTTAAATAACGTTTAGAGTGATGCACATTCGGTAAGAGCAAGCTTTGGTAGTGGTTGAGAATGTGTGAGAGAAAGAGAATTATATTGGATAATATCACCAATTTGTGTGGGGATGGATTCGGGAGGAGGAATTATAAATAGGTGGAATGGGAAGGGAATTGAGGCTTATCCCTTAGAAGGGTTATGGATGAATGAGAGAAGTTGAGGTGTGAATCGGAAATTAAAGAAAAGAAGTTGATTCGAGAAGGGAGATGAGAAGGTAGGTGGTTGAGTAGGTTGATGGAGGTTTGGATTCGCACGATATAGGAGGTGTGGGTGAGTGGGAGACTTTGAGTTAGGCATAGATTCGGGAAGGAGTGGTAATATGTTGGTTTAGAATGGTAAAGGGGAATGACACCCTGATTTTAAAAACTGATATTGCCGAATGGCGCGCCCCGCGCTATGTCTTCAAGTAAGGTGGTGCCCCCCGCGTTGGTATGCAGGAAGTAAGCTCAGGTTGGCGCACCCCGCGCCGTTTGGTAGTGATTCCTGGCGCGCCCGCTATGTAGACAGAAGATGGGTGTAGGCTGGTGTGCCCCGCATCGGTTTATGGTGAACCACGGCGCTCCCCGCGCTGCTTGTGCAGTGTCTGAATTGGCTCACTTTCTTCTTGATCCCCTACAAATAAACCACAATCAAGTCATTACTACTACCTTCTATTGAAAAATAACTATCTAGGCTATGATATGAACTAAAATTTACTGAACAAATGAAAGAAAAAAGGTTTATAGCTTGGGTTGCCTCCCAAGTAGCGTTTGTTTTAACGTCGTCAGCACAACGATGCCTCTTGTTTATGGTGCATCGACAAGTGTGATCGCAGTGGCTTTGTTATCGATGTATCCACCCCAGTAATGCTTTAACTGCTGCCCGTTGACTTTGAATGTTTCGAGAAGATTTCTAATGTACATTTCAATGGTGCCATATGGGAAAACAATCTTGATCGTAAATGGCCCCGACCATCGAAATTTGAGCTTTCTGGGAAACAATCTTAGTCTTGAGTTAAACAATAATACAGATTATCTCGGTTCAAACTTTCTCTGCATAATCTTTTAGTCATGCCACTTCTTAACTTTTTCTTTGTATAGTTTTGAGTTCTCGTAAGCTTGCAGTCGAAATTCGTCGAGTTCATTGAATTGGAGTAATCTCTTCTCAGCTGTAGCTGTTTGATCAAAGTTGAGTTTTTGAATTGCCTAATATGCCTTATATTGGAAACCTCAGCTTGACCCCTCGTTTGGGGGTGATACGTTGTTGCAACCCTGTGATTGACCCTATACTTTGCCAAGAGAGCTATAAAGGACTTATTGCAGAAGTGACTTCCCTCGTCACTTATGATTGCTCTCGGCGTGCCAAACCTTGTAAAGATGTTTTTCTGTAGAAATTTCAGAACTACCTTGGCATTATTTGTAAGGAGTGCTACTGCTTCAACCCACTTTGATACGTAATCCACAACTAGCAGAATGTTCAGGTTGTTGAATGAAGGTAGAAAAGGTCCCATGAAGTCCATCCCCCATACATCAAAAACCTCAACTTCCATGATCGTGTTGAGCGGCATCTCATTCCTTTTCGAGATATTTCCTACCCTTTGGCATCTATCACAATTTTTCACGAACCAGTGGGCATCCTTGAACACAGTAGGCTAATAGAATCCGACTTGAAGTACCTTGGCCGCTGTCCGCTCACTACCATAGTGTCCCCCATATGCAAATGAATGACATTCGTGCAAGATATTCTTCACTTCACTGTAAGGCACACATCTACGGATCATTTTATCTGCACACTGTCTGAATATATAGGGCTCGTCCCACACGTACCACTTGACGTCATGTAGGAACTTCTTTTTCTGTTGACGTGTTAAATCAAGGGGAAGGATCTTGCTCACCAAGTAATTGGAAAAATCCGCATACCATGGAAACTCAGAGTTTACTCCAAATAGCTACTCATCCGGAAATGGCTCGTTGATTAAACACTTATCTCCCCTTCCTATCTTTTATTTCTAAATCAAATTTCTGAAGGAGTAGAATCCATCTGATGGGTCTTGGCTTAGCATCCTTTTTGAAATCAGATAACGAATCGCCGAGTGATCCGTGTATACCACTACCTTTGTTCCTATCAAATAAGCTTTGAATTTGTTAAAGGCATATACTACTACAAGTAATTCCTTCTCGATGGTTGTATAGTTCAATTGGGCATCCGTGAGGGTTTTACTTGCATAGTATATGGCATGTAATATCTTTTCTCGGCGTTGACCCAAAAGAACCCCTATTGCGTAGTCGCTAGCATCGCACATTAACTCAAAAGGCATTGTCCAATCCGGTGCTACGATCACGGGAGTTGTAGTCATTTTCTTTTTTAACTGCTTAAACGCTGACATACAATCTTCATCAAAACTAAAAACTGCATCTTTCTCTAATAGACTGCACAGTGGTTTTGCAATCTTAGAGAAATCCTTAATGAATCTACGGTAGAATCCGGCGTGCCAAAAAAAAACTGCGGATTCCCTTAACTGAATTCGGCGGTAGAAGATTCTTGATTGTGTCTATCTTTTCCCGATCAACTTCCAACCCCTTCGAAGAGACTTTGTGCCCAAGAATAATTCCTTCTTTAACCACAAAGTGGCATTTCTCCCAATTCAGCACCAAGTTCGTTTCCACACAACATTTTAACACCATGACAATATTTTTAAGACAAATATCAAAAGTTTTTCCATAGAATGAAAAGTCATCTATGAAAACTTCCACATTCCTTTCCACCATATCCAAAAAGATGGCCATCATACATCTTTGGAAAGTCGTCGGTGCATTACACAACACAAAGACATCCTTCTGAAAGTAAAGGTGTCGTATGGGCACGTGAAGGTGGTCTTTTCTTGATCCTCAGGAGCTATGACTATCTGGTTGTACCTCGAATATCCATCCAACAAACAGTAATATTCATGCAGAGCCAACCGGTCCAACATCTGATCTTTAAAGGGTAGAGGAAAGTGGTTATTCTGGGTTGCCTTATTAAGCTTTCTGTAATCCATACAAACCCTCCATCAGTTCACTGTCCTCGTTGGATTCAGTTCATTGTCTTCGTTCATCACAACTGTCATTCCACCCTTTTTCGGAACACATTGAACTGCACTTACCCATGTATTGTCTGAAATCGGGTAAATTATTCAAGCATCCAACCACTTCAATATTTCTTTCTTCACCACTTCTTTCATGATTTGATTTAACCTTCTCTATTGTTCCACTGTTGGCTTTGAGTCCTCTTCCAAGAGTATCTTGTGCATGCAAAAAGAAGGGCTTATTCCCTTGATGTCAGCAATTATCCACCTTATCACAGACTTGTATTCTCTTAGTATCCTCAGCAATTTACTTTCCTGCAATTCATTAAGCCCAGATGTAATAATAACAGGTAAAGTATTTGAATTACCCAAATAAGCATACCTGAGGTGTTTAGGAAGTGGCTTAAGCTCAAGAATGTGTGGCTCCTCCAGTGAAGGTTTCATTCTTGCCGAAGCTTTTTCTTCTGTATGTAGTGGCTTGAATGGTACCTTAAACGTGCTTACTCTAGGAAAATAATCCAACATATGCAAGTTATCCACAAATTCTAGATCATCCAAGTCCTCATCTCTCAGTAGAGTATTTTCCAACGGATCCCTGACCAACCCTTTAACCAAGTCTTCATTTACCATCCTGTCGATCACATCCATTCGAAAACATCAATGAGATTCCTACTTGTAGCCAAGAATGGCCTCCTGAAGATGATTGGGATATTTTTCTCCTCTTCATAATCCAAAATAATAAAATTTGCCGAAAATATGAACTTATCCACTTTAACTAAAATATCTTGAACAATTCCTCTTGAATAAGTCATCGATCTATCTACTAACTGAAGTGATATGTTTGTAGGCTTCGGAGCTAATAAACCCAACTGAGTATAGACGAAAAAAGGCATGAGGTTCACACTCGCCCCCAAATCACACAAACACTTGTTGAAGGCTATCTTTTCGATTGTGAAAGGAATGGTGAAACTCCCCGGATCCTTCAACTTCAGAGGCAACTTTCTCTATAAAACTGCATTGCATTCCTCCGTTAATGCCACAATCTCATAGTCCTTTAACTTCTTCTTTATTAATTGACAGAATACCCTTTATAAATTTGGCGTAACTAGGCATCTGTTCTAGGGCTTTTGCAAAAGGAATGTTGATATGCAATTTTTTGAAGACTTCCAAAAATTTTGAGAACTGCTTATCCAATTTCTGTTTCTGCACCCTCTACTGGAATGGTGGTGGAGGATAAACAACGGACTCAACATATGTCTTACTCTTGTCCACTTGCTTGTCCTCACCCTGTTTCTCTTCAACCACTCTATCTTCACCTTGTTTAACATCTTTCTTTACTGAATTTTCTGTATTCTGTCCCTCAAGATGCTTTCCACTTCTCAAAATGATTTCTTGACACTGTTCATGATTCCCCTTTGAATTTTTCTAAGTGTCACTAGGTAAAGTCCCGTGAGACCTGTTATCCAACGCTAACGCAAGCTGTCCCATATGATTTTCTAAGATTTTGATTGCCACTACTTGTGTTTTCATTGCTGCCTCTTGCGTTTTCATGGCTGCCTCATTGCCTGATATGTACTTCAACAACAGCTCTTCTAAATCTGACTTTTTCTCTTGATGCGGAGCTGCTTGTTGATGCTGATTTTGAAATCTAGGGGGATAAAATGGTCGTGGAGGCTACTGATTTTGGTTGTTACTCCACAAAAAATTCAGATGATTCCTATTCCCCGGATTGTAGGCATTCTAATACTGATTCTGTGGAATTCTATTATAGCGGCCCACAAATTATATCGCTGCTGGGTTAATGCACACTGTTCCCTAGGATGTCCCCCCGCACACAATTCGCAAACATAAGTAACCTGCTGAGTTTGTGCACCTGTCAGAGCATCTATCTTCTTTGATAAAGCTGAAATCGGTGCCGCTAACGCTGTTACCCCATCTACTTCTAACACCCCAGCTACCTTAGGATGTGTCATTCTCGTTGTGGGCCACTAGTAGTTGTTAGCCGCCATCATCTCTATCAGATCATAAGCTTCCTCATAACTCTTAGCCATTAAAGCTCCACCAGAAGCTGCATCAATACTCGTTCGGAGATTACCACTCAACCCATTATAAAAAGTGTTCATCTACAACCATTTGGGTAGTCCATGATGTGGGCACTTCCTAAGTAGTTCCTTTTACCTCTCCCAAGCTTCATACAAAGACTCCCCATTGTAATTTCGTTTCTCATCTTCGCAGTCTTTACCGGTGGGAAAAACTTGGCCAAAAATTTCTGAGCAAGGTCGTCCCATATTGTAATCGACCCTGGCGGTATTGAGTGTAACCAACTTTTTGCCTTATCCAGCAATGTGAACGGAAACAAGCGAAGTCTGACTACATCATCCGATACCCCGTTATATCTGAAAGTGTCACAAATTTCCAGAAAACTAACTAAGTACTCATTCAGATCATCATTGGCTAATCCCCCAAACTGCACTGAGTCTTGTATCATTTGTATCGTCACAAGCTTGATCTCAAAGTTATTTGCAGTAATCACATGCCTGGTAATTCTTGACTGAAGCTCAGTCACCCTGGGAGTAGTATAATCCCTCAACGCTCTCTAATCTTTTGCAACCCTAGTTTCTTCCTGTTTATCGAAGTTCTCCTTAGTATCCTTAATCCACTTACTGAGCCTTTGAAACCCTTGCTCGATGTCGTCCTCGAAAGGAAGCAAGTCTGGCTTTTTAGACCGAGTTTGCATACACAAAGTCAGAAAACATGCAACAAGAAAGAACAAAACAAAAAGAAAATTTGTTTAACTAAAACTGAAATAACAAAACTAATATTGAAAATTAATAAAATCAAAACTAATCTCCGGCAACAGGGCCAAAAACTTGTTGGGTAAATTCTAAATACGCTCTACACGCAAGTGTACGTGGTCAACAAGTGATATAATGATGAATAAAGTATCGTTCCCACAGAGACTAGTATGAAATTTAATCTAACAATTACCAGTTTTATATTATCCCAATTTTATTAAACTATTCAAATTAATAATTATACTTAATAAACTAACAATTAAAATAAATCAACACAAATTATTAACCGTAATTTCAAGCAGATAATGGAGAATTAGGCTTACAATTTCACTTTAAGTTTCACTATGATTATCACACCTTTTTTCAATTTAATTAACTATCGCAGTCTATTAATCAAGAACACTCAAGTAGAATTAGTCATCTCTCGATGCACTAACACCGTATTGACTTAAATCCACAAATTGATAGAATTAAACCAAACACCCTAATTAACTAATTCACTATATCTCTATGTGAATTAAAATCAAATAAGGTTTAAATTCCAAGTTCTTCAAGGATTACATGTGATGTTGGTATATCTCTATCCTAAACATTCATCAAGATTCCATCAAAACACAGAATTCAAGAACACATGCTATTGTGATTAGGTCTTGATTCAACTCTATTACATAAGGAAATCACACTCCTAACTTAACTCTATTACATAAGGAAATAACTTCCTTTTCACACTCCTAACTTAACTATATTACATAAGGAAATCATCAAGCCTTTTAAAACTCAACTTCCATACTTAAAGAAACAAAAACCGCAGTTCAGCCATCCGACCAGCGCGCCCCTCGTCGGGTCTCTTCATTATGTATTGCAACCCACGTCGTCCCAACAAGTTTTCATCTCGGCACAGCGCGCCCCGCGCCGGGTGAGCAGAATGTAAAAAAAATCCTTGTAATTTCTTCAAATGTTGGCTCTTAGACATCTTCAACCAATTCTCATGCACAAAGAACAAAATCCATCAAAATTAACATGAATTATCCTAAAAAATAACAATATACCAAGCTAAATGAGATCAAATCATAGGTTAAAAAAACTACTCATCAGCTACAGGAAACGTGCCAGTAGTGAAAGCTTGTGGAATACGTTTAATGGCAGGTCACAAAACAGATGCATGCCTAACATTGCAAGAGGATGAGACTACACAGCAAGCCAATGCAGTGGGAAATTAATAGGCACAATCGTAGAGGAAGCATGATCCCCAAAAGTCTATCAAAGGTCAATGAATTGCGGATCAATTGGTCGAAGCACCATCAGGGAATTTCGAACCCTTAGAAACGTATTTCCCAGATTAAGGAATAATGACAATTCAACAAATCCATCAGGAAAATACAGTCCGTTCTTGAAAATTATATTTTGATGGAGCTGTAAACATGGAAGGTGTCGGAGGAGGGGCAGTTCTGGTATCTATTTTGGGAGAATAGTATCTCGTGGCTATCAAGTTCCAATTCGTCAAAACCAACAACACAATTGAGTATTAAAACTGTATAATGGGATTGAAACTGGCCCAATCCATGGATATCAAATGGTTAGCAGTCTTTGTGGATTCCGAGCTGGTCATCAAGCAAACCACTAGGGCATATCACACCAAAGAATTTCATTTGCTGCCTTAACATCGGTAAGTTTACAAGATGTCTATGGAATTCGAAGAAATATTCTTCATCCACATCCCTCGAAATATGAATTATTTCGCGGATGCACTAGAATGGCTTCCTTGATCAATATATCTGAAAGGGGAGGAATCCCAGATATCAAATTTGCAAGCCAGAAGGCACCAACCTCTAGAAATTACATTGGAGAAGTATCAGATGAACTGCCTCCCATCAAACAGCCCTGGTATCATGGAATCAAAGAATATCTTTGAGATGGATCTACACCCGCTGGGTCAAGTCAAGCGGAAAGAAAGTGGATCCACATAATGGCTATGAAGTTCTACCTAAGCGGAGACACACTTTACAAATTAAAAGGGATGCTGGAATAGGCCTTCTAAGATGTCTAGATAAAGATCAAGCCCAAAGACTCATGGATGAAGTCCATGGTGGAGTATGTGGTCCATATATGAGTGGTCCTTTACTTTCCAATAAGATATTAAGAACGCGGCATTATTGGGTCTCTCTCAAAGCTGACTCTGATGCTCACGTCAAGAGATGTTATCAATGCCAAGTCCATGGAAATGCCATCCACGCTCCTCCAAATGAACTACACAATATGAGTTCACCGTGGTCCTTTTCCATGTGGGGGATGGATGTGATTGGGCCAATCAAGCCCAAAGCCAACAATGGTCATCGGTTTATCTTCACCATGATCGATTACTTCACCAAATGGGTAGAAGCTGCCTCTTTTCCCAAATTCATCAAAGAGGTAATCATTGGTTTCATTAGAAATAATATCATCTGTCGATATGGACAACTGGAGGTGATCGTATCAGACAATGCCAATAATCTAAACAACCAGATGATGGAGGAGTTATGCAGTAAATTCCACATCAAACATCTTAACTCCATCCTTTATCATCCCAAGATGAATGGTGATGTTGAAGCAACCAATAAGAACATCAAAAAGATCATGAAAAAGATGTCCGGTAATCTCAAGGGATGGCCTGACTTATTGCCTCTGACTTTACTAGCTCACAGAACGTCAATGCGCACTTCTACTGGGGCTATTCCCCCTACTCATTGGTCTATGGCATGGAAACAGTACTCCCCATAGAAGTAGAAATGGAGTCATTAAGAGTGTTGATAGATCCTCAAATAGAGGAAGACTAATGATTTCAAGATCGATACCACCAATTATCTCTGATAGATGAGAGGAGTGTCACAACTATCTTTCATGGTTAATTATATCAGCAGAGGATTGCTCGGTTATACAATAAGAAAGTTCGGCTTCGGTAATTTAAAGAAAATGACTTGATATTAAAGAAATTTCTTGCCAATCAAGATCAATCTAAAAGAAAGTTTGTCCCGAACTGGGAAGGCCCTTTCATTGTTAAGGATGTGTTGACGGGAGGAGCCCTCAAACTGTACGAAATGGATGGGTAAGAATTCCCTCAGCTCATCAATTCAGACACCGTGAAAAGGTATTATGTCTGAAATCACCTGCAAGCTAATATCCTGGTTCTGAAAAAATAAATTCAATCAAGTCAATTCAAGTTTTCACTAAAAGAAGAAACTACGTAGACTTGATCTCCCACTCATCAATAGGAGTACGTAGGCAGTCAACTATGGTGCAGTCTAACCCCTATAAAAATCACAAAACCCTTCAATGATTTAGCAATCACAAGATACAACTCTTCAACATCTCAAGCCAGAGTTGGAACTACAAAAGACCTAATCTCCCCTCATCAATGGGAGTACGTAGGCAGCCATCTATGGTGCGGTCAAACTAAACAAAAAACCCAAACAAACACTTCTCAAACCGTTTAGCTCATCAAGCTGGAACTACGAAAGACCTGATCTCCCCTCATCAATAGGAGTACATAGACAACCATCTATGGTGCGGTCGAACCCTCAAAGAGGAAAGCCAAACCCTTTGCTTAAACCTTAACCACATCAAAAAGACCAGTCCCAAGACACCAAAAAACTGGTACACCAGAAAAGCCCAAAAATCAATGACCCATTCTGAAAGATCCTAGGACATCTCAATGTCAATCCATCAAGGAGAAGTTCGGGACACATCAAGGTATCAACTCATAAAAAAAATGGCAACTATCAAGCAAGTGACAAGATATATCTAAAAGGGAAGTGAATCAAAATATATTTCCTTATCATATAATACTATTTGATATATACAATGTATCATGTGAATGACAAAAATAGCTAACCTAGTTTATGAATGATAATGAAAGCTAGTCTATAAACCCATAGATAAATGGGCCAGCAAGTCCAACATGGATTCCCTCTCAGAAGATGGAGGTGAATCTATAAGCTCCTTCCCTAAGGTATCCATGCGAGCCAGAAAATCCATGGCCATCTGCATAGTGCTACTATGATCATCTATGAATGCACTCATATCTGTAACAATGCTAGCCATGTGGGATCTAAGTGCAATACTATCAGCAGTGGAAGCATCTTGGGTAACTCGAGCCTCATCCTGCCCAACAAAAGCAGCATCCTAAGCCACTCGAGCCTCATCTCGCTCAACAAAAGCGGCATCCAGGGTAGCTCAAGCGTCATCCTTCTCAATAAAAGCAGTTTTCCTACCAGATAGAGTTGTCAACATCAGAGTCCTAGCCTGATCCCTCTTAAATGTCATCAGATGTAACCTCTGCTCCAAATAGTCTATAGAAGGTGGAGCCGTAGCAGTGGGAATGCTGGGGGAATCATTGACCGGAGCTGCTGTCAAACAAAAAAATAGCTCGTCCTCGGTAGGAGAATCAGGGTCCTCTATAGGCTCCTCATCATCAGAATCAATACTCAGCTTTGAGTAAACAACCATAGCCGATGCAATATCTTCCTCCAGCCATACAGAATACTCTAAAGAGCGACTCAGAAGACTAGTCAAAAAATCAGCCCTCTCTCGATGAGTCCAAGAATCATAAATCCTAGTCAAGTCGTCTGCTGACAAAAATCAGGCTAATAATCGCTGACCCAAGGCCCCGTTAAAGGGGTGAATATCCTAAAACTAATTAAACTATCCCATGACAGCCAGTAGATGATACGTGGTCACCCCTCTCAAACTAGCCAGAGGTAGATAGTTCATGCCAACTGCATGAGTAATAAAGCTATAAGGAGAACTGAGACCTGAAGAAGGAAAGATAGCAAATGGATCCTCAATCCCTGTTAGAAAATCCAACTAGGATGTTGCATCTGTACACTCAGCTGGCTGAAAAGAATAAGATATGGCTATCTCATGGGTAAGGCAGTACCCATGACGTCTCAAGGTGCCAATCAGTCTCAAATATGTCATAAACCACATATACAACAAGACGACACTCCCACTAAAAACCCCCACAGGATGGATACGACAAAATGTGGTCGACTTCATGTCTCTACTAATATCGTGGGAAAGATAGTGCAACCCTCCCTGAGAGCACGAACTACCGTAATCAGAACAATATCCAAATGGTCCATATATAGCAGCATGTACAAATAGGCCACGACGCACATCACGGGCAACCCACGACTCACCCTTAGTAATGGTGAAATCCCTTGAATATCGTAGATAGCAGTCCAGTGACCCAAATTAGTTAATAAAGAAATCCAAGGACACCACATGTCTTGAGGTAATCTCATCCATGGTAACTCTTCGTCATAAGCCCGTCAAGGTCATAAAATGTCTTCTCATATCACCGACACCCATCCTAGCACAAGGCCGGTCCAAGGGCAAATCAATGAGACGCTCATACTCCTCCAATATTGAAGTCAGCTCATGGATATTGAATCTAAAAACATGTCTATCTGGTATCCAACAAGATATCATGCCCTCTACAAAGCCCAACGGCACCTAGAACATCAGAAGGGTTATAGAATGCCTCAATATCTGATTAACTGTCACCCGATCTCTGGGAGACAAGTTGCCATACAATGATCTTAGAAAAGAAGCTATCAGTATGGGTGGGGTATGCTCAATCCGGCTAACGGTAGATAAAGACATCTATAGAACCGTATCATAAGACCATCTAAGGGTCAATTCTAAACTCACCTCTGTGAATGCATTTCCATGACATAATGCATATATCATGATAAGTGATAAATGATAGATGACAATATGATGCAGAGAATATAAAGCATTATACATACATTCCTAAATACATCATCATCTAATACATCATCTCTATATACAACTAAAAATAAAAAGTATAGGGAAATTGGGCACATCTGTCCAATATCTAATAGAGGCCTATCAAAAGATAAAACAAGAAATGGGGCACATACGCCCAATATCTAACAGAGGCCTATCAAAAAAGATAAAGAGAAATCTATCGGAAGAAATCAATGATGTCTACATCATCCAATTGATCCATTTGATGTAATTCCTCCCGAGTCACTGAATCTATGCCAAAAGGGAACTTAGGTCGATAGAGAGGGGGATCTGCACATGTAAAGCTATCAGAATATGGGCCACCTGAAGGACCAAAACTAGAGCTGGACGGATCAAAAGAATCTACCTTTGACGGATCTTTGCCCAAATGCCACATGAAAAAGTGTGCCCGGTCCAACCTTTGGGTCAAACTGTCAATATGTGCCAAATGAGTGGGCTCTTGGACATAGAAAATCCAATATGTCATCATAGCAGACCCAGGAACCATATCCCCCATAAACTATATGGCGCGGGTCTGAGATCCAATAGTGTGAGGGAACCACCAGCGGTAGAAAGCCTCTTAAGTAAAAGGGTCTCCTGATAAAGTGAAGCCATCTAAACCTATCAGGGGAATCTCGGTGATCGGCTGAAATAAAGGTCAATATTTCCTAGTAAGAGGAAATAATGGAATATGAATCTCTCATGTGGTGCTTTCAATAGCACGCTCTCCTAAATAGAGCTCCCAGCCTCCATCAGTCAAGAGAGGAATCCGACGGGTGGATAATACATACTCAACCTTAGTCAAAAAGCCACCCTTAAAGCCTACTGTCAAATGGTCCTTAGAGTAGGGAACCCATGTGATGACATCGGCTGTCAAAAACTCCAACTGCAAACGAGAATGGATAAACCACTCTGCTATTTTCATCCCCGTGGATAGGTCTCCAGACCTAATATATTAATGGGACAAAGACAGGGAAGTCTCTCATAGGCCCAAAATTGAAAATGTCAGTCATGAAAATTGACAACCCGAGCGGGGGAAAATGAGAGATAAAGAAAATACTCACCAGCAAAAATGGGTAAAAGCCTAGCCAAACCCCCATCACGCCCTCTGAGCGTAGGTGTATCCCTATACGGAAGTATGCAATCTCTAACCCTCGGATACGGTCCACATCACGAGTGGTGCTGATTAAACTGAAATAAACCGTCAAGGATTTGTCCGCTAGGAAACAACTCCTAATGATGATGAGGAAAAATCACCGAAGAATGCGATCTTTAACCCTCGAATCATCAGGCAAAGGCTTAGTCAAAGTCCCACTCATGTCATCTACACTTAAGGGCCCAGAGTGAATGGTTCGACCCTTGAGGGCCATGGCAGAAACTCTAAAAAGGGATTGAACGACAATCGGGGAAATATCAGCCACTAAAGGCACTAGCACCCCTATAAACTTTAACCCAATGATGAACCGCCAGTCCATCGGTGTCATTATCACCTCACAATCCAGCAAATAGAGAGATTGGGTCTAGTGGAGCCAGCGCTCAGACAAAACCCTCAGATAACCCCAGGGGTAGCGACGGGGAGGAATAAAAAAGAAAGCCTAAAAGCCCCATGAATGGAAGATCTCCCGATATTGATGGAGGGTCTGGTACACAGAGTAAATGCTAAACCAGTTCCCTTTGTGCTGAGTAAAGTTGGGAACCTGCATCAAATTGCAAATCAAGATCAAAAACCTTGCCCCAAAAGTAGGAAAAAATGATGGAAATGGCTATTACCACGTTCACATGAAGGTATATCGAGGGATGACGACTCAAATCATCCAGAAAATTTGAAATCGTCATATTAATAGCTGTAAGCTCCAGGCGGGGATTGGAAGAAGAAGGAGCAGGGTCCATAATAGGAACATCCTCCTCCTCGTCCACGACATTCGGCTTCTCAACCTAGATAGGGCGAATAACTGACTCAGTCAACCGACAAGGTTTCTGGGCTAGACGAGGTTGAGGAACATCAGAAGCTCTCCTCCTCACACCTGCGGAGGCCCTACGAGAGCTACTCGGCTGATCTGGATCCATAATCTGAGCAAAGTCTCCAAATCACCTCAGAAAGGGTGAGGTAAGTTCTAAACTTAAAGCTTATTAAATTCAAATCATTGTTTCATGCATAATCTAAGTCCTAATGCATTTATTGTGTTAACATACATCCACAATAGAGTTAAAATTGCATGTTCATTAAATGTCCAGACTCGTGAAAAAATTTCTCCAAAGTCTCCTTTGTAAAATGGACTGTCCACATGCACATAGGCATGACTAGGTGGCCATTCAGTAGCACACCAACCCAAAGTCATGAACATCTCATATGCAGGAAAAATATCAAAATATTGAAAACGGCCCTTGTCAAAATATTGGGAAGGTCCGGTATCATGAACCGTGGGTATTAAGTGCAATCAAAATGCCCAGATTTGTTCTGGGGTATAATTTGTCAGAAAGATATCCCTGGCAGAGATATCAGACATGTTTGATATTGTAAAACGTTGGTGACAACTTTAGCATAGCATCAGGAATGGTCCGGCGATGTAAGCCGTTGAAGACTACTTCAACAAAGGTCAGAATGATTGAAAGTTTAAACCGTTGGCAATAACTCAAGCGTAGCATCGGGAATGGTTTGATGATATAAGTCGTTGAAGACTAATTCATTGAATTTTAGAATGATTAACATTTCAAACTGTTGTCGACAACTCCAGCGTAACATCGAGAATGGTACGATGATGTAAGTCGTTGAAAGCTACTTCATTGAAGATCAGAGTATCTGATATTGCAAACCATTGGCGACAACTCCAGCGTAACATCAGGAAAGATCTGATGATGAAAACCGTGGAAAACTATCTTCCTCGGGGAGGGCCGATGATGGAATTTGTTATAAATCCCCAGCCGAGTGATGAGTGGGTTTCATACCTACGAATTAGATACATTTTCATATTTAAACAATTGTTAATTTGCACGTTTTAGTATTATTTTATGCGTTTCTGTTGTGTTTATGTGCAGGTTCAGTATGTATTGGCTAAGGTGAGGATTGATTGGCAAGCAACGGAAAAGTAACAAAAAATCAATAAAGTACAGAGTACATGCCTGCCGGGGCGAGGACTTCATAGTTCAAAATATCCCGTCAGGCCGAGGGGTCCATGTCAATACTATGCGGGGGTTACCAAGAAGGAAAAACCCGCCAGGGCAGGGGTCCGCGACAGAGATGAAAGACTTTTGATGTAATTCTACTTCTGGTGTCACGAAGCTTTTGGACTTTGTACGTGATTGGGAAAAGTGGAGGAGCATATTCAGTTATAGAAACATTGAGATTATCAACATCAATCATTGATCAATCATCATTCCAATTGACAAACCCTAGATTTTGAAGATTTTGGAGGAAATGACGCAAGGAGGCTGTAGCACTAAGATTTTAGAGTGAATTAAAGAAAAGGGTGGTTCTATTTACTATTTTTATTCTTCAATTTCAGTTTGTAATCAGGATGTTTAATTCTTTGATCTTTTCAGTTTTTAATTCATTAGCCATGAACTAAATTTACTTATTAAGCCTATGATGGATCTTATTGCCTAATGAGGATTGTTATGCTTCAGTTTTAATTCAATGATGCTATTTTTAGTTCATCTATTATGGTTTGTGCGTAATTTATGAGTTGCTTGATCACCAATTTTTTGTGAACTTGTATAAATTCGAGAGATGAAATATGGCTTTATACTTAACCATAATAGCATGTGTTTGTGATTTTTGCATTTTGATGGAATTCATAATTTATGTCTAGGATGGAGATATACCTAAGCATCACATGTAATCTTATGAGAACTTGGGGTTAAATGTGACACCCCCAAATCTAGGTACTTCATTCCCACAAGATTTGGTGCTCACTGTTCAAACATTCATACTATCTACCCAAATAAAATAATATTTGAATCATAAAACCTCCACTTAAATAGGGTTTCATCAATAAATTCAAAAACATCCCAGGTTATCTAACCTTTAAACGTCATTCAAATGCGGAATTAAAATTATAACATTACATTATTAAAATAAAGTCTAGGATCATTATAATAAAAGTTTAACATCATAATCAAAGTCAAAATTACAAGTCTTCATCACTTGTACATTTTTCCCTTTCCTTTGCTAGTTGAAGGTTCACCTACCTTCTCCTCTTTAGCTGCAATGAGTTTATAAATATGCAAGAGTGAGTAAAACAATTGCTCACTGGATATAATAGAGAATCAACAGGAGTATAACAATAATAACTGCCAACAATATGCTCATCAAGACTGAATAGTACTCTAACAATGATAATCAGAAACTGGAATCCAAAATATGGAATATACATCACTGAGGGTCATAAGACCATGAACTACGTCCACAGTTGCAAGTAATCTTTCAACTCCAACTTTAACAATCATAAGACTATAAGGACCTCGCATTACTAGGGGATCGACCCCATACAATGTATTGTGCACAAACATTTTAACACTTCGCGTAAGTTAACCCCTAATCGTAACAATAGGGTTGTTCATCTCACTATTTAGTGTACAAGTCCGCACCAAAGAAAGTTTGGTTTGGATAAGCTTTCAAGGGTAATTTGAAGTTTAATGGACATTAACTAGTGGACTAGTTGAATCAATAGTGTTTGATAATACCACAATTGAACATAATATGAAACAATGAACAAAGTGTAAGCGAGCTGACTATGCTTGATCTCATGCTTAGGAACAACTACAAAGCATAAGTATTTAATGACAATAATAAACCTTGCTTGAACAAAATTAAGGTAGGACTATGAAATTATGGAATAAACATTTAAGTAATAGCAAGCTAAAAATAAAGCTTACTTATCATTAGAATGAATTGTGTTAAGCAAATGAACTACAACAGTTCAATATTTGAAATAAGAATTTAAGAAAACTGCATTCACAATATCCGAATAACAATAACGAAACTTGTCTAATAATAAACAACTTAGAATGCATTAATAAGTATTGGACTTCAAACTTGTTTGAGTAAAATAATGACATGGCTAGATTGTTCAAATCATGATTGAGAATACGATAGTTCATTTAAAGTAAGAACTAGCTTAACATAAATGTATGGATAAAAGGCTTGCTCAATGTAAATATAGAGTTAAAAACTTGCCTTGAGCGTAAGCTATAAAGTTAAACTCACGATCACCTACATATAATTTTAGAACCACAATACCTATTAGATAGGCTAATCATATCATAACATGTTCAATATCATTCACATTTCAGAAACTCTAAGTGTTTTAATTCGCAACACTTGATTAACTCTCATTATGCATACTAAGTTACCACAAAACGCGTTCCCGATTTACTAACCATTTTACAACTTTGAACTTACTAATCTTAATTCACTATGTTATAATAACCTTAACATTACACTTTTAGCATGCTAACACACTTTCAGACCCTGCCATGATGCTAACTCAAGACTGCAGCAATAGCAGAAAATCAGAATCTCAAACCAGTGTATGGCGCAATTGCCGCTATATAAAACTTAGAGACTTGGGACCCCAAGAATCGCCACTTTTTTTACTTATAAATGCCGTAATGCAATTACTTTTTGTATTGCATTGATGCTTGAGAGGTCGATGAATAAGAGTTTACTTTAGCCCAACAAACACAAACTTCACCTAACAAACAGTGATAATAACACGTAAGATAAATACACAAATATCATAAACATGATTGCTCACATTTACAATCAATTAGAACAATTTAACACTAACTAAAGCTATTTTAATTTCTCAAATTTCAAGTTTTTCATATAAAACTCCATTTTTGATATTCATCCCTAAAAATCATCACTGTGATTTCATTACTTGACCAAATCATCTCCTTCAAACTACATTATGCTTGTATCTCAATGAACTACCAAATACTAACTTCAATTTACAATTTCTCATATGAATTGGCCACTAAAATTGATACTTTTTATGAACATATGAAAAAATGCATATAAACATACACTGTCGTAATTTTCTTCTACTGCAAACCAAAATTAGCATACAATTGTTGTCTAAACATGACATATAATCATCATATACATATGTAATCATCATAACTAAGTTACATAACAAAATTCGAAAGAAGTATAATTCACTAAGTATAGCAATTATACCGAGATACTCACAAATAATGTCAAAATAGTAGAACATACCTTTTGTTACTTGATAGAAATCTTGTTAAACACACTGGAATTGCTTGAAAAATCCTAAGCGTCTTCTCAATCTCTCTCTCAACTCTTAGACTCTTCTCTTCTCTTCTCTCTTCTCAGTTCTTAGCTAAACCCAAATGCCAAATTACGTAGTCTAGCTAACACTTAAGTGCAAGGAAATAAACTGATAACACTTCATAATGCTAATACTAATTACATTATCAGTTATAACGTATATAATATAAATATATATTATATTATTATTTTATTTTATTTAATTTCAAAAGCTAGAAATTTCAAAAGCCTAAGGCTTGTTTGGCAAATCATTTAAAATTTAAGAGTTAAAATACTTAAGCCTTGTTTGACAAAAAAACTAATTTAAAAATCCTCTTTAATTTATTAATAAACACTTTAGTGTATAATTATAATCACATGTTATTTCATGTTAAACATTAACCCATTAAATTAATCACATACTATATTTTAATTAAATATAGCCATTTAGCAAATATCACCAAATTATAATTTTCATTATAACTTTATTTAATAATTTAATATACCATCTAAATTATTACATCAATACAACCACATAACACTTCATGTTAATAATACAAACCTCTAAATTATAAATTAATTTAATTTAGAAAATTCTCTAATAAATTAAGATTAAGATTCACAACCATCACATTCATAAAAACAATAAACACTTCAAATAATATTTATATAACCCAATAAATATTATAATTACAATAAATTTCAGATCGTTACATCCTTCCCTCCTTACAAGGATTCTGTCCCCAGAATCACAATTCAAACAATCAAATCGTCATATTAAACCTTTTTTAATTGTAATTCACATAGAGATATTGTGAATTAGTTAATTAGGATATTTTGCTTAATTCTATTATATGTGGATTTAAGTTGATATAGGTATAATACATCGAGAGATGGTTATATCTACTGTATTTTTCTTGATTAATGAACTGGAATAGTTAACTTGAATTAAAAGAAGTGTGACAATCTAATTGAAGCATAAAGTGAAATTGTAGGTTTAATTCTCCTTTATCTGATTAAAATTTATGGTAATTAGTTGATTTTATTTTAATTAGTAGTTTTTCATTAATTTCATTATTAAATCATTAATTTAATAAAATTGAGATAATACAAAGTTAGTAATTGTTAGGGTAAAATTCAATATTTGTCTCTGTGAGAACGATACTTTACTTATTATTATATTACTTGTTGATCACGTATACTTGTGTGTCGCGCATAGTTAGATTACACCCAACACCGAGGAACCGTAAAGGTTCAGTGATTTCCAGACCATTGTAAACTACTGTTCAAGTAAAGTCCTGAGTGCTTCGAGTTGAGAGAATGTCCAAGTCCAAAGTTCAAAGAGAGGTCCCCTCCTTCATAGAATAGAATGGGTATTTATAGAGTTTCCTGGCACTTAAGTAGTCACATGTCAGGCACATGTCTTCAGGAAAATTTCAAAAATACCCTTTAGTTATTGGAATAATGCCCATATTGTCTTGTCCTTCTAGCCACCAATCCAATCCCTCAATCAATTCCCAAAACAAGCTGCCTCCACGTGCCTTCTGCCTTGGGACACGTGGAGGCTTCTCTCAGGTCTAGTATATTTATTTCCGGCTTTTCTATCTTCATTTAATTAGGTTATGTAAACCCTAATTTATACATTTAATTCAATTAGGTTATGTGAACCCTAATTTGCACTTGGGCCCATAATCTCCATCTCTTTTGTTTAATTGATAATTGAGCACAAGGATGATTATGGTGATGGTTTGTATAAAAATTTAAAATTTGATTTTATCCCATTTCTGCTTTATGTATGCAATTTGATTGTATGTCCGTGCTATATACAAACATAACACATTTGGCAGGTATGAGAGTGGAGACCTCTCTTATCTCGCAAGTTAAAGAAGCTCAAAAGAAATATGGGGAATTATGGGGTATATCACAAAATTCTGAGGAGGGAAAGCAGCCTGAGTTTTTTATTGATGACCATGGTGTGATTTGGTTGGGTGTGAGATTGTATGTACCGTTAGATCCAATCATTCGGGAGGCTGTGTTGGCTGAGGCTCATAGTTTGCCATTTTCAATTCATCCAGGTTCTACAAAGATGTACAAGGATTTGAATAAGAATTTATGGTTGAATGGGATGAAGCGAGATGTAGCTAAATATATTGGGATGTGCCTCACTTATAAATAAGTGAAGATAGAACATCAACGAGCTAGTGGTTTGCTGCAACAGTTAGAAACTCCAGTCTCGAAATGGGAGGATATCATGATGGATTTTGTGACTGTTTGCCAAAGACTTTCAGGATGAGTGATGCTATTTGGGATAAGGTAGATCGGCTGACCAAATCGGTACACTTTTTAGCTATTCATGAGGGTTACTCGGTGGGTAGGTTGGCACATATTTTTTAGCAGGAGATTGTTAGGCTTTATGGTACTCCGATGTCTATTATTTCATATTGGGACCCACGGTTTACTTCACAGTTTTGAAAAGGGTTTCAACGAGATTGGGGTACTCGGTTCAACTTTAGTAATTCTTTTTATTCGCAAATTTATGGGAAATCCGAGCGGACTATTAAGATTTTGGAGGAAATGTTGAGGTCTTGTGCATTTGAATAGTCAAGTAATTAGGATGATTACTTAAGCCTAGTTGAGTTTTCTTATAACAACAGCTAGCATACAAGTATTAAAATAGCTCCGTTTGAGGCATTGTATAGTAGAAAGTGTTGGGCACCAACTTGTTGGGATGAGGTTGGTGAGAAGGCCATAGAAGGGCCTGAGTTAGTTCAAATCACTATGGAGAAGGTAGCGGTAGATAAAGAAAATAAGAGGTCGGCTCGATCACGACAGAAGAGTTATGTTGATTAGTATAGAAGGATCTTGACATTTGAACCTGGTGAGCATGTGTTTCTAAAAGTTTCTCAATAGAAGGGTATTCGGTGATTTGGGTTAAAAGGAAAACTTAATCCGCGTTATATTAGCCCATTTAAGATTTTGGAGAAAGTTGATGAGATTGCATATCGGTTAGGTTTGCCTCCACTGTGACAACCCAGAATTTATAAAATCTTTAATGATTAGAATAAAGGTTAAAGAATAAAACCTAGAAGAGAATTTGAGGATTTATTTAAAATTTTCAAGTAAAACCTATATGGTTTGCTATTCGTATGAGAATATAGAAATTTTGGGTTACAAAATTTCAATGTGAACTAAATAGTCTAAGAAATGTTATATAAGTACATATGGAAATTTTATTAAGGAAATAAGATTTCACATGAAGAGATGCTATGAGGTTAAACGAAGATGAGTATATGTATAGAAATATATATACTTAGTAAGGTGCTATATATATTTTAGCAAGAGGAGTGATGATATAAGTTAATGATATAACGATCAAAATAAAACTATGTTAGTAATTAACATAGTTTGACTGTTGGCCTTGATTGGAAAATAAGAATTTGAATAAGTATAAAGTCATTAGTTAATACGATTAGCAATAAGAATGGAGTAATTTAAAACTCAAAATTTGAGTTAGAGATAGAATTTTGAAGCACGGACTGCTCGGTTGCGTCCGGAACGTCAAGTTTAGTCAGAAAGGACAATTAACACAAAATGTGTAAGGGTTGACTTTTTGGTCAAAGTCAATAGTTGACTTTTATATAAAAAGGTCAAAATTGGAGTTAGAAGTGAAGCATGTTATGATTATGTGAATTATATATATGATTAAATAAATATACATTATAATATAAATACATTTATTTTGTATATAAAAGTGAATTAAGAATTACTTATGTAACCTAATATATATAATAGGTGTGATAATTAAATAACCTAAGAGGTTATAATATGGTAGAATATTAGTATATAAATATATATACTAACATTAAGAGATTTATTTTATATATATCTCAAATAATTAATTTTATAACCAAGTCTAATTGGGTTATGAAATTAAAAAGGCATAAGTAAGGAATTTATTTTCAAGTGTGGAAAATAAAAATCCTAATTAAATGATTAGGGTAAAATTGAATTAAAGTATTGGATTATAATAATGTCATAACCCAATAATTTATTTAGAGTTCAAGTGAATTAAGATTTAATGGACTAAGGAGATAATATTAAATTTGTAGCCCAATTATTTATTTAAGTAAATGGATTTGTGACTAATTGATTTAAGGATGATTAAATTATTTAATCTAATCCAATATAATATGTATATGACAAGATTTATAATGGCCCAATCAAATTTTAGGTGGAAGCCCAAATTTATTTTGTTAGTAAGCAAAATAATAAAAATTCAAGCCCAATCGAATTTAATTAATAAGTGGCCCAATTTATTTTGACCCACTTAAGGAGGGTTATCTAGTCATTTCTTAAGTAAATTAACAATTAAAATAAAATAAGAATTTGGAAGATAAGAATAAAGAGAAGATAAAAAGAAAAAAGAGAAGAAAGAGAAAGAGGAAAAGAAAAAAAAGAGAAGAAAGCGAGGAACGGGAAAGAGAGAGAGAGAGAGAGAGAGAGAAGAAGAAGAAGAAGAAGAAGAAGAAGAAGTGGCCGAAGCCATGGAAGATAAAGAGGAGAGGGTGCGGCAGCCCTTGAGGGAGAAAGGAGAAGAGAGAAAGATCATCCATGGAAGAAGAAGAAGAAGGAGAAGAAAGATTTTGAGAAAAAAAAGTAAATTCCTAAACTAATATATATATTTTAGTTGGATTTTTGTAAATCAAAGCTTGGATTTATGATTATAAACTCAAAAACCATGGGTATCCATGTTGATGAGTGTTTTATATTTAGATCTACCCCTATTGGGTGTTGATTTGGTTGAAATCAAAAGGAATAGAAAAATAGAATTTTCCGAAAAGCTTAAACTTGAAAGTGTGATCTAGCTTTTGATTTTTGAAATCTATGATGGATATTTGTGATTTATTTTCTTGGGATGCTAGATATATGTATTAAGGATAAAACCCCTTTGGAATCACTCAATTAGGTTGAAAAAGGAGCAAGTTATGTAATTTATCCCAAACTACTAAAAGCTAAGAAAACTGTTAGAACCACTGTTTTGACCAGCCACTTCCGGGCTAATTTCAAAGAGCTTAACATGCCCAAATATGGATTGTGATAGATGAAAATTTTAGATCGAAAATATACGAATCCAACAAAATTGACGAATCGCTAATTGGAGTTATAGATCTCATTGAATTTAAGTTTTAACAAAGGACTCCAAAACTGCAAAATGACAAAAAGCTACAGCCTAGAAATTTAAAAGGGCATTTTCGGCAACTTAATTTGTGACAAAACTTCCGGCCTTTTGGGACATGAAAATATATTGTATAAAGTATCTCCTGTCCAAAAATGAGCTCATTCCGACTTAAAATGACCAAATTATGACTATTTCAATTATTTGTGATTTTCAGACGAAAATCGCTATAACCGAAGTTCTATAACTCTGATGGCCACGAATTTTAAACTGGAGGCTCATACTAACACTTATAAGATTGTGTCAAAAGATTGGAATTTCTAAAGTTGAGCATGATAGGGCTAATTTCTTAAGCTACGCACTAAAAATGATTTTTGAAAAATACCAAAGGGAATTGAAATTTTTTGGAAAAATACTTTTTGTGTATGAAATACATGTATATAAACATGGCCAAAAGATAGAAAAATAATAAGTTGATTTGGTATTTTTCGTTAAAGGAGATATGGAATCCAGCTTGCTGGATTAGAAAATCTGATGAATCAAGCTTGCTGGATTGAAAATAAGCTTACTGAATTGAAGGATTTAGAATCCAGCTTGCTGGATTGATGGATTAGTGAATTCAGGCTTGCTGGATTGCAATCTAGTTGCTAGATTTGGAATCCAGGTTGCTGGATTTGGAATCCAGTCTGCTGGATTGGGAATTTGGTTGCTAGATTTAGAATCTAGGTTGCTGGATTAGTATTTAACTTATTAGATGTTAAAGAATAACTTATGAAATAAAAAAGCGAGTGTTAAATCATAATGAATATGATATAGTGATTAAAGAATTATCAAAGGATGATAATAATACTGATGTGTTAAGCTATTATGTAATATTTGATTTTTGTGATTAAGTGTTAGATAATTTATGGATAAAGAAATAGTATTATGAGCTAACAGGTATGTTATGCTAACTGAAAGATCAATCTTATAATTGATAGGTCTTTCATAAGAGATTACATTAGATTGCTTAGCGGTAATCAGCAGTACATGCAAGTTTCCCTAACTCAAACTTGAGTTGTATGTTCAAAACATGTTAGTGAATAATTGTTGTTGATTATTCACGTCTATACTGATTATTGATTCGCACTTAGTTCATATTGCATATGTTCATCAGGTATGAAAGGTTGATCACCTTCATTACCATAAGGTTCAGTTAAATTGTTTATGGTCATTGTTGACCTTCAAGCATTATTGATTCAGTCATGCAATTATTGAAACTTGATTCATGTTATTTCACAATTATTATATTGTTAAAAACTTGAAAGCTTATTCATTATTTTCAATCATGATATATCTTCATTGTATTTAAAATTTGCTAGGCAAATTTGTTTCTCACCCTTGCTATATCATGATAAAAATTTTCAGATTAAGATGAAAGCTAGAGTAGAGACAGAAGCAAAAATAAAGTGCAAGATTAAATTATGGTGCAGTTAGATCTATTAAATTTTTAAACAAAAATAACATTGTAAACCTTTTTAGATATTGAAGGTATGTATTTAGTTAAGGTTGTAGGCCTTGAGAATGATGTGTAAAAGTTTAATGTATAAACAATTTATGTTTATATCTTCCGCAATACTTATAAAAATGATGTACCAGATCTGAGGTAAAAAGTACCCGGATTTGGGGGCGTCACAGGTGGTATCAAAGTTGTAGGTTATAAACCTTAGGTAGGGGTACCTTAGGCTATAATCGTGGAGATGATGATAAGGAATAAACTCATATCGAGTTTAAGGGATAAGAGTTGAATTTAAGAAATACATCATTGAAGTAAAGAGAAAGATAAATAAGATTTAAAGAAGAATCTTGAAGAGCTATAAGGATAAGAATCCGGAGTTACCTGACTCCTATAATAAAGATGAAAAGTGAAAATAAATAGACTATGTCTATAAGATGAAAAGTGTAAATAAAATCATAATATAATATGATTAAAGAGAAGAATAAGAAGATCATAGTATAGAACGATCGTGAGTATAAGGAGAAATGATTACAAAATAAGATCACGACGTGATCAGATTAAATTGTTGAATAACATATGATATGTTAAGTGATTGGTAACTTGACGCTATAAAGAGAAGGTACTATGAAATGATACAATGTAAACTCAGAAAAGAGTGGTAAATGTTAAGATGCGGATTAAAAAAAATTCGTATTAAGAAAAGAGAAAGTAAGAATGATGAGGGATTTCAATTGAGGACTCATGTCAGCAGTTGAGTTGTATGATTCCTTGTATGGGCATGTAATTTGTACTTGGTTTTAGAATCACTTAGCTTCCTGGTCGATATAGTGGTTAGGTTGATCGATTCTTTGTATGGGCGGGGAATTGTCCGCTTAGCTTCCTATAATAATACTAGCCGAGTTTAGTTTGACAACCACTTAGTTTCTTACATTGATAATCATTGGAACCTGATGTCGCGCTATTTGCTATATGCATGTTGATAAGGTGATTCTTTTCTCATGTGTATAACGAATAGGTAGAGAATATAAGGATTAGTAGTGATTTCTTAAAACTCATACTTATAGTAAGTTCATGACTCATAATCATATGGTATGTTTTGAACCCCTCAGCGAATAAACGCCTAAGGTCTGTCTATGATAAGTTCTTAAACCCATATGAATGTGGCAAGTTACTTAACTCATAATGTGTGGTAAGTTTGATGAACTGGGTACAGGAAAGTTGTGAATGGAGAATTGAGGATGATAGAAATAGATAGAATTGAACTAATTTATGTAGACTATAATAAGTAAAGGGATTACATTAATTTGGGCCTTTATATTAATTGTGTTTAATTTATATATGGGTAATATTAATTCTTATTAAAATTTGAAAAATTAATAAAATATATTAATATATAAATGAATAACAAACACTTGAAACCCTATACATTTTACGTTGTTTTATTATTTTGATAAAAGAGAAAGAAGTGGCGACAATGAGTACAAAAGAAACGGAAAGAATAAAATTCTCCCAACCAAGGTAAGACCATTACTTTCATTATTGGTAGACCTGGTAAAATCGGCCAAAGCCTGCGAGCCGGCCCAGCCCATCCATTAAAAAACGGGTATTGGGCTTCACTTTTTTAGCCGATCAAAACCTAGGCCATTTTGGCCCGGCCCGCCAATGGCCCGGCGATGGCCATGCCCATTTGGGCTATACCCAAAAATGTGTCAAATTATTTCATAAATCAGTCCAGGCCCGTGGGCCAGCTCGACCCACCCGTTAAAAAATAGGCTTTGGGCTTCACTTTTTCAGCCAACCAAAATCTAGGTCGTTTTGGCCCGACCCGCCAATGGCTCGGTCCGTTTGTCAGGTCTAATTATTGGGTATCCTTTTGTAGTTATTGTTAATTGATTTGATTGTTTATGTCTGGGAGGGAATCTAAATAAAATTAGTTTGGAATCATGCAAGGTTTATTGATTTAATAATTTATTATATTTTTAATTTTGTATTGACTGATATCTAGTAAATGAATAAAATAATAATTTAAATTAGATTGTTCGGAATAATGTGTAAATATTGTAAAGTGAAATTACTATTATACTATTGTATCGTGTTTTATAAATTTTCATATATTAGAACGAAATTGGGAGATTATAATTAATTAAAATTTGCTTCACGATTTGAGTTTATGCATATTCATTGTGAAATAGAGGTATAGTAAATCTAAGTACATGGTAAAGTACAAATGGTATTATAAAATTTTGGATAATAATAATAATAATAATAATAATAATAATAATAATAATAATAATAATAATAATAATAATAATAATAAAATGAGTTTATTAACGGGTTAAAAGATATATAGAAGGATATTTTTACAAGTGTACTTATATTTATTATTATTTTGTTTAATTAGTTTGAACGGAAGGAGTGTAACAAATCATGTTTGCAATATAGTTTGGGTATTACATTGCTTACTCTAGGTACATATTCTGTACTCTTTCAACGAAACTCTTTTATTTTTAATTTGTTCATTTTGCTATTCGTTTAGAAATTTGGTGTTGTCTCTAATGATTATTCCTAGTCAAATTCATTGTGATAGTTTTGTTTTGGCATTCATATTTGGAACTCATATTTTTACTCTTTAGACTAGTACAACATGTCTAAATTTATTTTGATATTTGTAGTAATATACATGTTAGCATATTTCTGGAGAATTTGTTTTTATGATTCATTTCAATTTAACATGCACATATTAGAACCCTTTATGTTGATATTATGTCGCATGTGTTGTGACATGGTATCTTTGTTAGAATATACCGTAGGGTATACTTGAGCTATAACCATCTGTGGGGGGTACCACATGCATGTCCTCTTGGCACCGAGGCATGATACCTTCCGTGGCGGTGTGATCAGTCATGGCGTCTCCATTTTGTGCTCCGGTGAGAGTTGGCCATTTGGTGATTTTGTTGTGGGAGGCGTATGGGTCGACCCTAATTTTTTGTTCTATTTTGTTCTGCAAATTGGTGATGTTTGTGCGAAATACAATTTTTGATTTTATATGCATTTAGATTCGCAGTCCAATGTGTGTGACTTGCATGTGTGGCATTATTTGACTTGTCTATATGGCAAGGTACATTTTTTGTTCTAAGCTCATTATGAAATAACACCCTACCATTTGATTCAGCCTATTATTTCATTGTATTAGTTTTTCTCATTTCAGTTCAGTTCATTTATTTGAGTTAGTTATTTCGTTTCATTATTTTTGTACTCTATATCTGTACTGGGAATTTAGCTCATGCTGTGTTTTTCTTTCTGCAGGTAATCAAGGGGATCAAGGGCCAAGTGTGACGAGGGCTTCCTTTTATCCAAATGGTTTAGATAGTTTGTTTAAGTTGTGATACATTGATATATTTGGAGTTGTAATAAATACTTTAGATTGTGGTTTAGGTCTGGTTGACATTTATTATTGTTTGACTTGTGACATTTATCAGATATTGAGACTATTATTTTGTGGCTTAGAGCCTTATTATAATTTCATCTGTTTTGTTGTGTTTTGTGTAACCTTTCTTTTTATTTTGAAAAGGGGTGTTACATGGAGATAGGTGAATAATCAACAAAGGATCTACCACTTCTAGTAAAGTGAGAGAATGCCATATGTGATTCAATAAAGTGACAACTTGGAAATCCCTGGTCAGGGTTGAATGAAAATTAGAAAAGAGTTTCTAATTTACATTAACTATAGTTGTGCATTTAAGAATCGGAATACATATAATCAAATAAATAAAACTTGAAGGTAATTCAATGTTTTATATTTGATAGGACATTGTATGATAGAATGATTGAATTGTACAGTAACTATTCATGAAAAGATTCTTTTATGATTAAATGTTGAAATTTATATTATCTTGAAAGTTGTTGATCGATAAGGGGACTTACCCTTATTGTGGAATAAATATTATTTATTTAAAAGAATTAAATGATTTTATTTATTTATTCAAACAAGATTAGAATTGTTCTAATTGATTTATTCTACAATCGATTTAATATGAAGAACCTAAAGGGTCACAGCGCAAAAGGAAAATATTTATTTAAGAAGTTAAGAACATAGTCGTAATAATAAGTTAAGTATATCTAATTTATACTATGGTTATAGAATAAATTAAATAACTTAATATTTAGTATTTAGTATGATAAGAAAATAGTAATTAAAAATTAATAAAAGCAGTCTTATTATTATTATTATTATTATTATTATTATTATTATTATTATTATTATTATTATTTAGTTCCTGAATGGTTTAGGAATTAATTAATAAAAGTATTCACATAATTAGTTCCTAATTATATTAGGAATATAATTAAACAAACCCTATTTCCAAATAGTTTAGGAGGGTTATCTATATCTATAAATAAGATGAGTCTTTATTATAGATTTGGGTGATACATAACATACTCAATTCTCTAGAGAGAGAAACTAGGGTTTACCAATACCTACTTCTTGAGTTCATATTATTCCATGGTGGATCACCTCTAGAGACAAAACACTTGGGTGGCTAGCGTTGATCAAAGGAATCTAACCGGTGGAATTCAAAGACGTTGCAAAGGATTTGGAGCTGAACTTGTACCTAAGGAATCTTTGTTCTACAAGGGTATGATTCTATATCTCCTTCATAAATTGCTAATTGCACATAAAGTATGATCTTAGTTATGGTTTGTGAAAATTTTAAAAATATGATTTTGTCATGTTTCCGCTCGCTTGTATGTAATTTGATTTCTTGTTCAAGGATTTCACAAACCTAACAGTCTCACCTACCACATGTGAGTGGTGTCTCATTTTCAATCTAGCGATTTAGACATACCCCTATCTGATCTTCTTGTTTGAATTTGAAGATGGTGATAAATATCATATAATCTTTGTTTGCATTTGTCAGTTCTATAACAGTTCTGATATGCTCTACGAATTTTGATTGATCGTAGAGTTTGATGAGGAACGTAGAGTTACTTAAGTTACTCGACATTCTGAATTCTATGAAAATGTGTACAAGAAGTAGTCAAGCCTCAATGCAAATATCAACATCATCTTAAAGATGATCTCAATCAAGCTGCTAAGTACTAGAAGAAGCTTAAATATTATCTTTGCAGAACATCAAACATCTATAAACAAACAAGAAATCGATTGTCTTAGTGACTTTTGTCCCAGTCTAATTGACTTGCGTAGGTCTGAGTGACCTGCTCTGCATGACCAAATTGTCGAAACTCAGTGACTCGAAGGAAACTCAGTGGTTCAGTTGTAAGGGATCTGTGTGATTCGGTCTGAGTGACCTTATCCTTTGTGGATATCCTACTCGTTGGAGTAAAAGAGTGGACTATGAGTTATTCAGTCTCTGAACCACTTAAAACCTCTTATGTCATTTAAATTAAGTTATTTACATTTTGTCTTATATATGTATATATCTACTAAGTGACATATAACCATAAGACTAAATTTAGAAATGAGATTTCCTTAATCTTTAAGGGGATTTTCCAAAGAATATTTTGTTGTGCATAATTAATACTTATTAACTAATTATTTGGTAATAAATCTTTAATTAATCAAAAAGTTTTAAAGATTTATCCAACCCCCCTTCTAGATCTCTAGTGTTCCGCTAGGAAACAACAGTCTTGATCATTATGGTGCTGTTCGTTTTTTTAAATTTTTCTTCAGACTCAAAGTTTGACTTTTTCCCATAAAATTTAACTATTAAATTTGACCAAAAAGTCAACCCCGACACCATATGGTGTTTATAGCCTTTTTCTACTAAATTCTATTTTTCAGACTCAACGATGAAGTCCGCGTCTCAAAATTCCATCACAAACTAAAATTTATGTTTTGACTTCCTTTTCTTGTCCTTATTCAAATGTTTTAAAATTCTGGGATATTACATCATCCTTGGCTTCGTCCAGCAAATCTGAGTTCATTCTAATTCCTTCTACATTTGTGACTTCGTTGAAGTTTTGGATTTTGTTAGAGGTTATCCCAATCTCTAAGGGAATCAAAGCCTATGTTCCATATGTCAACTCGAAAGGTGTTTCCCTGGTAGCCGTTCGAGGTGTTGTCCAGTAGGCCCATAACATGTTCATCAGTTCTTCTTCCCATTTGCCCTTTGCATTATCGAGACTTTTCTTTATCCCAGACAAGAGGCTTCTATTAGTCACTTTCTATGTTGGATCCCTAGGTCTCCCAAGAAAGCTTCAAACTTTTTCCCGATGAATTGAGTGTCGTTGTCAAATATAAGTACCCTTAGGATCCCGAATCTCAGGACGACATGGTCAGTGGGTTTTATACCTATGATTCGAATGCTATTGGACTTGGATTATTATTTATTTCCATGGTTTTGTGATTCATTTCATACATTTTGTGTGTTTTTGTAGGACATGTGCATGGGAATTGGACTGAAAGAAATTGGATGGATAGCAATAATCAAACAAATCAAAAACTACAAAAAAAGGAATAGCACGACCACGTCCAAAATGAACTATAAAGCAGCGCGGCCGCGCCCATCTAAATTCCTAAAATTGATCTTTGCCACTTGAGTGCGACCGCGCCTAATTTTAAGATATTTCTAGCACGACCGCTCTGCGACAAATTTGACCAGACTTGGCCTTTTTCATTAAATGTTGCAATTAAGTTTTAATTTAATGTGGGATTTATATTTCGACTAAGATTTAAGACATAAGGTATATATAGTTATTTTTAGTCAATTTTATACATTCATTCAATCTATTAGCCAAACTCTATTTTGAAATTCAGTTTTATAGAATTGAAGCAAGAAGGATAGCAAGAAGGATTCATAACATGAGTTGAGGAGAGACACGAGGATTACAACATCAGTTTGTATTCTCTTCATTATCTTCTACTTTTATATCATGAATGCTTATTGAATTGTGGATCATGGCTTTTAATTCAATGACAATGAACTAAATTATATTTTAAGATTACAATGGATCTTATTGCATAGCTTTGACTGATATGCTTCCTTGTTAATTACTGTTAACTATCATCGGATTTCATATTATGGTCAGTGTTTCTTAAGAGCTGGTGGCAACCGAATACCTTTCACACCTAACCCAGGCTTTTGCCAACAACCTTTCTTTGTTGTTTAATTTCCTAGCTAGTAATTACTATGATAATTTATATAAACTCTAGAGATGGGTTATATGTTTAGATCTTACCATAATAATATGTGATTATGTTTTCTGCATGGTGATGGAACTCATGATTTATCTATACACCACATATAATCTGATAAGGAACATGTGCTTTAAATTCTCTTTAATTATAATTCACATAGAGATATAGTGAATTAGTTAACTAGGGTGTTCACCTTAATTTTATTATTTATGGATTGAAAATTATTCATTTATAGTACATCGAGATATGGTCACAAATATTGATGAATTCTTGATTAACAATTCAGAATAGTTAACAATCTTAACATGAAGTGTATTGATCTAAATGAAGCAATAAGTGAAGTTTTAGTCTTAAGTCTCAAAAATCTATTTTCAACCTTGTGGTAGATAATTTAATTTAATTATTTATTTATTTCTATAAATATCATAATCTTAATCATTTGTTTAATAAAATTGAGTTAATACAAAATTGATAATTGTTAGCATAAATTGTAATTTTTCTTCGTAGAAATGATATTCAACTCATCATTGTATTACTTATGAACTGTGTATACTTGCTTATTTTGCTAATATAAATTTAGGCAAACATGACACTTTCCTAAAAAAAATTCTTCGTATCCTCCTTCGCTATCTTCCTCAATGGGAATGCCTCTACCCACTTTATCATATACTCCCTCCGTTCCTTAATATAGGTCATTTTAGAGTTGTGCACAAGTATTAAGGTAATGATTGTATAACATTAACTATAATATCATCTGTCTATATTGCCCTTGTATTGAAATAAGATATTGTTATTTATTGGACATAAAATAGTGAGAGAACTAAAGTTACATTTAATACTTGGGGTAATATTGGAAACTAAGCAATTAATGCTTACTTGAAATTCTCAAACGACTTATATTAAGTGTAGACACTCGAAATTTTTCGTATATACATCACTTTAACATTTAGGAGGATGATTCGTCTTTTAAGAGGAACCACGAAAGACAATCCATATCCATCTAGGATCTTTTGGAAGCTCAAAGATCAACCCGGAGCCCACTGCAGAATAACGATTCAACCTCGAATATAACCTCGAGGCATGCAGATCTAATACCGGAACACACACCGGAGTAGACCGATTAATCTCGGAGATAACCCCGAGGTATTCAGTCTCAGTCCCAACCATGGGAATAGCCACCAACCTTGGTGATAACCCCAAGGAATGCAGTTTTGGCGATAACTCCGGAAATGCTTGTTTCAAATGCGACCAGCTTTAATCTCGGTGTTCACACCGAGATACACTGTACCAACCCGGCGATAACATCGGGAAGACAAGCACACCTCAAAGATGACAATGAGGACTTTCAACAATTGCAGCAGTCCAATCTCAGCGAAGCCTGAGCAACGTCTGCTTTATCAGCCCAATCCGGTGATAACACCGGTGAGGGGCAACATTTTCATCTCGCCAAGGCGATGCCACGCCACGTTGTCTCAACATCTCTACACCACAATGTCCCACAAGACTAACCAATCCCGAGTGACTATTGTACGGGGTAACAGATGGAAGTTGAAGCTTGAAGATCGGAGGGCACTGTCCCATCTTCAATGACTTCATACAAACTCTAATCCCATGCCATCGTACAACTCTCGACAACGGCGATCCGAAATAGGTCCTGTATACCTCAAACGGATGCTCGAGTGCACTTACTTCAAGACGACCCGACCCAAAAAACTCGAGCCCACCCGGGTTGCCTCTGGTACACACTGCATTTCGCTCGGTACGGTACACTCAGTCTTCGGTAGCAGTACACCTGCGGCTTAATCGTCTATAAATAGAGGGCTTGGGGTGTCCATTTTGCAAGAGAAAACGGCGAGGAAGCCCTGCCCAATTTTTTCTGCACTCACCCCATGCAGTGTACTTTCTCATTTTAAACACCTGTGAGCTCATATATAGCCTCTTTTGTACCTACAAAAGCCAGTGTTTACCCACTCTAAAGATATAGAAGTCTTCTTTGGCAGTCAACCGTAAGCCTTCTCACACACTTTAGAGTCCTTCTCTTCATCTCTGCACACATCATTCTTCACGTTGAGAGTCGTGTTATACAGATTTGCGGGACTTTGGTCCGTGGTTTTGTTTCAGCTTGTATATATATATTATATTTATATATATTAACTAACATTATCGAGTTATCTGCATGATTGAGCCTAGACTTGATGCAGAGCGCTTATTTGCTTTTATATATATATATATATATATATATATATATATATATATATATATATATATATATATATATTTATATATATAACTGTGTGTCAAACTTTGTTCGATGAGCCTACACTTCGGTCTGGTGCATTTATTTGTTTTTCTATATATATATTTATATATATGAACTGTGTGTCGAACTTTGTTCGATGAGCCTAGACTTCGGTCTGGTGCGTTTTTTGCTTTAATATATATATACTTATATATATTAACTGTGTGTCGGACTTTGTTCGATGAGCCTGGATTTTACATCCAGTGCGTTTACTCGCTTATATATATATATATAAACTGATGTCGAACTCTGTTCGATGAGCCTGGAGTTTACATCGATCGTTTATTGTTATTATTATATATATATATATATATATATATATATATATATATATATATATATATATATATTTATATTTATATATTTTAAATCTGCTGGAGTTTCCTTCGTGGCGATTGATCGCTTTATAGATTTCTTTTTACATTTCGTCACTTTGAGTTTCCTTCGTGGCGGTTGGCCCGTATTACAACTTTATTTATGTTTTCGTCGCTTGGAGTTTCCTCCATGGCGGTTGATAACTTCTGACTTTATTTACATTTCGATCCCCCATGGGCGTGCTTCGTGGTTGGTGATCTGTCAGTATATATATATTTACAACTTTTTATATATACACGCTTATCGCTTTCATACAAATTGTGGTATATCACGTGCTTTAGGAATCATGTGATCACTGATTGACTATTGGATCTAGATTTGGTTCCTGTGATGGACATTTTCAGCTGTAAGCAGCTTGTAAATTATTCTGCGATGTCTGAATTTCCTCAGATGGTTTCCATACCCATGAGGAAGTCGGCATTATTTTGTACATTATTTTCCTACGGATGCCTCGCATTCGTAAAATAAAATCAATCATGTCGAACACTTAATAAAATGGGAGTGTAAAAGGTCTCAATTACTATTGAGCATTAGGGTTTGAAAAACCTCTTTTATAAAACATCACTGCCATATCTTGCTTAAAACTAAATTTTTACATAAATTCAAACCATGTGTATATAGGTGCGAACGAGGCCTCCAGACTACTTCCAAATAACAATGACATTGACCCACACACACACACATTAAGATAATAGTTTCTTAAAAGTGGTGGTCACCAGTAGTAGTAATGCTACGGATGTCTGGAAGTGCCTAACACCTTCCCTCCGCATAACCAAGTCCCCGGACCCTAATGAATCTCGGTTTCACCGAACCCGTTTTGCTTTGTCACATCACTTTGGGTCAATGTGCAAACATTTTCTCGGTTGTGTTAGTACAACCATTTAAAAACCAATGGCGACTCTTAACGATCCATCGTCGACATTATACATATCGGACCTTTTCACTTGTTTTTTTCAAACAAATCTCACCTAAAATGAGAACACCAAAGAACAAGTGCGGAAAGGGACATCTAAAAATCCAAGCGTCGATAGGTGGCGACTCTGCTGGGGACTCCAGTAAGAGGACTTAAGCCGCTATTTCAATCTTTTTCAAAACTATTATCTGCTTGTGTGTGGATGTTGCATTTACATTTTGATGAATGTGTACGAATGCATTTCCTTATTGCACTTAGTGCTTCGCACCATAACCGCTTGTGATATTAGTGCTTCGCACCATATCTGCTTGTGATATTAGTGCTTCGCACATGTCATCATTTTTCATACGGTGAGACGCGATGTATGTGAATGTATGTTGTGTGGTCCCTCCACCAGGAGGCTATCCCGTCGGTGTTTTATTACTGGACTCGTGAGAAGACTAATTCTCTGAGGCTTAGGAAAGACACCACCCAAATTTGCTCCAGTTGAAAGACCGGATTAACTTCCCGTCAAGTAGATTGCTATGATTTGGGAACCTTCATGCCAAAAAGCCGCGAGAGTAACCTAAGATAGGTCAGCCTCTGATAAACCCAAAACGGAAGCCGCGAGAGTAACCTAAGATAGGCCAGCCTCTGATAAACCCAAAACGGAGGAAAGTCTCTTCATGCTCTCATTAGAAATTACTTGTAAACACAATTACTTGTAATTACATTCCATATCTATCTCCATGTAATGAGAAATATGAAGAAATGTGTACACATACATATTAACATGCTACAAACAGCTGACATCCGTTTTGCAGGATAAAATTCCTAAAATGAACACGTCACATAGTATGTTATTATACACATTCCCTAAAGACTAAACTATGCAAGTCTTTCGCAGGGAACCAATCTAACTACTACCCGGTCAAAGTCCAAAAAGGCAACAGGCCTACAGTCAATCATGTCGTCATTCGACCAGACTGAACTTAATCTAGTTTCTCGCAAAGAATTCGATGGATTAAGCAAACAAATTACAGATTTGGCTGTTCTACTCAAAGAATTACACCAGTCTAATCAGGGTCCCAAAATACCCATACATGCTTAATCCTCCAAACAAGGAGGAACCCAGGTCATTACAATACCTGAACTGCAGTTGGATACGACCAACAAAACTCATGATGCTGCCTATCCCACTGGAGATCCAGAGACTGGTGACATCAAAAAGAAAGTCCTCCAAATGGAAGAGACCCTTCGTGCTATCAAAGCAATTGGAACACATGTGAGTGTTTCATAGGCTGATCTGTGTATTTTCCCTGGTGTTCATTATCCAAAAAAGTTTAAAACTCCTGACTTTCGAAAATATGATGGGTTAGGAGATCCTTACACACATTTAAAGGTGTTTATTGGAGAACTTGGATCTTATGCAGAGGACGAAAAGCTTAGAATGCAATTGTTCCAGAAAAGTCTAACTGGAGAAGCCCGTTCGTGGTACACAAGATTAGACAATTCAAAGATCCATAGCTGGGAAGATTTAGCACATGCTTTCCTCACTCAATACAGCTTTTAAACTCAGATGGCTCCTGATCGGTATCAAATTACCAAGATCAAGAAACAGTCTAACGAGTCTTTTAGAGAGTATGCTCAAAGTGGAGAGCGCTTTGGTTGCCCAAGTTAGTCCTTCCATGACAGAATTAGAGATGGTCATGACTTTCATAGACATACAACAAGCTCCTTTCTATGAAAGAATTTTAGCCGGCATCGGCAAACCATTTTCTGAAATGGTCAAACATGGGGAGATGGCTGAGATGGGATTGAAGTCCGGAAAAATTAAAGACCTAGCTGCCCTCAAAGCTGTTGCTGATCACATCCAATCCAAAAATTATGGAAACAACCCCCGGAGGGTTCAAATAAAGAAAGAGGAAGATGTTTCCCTGATACTATAGGGTCAAAAAGGCAATCAAAACATGCCTATTCAAAGGAGAAACTATACTCCCTTTCAAGCACAGTCTGCGAACCCTCCAATACCAAAAGGTGGAGAAATCAAACGCCCTCAAGTGTTCACACCCTTAGGGGACACCCTCGAGAACATTTTCAATCTTCTGACAACACAGAAGAAAATTACGCATCTTCTTCCACCAGCCAGCCCTAATGGACGGGGTTTCAATGCTGCTCGAAAATTTGCTTATCATGTCGGGGCACCTAGACATGATACTTAGGATTGTTGGGCCTTGAAACACAAGATCTAAGACCTGATAGACAATGGTGAGATCGTGGTCACCAAACCAGATCAACCTCACGTTCAAGACAACCCTCTTCCTCAACATAAAGAAGAAGAGGTCAACATGATCAATTGGAGTAATGGACAGAATTCCAATTTCAACTGTGAATCCTCCCAGACCCTCAAAGACGGTGATGAAAAATGGGATTATGCCAAGTTTCAGTTCACAATGAAACGAAAGATGAAAGCTCTGTGTAAGCAAATTGAGCAATTGGCAGAACTGGTGACTTATCAGCATCAAGTGACACGTCAGTTAATCAGCCAGGAGCATGCCAGTCTCCTACCTATTGTCATGAATATTCCCTTGTAACTTTCAAAAAATGAAATGCTGGAAGACAAATTACAAAGAGAGCAAATGCCAAGGCCCGTCGGGATTTTGCCAACAAAAGGGAGTTTACCTATTTGGGCCAACCTATGGAGGAAATCCTTCATATGTTAATCAATGAAGGAAGGATCAGTTCCCTTTTACCTCCAATCAACCCCCATTCAGGGCGGTACAATTTTGATGGAGTATGTCAATATCACTCTCAATCTCGCGGTCACAACACAGAAGAATATTGGGCACTCCGCCACCTTATCCAAAATCTAATTGACAGTGGAGTCCTGCACTTAGCAGACGACGATACTGTGTTACGTGCAAGTGAGAATTCAGGTCCTACTAAGTGGAAGAGTGTGGTAGCAGTCATATCCACTGAAGTTGATGGGATTAATCAATTGCTCATAATGCCAATAATTCAACTCAAGGGAAGCAACAATCCTTTGAAAGTGGCCGCTCCCGAGCCAATCAACTTGTCGTGCAGAGCACAATATCCTATTGTTAGCTTGAGCAAAGTTTCGTAAAATTATGGAGAAGGTGAAGGATCCACCTCACATACAACTGCTATAGTGTCGAAGGAAAATCCACTGTATCTTCCCCAATGAGTGATGAAGCCTACCATCAAATCAAAGGGGAAAATACCCATGGAGACGATTAAAAAATTCCTCCGCACTATGGGTCATAACGAAGCCACGGTTGTTTTAAGCTTGAAAGAAGCTCCACAACAAATATCAATTCTGGACTTGGTCCTAACTTCCGAGAATCACCGGAAGGTCTTATTGAAGGTTTTAGAAGAAGCCTATTTACCAACATCAGTTGATACGGAAAAATTTCAACATCTGGTTGATCACATTTACAACAACAATGTGATATCCTTCACTGATGATGACATACCGCCCGAGGGAACAGGTCATTGCAAGCCGTTGCACATTACGGTCTTGTCCTCTAGATACATGCTAGCTGGAGTCCTGATAGATGGAGGTTCCTCTCTAAATATCTGTCCATATGCTTCCTTGGTGAAGATGAACATCAATCTCAACCGAATTCGGAGTAGCCATACTATCATCAAAGCTTTTGATGGAGCCCGGCAAAATTTGGTCGGAGTAATTGAGCTACCAATCGAAATTGGTCCTCACACATTCTACGTATCTTTCCATGTGCTCAAGATAGATTCTGGATACAACCTGCTCTTGGGGCGACCATGGATTCATATGGCTGGGGCAGTCCCCTCCACTCTTTACCAACAGTTGAAATACATTATCAACAATACGTCAGTCACGGTCGGCGGCGAACCGAGTGTCCTCAACACGGGGACATGTCGTTCATCAATGCCAATACAGATGTTGAACCGGTCAATTTTTATGCCTTGGAAATAAGCAATACCCAATACCATGCTATTGGAATGCCATTACCCGAACCCAAGATTTTTGCCGAGGTAATGTCGGCTACTCAAGAAATTATGTCGTTGGGCCATAAGCCGGGACAAGGGTTGGGTAAAGAGTGCCAGGGTATCAAGTACCCAATTCGATTAACCAAGCAAACTGGAACAGCTGGACTAGGCTATTCTGCTAATTCCAATCACAGGAATCCTCATAATCATCAGCAGATTCCTTCAGCTTCAACCATGCGGCATTTATCTTCGCCTTCAAGCTCTGAGTCTGCACAACCTCCTGTAAAGGTGCCAGCCAGTGTAATGGCTATGTTATTTCCCAAGCCGGTACCGGTGAAGGAGAAAGAAGTCTTTGTTCTAAATCCAACAGTGGAAGAGGAGGAACGAAGAAGCAAACAAGATGTCATCCGAATGATGTCAGGCATACGCATCATCGTTCATGATGAACATACCAACAGATACACCCCAGAAGATTGAATAACTCAGCTTAGGAATCATGTGATCACAGATTCAGCTTATTTGATCTAGATTCGGTTCCTGTGATGGACATTTTCAGCTGTAAGCAGCTTGTAAATTATTCTACGATGTCTGAATTTCCTCATATGGTTTCCATACCCATGAGGAAGTCGGCATTATTTTGTACATTATTTTACTACGGATGCCTCGCATTCGTAAAATAAAATCAATCAAGCCGAACACTTAATAAAATGGGAGTGTAAAAGGTCTCAATTACTATTGAGCATCAGGGTTTGAAAAACCTCTTTTATAAAACATCACTGCCATATCTTGCTTAAAACTAAATTTTTACATAAATTCAAACTCTCTGTATATAGGTGCAAACGAGGCCTCGTACTACTTCCAAATAACAGCACATTGAGCCACACACACACACATTCAGATAATAGATTCTTGAAAAGAGGCGGTCACCGTGGTAACACGGATGTCGGGGGGTGCCTAACACCTTCCCTCCGCATAACCAAGTCCCCGGACCCTAATAAATCTCGGTTTCACCGACCCGTTTAGCACTGTCACATCACTGGGTCAATGTACAAACTTTTTCTCGGTTGTGTTGGTACAACCATTTAAAAAACTAACTGGCGACTCTTAGCAGTCCATCGTCGACATTATACATGTCGGACCTTTTTCACTTGTTTTTTCAAATAAATCTCACCTAAAATGAGAATACCAAAGAACAAGTAACGGAAAGGGACATCTAAAAATCCCGACGTCGACATTAAGGAACAAAAATATTTCTCTAAAATGACTTATATAAAGGAACGGAGGTAGTAATTAATTGCAACTACACAAAAATTTAACTGGCCTTTTGCGACCGGGAATGGTCCTATAAGACAAATTCCCCGTATTGTAAATGGTATGGGGCTCAGAATGCGTGTCAATTTTATTGGAGGTAGCCTCGGGATTAGAGCGTGGATTTGGCACTTGTAACATTTCCTCACGAACTCCATAGTATCCTTATTTACTATTAGCCAGAAGTATCCATATCTTAAAATTTATAGAGCCAAAATTTTTTCCCCAGCG